>OY982925.1:1262500-1887500 GCA_963891755.1 Pyrrhia umbra
ACGTTTTGTGTCATTTATGTGTACCATGACCTCGCATCCAAAGATTCTTAGGTGTTTCAAATTAGGCTTCTTCCCGGACCACATTTCCTCAGGGGTAGTGTATGATATTGATCTTGTTGGACATCTGTTTGTTATATATGCCGCTGTTGCTACTGCTTCTGCCCAATATGGTTTCTGTAAATTAGCATTAAGTAACATACAACGAGATCTCTCCATAAGAGTGCGGTTCATACGTTCAGCCAACCCGTTTTGCTGAGGTGTATATGGATTAGAAGATTCATGTATAATGCCTGAATTTTGAAGATATTCTTTGAATTCATTACTCAGATACTCTCCTCCATTATCAGTTCTTATTCTTTTAATTTTCTTTTCAAGTTGGTTTTCCACTAATACTTTAAATTGTTTAAATTTATTAAATACATCTGATTTACTATTAAGAAAATAAACAAATACTTTCCTGGTGAAATCATCCACAAATGTCACGAAGTATTGCGCCCCGCCGACTGACTTCACTTCTAATGGTCCACAGACATCAGAATGTATGAGTTCAAGAACCTTTTTCGCACGGGAACCTTCTTTAGGAAACGGCAGCCGAAACTGTTTTCCTTCTTGACAATATTCACACACCATATTTAGCTTATTTTCACTAAGCTTTATGCCTTCTGTACATTTGGGAAGTTTATTTAGATCGGACAAGTTTAAGTGAGCCATTCTTTGATGCCATAAGTAGCTGTCACTTTCACTTGATTTACACATGTATGCTGGTATGCTACTTAAGTTCAAGCGATACATATTATTGTTTAATTCACAGGCTACAACTTCTTGTTTTGAGTTATTGAGTATTTTACAGCCATAATTGTTGAACTGTACGGAACACCCTTTCTTTGTCAGTTGACTCATGGAAAGAAGATTGCTTGCCAACTCTGGTACATATAACACATTGGTCACCTGTATGGTTTTTGTCTCTCCAGTGCTACTCATTACAGACAGGTCAATTTTTCCACAACTTTTAACCGGAAGCATTTTATCATTTGCGATACGGATGCTTGTAATCGGGGGTGATGATTCATCATACAGCCAGTCCTGCTTCATAGTCATGTGCATGGATGCTCCTGAATCAACAAACCAACTATTACTGTCATTTGCTGTTGCTGTGGCCGAGAATACTGCGACATATCCAGATTCTTTTCCTGTCTCCTTATTAGTGTCTCCCTTCTTCGTTCTGCACTTTTTCCCTACGTGACCATATTTATTGCACTTATAGCAACGTGGACCTTTGCTAAACTTTGATGTGTTTTCATGAACCTTTTGTTTATATTTATCATTTTTGTTTGCATATAATGCCACAGACCCGGAGCCCTTTATCTCTTGTAAGAGCTTAGTCTTGATAGAATCAGCTGTTATCGGCACACCAGAACTTTCTAGAGCCATTATCATAGGCTTATAAAGGTCGGGTAATCCAGCCAAAAGCAATGTACCCAGCCACTCATCATTTATGTCAAATGAAATGTTTCGGAGTTTGTGCGCCGATGTCATTATCCTATTTATGTAATCTTCTATATCTTGACAATTTTCTAAGGTAGTTGTGATCATATCTCTTAGTAATCCAACACGACGTGTTAACCCTTTATCGTCAAACGCCTTTTCTAAGTTGTTCCAAACTTCTTTTGCCGTTTTAGCCTCTTGAAGATGTATGTAATTCACAGAGTCGACCAATAATATAATTTTTGATTTTGCTTTCAGATCGAGTTTTGGGTCTACATGTTCACTTTTATTTTCGATGCAGCACCAGAGGTCTTCATGTTGCAAATAGGTTTGCACGGCAAATTTCCAAGTGTTATAGTTCGCTCGGCCTACTAATTTCTCTATCAGAGTCATTGTATTTGACGACATTTTAGTGGTAGCGATCTGGGCCCATAACCTGTTGTAATTAAAAGATGGTTTGGAAGCTTCGTTGGTATTTATTTTATCAAAATATAAAGATTACAAAATATAACGTGCTGAATATGCAAAAACAAAAGAAGGAAGCCAGATTTCTAGAATCTTCCACAGACTCAATAAAGAGCAAGTTTGAACCACAGAGTAAAAATAACTAAAACTATGGAACGCAAAATTTATAACTTCAACATTCCTTGGTATAAGCGTATACATTTAAACACCATCTATTGATAGTATTGTATAATATTTTGTGTGCACCTAAATATCTATATTAAATTGTACTAAATGTCTGATTATTCGTAAGTGAGGCACAAGGTCGACTCGAGACATTAAAAAAATACACTGGGTTGAAAATAAAACGAGATATTTTTTTTAAATTAAATATGACGTCATTTACAGCAACTTTTGAATATTAAACAATTGTCAGTTCGAAATTAATTTCGCCATTTTAATAAAGTCTCGAGTTTCGATACAAAGTGATCACGTAAACTGCATGGAACTGGCTTTAATAGAGATTTTATGTGAAATCATATTTTTATAGAAAAGAAATAATGAAACATGTGTTATATACTCGTATATATGATATTTGTATCAATGTGCTTTTAGGTAAAAGACGTATCGGGTATATTTAATTTTGGGTTTTCTTCAATCGTTGTTCCCAGCTTACATTATCAGTGAAATAAAAGCAGGTCTTTTTACTCGACTATTTCCGAAGAAAGGTATTGTTTTTGCGAAAGAAATTATAGCAAACCTCTTTTCAAAAATTGCTTACAAAACTGTTTAAGGAAAAAAAGCGACTATTATTAATACAAAACAGTATCAGATCTAAAAATATCAAACATATTACCTACTTTAATCACTTGATTTTTAGTATCATTCTATCTAATCTACTCAAGGCAGTAAATTCTTTCAAAAAAATACTTATACTTAGATTTAATAAATTGACATTTCATAAGATTCTAAACATTTATTTGAAAGGTATATTGTAAGTAAAAATACTGGCTGCTTTTGAAAAATAATCGAAGAACGTAAGGAAATATTTGTAATTAGTTTAAGGTACGCTGTCCACTGAAGCGTAACATAACAAAAAAATTATATATAAATCGATAAAAAAAAATCTGTCATAGATTCATTCATATTTGTATTTTTTTGTCTGTTGGCTTCACGTTAAATAAATATTCAATTCCAGATTTATCATCTAATAATCGAATAATTAATAATATAAAAATGATTAAAATTATCATCAAAATGACGTCCATAATGTCACTTACAAACGGTTTTGTCTTTTTACGGCAGTAGCTTTAATTCTGAAAAAGTAAAACTCGTAGAATATTTTAAAAGAGTTGCAAAGAATGTTCACTTTACAAAAAGGGTCATTTTTCATTTTAAACCTGACCTTTCTTTACCTTTTCGTCCAAAAAACTTACGACTAAGTAAACTCATCTCATGTTGTTAGGTAAAAATAATTTTGTAACGAAATGTGGCTTAGGTTCTTGCAAAAAGTCATTGTAAGTCCCCATTTTGTCAACGTGACGACCTTTCTTGTCGCCTTTATAATATCTATCAGATGTAATTCAATTCAAAAGAGTGAATGAAAACAAATCTAATCTCCATTATGATAAATCTTATCTCCATTATTGGGTGATAGATGTATGCAATAAGATGAAATAATACGGTGAAAAATGGCAAAACACCAAAATTAAACTCAGCAGTTCAAATGTTTGTCAAGATTTATTTTTTCGAGCTAAATATTCTCGATACTTATCATCTGATAGACAACAAAGAAGTAATATCGATAAAAGCTAAGTAAAGAAATATTATAATAATTCATATCGTGTAGTCTAAATTTTCAAAAGCAATTAAAAAAATATTAAACTGTAAAAAAGATATTTATACATACGAGATAATTATGCAGAGATTAGCTTGGTGGACAGCTGGCCTAGTATAAAAACCCTCAACTTATCGCAAAATTCGTCCTAAACTGTAAAAACGTCCCTCTCAGACCAATTTTTAACCAAAACAGCTTTTTACAGTGTTTTTGAAGAGATATTTTTATTTTACAAAAGAAAAAAATGCTGAACTAAATTTATGCAGAAAAATACACTATACTGGTGCTTTGGATATTAAATAAAAGAATATGCTAAAAATAATTGTGTAAAATAGGCAATGCGATAGAATTGAATTATTTTAGAAAAAAAGTATAGTCGACCTCGAAATCTCTAAATGGTTAACTACCATATTATCTTAAATATATATGTACTAGTTTAATTAAGAAAAAAACTTATTCATAGCTTAACTGCTAAACCAAATTATGAAAATGAAAACGATTACAGGATTTTCTAATGTCGCAGTTAAACTGTGAAATAAGACTATCCTTAGTTTTAAAAATATATTAGAAATTATTAGTACTGGATTTGGGAACATAGATAAAATCGTAGTTATTTTTGTATAGTGAAAATAATCATTTTAATCCAATCCATAAAATCTTGGATTTATCTTATATCTATATGATAGATAGATCTTTTTTGAATATACCTATTTAGTCTTATAATGTCTATCATAAATTATGCAAAAGATTTTTCTAAAATACATTATTATATGAGATATATGTATTGAAAAGGTAGTAATTGCATAGGAAATGCTATGCTATGCCATGCTGGTCAAAAATTGAAGAAAGAAATTACTTGGTTGGCAATATCCCTTTTTTTGTAGAAATATAAAAATACTACGTACCTACGTATACATTTTTCTGACATAAAGTCTGACAACCAGTCTTACCATGGGGTATCGTGTTACCCGGTAACTGGGTTGTGGAGGTCAAATAGACTCATCGCTCTGAGTAAAACACTGGTACTTAGCTACATCTGATTAGACGGACGCCGACGGGAGTCGACACCAACATAGTTGGGAAAAGGCTAGGCAGATTGGACTGTAAACATTTTTCATGAAAGTTAGTATGGCCAACAATAGTCAGATATATTGAATTATGTCATAAATATATTGGATTGCGATATGTGTTGCAAAATCTCAATAATATTTTTGAAAAAATAAAAATAAAAACATTATTCAAACCATTTAGTTCAATTAGACCATTTACAAGCACTTTTGAATTGTCAAAGCATGATCAGTTAGTCACAAATAGTTGAAGCTATTTGCCAGTTGAAAAGCGTAGATTTCTATGGAGAAGAACGGACAAGAAACTCCATGGTTACTCTTTTTCAATAAGATTTACAATCTGTATTTGTTTAACATTATTTATACTTAATGATTTTAAAATGTTCTGTTGGTCCAGTACCCAAGCATTGCCTACTAAGATTATCCAATATTGGTCATAAAAATAAAAATAGTGTGTAACAATATAAACATGTATTGGCCAAACTCAATTTTCTATCAACGGAAATAAAATAAAATCACTCTTATCTTTTTCAGAGAATCACAAAAAAAAAACATAATTACAATAAGAAAATCCTTTTCCTACAAAATAATTTCAAGTTAAGTTTGTTATTTATCGTCGTTCAAATACTTAATCATAACACTGAATATTAGAGATACACTCATATTATATTCATGAAGGTCATATTGCCTCAAAATGTCTCAATAAATCGTAACGCCCTTGACCTTGGGACCTTTCTCCACATTTATTTCAAGTTTCAGAATATCCTTACGACATTGGGTTTTGGGAACATTAATATTAAAATCAAAACATTGCTTTCTTTTCCGTATTTTTGTAAAAACCCAACTTTTGAGAGTATTTCTAGATATTAGCGAATTGACTTTAGGTAATATATTATAATTAGTGCCTAAAAGTAAGCTTTGGAGACGCGTTTTTATTGGACCTTTTTTTTTTTCAATGTGCACGTCACAATTTTAATTGTATATTTAAAATTGATATTACTTACGAACCAGGAGCATTTAAAATATGCATTTTTTTATAAAACTTATATTTAATTATACATAGTTACATAGAATATAATTTTATGTAATTTTTCATTATTTTTATTCTATGTGCATGAAAACGCGGTATTTAACGACCATATAAACATATATCCTATGAATTAGATCCCCATATCAATGTCCACTTTGTATATTATATAATCCTATATACATAATAATATACCCATATTTACATTAGCGTATGAAGTGGAATACAATTAATTAAAGACTATTTGTAGATGTCTCTTTAAAAATATATTATGAATATTAATTGAGAATCGCTGCAAGCATGACCTATAGGTATTATTATTACTATATTATAATTATGATATATAGAAAAACTGTAAAGATTGTATTGTGTGTATTTATTGTGATGACATAAGTAAATAAATGTGTTTTTTAATAATGAAGTTTTTTTTTCACATCCTACATAATATAATATTATGAATGTGTGATTGTTCGTTTGTTCTAATTTCACGGTAAGAGCTGAACTGGTTTAGATAAAAATGAGTATGGATATTGATGGAATCCTGCAGATGGTTATAGCCTTTTATCTGGGTGCTCCCTTAGAAAGTGAGTGAAACCACGCGAAAAATCTAGTTTCTATATAAAATAAACTTATACCTATCCACAGACTAACCGCGGCAAGCCGAGATAACCTTGATCGATTGATATGTGAGGCTACTTAGTCAAAATTTTCTCTGAAAGAACACTATGTTCCTTAGATAAAAATATAGTAGGTACCTAACAGGATTAATATAAACTTGTTTTCTAAAAACAAATCACTTCGTCGTGTTGTCTGTTGCCTATCCCTGATCATCTTATACTGTCGTTTATTTTGCAATAGTCTGAACAAACACTGGAGGTCCGAAAGTAAACAAAAGTCGACACCCAATACTTGGTAACTAATAAGAACAGACCCTCAAGTTTGTTGATGTTAAGTTTATTTTAAGGTGTAAACAATTATTGATTAGGACTGTGTGAATTTTACTTGAATTTTTTTTTGTGTCATAAAAAAAATCTTGTCTTAAAAATAGTTTAATCACTGTGCCATGAGATTCTTATCGATTTTCAAATACGACTTCATGTAGGTATAGCATAATCATTCTGATTTAACTACGGTTAATAAATCTGCCTAGCCTTTTCCCCACTATGTTGGGGTCGGCTTCCAGTCTAAACTAGATGCAGCTGAGTACCAGTGTTTTACATGGAGCGACTGCCTATCTGACCTCCACAACCCAGTCACCGGGTAACACGACACCTCTTGGTAAGACTGGTTGTCGGACTTTCTGGCTTCTGACTACCCGTAACAACTGTCAAAGATTTATAAATGACAGCCAGGACCAACAGTTTAGGCACGGTGGAGCCTCGGAATGACATAAATGGTCACCCATCCACGGACCAATTTCGACCACGGTGCTGACACAAACATGTATAGGTAATGTATGACTTTGAATCTTCGATCCTTTCTTTAATTCAACATGATACTTAGTATTATATATATAATAAGTAAGTATACCTCGAACAAATCTAGACAAGGGAAAGCAATAAATTCTAAGAGTTTTATTGCTCAGCCGCGGTGAACGCCCAATGTTTTATTGAAACGGTTCTAACAATTATTTGGTTCAACAAAGGTGTTAGGTATAAATATGTAAAGATTCTACTAAGAGAAGTAGAGTGTAGAATCAAGGTGATAAAATGAATGTATGTAATGTGTGACATATTTTGTTTCGGATGATAAATCATTAAATGTCCCTTCTCGCCGTGTGGGGTGGGTGGGAATGTCAGACTTTTACTGACTACAACCCATCCATGTTCTCTCCCCAGCCCTTTATATTCCGGAGGCGCGGTAACTATTTCGAAAATCCTGCAGCCCCTTCTTAGGAAAATGGTGGTAGTTTATAGCAAAGTTCTTCCCATCAGTTTATGTAGGTCCTAGTTCAGAAATAGCACTTCCAAGAATTGCAGTGGTAAGGTATCCGAGAAACCTGTAATATACGGGTTGATTGCTAGCCGTGCTCCCAGGAAAGCAATAAATTCCAAGAAATTGTAGGAATTAGAAAACCGCATTAAATTTTGATTCGTATTTCATTGCTGGAGTATTTAAATATCTGTCTGTGAGAGATATTTGAAGTAATTTGTTCCTAATATTTATAAATTTTTTACTAGCGTTCCGCCAGCGGCTTCTACCACATGGGCTATACGAATTCAAATTAAAAATGACAGAGTTTCGTACAAACTTTGCCCCTCTTTTTACCCGCTTAGGGGTAGAATTTCGGAAAATCCTTTCTTATTCTAGTCTACATCATACAAAGAATACACCCTCCAAGTTGCAGGTCTCGATCAGCTGCGGGACGTTCGAAAGAGATACCGCGCCCCTGTAATACGAAGGGCTGAGGAAGGAACGGGGATGGGTGGGTTTTAGTCAGTAAGAGTCTGACACTAACGGCGGGAGGGGTCATTTGATGATTTCCCATCCGAAAAAAAAGGTCTTTATGATCAGCGGTTTAAGCTATGCGTGGATCCGTCAGTCATTCAGGACAAAGCATTTTATATGTATTGTATTTTGCTGCTCCCCCCACCGATGAAAACGATACATTATATAATTTTTTTTTCTTTTTATCATCTAAGCTTTGCATCCCAATAGGTCTCTATGACGCTCGAGTAAATCCCCATTTAGCATCGTGGGCTCCCCTACCATATAGATATAGTAATCTAAATAGTGATATTATGTAATTTGGTATATAAAATAAATTTCTATATGCGATAGCGGAGAGTATTGCGTTCATTGTAAAATGTAGTATTTTTAATGTAGTTTATTGAATGTGGTTAATGAGACAACCGTGGAATAATTATGCATAAACCGTTGGTAAAAGCCTTAAATATAAGAAGCTGCGTACCTTCGATAGACGTTTTTAATAATTATCTTTTTGGAAAGAAAGAGTATATTATTGAGGGTTTCAAGCTAAAATGATCAAACTTATTATATTTCCTCTTTTAGTAGCCAGACAAAAGAAAAAAAGATGATTGCATAGCTATGTAAAGCTTAGTCTTTTTTGTAGCAAAAATATCTTCGTTAACATTCTTCTTTTACTGTCGTAAATTAAATTTCTTCGTACAATTAGTGCTTAATCTACAACAACATCCAGTGCTTTAAGATTAAGATAAAAGATTAAACAATTGTATTGTTTAGCATCTACACAGCAGTCTTTACACTACTTTTAAACACGGATATCTTTACAGCGGGTTGCTTTACATTGGTGGTTATGAAAAGGCCAGGCAGATGAGACTTGCAAACCATATTATAAAATTAGAAGTTCAACAAACTTTCTCAATTTTAGCGCTCAATCGCCTACGCTGTGTTAGTTATACTCGAAAAATCGGAAAATACAGAACATTGGAATTCACTTAGCTGTCTGTCAATCTGTACGTCACGGCTTTCATGTTCCAACTAACCAATAGGCAGAAAATATTTCACGTCGATACGGGTCGACAGCACTGGCGCAATTTTGAACACAAAACTATTTGGAAATTACATTAGATCCTCATTTCCTGAAAGGATTAGGTAAGCCTATGGATTTCTGAGGTTTGTTTGTTCAGCTCTATTTAATATTGATTAAAATTGTTTATAATTCAATGAGTTCCGAAGAGTCTATGTCCAATAATATACCAATGTAAAATAGGCTGATGATGAATAAAACAATAATCCTATCCTATCCAATCACTAATATTAAAAATGTGAAAGTGAGTTTATAACGCTTTCATCGATAAATGACTGAAACGATTCAGATGACATTTGGCACAGACATAGGTGGAACCCTGGAGACAATTATAAGATACTTTTTATCTGGATGAAACCGCGGGACGCAGCTAGCGATAAATAGAACTGTTTATTAAGACGATGAAACCTACAACTTTCTCGAGAGGTATATTATTGTTTTTCAAACAACTGCAACTCGAACTCCCAGGTAAATAAAAATAGGTTGTGAAACTTAGAAAATACTTCGCGCAATAAAACTCCATTTCATAGCAACGAAACGAAATACGAGTAAAGAAACTCGTCGGCGAAGTACTGGACAGAACAAATGGACTTGGTTGGGTTTGAAAAATATTCTTCTTCCTTGCTAAAAAGGTCAGCTTGTACGGAGTATCACACACTATAGTCTTGTATCAATTGATTTTACGAAAAAAGTAAACAAAATCATAATCTATTTTATATAATTTTACTACATCGATGAATAAATGATGAATGATGATGCCAATTTTTTTCCAAAGATAACTTTCCTTTTCCAAAACGGAAATAATCTCGAGGAAATTCCAGGGTACGTTTGAGGTTTTAATCCAACTTTTTAGTATCGACAGACAGACATCTCGAATCAAATAACTTAGGTACGTCCAAAGAAAAATAAGTCATATTCGTAAAGTTTTGTATGAAAACGGTTTAGGGCGTGGAGCGTTTGCTTTACGAAACTTCGGACAAATATGTTAGGAGAAGTTCAGAAGTAGGGTAAGTACACAACGCGGGAGCATTAATCAGGTTACACTTGAGCTTAGTGTGTTATTAAGTTTGGTTATATCATTATTTATGATAATACTAGCTGTCTCGCGCGATTTTACCCGCGTCCCGAGGGTAGGTCATTATCATCAGCCTATATGTTGTCCCACTGCTGGGCACAGGCCTCTTCTCATACAGAGAAGGCATGGGCATTGATCACCACGCTAGCTCAAGGCGGATTAGCGATTTCAGACTTTTTAGGTCCAGGTTTCCTCACGATGTTTCCCTTCACCGTTAGTCAGTGACGTCTAAGATACACTTAGAAGCCCGAGGGTAGGTACTATCCTATAACCGTCTCCAGGACCCCATTTATCTTCGTACTAAATTTCATTCAAATCGATTCTGCGGTTTTACCTTGAAAGCGTGACAAACAAACAACTTATATTCGCCTTTACAATATAAAGTTTGAATAGTTAGGATTAGGATAATACAAGCTCTTTTGCGTGGTTTCACTCGCATCCCGAATGTAATACTTAACGCACCCGCCTAAAAAATAGACTATAACCATCTAAGATCCCATTTATCTTCGTACTTAATTTCATCCAAATAATTTCTGCCAACGTAACAAACAAATAAACATATTTTCGCCTTTTTATTATTAGTAAGGACTTTTTTATACTTTTTCAGTACTAAACTCTCGTTTCCCTTGAAGTATTGACTCATTCAGTCAAGCAAAAGTATTCCACACAGGTTCAGAAAACAGATAATCCTGCTGCCAACGAGACACGACGAGTCTCGCTCGCGAGTGTGAGAGTAGATTTTATTCTAGGAAAGCATGTAGGTACACGTATTTTATTATCTGAATTTTATAGCATTTGCCTAATAAAATGTTACTTCAACCTGATTGAATTCCGGTTTTAACGAAACTGGGGGTCCCTTTTTGTTCCTTTTTTATCATTTACGTATGTGTGATGTATGTATATGTATGTATTGTACAAGTGTTATTTTATAAGATTTTCATTGACATGTAATGGAACCGTCTCCTAAGATGCAGGCTAACTACCCAGTTCGGGAGGCAGAACTTTTTTATGCAACTGTGTCACCAAGTTTGCAAATAAATGTTTTTTTATTTATAATATTCTATAGTAAAAAAAACTACGAAGGAATAAAATCTTTTGGATGGAAAAGGCTATTACTATTAACAATCCCGGCATTCGAGATCGTAGTTATGAAATTAAAAATATTAATAAAGTTAGTTTATTAGTTCAGAAATTTGTGACAAAGTGACGCCACACAGGTAATATTTATAGATAATAAAAAAATAACTTTTTTTTTTATATATTAGCACCAAGAGTAACTATATATACATACTCATTAATAATAAAAAATCTAACTAAACCCTCCATAGACAAGCAGACTAATTACTTTTTCGTAATGAAGCCTTGAATCTTCACTTTTTTATCCTTAATTAATACAAAAACTGATCAGACGTTACAAATGATCGCGCCACAAGTATTTTGAATACCTTTCACATAGGTACCTATAGAATTAATAACCTTTCTTATTCAATGATTTTAAGCAAATACATTTCTAAATTTATTGAATGCTTCTAAATTTTAAAAATAACATTCAGGTTCCTTAAATTTTTGTACCTTACATTTTAACCCATAAGCAATAACTTAGATCTTTAATTAAAAAAATAATTAAATTTAATACGTTCTTGATCTTCATACCGACGAGAGATCCCAAGAGACATGTCAAAATACAAGTAAATAACACATTCTCATATATTATACAAGATAACTTTCCAAGTTCTCGCAGCCAAGTTGTTTACGAAAGCATTTCTATTCCCTGACCATATTTAAATGTCTTCAACATCTGAAGCAGTTGTAAACTGAGTCAGTTCCCATATTTATACGTCATAATGTAAAATGCGAACGATCTGTTACCGTCCGTTTGGTGTTGGTTTGCGGGTTAGAGCTAACAGAGTGAAAGTACGAGTGTACGAGAATTGGTATATCAAACTGAATTTGATTGACGATGAGTCATCATAATTTGCCGCGTTGGCCTAACTGACTTGTTGGTCTTCTTTTTTCGGATGGGAAATCATCAAATGACCCCTCCCGCCGTGGTCCCATAATGCAACTGCTGAAAACGGGATCTCGGGTTCGATTCCCGTGTCAGCCCGTGATCGCTTTGTGGATTTTGGAAAATGTTACAATGAGGGCTGCAGAAGTCAGGAAGTTGGTGGTATTATTATACCCTGCCTGCATATTGCCTGGGAGGGCCGTTAAGCCGTCGTCTCCAGCTGCTATTTTGATAGTTGGGAGTAATTGTTATAATCCGTGTCAGAGGCCGTCAGATCAATTTAAGAAAACTCTGACACTAGCTTGTTAGGTTGGTATACACCTGCAGCCGACAAAATAAGAAGAAGAAGATCATCTGTCCATACGACCATGTCAAGAGTAGCTTAACCTTTGATAGATCTGTGTGTGTGTATGTTATTGTATTACCTCTCTCAAACAAGTAAACTACGGTCTCCCGGCTACTTAAAAAAAAAATCTACTAAGCGATGTCAGCTTGTCCCGGGAATCCAACCGCGACTACTGCGTATGGGGTTCCACTAGACCAACGAGGTACAAAACACTGTTCTGGCTAACTTTCTTCATGTCTTTTCCCTTTACTAACTTTGTAAATCAAAGTAAAACTTACAAGTAAACGGTAACTATTAGTTCTAATAACAGATTATCACAACATACCAAACTAATACACCTAAACGATTCCGGGTAACTGTTCCAAATGGCAAGTGTTTACCTCTATACGAAATGTAAATGCTATCATTATCCGCTTCTAGAGAGGGACGGTGTTATACAGATGGTGTATGTGCGTCTCTCTCTGAAGCAATCGAGGGACATTATGGCTGTATTACGTTTTAACAGCCTGAATGTTATGTAGTAATGTAGGGGTATTTAAACAAGATGGTATTTACGTTAGAATTAAATACACTATATTGATGTTTGTCTTGTAACTGTTTCTCGCAGTGTCTCTCATATTCTGGCAGTAAAATGTCATCATCATTATCTATCTAGCCTTTTCCTAACTATGTTGGCCTCAGCTTCCAGTCTTACCGAATGCAGCTGAGTACCAGTGTCTCACATGGAGCGACTGCCTGTCTGACCTACACAACCAGTTACCGGGTAAAACGATACCTTTTGATAAGACTGGTTGTCAGACTTTGTGGCTTCTGACTATCCATAGTAAGTGTCACAGCACAAATGATAGCTGGGACTAAAAGCCTAACGTACATTCTGAGGCACGGAGGAGTTTCGCTATGATATAGGCCTATCTACTGAAAATTTTCCACAAATAAGCTGTATTCTATAAGATTTCATGACAATTGTAAAGACGATTCAAGAGTTAATGAAGGGCTTTGCCGTAATAAATAATGTGCTTAATTGTTTTGCCCTTATTCTTGCTAGGCCGGTGTTAATGATAAGAAAGTTTAGAGAGAATCGCCTTTTATTTTAATAAACTATGTTAATAACAAGAGAGTTGAGAGATAACAATGTTAGTGACAAGAGAGTTGATAGAAAACAATGTTAGTTCAATATTAAGAAATAAAACTAACCTACGACTTTAGCTTCAAATTTTCTAAAAAATATTAAATTATCCTCTCATACAGGAAAAGCATGTGCATTGATTACTACCATTGCTTTAGACAAATTGGGAATTTTAGACTTTTTAGTCTAGGTTTCATCACGTCGTTTTCTTTTTCAAAGTACAGTATTTAATTAGGTATTTGAACACCAACTAAAATGTACTAAAATGCTATTTTATTAAGACGATTCCATAGAAACAAAACGAAGTGTCGAAAAATAAATTAAATCAATGTTAAAATAAACAACATCCATGCTTTAAAAGTTTTTGGTAGGGGAATTCTCTATCCTTGTCACGCGAAACATAATTTGTTCTAGGAAATGTCGAATTATACAGCGTTTTGACATTATGACGTCATAATTGCATCGTGCTCTCTTTTTCTAGCAATGACTTTTTAAATGCTTATAACTAGGCCGTTTTTTAAGATAATGCATTCCTATTTTCACTGTTGTTAATCTTTTCGTTCATTAGTTAAGTATTTCTAATAAAAAAAAATCATTCAAATAACCAATTGGTACTTGCCAGGTTTCAAATCTGTACATCCAATCAAATCTGTACGTCCTAAATGAGATGCAAGTGCCTTAGCTACGACGGATATTACTATCATTTAAGAAAAAAAACATAAAAGTTTTTTTCATATTCGCGAGATTTTTGCATTAGGTATAATAATGAAAATATGAAAGCCATATACAGTCTCATTAAGTAGATAGGAATAGAACCCACGCTTAGTCAACTCTGTGGGCGTTTAATTATTTTACACAGGAGTCTTAACTACGTAAATTGAAAATAAATACGTGGTATACAATATATTATTATTTTATTTTCCTTCCATGAAGATAGCTTGACCCTAGTGAAGGACATAAGGGTGGCTCATATCCAGGTGCGTGAAGTAAGTCGACACGTTTGTCGTAGTGGCTGAGCGATTGGTGGCAGCCTCGGGTTCGAGTTCCGGATGACTAAAATTTATCCGGGCCCTGAGTCTTTGTGCATTTGTAATAAATTAATGTAAATGTACCCACGAAATAGGCTAGTAATGTTTAGTGTAGGACAACGTTATTTAAACACAAATAAAAACTTCAGGATTCGCGTGACACCGCAGTAAACAACTGCGAAAGTAACTCTGTTGCGCTACATACAATATCGGCTGAACTTATTTATATGAAATTAGGTTGAAACTTGAGAAATAATATGGGATAGTTTTTATCTAGATATAGAAAGTATACATTCTTTAATATACGTATGAAACCGTGAAAAACATAATTATAGCAACAAATAAGTTTTCAGAACAAAGGTCGGTGCATTTTTGCAAAGAATACATTTCATTTTGCATTAGGTATATGTATTTACTGGATACATTAAACGCTTACCTGCAACCAAGTAATAACAGTCCGTTGCAAACATCCTTTAATAACATTTAGCTACATTCAAGCTTTAACTCAATTACTCTGGGTAGCTAACGCAATTCAATTTAGGTTTCTAACCTTACAAGTCGAAAGATCAAACGTATAGGTTTTCCCGGGTACGGGGAGGAGCGGGTCGGTTTAATACGTGACCCGGCCTTTTCTGATTTACTATTTATACCCTGTGATCTAGTATAATAACTGGGAAAATTGGTGTGTGAGACGTGCTTTGAAAAGTCCTGTAGATTATTTTTTTACGATAATTTGGAACAGGATCTGTGGGGGATATTTGATGCGAGTTTTTTTATCTGAATAGCGGACCTTTTTCCAAAAAAGATGTGGTTGGTTTTCAATATGATTATGAATACATATGTTATTTTTAACAAAAACCACCCGCGTTTAAAGAACTTTGCACTTAAAACTTATGTGGTATGTTTTTAAAACGTCGGTTCAAAAAATTAGTTTGAAATTGTTTTTTTATTTATTTATGTAAATTATTTATTTAATTACATTTTGCATTTAAAAATATTATATGTTCTCACAAACCCGGTTTAGCGGTTTGACTGTGAGTCGTATACAAATAACTTTACTTTTAAAATTTTTTTTAAGTGCGTGCTGTTTTTTGGAATATTTCGACAATATGGCGGATAGGTACACCAATAAACCATGTGGAAATAATAGTCTTTAAGCATCCTGCCTTTTCTAGAGAAGAATTTTATTCATTGCAAGAAAAAATAAGTCTTGGTGTGTGACATCAAAAAATCAGAGGTAGGCAGGCTTCCACAATTTTTTTGCTTATTCATCCTATATGTAGTTCAATGACCTCTCAGATTTTCCGGCATAACGCCAGTCGTCACGCGTGTCCGTCCCACCGGACTCATAGCGTTGAATCGACTTACAGACCCAACTTCATACCTATAAATATTTTATCTCACCCCAGAGACTTTGTATTTACACAATTTTCTTTTCTTTTGAGATATGAAGGTATGTTTCGGAAACCTTAGGTGTCACATAACATTATAAAATAAAATACCAACTGTATATTATATACTTACCGTTTCATTTTTTTTTAACGTTGGCTTTTATAATGTGTATCGTAGTTGCTATTCTACATTTTAATCTTACGTGTCTTTATGTACTGACATTTAAGAAATCAAACCATTTTTCTTTTATGAGGCAAAATGCAGCTACTTGAATATTGAATTATGTTCTGTAATTGACACTATATCAAAATGTTCATCGAGTTTTGTGAAGATTCTCACTCACTTCTTCTTCCCAGCAATAACACATAGTGGTGAAGGGCGGGCGTTTTGGGGGCTGTCTTTTGTAAATTTGACGTTTGAAAAGGGCTGATTTTCAGCCTTATTTGAATAAATAATTTTTGAATTTGAATTTGAGTTTTTGTGTATATCGTCTGAATTTATGTTTGTTTTAATTCTTAGTATAATGCATTGTGTTAATAGAACGACATTATATTACTAAACTAAAACATTAAGAAGGGTCACATTTGCTCAGCAAATAATGTCCCTCATTTTCTATTATTTGACTAAAGGACAACATTGATATATTATCAAGATAACTTACAGGTTTTTGGAACTTCTGCGTAAACCATGCATAACTTATGAGATACTAGCTGTTTCCCGCGGTTTCACCCGCGTCCACCCGGATAAAAAGTAACTCCTAAATAGCCTAAAACCTTCTCCAGAGTCCCCTCTATCTCTGTACTAAATTTCAGCTAAATTGATCCAGTCGTTCAAGCGTGATGCGAAATAATGCCAAGGGAAATAGGGATTCATTTTTATATAATAGATAGATATAAATACTACCTTTATTTTCAGAAATAAAAGATGTAGGTCAAACAGCTGCTGGGCTGAAGTGGAACTAGACTGGTCGTATCTGCCGCATGTCGGATGAGCTATGGGCGAAAACAACTACTCTGTGGGTCCCAAACAGCAGTAAACCACATCGCGGCAGGCCCAGAAGGAGATGGCGGGATGAACTGGACTCCTACCTAAAAGAATGGCCTCAGATTGTACGAGATCGGAACAAATGGATGGAAGTCCATGACGCCTTTGCCCAACAGTGGAACACAATAGGCTAAAAAATAAAACATTTATACTTAGTGGAAGTTTCCTATCCAATGTCGAGCTTCAATGAATACGACCGTCAAGTCTCGCTCTTGACCTTGTTCGAGTGCCCTTAACAATACAATTCAAATCTGTATATATATCTTTTATAGATATATATGACACAAAGAAGGAAAGGAATATATCTAACACTAGCTTTTGCTCACAGCTTCGTCTGCGTGAAGTTCAGAATTGAGACCAATACGTTCTTAGCAAAAGCCACTTAACAAAAGTGGCCTCCGAGAAGTCTGGAAAGAGTTTTCTTTTCTGCCTGAGCCTTCATGATCCATGGAATCCTATAGAAGGAAGATATGGTTCGGAACACGAAGAAGGTATAAGGTTGTGGCCGATGAATGATTTTACTTAAATGAATTATTGTATAATATTATAAAAATCCAACCCTGAAAAAATCTGTCACTCATTAAAATATTCCATTATATTTTAGGTTTAAAATAAAGCAACCCCGGCTGTAATCCCTTAATGAAGCCTTCCAAATTTTAAATTAATTTCGTTGAAAGAAAAATATGCAAATTAATTGTTTTGTTCGGGTTTACTTGACCCGTGACCTTGAACAATACGAGGTGAGCTGCGGTTCCGCAACGTCATGAGTTTCGATATGTAATTACGTTTTCGTGGCCGTAAATATACGGGGTAATGTCTGGGGAGGACCCTTCACTTTTCTCCTCAAAACATAGAATAACTTACTACATAGCTTGTTTTAGAAAATTAGATAAAAAAATTCTCCTCATTTCGTATCAGTATGACAAAATAGATTAAATATCTGCCTCGCTTCCTTAGTATAGGTTAAGTACTAAGGCTCGTAAATTAAATTTATTTACTCGGAAGGAATGACATCCAGAACTGGCTGTAACAACCTTATTAAAGTGCAAAAGGCATTATTATTACTGATTTATAGACTGTCAGCGAACGTTTTTCGCTTCGACTTCGTCTTAAGTCTTTAGTTTAAAACTTACAAATGGTCTCCTAAACCTATAATTATAGTATCCCATCTTATTTAAAATGGGTATTCGAAAGAGATACCACGCCCCCGGAATACAAAGGGCTGAGAAAGAAAAATAGATGGGTTTTAGTCAGTAAGAGTCCCTTCCGCTTCCAAGGGATCATTTGATGAGTTCCCATCCGAAGAAAATAACCTTTAGTTAAAAACTTATAAATGGTCTCCTAAACCTATAAATACTATCCCATCTTATTTATAATACATTATCCTATTTATAAATAGCTATAATAGAGATGCTTTCGTAAGTTTATTTTATATTCAAGACAATGTCGTCGATTTATTTCCATCTCGTGGACACCTGACACTAGAGCTTGCAGTATTAACGCTTCGCCGTGGTATAAATATCGTCCTGGGGAATAACGCAGGTGTATTCTCTTTAAATATTTTCTTGAGATATTATGCTGTATGACTAGAAATTGTGATATTATTTTTAAGTTTTCATACTTTTGTCTGCTTAAATAGTAGATCAGATAAACTTTTATATATTTTAAAGTATAGAGTGGTGAGTTTTGAAGAACACTTTCCAGGTTTTTCAAATTCAAACCTAATTTATTTAAGTAACCATGAAAAATTGTTCCATTTTGATGACATTATTTCAAAAAGACAACCTCAGTAGCACCTCCTACTTTCACAATTTCTGTGTTTTGTTGGAATGAAGAAATGGGACAACAACACACATTGAAAGTTGTTATAAATATTCAAATAACCAAGGGACGTTAGAAAAGTTAAAGATATTGACAACGTTTCCCATTCGAGAAAAATAGAAGTGCGTATATTTTTACAAAAACAGGGTGACTTTGCCAGAAGTTTTACCTTATTACGCCCACGTGTGTCCCTTTATTATTAGTCAAAGGTCCCGTGTATTCAAGTCACAGGGCTAATGTAAAATCGCCCAGAAATACGGCCAATAATATCGAACCTTTATCGTCTAATTGGAATTATCGAAATTCAATCATATTCAACGGAGATAGAGTTGGTATTTCGTTGGATGGTCTTGGTTTTCAATCCAACTTGAAAGTCTTTTATTATAGTAGTGAAACTTCCCTTGACCGACGATTGTGATAGTTGGAATTACAATAAATGTGTTGAACGAGGGGAATTTTTATAAGCCTATTACTATGTAAGGAATACTAAGGCCCCATTGAAAGGGATAGAATATGTTTTCAATACGTGGCTTTCTTATCATTATTATGCAAGCTGCAGGTCTTACTAGCCTAACAAGCCCTTTTATCAGAGTTTCTTCAAATGCGCCTGACGGCTTCTGACATGGAATTGTAAGAACGACTGCTATCAAGGTCACAGCCAGGGATGACGGCTTAGGGTGCTCTCCTTTAGGCACAGGGGTGTAACACCGCAAACTACCTTACTCTGGGATGATTTATGATTTTTTTAAGCCCCAGAAAGCGATGGCCCATCCAAGGTATTGAATCCGAGATTCCACTCACATTAGCCGCGGTATTCGACTACTAGACCATCGAGGTAGTCATACTACTATGACTGTAATTGTTTCAAAATAATTCGCGTTTACCAACTTAACGACCAAAAAGCAAAGACGTAATAAGCATTATAAATACCATAATAATACATTAAATAGAACTTAATAAGCAGGCATTTTTAACACGTAAACACTCCGTGACTATAAACGCTGATCTCATAAAAAAAAACTAGCCAATCGGATGTGAACTAAATAGTTAGTTTGCGTGCTTGTTATAAATGCCTAATTGGGCGTTTAATGCGATTAAGGGCAGTTAAAAGGTTATTACTCAATATGAATATTTTGCTTAACATGTAAGGGAAAAACTTGACAGATTAGCTATAGTAATTTTGTTTTCTATGGGTTCAGTATGTGACAGATGAACTATAATAGGTATATAAAACCGTGTGCGGTCCGGGACCCGTGTCGGGAACGAATTATTTACTCCCACGCACCCAGTCGAATATAATAGAAAGAGATAGAGCGAAAGAAGGAGAAAATCACATAGAGATAGCATAACGCTTTTTTCTTACGTGACGATCTCTTCATTCCACTTACCCGTGAGCCACGTTCATATGAAACTTCTTTTTGAGTAATTTTAAAAAGCAAAAATGTTCGCTTTGCTCTTGACATTTTTTTTTTACAATATCGTGATTAAAACCCAAAATGCTTACTAACCTAATTCAGTTCAAGGTTTGACAGATTAAACGTAAAATAAATAAACAATTCATGAGTAGCTAAAATATTTTCTTTTGACATGAACGTGAACGCTTTGAATTGAAATTCGGGTCACAGCGCACAGGTACGTGTTCTCACTCATGATTTATGACGTCATTTCGATTACGTGATTGTAGCACACGTATATGCCAACTCACTTGCGTATTCTCGTATTAAATTGACTAGGTACACAACGCGACACTCGTTTTAGTTTTTGGAGAATGTAGGTTCTCTTATATTTCTAACTAGCGTCCCGCCAACGAATTCGCCAGCGATATTTTAGCTAATGGATACAAAAACTTGACAAATTATATATTAAAACCTTATTCATTAATCACTATATCTATTAAAAAAAAACCGCATCAAAATCCGTTGCGTAGTTTTAAAGATTTAAGCATGCATAGGGATATAGGGACAGAGAAAGCGACTTTATTTAATGTGATTATATTAAAATATTTTAATACAGAGCTCATATAGCTCGTGGCTAAGAAACATCCGCCAGTCACCTTTGACTAGTCAAAGGCTAAGCTGCACTAGGTGCAATCGGTCAGTGGATGAGTGATCTAGATGGTCATTATACTCCTCTATATTGATTACGAATATCTTTTGTAAATATTGGTAGTGGATAAATTTGGTGAATACCCATAATGACTGTCAAAGATTGAGAAGAAGAAGCTAGAAAGTCGGGGGTAAAGGGGTATCGTGTTACCCAGTAACTGGGTTCTGGATGTCAGCAAGACAGTCACTCCATATTACACACTGGTGCTTAGCGGCATCAGGTTAGACTGGAAGCCGTATCCAACATTGTTGGTAAAAGGCAGTTGATGATTTAATTAAATAAGATGAGCTCAAGTTTAAAAACACAATATTAATTGCTTCGTATATTTGATCCGACAAAAAACAAAACACAGTCTACTATCATCTAGACCTTATTTTAAAATTCCTTTCCGCCTGTTCGTAGTTCTCTCACCTCATCCATATTAACATAGACAATATCTCTAGGGCTGACAAAGTGGAAGACGAGGTTAGGCAATCAATTTACCTGTAGGCAAGGTTCGTTAGGTGCCAGCCTACAGCGCTCAGTGGAGTATGATCATATAGTACTAGCTTAAAAAGGCTGGCTATATTAAATAACTGTGGAATTAGACGTATGTCCAATTCTAAAAAAAAATGTATTTTAAGTTTTAGTAAAAATATGTGTGGCTATTATTCACGTTCTTCTTATTCTTACCGTTACCGTGGTTTACTAAACTAACAAGCCCTAGTGTCAATGTTTTGTCAAATCTGCCTGACGGTCTCCGACATGTATATTCCCCTTTAAATGACAGTGTGACAGAAATTTCAATGTTCTGAAATCAGCCAGTTAATGAAAATTGGAATCTATACTAACTAAATTACTAAGCGTTTCATAGAGAAGAAAATATTAAAAGATAATTAGATAATTTTAACATAGTACAAAAAAAAACAAAAAACGTAAATGTATATAAAACAGTAAGTCACTTCCCCAAGAAAACTTCATAATGTCAAAGTGAAATAGGAGTAAAAATTAAAAGACGACTTGCAAAAACTGACAAAGAAGATGTTCCTTACATTTTATTTTATTCTAATCAGAAAACCTACTGCTAACTTATTATAAATAGTATTATGGCAAAATACATAGCTCAGGGCCGCAAAACCAACGTGAATTCGAACTAATATTCTTATTATGTAAGTAATATATTTTTTACATTATTTTAGTACTCCACGATTTTCCTTTATTCTGCTGAATCTCTTGATTTATTTTTGTTACCAATTTCTTCAGCTTGTTCAAAAGTATCGGGCAATGTGCTACCCAGTGTTTCTGGCGTGAAGAAGATCAGTATACCAGAGACCAGTGCAAAGGAACCAAATAACACGAACGGCAGCTCAGTAAACCATTGCGTACCCTGCAATTAAAAAAAAATATGTGAAGAAAGCCATATAAAGCAGAACCGCTTAAAACAACTGATACACAGTATGATATTTTTAATATCACAACTTTAAAATTTACTGCATTAAATAGTCTGAAGTCGAGATTTAAAGAGACCAAAGAAAGTTCCCTGTGACATCCCCTAGAGATTTGACACTCTGAACTCTATTCAGTTCTTAAAAACTAAGTTAATTATGTACCATTTTGAAAAAAGAGAAGATCTTATATTAGATCTCATAAATGACTAGCATCATTTTTTTTACAAAAATGTACTGTGATAAAGAGTATCAAAAGCTTTGCTAAAGTTACTTACAAAAGCGGGCGTGAGTGGCGCAACCATAGATCCAATCCTTCCCATCATAGAAGAGTAAGCGAACAAGCTGTGTCGATGTTTTGTAGGGTACAGCTCTGCCGTATATACATACACTGCAGTCGCAACCATAGCTATAGAACACTTTGCTATCAGGTAGACTGTCAGTGATACTGCGTATAAATCTGCAAAGAAAAAAAATTTACATGAGCACAAACTTTATCATCTGCCTATCTTTATTCCCAACTATTTTGGGGTCGGCTTCTAGTCTAACCGGACGCCGGATTGTCTATCTGACCTTCACAGCACCGCATTCGTGTAACACGGTACCTCTAAGTAAGTCTGGTCAGACTTTTTGGCTTCTAATTGCTCGTAAGAACTGTCAAAGATCTACAAATGACAGCCTGGACAACGGCTTAACGTACTTCGGACCAAGGCACGGAGGAGTATGTAATATTGGGACCCATCCAAAGACCGACCATATCAAGCGCATCTTAACCTTAATCGTTCGATCCGTGTGGCTATTACGGAGCCACAAGTTTCGCAGATGAATATTATAAACTTATCAAGCATAAATATTATTACTATGTTTAGATAAAATACTAACCTTGAGGTATGAAAATGTATGCAAATTGGCAAGCAGCACACAGCCAAAAAGCTCCAGTCAACACCGGCTTTCTTCCAATTCTATCTAACAAGAAATATGAGATCCAAAAACCGGGGATTTCAACTGCTGCTACGGCCACATAGTTCAAATATCTATTCCCTGACATATTTACGGCGTTTAGCGATAGCCCATAGTAAATGAAAGTGGTTGTGATCCACCAAATGGGCGAAATGAGGCACCGCTTTAATATTGGCTTATGCTGGAACACCTGCACTATCAGCCATGGTTCGCTGCCGCGTTTCTCTGCTTCTAACGCACTGATTCTCAATTTTTCCTGCGCAGTGTGACGTAACGCTTCTAATGATTTCTCAGATAATATTTTTCCATTGACCCTTGCCACCTTCCTTAGCAGGGCTTCAGATTCATCGAAGCGACCCTTGCTCATATACCAACGCACAGACTCACTGATAAGCCAGTAGTAGAAAATGGTGAGGAACTGAGGTATATAGAGCACAAGCGTCAGGGTCCTCCAGTTAGGCACGGCCCACGCGAGCAGCCCTGTTGTAACTTGACCGAGCGCAAAGCAAGTATTCAACGCCGCTCCGGCTGCCACTCGAAACTTAGGACCAACCAGCTCCATCACTGGCAATAAAAATATGAATTAAAAACTTGACAACCATTGTTTTAGCATGGCGCAGTTATTTATAAGCAATCATCGACTTAGTTATCTATACTTATAATAAATCTGTAGAGAGGTCAATTCTGTACATGAAATATATTTCCAAAATAACTATCAGGGGGTGATTAGGGATCGATACTGATGCCAAAAATGCAATCAGTAAAATTTTTGTCTGTCTGTCCGTCTGTCTGTCTGTCTGTCTGTATAAACTCTATAGAAACAAAAACTACTCGACGGATTTTAACGAAACTTGGTACAATTATTTGTCATACTCCTGAGATGGTTATAGTATACTTTTCATCACGCTACAATCAATAAGAGCAGAGCAGTGAAGGGAAATGTTGTCATTTTGTTTAAACGCGCTAATCTCAGGAACCGCTGGTCCGATTAAAATAATTCTTTCAGTGTTAGATAGTCCATTTATCGAGGAAGGCTATAGGCTATATATATCATTACGCTAAGACCAATAGGAGCGGAGCACCACTATTCCACGCGGACGAAGTCGCTGGCAGAAGCTAGTACTTGAATATATTTACATCAGTGTATGTTATTTTTTCTGAAATTACGTATAATTTATTAAACATTAATTTCTCGAGATAATTGAACCCACAGGCAGTATCAGCAAATATCAATAGCAAAACGTTGCTCATTCATGGAATTAAAAAGGGACATCTCAATACTAAACATAACAATGTAAATATCTTATCACAGACCGCTAAGTTTATGGCTAAGATATCTACTACTTAGGTACTGATAAAATACTCTCTATCTTTATGTATATAAAATTTTCTTTCACGGCTACATGATTAATTTCATTAAAAAATTACTTCACATACATTGTGATTATGTGTTGTGTGTGATACAATTTATGGATACAAACTCTAACACGTGATGTACCTACTATTACTACTTCTGTGGCTTCGATGACAATAATATTGTATGTACTAATCTGCTCTCTGATCGACCTTAGGGATAGCCTAGTTTCTATCTAGCTTAGAACATTAATTCGGTTTATAATTTGATACTTACTATCTATTAGAATTCATAACGACTTCTTTGGTAGACCAATGGTTTAAGATGAATGTTAATTTAAAAACAAGTATTCAATCATCATTATAATCAGCCTATTTTATCTGTGTCCACTGTTCACTAAGATAAAGGCCTCCCTTAGTTGCGCTATATAAAAAAAAACAAGTTTACCATCTATACTCACTCAAAATATAAACACAGCTGAACCCGCCAGATCCGAAAGTGGCTTCGAAAAACTCGGAGATCATAAAGCCGACATAAGTGTCAGCCCAGTACCGCGTGACGCCCAGCCAGGCTGTGTTGAATGCGCTGATGGTGAGCGCGACCCGACGTCCCCAGCGGTCAGATATGAAACCGGTGATCGGCAGCGCTGTCAGCGTGCCAAAGATACGCACCGTACCAATCAGAGACCGTCGCCATTCATCACATGCGAGGCCGAACTTACAAAACAAAAAAAAAAACAGTCACAAATTGAACAAAACTACGTCAAAAACAGAATTTGAACTCAATTTTTTGTTCTAAACATTCAAATTCAGCCAGTTCAAAATTCAAACAAGTTCATTTCAGTGCAAAATTTCTGATAAAACTTGATCAGAATTTTAGTTAAAGATCCAAATTTAAATTACATTATTAAAAAGAGGATGAAACCCTGGAAGGATCCTAGGTGCAGGACGACTAGCTTTAGTTTTCATGACGTAAAATTTGAAATTATTTATCAGGTAAATAGACTTACATCGAAGACAACGGAATGTGTGTTTTCATACACGTAGGTGTCGCAGGATTGCTGAGTATTGCGGTCGAAGAGAGTGCTGGGGCAAGTGTCACTCTCAACCAGTCGCAGCGCTGCTGACGTGTTGCCGAAACGCTGGCAGTTGTCGAATGAGCCCGAACTGGCACCGGATGGTATCGCATTCGGTAACCAGTACGGCGAGAACTCTGCTGGTTCAGTTTCACATTCTGGGATCAGACATCTGGCATGAAACAAGTTCAGTTTAGAATCTGGACTGTGCATTTCGAGGATGAACATGAAATAATCTAGGAACACAACATCTATTAGTACTGAGTACTATAGTTATGGTGAATAATACTCCCAGTATTATAGATATGGTTGGATTATGTGTGATACATTTCGCTTAAGATAAGTCAATTGTTACAAAGGATTAATAGTATGTTGTTGTAATGTTTGTTTAATTTCTGTTTGTGTATGTTTTAACTTGTGTATTGTGCCAATAAAATATTTTTCTTTCTTTCTTTCTTTCTTAATGTAACACTTGCCACAAAATCTTGTCTTAGACTTATACTTGTAAATGAATTGTTGTTGCTATATCGTAGCTACTTGTTGTATCGATAGCTGTAAGCCACTCAAACAACATAAAATAAAATAAGCAGAAAAACCCATTAATACTCCACCTCCAGCTGGAAATTAAACCTTCGAACTCACCAGTCAATCTTGCGACCACTAGAAGATACAACACATAAGATGACAAATATTACTCAATTCTGCTTATGCCTTACCTGGTATTTATTCTCGCAGTGGTGAACACATACTCCACGGCACTCCATGCAATAAATATCACCAATAACACAGACAATAATAAAGACCGCAGCTGGTACTTCCCGAACTGGCCAATCTCTTTCACTAGAATATCATCTAGTTCTACATGTGGCTTGTGTTTGGGATCAGGTGCTCTAGTATCCACATATATTTTCCGATCTTTTTGAAGCTCTTCCATCTTGGTGTTTCTCGGAATGCGTCGAGAACTAGTATGAATATCTCCAGTATAGTATTTATCAACATTTTATCGTAACGAAACTAAATTTATAAACATTATAAGCACTTTATCTATTTTAAAGAGACTTTAAAAAAAAGAATAAGGTTCTTAATTCATTTTTTTCTCGTATGTGTTACCTTATACGTTTGCTAATTGTTGAACAATGCATTTTTGTTCATTATTATCTCCTATTGTTCTGTTATATAATTGGTCATTAAAATTATACTAACTTTTGTTGACTTATTCTATGTATATTTTGTATCAAATAACCGTCAATAGATCTTTTTGCGTACATTGACCATGTTCTGATTATATGGTTTGATGATGTATATGATTGCAAAAAAGTGGTGTATATATCAATTTGATATTTTTTTTACTGGATGAGGCATTTTTCATTTCAGGAAACAGTACAGAAAAAAATAACTTTTAAAACTCATGTTGCTATAGTCAGAATTTTTCAAAAGCAAATAATAAAAACTAAAAAAAATATATATTGATCTTAATCGATTAAAAAAAAGTAAATTATTTTTTCTCTGCCCAGTGTTTCGAAACTCTGTTTAGGTTTGGTTTTTATCATTTATTGCTGATAAACTATACTACTAACTCGTGCTGCTCATAACTCATCTATTATATAGGCTTACACCTTTATTACGTTATTTATATTTTTATGAGATTAACATTTTGGCTAATCGTTATCACGTGCTGTATTAATCGCATTTTCTTGGCACACCGCTATTGAGGAGGTTGTTTATGCATTGAGTATGATTAAATTATTTTATTCATAACAGAAAGGGCCCAACCCGCACTGGTGGTCACGGGTCTTAGGAGAGAAACCGTCCACTGTTTTTTTTTTTCTTGAATGGCATCTCGCAGGTCAACCTAGAAGGTTGTCGACTGCTTAACCGGGCTTGCCTGTGAAGTGCCTTAAATTAATTTAGGGCCTCCAGCCAGGGCTTAACTTACAAAACTAAGCGACTACACGCTAAGGGCACCCCCTAGTGGGGTACGGGCCTCGGCTTAGGGCGTCGCTGGGGGAAGACAGCAAGGGACTGGCTGGATCAGGATATATATGATTATTATAATCTGGAATTTTTAAGCTATTAGCTCAGCTCGCGGGCCGGCTCGACGAGCTAGGGTCGGGAGGGCATGGACAGGTCGGGAGGGCATGGACAGAAACCGTCCACTGCTTGACCCAACTGCCTAATGAGAGCCTCATTAGATAAAGTTTGCTTACTACTCATGCTTCTCATGGTTATATACTCAAACAAATTACTATATTTACATAGTTAAGATTATTTTAAGATAGTAAAACATCTATCTGATGATGATGATGAAAACATCTAGTACAGGTATTGTTCATTATAAAAGAAAAAAACATGTTTCTATATGATATCAACATATTTATGACATAGTTTTGCATCTACTCATATATAATACTATATAGTAATAAATTACTTTTTATCAAAACCTGCAGTAAACTGATAGGAAGAAACTGCGCATGAAGATAAACTGAAACTTGAAAAAGAATAGGTTTTCAGGTTGCATAAAGTAGACCGGAATATGTAAGACATTTGACCATGTGACATTAATCTACAAAGTACGGAAATAATCAGTCAAGGTCACGAGCTATATTTTGTTGCCTTTTTTAAGGATGGAAAATCACGAAATGATTTCTCCTGTAGTAGGCGGAAAGGTAGGGAGTGTCAGAGTCTCACTGACTAAAACCAATCCGTATTCCTTCCTTAGTCCTTTGTGGTGCAGGGCTACGGTAACTGTCTTAAACAATCCCGCAGCCCCATGTCTTGTTCCCTGAGAAATCATTAAAACTAACAACGTTCACATTAATACTGTGCTTAAAAATAATTAAATAGGTCAATCAACTTATCAGTGATTGTAACTTGATTGTGTAAATATTGTTAATTTTTAATCAATAGATAACTAATATTATTATTAAAAACTTATTATGTTGTTTGGCTGCATTGCGCATCAGTTGATTTCACCGAATGCTTATATCTGAATACGGTCAGTGTTGATAATAATGTTCTGCGTATAATGTTATTACCCCAGGTTTCATACTTTCATGCATACTACATCAAAAATATAATTACAGGTTTATTTTCCTTTCACATTTACATTTATACTATAAGTACTTAATATAATTAATAATACGAGATTTTTCAAGTCTTAATATTTGGTTTTTCATTTTCCCGATTTATTTTTCTGTCCAATTTCCTCAGCCTGCTCGAAGGTATCTGGTAGTGTGCTTCCAAGTGTCTCTGGTGTAAAGAATATCAGTACACCAGACACCAGCGCGAAGGTACCAAACAGCACGAATGGCAGCTCATCAAACCACTGTGCACCCTGTCATGGAAGAAACATGTTAAAAGGCTGATGATTGCCAACATTAAAATAAATTAAATATAATAAAAGTGAGAATGTATCAAACATAATTTTTCAAGTTAGGTAAATCATAATTGTTATCTTCCCTAATTATTACTTAATAAATACCGATAACGAAACAATAGTTTGTAAATTATTAAACGGTGATATTTATCTAATGTCGTTACACTGAATATAAGGGAGTGGACCAAGGACAGATCCTTGTGGTATTCCACTAGAGTCTCTAGTGGAGAGAGTCCTTTTTGAAGTTTTTTCGTTTTTTTAGACAAGAAACAATGTACCCTGGTATAAGTATAAGAATATAAAATTTACTTACTGAAAAATTATTTTAACGGCCTGTTTCTATTATTTAAATATTTTTATACCATGATCAACAGTTTCAATACCTTTGCTGAGAGTACTTACAAAAGCGGGAGTGAGTGGCGCGACCATGGATCCAATCCTGCCCATCATGGAAGAGTAAGCAAACAAGCTGTGTCGATGTTTAGTGGGGTACAGCTCTGCCGTGTACACGTATACTGCCGTCATCACCATAGCAATAGAACACTTTGCTATCAGGTAAACTGTCAGCGACAACGCGTAGAAATCTGCAAATAAATTATAATTAACATTTATATAAAAAACTTCATCATAAATAATTATAATTGTTCTTATACTAACCCTGAGGTATAAAAATGTATGCAATCTGGCAAGCAGCACACAACCAAAAAGCACCAGTCAAGACCGGCTTTCTTCCAATTCTATCCAACAGGAAATATGAAATCCAAAAGCCGGGGATCTCAACTGCTGCTACAGCTACATAGTTCAAGTATCTGTTTCCAGACATGTTCACAGCATTCAGCGATAGTCCATAGTAAATGAACGTAGTCGTAATCCACCAAATGGGTGAGATGAGGCAACGTATTAATATCGGTTTATGCTGGAACACCTGCACTATCAGCCATGGTTCACTGCCGCGTTTCTCTGCCTCTAACGCACTGATTCTCAACTTCTCCTGTGCAGTGTGACGTAACGCTTCCAATGATTTCTCAGATAGTGTTTTTCCATTGACCTTTGCCACCTTTCTAAGTAGAGCTTCAGACTCATCGAAGCGACCCTTGCTCATGTACCAGCGCACAGATTCACTGATGAGCCAGTAGTAGAAGATGGTGAGAAATTGAGGGATGTAGAGTGTCAGCGTCAGGTTTCTCCAGTTGGGCACGCCCCACGCGATCAGACCCATCGTTACTTGTCCTAGCGCGAAGCAAGTATTCATCGCCGCTCCAGCTGCCACTCGAAACTTTGGGCCTACCAGCTCCATCACTGTGATAATGGCAAAAATTAACATTAAATTAAGACTGACATATTACAAATCATTGTTTTTTTAGTAAAGGTTAACTCAGTTGCATTAACGTTTGTTTTTATTTAAATTTATTTTGTGTATATGCAATTTCATCACTACTGCTGGTAAACATATCTTGTAAATATTTCAAATAACGTGAGATACAAATATTCCTTAGGTAAATTGAACCCATGACAAAAAAAGATATATAAAAATAAATATCAGCAAATATCTAGATCGCTGTAAAATTCTAGGTATTTCATTGTTTTGAATAGATTGTATTTCAAAATGTTGCTCAACATTCAAAGATTTAAGAAAAAGTTACACGTCAAACCACGCATGCAACCTTTGAAACAAAACATTGTAAATATCTTATCGCAGACCATCAAGTTTATGGCAAGTCTATCAACCGAATGTTGATAACATTTTATCTGAAATATTTACATCCGTCCGTTCACACAAGCCAAGACTAATTTCTCAAAAGTTTGACGTCACTTTTACTATTTATGATGGGTATTCTATTACTTCTTGTCTGTAATAATTATGTTCTGTTATTACTTATCTGATTGATGTTTCAAAAAGTTTAGTCTTGTTGATATCTATTGAAGAACATTATATTTGTTCTATATTTGGTCTATGAAATCTTTGAAAATTCAAACCATGACTTGAATATGACGACTTTTTCGGGAGTCTAAAGGTTAAGTTAGTTAAATAAGATCTGGAGGATGATGACAATGACAACAGGTAGTTTTAGAGAAAGTTCTTAAGTAAAAATAGCTACACAATGTTCAGTTATTAAAAAAATTAAAAGAAACTTTTTATAATCGATACAGTACTCACTCAAAATGTAAACACAAGAGAACCCGCCAGATCCGAAAGTGGCTTCAAAGAACTCAGAGAACATAAAGCCAAGATAAGTGTCGGCCCAGTACCGTGTGACGCCAAGCCAGGCCGTGTTGAAGGCGTTAATGGTGAGTGCAACTCGCCGCCCCCAACGATCAGACACGAATCCAGTGATGGGCAGCGCCGTCAATGTCCCAAATGTACGCACCGTTCCGATCAGGGAGCGCCGCCATTCGTCACACGCGAGCCCATACTTTTAAAACAAAAAATAACGGTCTTAGAACATAACGTTCACGGTGAGATAAAAAAGGGTGCACGTATTTTCAGTAAATGTTTGAATACAAATTTTAATTGATGTTATAAATTCAAATTACGTTATTGACGTGCTCGTTATAATTTAATATTATTGCCCAGCTAGACGCTGGAACTATAATGGCCTATCTTAAATTGGATTTGCATGACTTATAATTTGAATGTATCATTAAGATATAACAAATAAACTCACATCAAAGACAACGGAGTGTGTATTTTGATACACATAGTCGTCGCAAGGCAGTAGTGTATCACGATTGAACAGCGTACTGGGGCAGGTGTTGCTGTCAACCAGCCGCAACGCTGTTGACGTATTGCCGAAACGCTGGCAGTTGTCAAATGATCCTGAACTGGACGATGGCACGGCATTCGACAGCCAGTATGGAGAGAACTCTGCTGGTTCACTTTCACATTCTGGAATCAGACACCTGGAACAAAAAAAAACATAGTAACCGGAGCACAAAAGAGTTCACGTTTCCTAAAAATTTGACCCAAAACACAATCTGTGTTGTGCATAAAAATATGATGTCCTCTTGTTATTTGGTATTTGTGGGTATTCTTCTACAATTTTTGACAATTTTTGGCTGCATTCACATTATATATACACAAACACTCGTCAATTATACAGATGGTCACGGAATAATATTTCACCTGTGCAGGAATTAAGATTACGCACGAAACGCAGCATCCAATTGCTTAGCCATGTCAATGGGTCAATCATATTCAGAAGTTATTTTAATGCTTAAGAAAAAGAGCGATATGACCTGATTAAGATTGGCGTCATGTTCAAAAACGCTTGCATAAAGTTCCTCGACTGAGTTGACATAGTTTTTTTAGAAATTTGCACCACCATCCATTACATTATACATTGTTAGGAGGACGATCTTAAAATGATTAAAATTGAATGTTTCAATTTACCTGGTATTTATTCTCGCAGTGGTGAACACATACTCCACGGCACTCCATGCAATAAAGATTACCAATAACACGGACAGTAAAAAAGACCGCAGCTGATACCTCCCGAACTGGCCAATCTCTTTCACTAGAATATCATCTAGTTCTACTTGTGGCTTGGATTCTGGATCAGGTTCTCCAAAATCGACATCTATTTTCCGATCCTTTTGAGGGTCTTCCATCTTGACGTTCCTTCGGTGATCGACTTCGTCTGTGACTTGCGCGTGCACCTCTAGCAAAGTGCAGAATAACGTACTTATAAACAATTTATCTATTTTATATTTTATTACTGATAAAACATTCAATTAAATCCCGCCGTCTACGCTGTCGTCTATAGGCTTAAAATTTATTAACATATTGGTATTTTTATGGGGATTAATATTTTTGGCTAGTCATTATCACGAGCTATATTAATGGTATTACCTTTGGTGACAATTTTTGGTACTCAGAGTATGCAAATGTTTATCAGTGCCATACTCTATCTTTTAAAGGCTAATTTAAATAATCGTCTTCTCCTTATCGTGTGGGCTGCAGGTTTTTACCAACTAACAAACCCTGGTGTCCGAGTTTTCTCAAATGCATTATTTAGTATTATGGGACACCGCCACCTCATAAAGACTCCACAATCAATAAGAAACGATTATGCAGTTGGAAGTCTGGGTTAATGACTGATTGGCAGCAACCAAGTTCGAGTATCTCTGCCTTATTTATCGGTAAAAGGTTCCGAAAAAGTATGATTTCGGTGTTATGTAGGTATTTAAAAAAAAGAAACATGTCACAGAATAGCTATATTTGTATCAAACACTTGACCCAGCTGCCTAACGAGAGCCTCATTAGAGAGCATTAATAATTTATTGTATGACAGACGGACAGACAAGCAGATACATAGTGTATTGTAAAAAATATCTAGTGCAGGTATTGCCCATGACAAAAGAAAAACCATTTTCCTTCCTTACATTCTTTTAATATTAAATTGAAATTTGTTTTAATTATATTTTTATATGTACCTATAGCAATAGCAATTACCTATAGCAATTACGACGTGATTACTCATAATGTTTTTGTGTATGTGTAATACGCGCATGTATGTATTATAGAATGTTATATTATATCTCTCTCTTTTATGTGAGTGGTAATTAATCGCATTAACTGATTTTTCGGACCCCGGTGTCTGTTTTCCTTTTTTCATTTTCTCTTCGAGATCTTTTGTAGAAATATCATTGGTATGCATAACATGCCAGGCAAGTAGTAGGTGGTAGATTAAGCCAACATATCTACCACCTACCACTTGACAATATTATGATAATCGTCAACGTCTTACTCCCCTAGAAACAATTTAAAATAAGAATAGAAATAAAGATCAGTGCTTTAAAAGATAAAGTCACTAATTACTTATATCAGTAAATTGGGGTTTTACACGTTCCTAATTCTTTTTTTGTTCTAAGGTACAATGTTCAACATTTTCAATTTGTGTTTATGAGCATGATTTTATCGTGTCGGGATTTGGTATAAAAATGGCACTTCTTACATTAGCACTTTTTAATTAGATTCTGCGTGTAGTTTTTAGTCTTAGTAATAGTCACACTGAGGTTAAGCTACGTAAGCCGTAATCTGTCTAGGATGGATGACCGTCCCCTTCGGTGCCTCGGAAAGCAAGTTTTTAGGTCCCGTCTTTAATTGGCGGATGTCATGGTGGTTATACGTTATCTATAATCAGAAATGATAAGGTCTGAATACCAGTTTTACCAGAAGGGTGACATGTTACCCAGGAATAAGGTTGTGAAGGACAGAGAGTCTAAATTGTTTATTACTATTTACCGCTAAACTAAATACTAAATACATTTGTTTGTCAAGCCAGAACTACAGTAGGGCTAGATAAGTGGCAAAAACGCTAGTAGAATAGAATACAAAATGTTAAGAATGACATTCGTTTACTACCAGCTATCTGTCATTCAATGTCATTCACATACATTTTGTATTCTATTCTACTAGGGTTTTGCTACTAGTCTAGCCCTACAGGAAATTTATCCTATGATTGTGAATATCACTGAATGTCATAATATGATTAATCACACATTCAATTAATCAAGGCCAAGATTAATGAACACCAAACACCTGGAAGTCCAATTATCTAATTAATTTACCGGAACCAAAAAATTAGATATTCATAAACAAACACTTATCTTCAGGGTTTTCTACAGCTGATCAAAAGAGGATCAGTCAGACAACAACGCGACCTTGATAGAACATAGATAGATAGGCAGGATTATCAATATATTAATGCTGATAATTGAATTGGATTAGATAATATTTAAATACCCAATATCATGGATGAAAAATACCATTTGATAATATACAGGTTATATCTGCATAAATCCGAGTCAGTCTGTTTGATATAAAAATTGTTTCTTCACTCCTCACATATTTGCACTCTGCGAGAATGATCTACATACAAAATAGCGACCCGTTTATTGCCTTTGCTGGGTAAAGGCCTTTGAGAAGACATGAGCATTGATCAGGGCGGATTGGTGATTTCAGAATCTTTAGTCCAAGTTCCCTCACGATGTTTTCCTTCGCTTTTAGTCAATGGTGTCTAAACTACACTTAGAAATAGAGACCCATAGGAAAATAAAAAGGTCTCATTGGTACTTGTCAGATTTCGAACCCGCACCACACCCTTACACGGTTCTACGGTTTTCTGTAATTCATTCTTTTTCGCAAATGATGACTTTGCATGAAAATACTATCTTTGTTATTTATGATGATTTTAGCGATAAATGTCTTATTATAATTTACAAGCAAATTAATATTTTTATATTAATATTTAGATTAAAATTTTAAGTATATTTATTTACATATTTACTTGTATTTACAATAATAAAAACATAAAAATAATAAATTATAGGTACTAATATAATTAGGCATCAAAATATTCATCCGCATCGCTGTCAACGGGAATCGTGCCCAAAAGGCTGGCTGCATTGCCACGTTGGATGGCAATGCTGATTCTTTGACCGAAATATAGGCCAGCCCTTTGATCACGCGTGGAGTCTACTAAACGTTTGCCTATATCACGAAATAGTAGACGGGCACTTGGACCCCATGGCCCTAATGTTTCTACCCCAAACGGCTCAAATATATAATTACCACTAAGGTTTATATATTTGCGCCGTTTAAGGTTTTCTGCAGCTGCGGCAGCTGCACCAGCACAGCCCACCGTACTGGGAAGATGGGATGGAGCAAGGGTGTCGACACAAGTTGCATCCCACACCAAAGACCTTCCCATCTTCCATGGCATTACAGACATCCCATCCGGTCTCTTGCCGTCGTCGCGTGCCAAAACATATATTTAGATTAGCGAATTATGTCAAGAGCAAGTGTGAAGACGCTAAAAATAGTTTTGATTTAATTAATATAGATATTAATTTGGATCTTTATTTAGCTACAAACATGGTCATAAGATGATGCATTTTGGAGTTATATAGCATTAAAATTTTATAATAGGTACAAATATTTAATAGGAAGTATGCTCCTAGATTGCTCCGTTTCTTATAAGATGTTTGTACTTCTCCTTCTTAGCGAGTCAATGGCAATATCTACATATATAATATACGAGTACTTGCTTCCCGCCAGCGGCCTCGCCCACGATATTTTAGCTATTGGATACAAAAACTTGACAAATTATATACTAAGACCTTCCTCATTAATTACTCTATCTATTAAAAAAAACCGCATCAAAATCCATTGCGTAGTTTTAAAGATTTAAGCATACATAGGGATATAGCGACAGAGAAAGCGACTTTGTTTTATACTATGTAGTGATTGTCAAAAAATCTCGAATGACAATATTAGGTACCAGAAAGTATGTTTTATATAAACCATGTTTTTGCTAGTGGTTGTGGTTCGTCCATCCATTATATTCCATACGAAAAAATGCTAAAATTTCCTCAATTTGACGGTGGTTTGAACAAGCTGAAAAACGTGAGTACTAGGCAAACATACAAGAAAAGGTTGCGTGCGTAGTCGCCGGAACTGGGAACAACAGATTACGTTGAATTTAAAGCTTCACCGCACCGTTTGTTATGTGCCAAGAAAAACGTAGCTTTTTTAAAAGTAATTTATAGATCTTTTTTAAGAGTTTTTTGACCAACTACGGCTGTTTTTTGTAAAATTTTCTTTTTTTTTTGTTAGGTTGAGATGGTTAGGTAAACCGATCGATCACTATGCTTCAAGGCAGATTAGCATTTTTACTTTATAGGCTCATGCTCACCGAAATTATAACTGTCGGATTAACTTAAAACAGCTGTTGACCAAAACTTCTAACTTTCGATCTGAAACGTATTATTTGAGATTTTTGTTCCTGAAACTATCGATTACTAAACCAGAGTTGAACAAGAAGTGCGTAATACGAAAATTCTCTCTCGCTTCAAAAACCTTTTCGTTTAATTGGCCGATTACGAAACCATCAGTCTATGAACTTGGCCTTTAGTCGTCAATGTTCTCCTTCATCGTTAGTTAGTGGTGTCAATACACTTAGACAGTTCTTGAAACTCTAGATATGTCACATTGTACTAACTAGATTTTAAACCCGCACCCTCATACACGATACAGTTTAAGCTCCAGGCTTAACCTAGACTGACAACTATAACATAACATATAACTAACAGAATATCCGTACGGGTCTCAATTTGATCTTGATTGAAAACTAATGCCTTAACCGTGACGTCATCAATCAGCTGTCGCCGACGCGTCTGTGTGCGTTACGTGATACGTGACGGAGTGATGTCACTTACGTACCTACCCACTAGGCTATATGTGATAGGACTCATTGAATTTGTATTGCTAGGGAGTTGGTTGAGCCCATACATAGATTAGGATCTATGAATTTAAAATGATATAGGTAGGTTCTTTAAATTCGTGATAGTATGTATATCATAAAAAAAAATTACCTTAAAAAATTTCAAGAAGGAAAAAATAACAATATATGGTTGTGGTAGCCTGCATCTCGTGTATGAGTGTGCGGATTCGTAACCTGGCAAGTACCAATGTAACTTTTCTACAGTCATAAGTACTTTTTAAGTTTAATTAAGAGACCATACAAACTGACCTTGACTAAAAAGTCTGTAATGCCAATCCGCCTTGAGAAAGCATGGTGATCAATGCTCATGCATGCATTTCTCTGTATGAGAAGAGGCCTTACCTAGCAGTAGGATAGAAAATCGGCCGATAATGATAAAAAAAAAAAACAAAAGAAAAATTTCAAATTTTAATTCAGATAAAATAATTCGCTTATAAATTAACTTATACCCTATCTGAATAGCAATAGAGACCAAAATCACTGTCCTAAAAGAACCCTACAATCTAGCACACTATTATGCCTAAACTCTCATTTTCCCCACATTACCTTATCAGAGTCCCTTACATCATAAAAGGCGTATATTCACTTTATCTTCGAGGGCAGATACGTCATTTATCACCTTATACGTCCGGAATTGGGTAACAAGGTCACAGAGTAGATAGTATTGAGAATAGCAGTTGATTAGGGCGGTATGACGGCTGGCTCATTTAAGATCCAAGTTCACAGACTGGTTACCTAATAGGCCCGTTAAATAAAAACATGTTTTAACCACGATGACGTTTTTCATGTTATTCACTTCTCACAGCTTGAATTAGTAGTGGTGGCCTAGTGGTTAAGGCACCCGCCACTTATGTACGAGTTCGAAGTACCAATGTGACTTTTCTAAAGTCATATGTACTTTCTAAGTATATCTTAGACGTCACTGACTAACGGTGAAAGGAAAAACATCGTGAGAAAACCTGGACTTAAAAAGTCTGAAATTGCCAATCCGCCTTGAGCAAGCGTGGTGATCAATGCTAATGCCTTCTCTGTATGAGAGAGGCCTGTGCTTTTTTTTTCTACATGACCTCTTGCAGGGTGCTTCTAACAGCATTCGACCTGCTTAACCGGACAATTAGAGAGGCCTGTGCCCAGCAGTGGGACAATGATGAATGAGGGCTGATGATGAACCATGATCACTTCTTGGCCCACCCCGGATTGGTAATCGACCGTTTTAGAAATAAAAAACCCAAATCATAAGTTATCTATCGTAAGAAAGAAGTTTGAATTTACAGTAAACTGCTGTTTTCAGTTGATCGGACTGTTATCTTGTCGGTGAACTTGGGCCTAAGAGTTTATTGGGGTGATCGGTCTGCTAAAAATGCATTTATAAATTATCCAATTACGGCGAAAAAAAAGGAAGATTATAATTTAACCTGTTTGTATGTTCGTATTACTTTAGATATTCGAAAGGAGGTACCAACTGAGAATCAGCGCTCGATGTTTTTAACACCAACCTAATAAAATGCTGAGTTGACAAACCTTTCGGCATGGGCGTAGTATTATTTGATCTGTGGCATGGGTATACTCAGCACCGAGTTTCATCAATGTTGTATTATTCTTCTATTTACCCGACTATGGCGAAGCAAAAAGGAAGGTTATGATTTTGACCAGTATGTATTTATGTACTAGTGCAGCAAAAAGATGATAAGGTATTTGTTTTTATTCTTAGCCCTTTTGTCAAATCTTTGTTTCTTGTTCAACTATATACATAACTAGCTTCTGCCCACGACTTCGTCCGCTTGGAATAGTGGTGCTCCGCTCCTATTAGTCTTAGCGTGAATATATATAGCCTTCCTCGATAAATGGGTTATCTAACACTGAAAGAATTTTTCAAATCGGACCAGTAGTTCCCGAGATTAGCGCGTTCAAAAAATAAACAAACTCTTCAGCTTTATATTATTAGTATAGATGAAGAAATAAATATGTAGACAAAAAGGCTGTGTATAAAATTAAAAAAACTTAACCATCTTTATCCTGCTCTAGTATCATAACTTTCCTTTACAAACACAGATCGGTTTATGAAAAGAATGAAGCCTTAAAGTCTTTGAAATAGTCTGGTATCGCTTGCCGATAGATGGCGCGCATTAAGTTTCAAAGTAACGGTTGGTACCGTAACCGGAAACTCGCTTTGTTCACCGTGTACCCACCCTTACTGATAACAGGCTGGAGGTAAATATAGTTAGGATACCATTTTTAGGGTTCCGTAGTCCGACAAGGAACCCTTATAGTTTCGCCATGTCCGTCTGTCTGTCTGTCTGTCTGTCTGTCTGTCTGTCCGCGGCATAGCTCCGAGGTTCTTGATACTAGAAAGCTGAAATTTGGTATGTATATGTATATTGATCACGCCGAGAAAGTGGTAAAATAAAATTTTGAAAAATATATTTTTTTAGGGTAGCTCCCAAACACGTAAAGTGGGGATGAATATTTTTTTTCTCGCGTACCCCTCCGTGTGGGGTATCGTTAGATAGGTCTTTCAAAAATATTATGGGTGTTTGAAGACCATTTTTTGATTAAGCGAGCCATTTGCTTAATATCTAGCTTTTCAGTGCAAATTTTTGTTCGATACGAGTTACCCCCCCCCTCTAACTTTTGAATGGCTGTACCTAGAAATGTGAAAAAAATCACAGACGTAGTACATGTAATAAAATTACAAGGAAAACTATCACGGCTAAGTAGGCTTAACCGGTTACAGAGTTATAGTCGACTAACTACCTCGTACTACGGAACCCTACTGCGCGTGGCCCGACACGCACTTGGCCGGTTTTTTTTTTAATAGAATAGAATCTAGTGCTTATTTTCGCAGAAATAGCATTACTAATTTCTATTAACCTTGTGATGACATTGTCTAGAGAAATATTTAAGATAATTATGTTGGTGAAAACTATCAGACTAATTTATTCATAAAACTTATAAAATTTCACTCATACATTTATATCCTATGCAAATAATACTTAGACTATCAAGTTGTTATTTTTTATTGGTAGCCGTAGACTATTTAAAAATTAATTGGTAAATAGATCAGCTGAGGGTCTCGGACGCTGTCACAATTAATCATTTTTAATACACCACAAACTACCTTATGTACCTAGGTAACCGAAAAATTATGTTAAGAACATATTTTTATAACATCCCTAATCTGTCAAAACAAATCAAAAGCACTGATCTAGTAAAATATACGAGTACATAATACCTATTGTTGACGAAAATTGAGTTCTAAAAATAGAACGGGTAGGGTTCATAACCTTTCAATTGCTTCTCAATACAGTGAACGCGTACGACCTTCGTTATTACTTTAGTCGAGTACTGGAAGCCAGTGCTCTCAAAAACTAAACGAAGCATGAAATGAACAAAACCCGTCGCCACTGCCAATCTACCGCAAATTGCAGTAAGAATTACCTTTTGCCACTGTTGCTTCGCCCACACGCGATAAGCGTAGATTCTACATATATTATACTCTTTACGTTTAATTGATCATATTAAAAATAATATTCCCAACATCTCGCTTGTATTCCCCAAAGGGGCGAGTAGAAGTGTGCAAAAAGGAAGCCGATTTAATCATCTGTAGAAGTTTTCAGAAATGAGTATTGGCTACATACAAATAATGAAATGTTTTTTAATCTTATACCGTATACTCTGAACATAAAGAGTTTATTTTTTTTCAAGAGATAAACTGCAACCTATTGCTATATATCAGGAATAAATTCAGTTTTCAAGCTGTTACTAAATATACCCGGTAATCAAACCCGGGACATCATAGCCAGTATACTCAGCAATCACGAGTAGGATGGTATTTAGGTGAAGTGTATTGTAATCCGGATGCGCGAAGTAGGTCATTGATTCCGTCAGGACGCGAAAAATCTAAGGAAACAGCTAAATATAAATAGATAAAGCATTTTATAAGAATGAAAACAAAAAAGTAACTTGTCTAGTTATGTTATAAGGAAATGCAATATTGTAACCACATCAGCCTTTATTCTTTTTTAAACCTAATCTTTTTAGAACATGCTAACATTGTCTCACTTCCGCAAACAAATGCATACCTACGCTACTAAAATACCGGAATCGCGCAACCATAAAATAGTTTAGTAAATATAATCACGCTATGTCCCTTGCGGTATGAACAGTGAGTCGGGAGCATGCCATAAGTAATAATAACTAAGGAATAAAAGGCTGATGCATGTCACGCGAAGTCGCGATCTGAGTTGTTACATATCTTATATTGCGAAAATAATGATTGTAACAGTGAAAACATTAAAGATAGGGGTGCTGATTTTATTGTACACTATACTTAGGCCTAAGTTCACCCACAAGATAACGGTCCGATCAACTGAAAACAGCTGTTTATCATAAATTCAAACTTCCAACTTTCAATGAGTAACGATTATTAATTGATTTTTTTATTCCTGAAACGGTCAATTACTTACCAACTAACTATCATTTACTTACCAACACAATTTACTAACAATTTATTGATTCCGAAGCAACTAAAAATCTAATTATACAATTATTTCAAAATTAATCTAGTTTTCAGAGCTAAAATTAAGTGTATTTTAGAGAAGTTGTGTAATAAATTATTATTTTTTTCATCGGTGTCAAACACTTTTGCTATTATTTTATATTATAAGTATAGATTTTTAACCGACTTCGGAAAAAGAAGGCTCTGTTTCGACTTTCAATTTATAACAATAAATCTTCACTTTATTATTACCTATATCTACGCCCTAATAACAAATAAAACATATTGAATATTATATACGAAATATCATCTAAAACGGTGTAGCCGTGAAGAAATAACGTACAAACTTATTTATTTTTCCTTTATGCAAAAAATGTACATAGGCGGACTTAATGCCACAGGCATTCTTTCCAGTCAACTTTTGGGCGAAGCAGAGATAACATAATCTTACTTCCGCATCTATAATATTAACTTAAGATTATAAGACGTATTTCTGAGAAGTTCGTCAAAAGTCACATTCATCTTACCACAGACAGACAAAGAACATTAGACGCAGACTTTAACGCATGCTTAAACTTAGCCAAGTTAACCAAACCTGTCTACAATATCTGCCTTAATTTAATTCAGGTGTGCATTTAAGTTCAAAGTAAATATTTACTGCAATATATAGCTTTATACCTGCGGTCTTAGCATTGTTAGACAAGGATCGGAATTTCGTCGCTGATGGTTAAATGGCTATGGAATTTAGTTCGATACAAGCGTTTCGCCTGTTGCATGTGATTACAATCTTTGATATTATGGTGGTATATTATAGTTTACATAAGCGAAAACTAAGTAACGCTAAACTAAATAGAGAGCTAAATATTAAAAGGTTTATTTTCTCCAACTTTCTCTGGTGTGTTAATAAGTAATCTATCTATACTTATAATAAATCTGTAGAGAGGTCAATTCTGTACATGAAATATATTTACAAAATAACTATCAGGGGGTGGTTAGGGATCGATACTGATGCCAAAAATGCAATCAGTAAAATTTTTGTCTGTCTGTCTGTCTGTATAAACTCTATAGAAACAAAAACTACTTGACGGATTTTAACGAAACTTGGTACAATTATTTGTGATACTCCTGAGATGGTTATAGTATACTTTTCATCACGCTACAATCAATAGGAGCAGAGCAGTGAAGGGAAATGTTGTCATTTTGTTTAAACGCGCTAATCTCAGGAACCGCTGGTCCGATTTAAATAATTCTTTCAGTGTTAGATAGTCCATTTATCGAGAAAGGCTATAAGCTATATCTCATTACGCTGAGACTAATAGGAGCGGAGCACCACTATTCCACGCGTACGAAGTCGCCGGCAGAAGCTAGTCTATACTAATATTATAAAGAGGAAAGATTTGTTTGTTTGTAGGGTTTTAACTCAAAAACTACTGCACCGATACCAAACATTCTTTCGCCATTAGAAAGCTACATCTTTATGAAGTGCCATAGGCTATATTTATATCCAGAAATGATTAGGGACCCCTACGAAAACTTGAATAATGTAACCCAATGTGTAAAAAAAAATGTGGAAAGCTAGTAGCTTATATAACTGCTAAGCAAGTGCTCCTGGGTTCGATTCCCCAGTCAGGCAATATGTGATTGTGTTTACAAATATGAAATATGTAGACTGGATTTTAGATTAAGCATCCTTGTCTTAACTTCCTAACAAATGTTTGATGCGCAATTGTTTGTTTGATATTTTTTTACCATTAAACGGCCGTACTGATTTGGACAACATTTAATTTGGAGATAGATAGGACCCTCGAAACGGTTATAGGGTACTTTTTATCCGCGTGTACTATGTACCTAGGTATTTCTGTCGGGATGCGGGTGAAACCTCGGGAAACAGCTAGTATTATATAAAAAACTTCTACATACACTTATTTATACTTTAAACACTTCAGCACAATCTGTTGCGAGACTTACACTGAAATTCACAGGTAACAGCTGTTTTCTAAATACCTACCGAATATTATAATTTCGAAGTTAATGTTTTTGCTCAAACTTAAAACATACAAAGTGTGTGTAGATTTCGGCTTTGTTAATCGTATACACCTAACATAATGTTGTTTTATACAGCAACAACAGTCATTTTTTTGTAGCACCGCATGGAAAATTCCTCTTCTTACATAGAGAAGGTACGAACATTGATCACCACGCTTGGTAAGGGTATACTACGCCACATCGAATATTAAACGATCGAACACAATATATCGAACGCTGAATAAATCGAACATCGAGTGTTTAAAATACCGAATGTTTATTTCATCGAGTAGGTTACAAATAGATGTAGTATTTACCAACGTGTGATAATATATCTATGTTTCAACGCCTTCAATATTTTCGATAAAATGAATACCTAAATTCAGAACGTTCGACTGTAAGAGTATTCAATATATCAAGTTGGTACCTACATATTTAATATGCGACGTTTTGGGGTACCCAAGCCAGTATCTAAAATATTATAAAGTAGTAGAAAATAATAACTTTTTGAAAATTGCTGGGTTTCGAATCCGCTAGTAGGTATAGAGCGCAACATAAACTCAAGAATTATTAAAAAATAACGCAAATTAAGTCAACTATGTATGTATTTAAAGTCTTTTTTCTTTAAAAGTATGGATTTCAGATATTTTTCTCTTCTCGTAAAAATCTAGGGGGTATCAAGTGTCATCGATCACGCTACAAAACGTTTGCAAGCCGACAAAATTAAAGGGTCTCGGTCGCAAGGCTCAAGTGATTTTGGGATACAAAGGACTTTTTCATGTATACGAAAAATATGTTCGGAGGTCGTTTGAGGGCTGATTTTTTTTTGTTGAAAAAATATTTGGCGATTGAATCTGTTGGAATTGTGTTATCTGAAAATTATTGCTCCTATGGGTGTTGTGAAAAGGATAAAAAAATATTTTTTATAGTATTAAGTTGTCGTTCTTTTTTATCTTTATTTGTAATGTTATCAGACTATCAGATGAAGAATATAATAAGAAAATTCCTAAACTATTTAGTAAAATAAAAATTCTAGAAATTTCTCTCATACAAAAATACACTACAGAAAAATTATTGGTATCCCCAAGAGGCGCCGGGAACAGCTCTTAGCTAACAACGCAAGCATCACAGCTGAGCTGAGGCGTTAAACGCTCGCTGTTTAATTATCTGGAAACTTCTAAAGGACAGTTTTTATCCCCATTTGAATATTCCTCTTCATTTTTAAAGCTTTTCCCAAGCCTTTGATAAACATGAATGAAAAGATTGTCGCCGTTTGAGGAACATTGCTGAACATTGAGTTTTGAATTGTACTTACGTTTTGATGTAGACGGTGGATTGTGTTTCAAGTATCGTTCATGATGAGGGATAATAGTTAAGTTTTTTTTTGTTATTACGTCACGGTTTTTATCTCCTAGGGATAGGCAGGAAGTTTATTACTAAATAGATGAATAGAAAATTCAATGTTATACCACCACCATTTTTTGCCAGCTTCCTGAACACTTCACATATCCGCATAAAAAGTACACAGCCACATCTATCTCTAGACCAAATATCATCTAAATCGGTCCAGCCGTTTTTGCCTGAAAGTGTAACTAACAAACTTACATTCACATTTATAATATAAGATAACAGGAAATGTACGATTTTTTTACAACCTCAATTTGAGTTACCTCGGCCCTGGAACACAAAAGGCGAGGGAAGGAACATGGATGGGTTTAATTCAGTAAGAGTCTAAGACTTCCTTCCATTCAACCCACAGCGGAGTCATTTCATGATCTCCCATCCCTTAAAAAGAACTTACCTCCCATCAAAATGTATAACACATCAATTGAACTTGACTCTGTATTTCAGTTCAAATGAGTCGGATTTGATTTACGTCAGCTCGTGCGATCGTCGCGTCATCCTATGCCTCCAGGGATTGTCCTACATTCTGACGTAACGTTGTCATACATGTAGTTCGGAGATGAAATCACGGCTAGTGTTTGAGATTTTAGTACCTAGAGAAAAGTGAGTTGACACTTTCGAAGACACACTGCAAATAGATTGAAAAAAATATATTATAATACTATAAAAAATGAGTAGCATTTATTTTAATCATGGTATCCTAACTTAAATAATAATATTTTATTACTGAAGTCAATGTTGAAATTTTGTGCGTTTTTAAATATTTTTCAAGCATGTTCTGAAGTTACAAATAGCAGAATTTCCTCAAAACTCATTACGTATTTATAAGATAAAAAACTAAAAGTATTAAAAATATTTTGATGGCAAAGTAAATAATACATATGTAACCAAAATTTCGGCCTTGTAAAATGAGCTTTCTTTTCGTTTTAAAATGCATTTTATATGTATATTAGATGTGAATAACACATATTCCAATATATTTTACCCAAAATCATTAAACAATATAAATATGTGCTCAAATACTTTCTAACTATTTATTATAAAAAGTAAAAAAAATAGTCAGTTTACATATTAATTTACGAGTCTGAAATTCAAATACCACTTATTATAGAAAACATAATCTAAGGACAGTTTGGCGTCCAAAACTCCAGTATTTTTTTCACACCTCTATTGTCACTCGAATAATAATTGACGTGAACATATTGGGTGTCGTTCAAACACTCATGATTGACATAAAATAACGCACTGTCATGCTGATAATCCTCGTAGAGAAGGTGGCTTTGCTATCTTGGTATGTCTTGAGAAATTGCCAGCTGGGGTTTTACACGTTTATTAAGGTTAGTTCGAAAATAAAATATATATTACTAGCTGATTAACTACTAAACGCACCCGGATAAAAAGTAGCATATAATTTTCTCCAGAGTCCTCTCTACCTCCGTGCTGAATTTTATGCAAATCGGTACAGCCGTTCTACTGTGAAAGTGTAACAAACAAACTTGCTTTCGCATTTATAATATTGGTTAAGAATTTTAGTTTTTTTTTTAAGTTCTTTCAAAGCGTCATACCTACTTGAATATTAAAAATCTTGAGCATCATTAATATCAAGTAATGGTTTAAAATTATGTTGGTGCACGTTTTTAATTAAAATTAATTGAAAAGTAAAAATCTATTTTTTTTTAAGATTTTACAAATCTATCAAAAAGTTAAGCATTATATATAGTTATATAAAATTATAAGCATTTAAGATTTTTGCCAAAGTTACAAATTGTAACAATCCTTAACGATAGACTGACATGCAACGTATCCTACCTAGGGTCTATAATAAAATTCATAATATTTGGAACAATTAGTTCCATTTATTTCCGCATTAACTTAAACACAGAACCGATGCCGCTAATAATTCCTGAATACCGCGCACCAAATCACCGCTCCCCATAGCCTCAGCTACACATAGCTACGTTGAATCATGGCTGTCTATGATGGAAGCTTCCAATTTCACGAACAATTGATCGCTGGTACCTTCAGCGTCCGATTCAGATGCTCGACGCTATTAGATTGATTGCCAGCGATAGTCATCCGGAATGGATGGATGGACTTTCGTGGCTAGTTTCTGGTAACGTGATGTTTTTTATGAACCTTTGTGAGCGTTGAAGTTAGACTGAAAACAATCAAGAAGGAAATTGTGTTTATTGCTGACAAATCAGTCATTATCTTATTATCTACTAGCTTTTCACCCTGGGTTACATTATTCAAGTTTTAGTAGGGATCCCTAATTATTTCTGGAAATAAATATAGTCTATAATACGTCGTAAAGATGTAGCTTTCTAGCAGTGGATGATTTTTTTAAATCAGACCAGTATTTTTTGAGTTAGAACCCTACAAACAAACAAACAAATCATTCCTCTTTATAATACATATTAGTATAGATAAAGATATGTCAGTCATTACCTCACAAAAGCCAAAATCGGAGTTTTTACAATAAAGTAAAAGTATACAATTACATTGTCTTGTTAACAAAAAATGGAAAATCGAGACTTGTACTAATCAATCCTCTTAATATATATAATGTACACCCAGACTTAGATCAACCTTTAGGTTATAAAATTGCGGAGTCGAACCGCTTAGTATTACATTAAATTAACCACAAACAACTAACAAAAAGACTGTACTGTTTGGTTTTTCCTCTTGTCCTCAGTACATCCAAAGGTTGTCTGTAAGAGATCGCTTTTAGCGATAAGACCGCCCATTGTGTCACCTACCTTAATTATATTGTTAAGTTTTTTGTTAAGTTTAAAATTGGTGTACAGAATAAAGCATATTCTATTCTATTCTATTCTAAAAAGATCGCAAAACTAACTTGTGATCTTTCTAAAGGGCCACGATTTACATAACTGTTCCGCAAACCGAAAAAAAAACTTCCCTTCTGTAAACAGCACGTTGGCATAATTTTAACTTTCCACATTTTTTTAATAAAACGTTGCCCCACACTAGGAATTACTCTTGTATCGTGGGTGCGTTTACAAACATACACAAACACCTAGACCCGGAACAATTTAGTTGTCTGGTGCGGGAATCGATCCCGCGTCACGCAGCGCAGCAGCCAATTTTTTTTTTTTTTTTTTTTTGTGTATGGCATCTCGCAGGTCAACCTAGAAGGTTGTCGACTGCTTAACCGGGCTTGCCTGTGAAGTGCCTTAAATAAATTTAGGGCCTCCAGCCAGGGCTTAACTTACAAAACTAAGCGACTACACGCTAAGGGCACCCCCTAGTGGGGTACGGGCCTCGGCTTAGGGCGTCGCTGGGGGAGGACAGCAAGGGACAGGCTGGATCAGAATAAATTTTGATTATTATAATCGGGAATTTTAAAGCTATTAGCTCAGCTCGCGGGCTGGCTCGTCGAGCTAGGGTCGGGAGGGCATGGACAAGGTCGTCGCGATGGACCTCGGCGGCGAGGTCGATACGAACGCGGTCTGTGTTTGTGTAGAGTGCTAGTGGACCTACTGCTCTCTTGGTAGAGGGCGCAGCAGCCAATTGCTCAGCCAGTAAGTACGCCAAATGTCAAGTAAAAATTGGACATTAATGAAACTCAATGAGTAGTCTAGAAAAAAATATCAAAATTCAACATTAAAAATCAATATCGAAGTATGTACCTACTAATAAACTACATAAATATACTCATTTATAACCCTAACAATACTCATCAGAAATACGAGAGAAACAATAAAAAAGCCATTCACAATATCAGGAAGAAACTTAAAAGAAATAAGCGGAGCTATAAAAAGCATAGAGCTCGGATCATTCTTCATTACGACTCTAGAAGGGGCAACGGAAAACATCCATTAATTGTTAAGTGCAACTTGAGAACGAACCGAGAGAGCGAACTTTACCAACAATGTTTAAGGGTTAAGCCGCGCTTATGGTTTAAATCTATAATTAGAAGATTCGTCTTATAATAGTTGAGGATTTTGTGGCTAATAATGGTCATGCTAATCAATTGATTAGGGAGTTTAAGCTGGGATGGCCGCGATTATTCTTTTGATCGGCACTGTAGAGGTTTTATGAAACCTTACGTCATTAAACCTTATTATGTGAACTGGCCATTAAAATTGGAATATAAAATAATGGTAGATATAATCCAACATGGATTTATACTTAATATATATATTAATGTGGTGAAAACTGGAACGAACATTGTAATCTTGGAATGTCAATGATACCAATTAATTTAAATTGCATTTAGTGCTGATTTTCAGCCTATGACTTTTGAATTTCACAAGTCGAGAACCAACAGATTATTAAGTAGTCACCGAGGTCGATGGATATCTACAACTACAGAAGCATCGCAGATCATCATTGCCTTTTCCTAACTAGTTCGAGGACAAAATCTAATCTTTTCGAATACAGCTATATTTTTACTTATAGTTGGGTAACAATTTTCCCTTGGCTACACACATATGTCATTTTTGGAGATAACCAAAAATTTAAGAAAAGAAGACTAGCGTTAGTTCACCTGTCAGCCACATTCATAAAAAAAATGAGACATCAAAATTATAGAAATATGTTTTTTCACTACGATTTTAATTTTAGTCTGACTATAAACTAAAGACGTAGATAAAATGACATTCGTAAAGCCTCTAAAATGAATGAAGTTGGAGCTATAAAATGTAGCCAGTGCACAGTTACGGTTAATGGCTGCTCAGCGCTTGCTTAAGGCTCCGAGTGCAGTGGAGCGCCAACACTTTATTATACGTATAAAGCTATTGTTCTAGGTGTTCTTCCAGACCTGTAGGGCTAGACAAGTGGCAAAAACGCTAGTAGAATAATAAATAAAATAAAAAAATATTGTATAAGTTTACAGAAGTGTACAATCGGCTCAGTTTTGGTTTACGTAATAGTTCTATAACAAAATATAACATTTACAAGAAATAGTTTAGGAAACCTAATAATAAAATTGGAATTTCAAAAAGTTAAGATTAAAATCTTAAGTAGGGACCCCCCGAACTAGGTTTATTTAAACCTGTGTTTCAGGTAATAGAATACAAAGTGTATGGAAATTTGAAAGCACCTTATTTACACTTTGGTTAAACGACTTTGACCTCTATTGCTAAGATGACATTGCAAAAAAAACAGATGCAGAATTATATTTAGTTTTGTAAACATTATTTTGTTCTTAGCATCTTCTTTATCTGAGCGGAATAGAACTTAAAATCCGTAGAATAAGCTGCAAAAAGAGTTTGGATTTTTTCTTATGTTATTTTAAATAGAATCTAGTTCCGTGTATGTTAAATTCTTCTTGTTCGCTTCAGCCTGAATTCATATACTTTAAAAGGGTTGTTTAGTCTAGAGATTTTTTTATACAGACAAACCTTCATTTGAATTATTATGGTAGCACGTGTTCATGGTTCACCAATCCAGTGTCCATACTGCTACTGAAGAAAATCGAAACTTACTGCTTGACTTGGAAAATGGAACCCAAAACCTCATTAGTTGTAACCGACGAAGCAGTTAGAATCAAACAATATTATGAATGCGAAACTGAGTTTGTTTGTTTTTTATACTTTTACGGTAAAACTTCTGGACCGATTTAAATTAAATTTGATTACATACATTCCACAGGACACTTTACTATGAAGTATGAAGTAATCCCGTATCTTCGGACAGAAATTTTATGTAGTACGTTCCCCAGTACATACAATTTCTGTCCATCCAAAGGTTGTCTGGAAAAAATCGCTGATCGCTATAAGACCGTCCATTGTAACACTGTTACTGTATGATACTGTATGTATTTTGTCCATTATTTTGTGTGCAATAAAGAATATTCTATTCTATCCTTCACGTATTATATTTCACACAGGCGAATACCTCATTCCCAATTATATCTGTCATTATCACTGATTATGATAACCAACCACATCAAAGCCGGCGTTAGCTTTGTGTGTTAGTCACTAAGAGGATAGTCATAATTATTTCCACACAAACATACAACAAGACTAATGACTTGGTAACAAGAATTTATTGGTACTCTTTGTGTAGGACTTTGTTGGCAGGAAAGTACTAGTACAATACTTAATTCTGAATCTAATTTATAAGGGCTCGTAGCTAAGTGATACCAGTGCAGATCGATAGATTAATAAGTTTAAGCAGCTCTAACCGCGTCAGTCTGCTGATGGGTGACGTTACATAGCAAAACCCCCTCCGTGCCTCGCTCAAGCTGTTGGTCCTAAGCCTGATCTCTCCCTGGTCGAGTTGTCGTCCCAACGGAATTTGAAAGTGAGGGAACAGAGAGTGCACCTACATACTTCTGTGCACACTATCATAAATCAAAAGTAAAGACGAAAAATTTTAAAATAAAGTAGCAATATAATTAAGTTTTTTTTATTCATCTTGACTGAAAGTCAAGTTTCATTTTTACTTATAAGTGAAACTTGACTTTATTTACCGCATATTTTTTTGTTACAACCAACTCTTAGTTTTCTAGCAATTTCTAGGAATGTTACTTTAAAAATTTCACATACACTTATACATAAGTATGTACTTAAATACAAACCTACATACATACACGAACACTGTAAACATAACACTCCTTTTTTTGTGGGCATTCGTGTAAAAAGCTTCTATCATTGTATGTTACGTTCTACAAACGAAGTCCCAGTCAAAACCTAGTTAAAATGAACCAAAATACACTTCATCTAAATCATCTTTTATCTCAACAAAGTTACTGAGACGTATTCTTGTTATTTGTGCGAGCCTCTTCAGCCGTGCCATTAAATTGGTACCTACTCTGGTTCATCAAAACATTGTCGGCACAATTTCCAATTGCTTTCAATTATAAATTCGTAATGATTCTAAGGGCTGGAGTACACTACAATAGCATCTGATAAAATTTTCATTTTACGCGATTTCACATTTGAGTAATGATCAGACCGTTTTTGATCTTGATTATTTTATTAAAATGTAAGATTGGTACCTACCCTGATTTTTGTGAAGATTGAAAGTTGTATATATGATATAAGTGAAAGGAAGAACAGATATCTTTGAGGCGTTTATTGTTTAGTGTGATTTATTTAAACAAATAAAAGAATAAACGAAAACCTTTTGTTTTTGCTAACAATATATTTTAGTTTCGCTCGCCTTCTGCACATTTTAAAGACAAAAATGGCAACAACATGGTATTAATATCTTACATCATCATTATCTGTCTAGCTTTTTCCCAGCAATTTGGGGTCGGCCTTTAGTCTAACCGGATGCAGCTGAGTACCAGTGTTTTACAAGGAGCGACTGCCTGTCTAATGCCACAACCCAGTTACCGAGTAATATCATACCACACCACTTGGTGTTGGCTCGTTGTCAGATTTTCTGGTTTCCGAAACGACCGTCTCGGATCTAAAAATGACAGCCGGGACCGACAGCTTAACGTGCTTGCCGAGGCACGTTGAGGATTCGATACGATATAGATGCTCACCTTTCCACGGACCAGCGATCCACAGCTTAACCTTTGATCCATCGACCCGTGCGGCTGTTACTTAGCCTCTAGTTCCTCATTTATCTAGAACAAGGGTCTCCAAACGGGCCCACCACTATCATCAATCCGACCCGCGACAGCCAATGTTTTACTGTTGTTACTATTGCTGTGATAAGTTGAATGGAAAAGAATGAAAACACAGGATGATATGTAGCTGAAATAGATAGTACCTAGAACAGTACATTGTATTATTACTCGACACATACACAATCAATAGTATTGAATAGCAATAAAAGCCTATGTTTGCTTAGGTGGGCAGAAAAAAATTAATTGTGGCCCCAAGGTTTCAAAGTTTAGAGATCCCTGATCTAGAACAGTCTAGATAAATCTAGCGGCTAAGTTTAATTTGATAGCGAACAGCAAATTCAGGCGAAAATCCCAAATAATCTCCATCAACTTCATATGCCGAAACCTTATTATTACTTTCTCCAACAAAACTCCAATAAACGTTCTTAGGTACGTTAAACGACGCCGAAGTTCAGTTTTAATAATAATATATAGGCAGAGCATGATGAACTCACAATGAATAGTTAATGGCTGCCAGGTTTATTACTTGACTAACTGTGCCTCGCGGTGTCACCTACCCGGGGCTCGTGACCCACTGCATCTAAATATATAAAAATGAATACCTATTTCCCTTGGTCACGACATCACGCGTGAACGTCTGGACCGATTTGGATGAAACTTAGTACGGAGATAGAGGGGACCCTGGAAAAGGTTTTAGGTTACTTCTTATCCGGGTACGTGATGAAATTCCTCTTTTTATGATGTAGTTACCGAGTCTTCGTCGGGACGCGGGTGAAACCGCGCGCAACAGCTAGTCGTATATAAAAAAGAGTAATCTTAAATACACAAGCTATTTTATCTAGAATATGTGGGCCTAGCTCGAAAATCTTTCGAAAAGTATTCGTATATAGAGAGGGAGTGAATGAATGAGAATTAAATTAACTCACTTTTTACGTACTATTTATTTACTATGCCTTATTGACGACCTGAGTGGTTTAGTGGTCAACATAAATACCAAGCAAGAGGTCCCAGGTTCGATTCAGTCCCTGGCCGGGGCCTTGAAATGATGAATTTTAATTTCTGTGATAGGTCTGGGTGTTACTATGTATAATATGTATGTATTGTTCAAATCTGACAGGCAGTTTCAGATATTAGCGCGTTCAAACAAACAAACTCTTCAGCGTTGTACGTTAGTAGGGAGTATATTCTACGTCAAGTTTTAATGTAAGTCAGTCATTAAAGTTTTTGTAGGTCACGCCAGTGATTATAAGTTTTCTTAGAAGATGGGTGGTTTTAATATAAATTGGTTGAGTTATAGACTGTATAGTGTGTGGGTGTAATAGTACATTGATTCTTAGCTATTAAACATTCTCACAGTCTAACTTAATACTATAAATGCAAGAGTTTGTTTGTTTATTTGTTACGCTCTAACGATAAAAAGGATAAACCAATTTAGAATCAATTTGATGGTAAATATGAAATGATTTCTTTTGTAGCTCTGGTAACTAAATAAATCCCTTTTCCACATTACTAATTTCTTATCTGATCTTTATGATACGGGAACGTGAAGAGAATATTATTAAAAGTTTATTCGTTCATTTTTGTTCAAGTATTTTTTTAAAGAATTAGAATATTAATTCTAATATTGATTTAGAATATTAAGTCATTAAAATAATGATCATCAGTCTATTGTTCCGAATATTGACATGTTTCTGCGGGAAGTTCGAAAGAGTTACCGCGCCCCCGGAACAGAAAGGGCTGAGGAAGGAACTTGGATGGGTTTCAGTCAATAAGAGTCTGATACTCTCACCCCACCCACGACGGGAGGAGTCACTTGACGATACCCCATCCAAAAAATATCTATATCGTGCCATTTTTAAGTGATTTCTAGCACTATATTCAAACTTTTATAATCACTTTATTAACAGCCGTTATGAAACCTTTTCGAAAACAATCTATAGGTATAATATAGCATAAAAATGAAGAATATTACAGAATAACATATCGGTTAATCATTTGTATGCCAAGTGGGTTACCATTTGCATAATTCCATACCCCCGAGACGCGTCGACGCATCTGTTCCTAATTTTATACTCAACACCAGTGAACTGAATAAGCCTTCACCATTATATCGGCAAATTAGGGGCGAAACGATTTCAGTAAATCGCTCGGTTTTCACTTAGTTTTTCAGAAAAATATGTAAATTTTTACGAGTATGCAGATAAGGGACCGTAAACTTCTAGACTTAAATAGATTGGCTGGCGAACGTGACTGCTTCGTGGTTTTTACAACAATCGTTTTATATAAATCGTTGAGAAACGGCGAATGGTTGAGATATCTATAGTTTTATGTTCGGATATTATATACTAGCTTTTTTTCACGGAGCCACCCGTATTTTATGCTAATTAAAATAGCACACAAGGATAATTGTAATATCCCAAGAATGAAAGTAAGTCATCTGATTTTTTTTACCGACGAAACAAAAGAGGAGGTTTACAAGTCGACGCGTATTTTTTTTATGTATGACCACGCATAATTTTTAACAGAGTAGTTCAATTTTGACAATTATTTTTTGTTTGGTAAGTCATACTTCAGAGGTGGTGGTAAAAAAATTATCAACATAGGTTCAGGCGTTTTGTTTTCATGTCAACTTATTTACAAAACCTCTGAACTGCATCTAGTCACAAAATGAATAATCGTAAAGTAAAGATGATTTGAAACCAGTTCAATATTTTTAAAAGTTCTTAGCTGCATTCGAGTACTAGTTATATAGTATATATTCTTATAGTATACTTTTACTTTTTCTTATTATGTATTTGAATGAAACATTTTAAACTATTAGCATCTATGAATAATGTAGCAACTATCAAAGAGTTCTATCTGTATAGAAAGACAATGTTTCGACGTAAGCTATTAACAACCTAACAACATAACTGCCTAAAATTCACTAGCGTAGCAAACACGCCACTCGCTTCTATTTCACCACTCAGCAACTGAAGTGGCCCGACTCTCCCAAACGGAGCTTAAACTCATGTTTAGCACCCACAGCTGAGATTAGATCTGTTAGAGGAACATGCATTGCTGTGTTTAGCTCGTAAGCGGTCCTGTCGCCTTAATTGTATTTGAGCTGTGGTGGTGTTCCACGTCTTAATGATGAAACCATTCAGAGGTTTTGACATTTAGAGGAAGAAATTTAATGGTGTTTTTGTTAAAATATTCTTCACTTCTTCGCATTATATGTCCATGCCATGATAAACGTTTCGCAGATATTTTTTCTGACACTAGCGCCTTTTTCAGACTTTCTCTTAATCATTTGTGATTAGCTTCTCTAGAAGTTATTATGATAAATTAAAATATCTATGTAACGAGATATAATATGTGCTTGTTATTTGAGAGGAGTTCGTGGCTAAGTAACAGCCGCACGGGTCGATCAAAAATTAAGCTGCACTTGGCACGGTCGGTCCGTGGATGGGTTAGATCTTTGACAGTCGTTACGAGCAGTCAGAAGCTAGCAAGTCTGACAATTAGTCTTACCATGGGGTATCGTGTTACCCGGTAACTGGGTTGTGAAGGTCAGATAGGCACCCGCTCCATGTAAAATACTGATACTCAGTTGCATCCGGTTTAGACTGCAAGCCGACCCCAACATAGTTGGGAAAAAGCTAGGCAGATGATGATGATGCTTGTTATTTTGTTCCCTCTTTTATACAATTTAAATATTAGTAGGATTGTGAGAGTTCTTGCTAGATTTCTTCCTTCTGGCACCACGCATAAGATCGCATAAATTTCATTTTATTTTCTCCGGATTAATCATGGTAATTTCCACTGTAATATGAAGTGAATAAAATCGAACCAGCAAATCCACTTAGTAATCAAATTGAAGGATTTCTGTTACCAATTTGAATCCATACACCCGAAAGGTTAGCTCCAACAAATATGTAGGTACTCCAATTAGCTATGTGAACCTCAGAGATCACTCAAGCAGAGTCATTACACTGATTTGTATCAGGATTAGTGATTGGGAATGTCTGTCCTATCAAGTGGGGTACCCGCTTGAGAACGGACACAATCTACTTGAATTATAAATATGTATTAACTAGCTGTTTCCCGCGGTTTCACCCGCATCCCGAGGGTACTACTTCGCGCACCCGGGTAAAAAGTAGCCTATGTTGTTCCTCAGGGTCTATTCTATCTCTGTACCAAATTTCATTTATATCGGTCCAGTAGTTTTGGCGTGAAAGCGTAACAGACAGACAGACAAGTAGTAGTAAGTAGTTAGTAAGGAAGTAAGGATTTGTGTGTTAATCAACTTTTTTTTTTCTTCTTTTCAGCTGGAAAACGTAGACATAGAAATGGTTTGAATCCTGGGAATAGATATGTGTCCAAGTTTTGAGCTCCTTCAGGATGCAGAGACTAGTTTATCATAAGACTATCATCATCTAACTCCAAAAGGAATGAAGGAATATCAGGTATATTATACTAAGACGAAGGGTACTTTGGTAAGCAAAATAAGAGCGGAATAAGACACATACTTTGTGCAGATTGCGCAGTGCAGAGTGCGGTGTGGCGGTTCATCATACTCAAAAATACATAGCTTAAAGGCCTATTTTGATTCATTGATTATGTTTTTACACATTTAAAAAAATCTTTCTGAATAAAATTGAGATTGAAAAAGAGAGAAGACCCCAGGAACTGGCCGCGTGCATCAAATGAAAATCGTGAGGAAGCGTTCCCGTAATGGATTCAAAGAGGAAAAACCTACTTCCAAGAAAGCTGTAGCCACGTTGTTAAAGTGCTAAACTAAATATTGCAATAAAATATTGGACACAATACCCGTCAGCAGTTTAATATCGCCCTATATTTTGCAGCAAAGCCGATGCGCTGAGCATCGAACAGTAATTTGCCATCGCCATTATATATGTTGGTGCAACAGCCCCGAGTGCACATCCAAGTGGAATGAGCCGTTAATATTGGAGGAGCGATGTTCCTCCCTACATTCTTGGAAAATAGCGGGGTAATCGAATGTTGCAGTGTGCATAGGCGATAGGCACTCTACCGACGTTGCAAAATATATGTAGGAAATAGCAAACTAATCTGGAGGGTTAAAAAAGAAAGTCGTGGTGGCCTAGTAGCTAAGGCACCTGCCTCTCGTGTACGAGTGTGCGGGATCGAAACCTGGCAAGTACCAATGTGACTTTTCTGAAGTCATAGGTACTTTCTAAGTATATCTTACGTCATTGACTAACGGTTAAGGAAAACATTGCGAAGTCTGAAATCGCCAATCCGCCTTGAGAAAGCGTGGTGATCAATGCTCATGCCTTCTCTGTATGAGAAGAGGCCTGTGCCCAGCAGTGGGACAATAATTATATAGGCTGATGATGATGATCTGGAGTGAACTGCTTCGCGCACCCAGATAAAAAGTATCCTATGTGTGTACCAAACATCGTCTAAATCCATTCAGTAGTTTTTGCATGGAAGAGTTACATACATACACGTACATCCTCACAAACTTTAGTTTTTACAATATAAGTAGGATTATCAAAATAAAATACTCATCATCTGACTAGCCTTTTCCCAGCTGTGTTGGGTTCGGCTTGTGTTTTACATGGAGCGACTGCCTATCTGACCTCCACAACCCAGTTTTACCGGGTAACACGATAGGTACCCATTGGTAAGTCTGGTTGTCAGACTTTCTGACTTCTGACTACCCGTAACGACTGTCAAAGATCTACAAATGACAACCGGGACCAACAGCTTAACGTGTTTTCCGAGACACGGAGGAGTCTCGCTATGATAAGGATGGTCACCGATTCATGAACCGACCGCGCCAAGCGCAGGCAACGCAGCTACCTTTGATCGGTCGACCCATGCGGCTGTTACTTAGCCACGAGCTCCTCCTAGTATATCACCAATTAATCTAACAAATAACTTATGCATGAAAGTAATTGAAAATAAAAACTCAATAGGCAAAATACTGTCTTAGACACCCAATCCAATAAATCTAAATAAGCACATACGTTGACGCATAAAGAATTTATCGTCCGAGGCACATAAAATGGCGTGCTATAAAAAGAAATTGTTCGCACGTAAGTGCGAGCGTGGATCTGCGACAAGCACTAATGTGCCTCGTTTGGGGAACGAGGCGTCTTTAGTGTGTGCCTTTGCTTACGAGGGTAGACTGATGCTTCACTGTGTATTCAAATTATGATGAGTCGTTGGAATAGCTAAAATTGTTATTGAATGCAGCGCCTAAATACAACAGTAGGTTACTGGTCCAGGGGCCGTACCTCCACGTGTTATTGCAATCGCTATTCAGGTGTGAGAGTGAGACACCGCAGCTGACGTTGTATAACACCATCTCTTTTTCACGACGAAACTATTTCTAATTTGGCCCGTCATAGTGCCCCAGGGCATGCCGGGGCTGTGAGTTTGTCCGAAAAAGTCACCGCAGACCTGGATCGCAAAGGGAGAAAGAAGGAACATGGATGGGTTTTACTCAGTGAGTCTTACACTTCTTACTTAGCCCACAGCGAGAGGAGTCATAAAGATGATTTCCCATGCTTTCAAAAAAGTATGTGGTACTCTAAAATTTATGATTAGACTATTTTTGTCAGGAAAATATTGTAATTTGGAATGTAAAGGTATGTACAAAAAAGTGTTAGCCATAAATTAGGTAAAAATTCTCAGTGAAATGCTAATTGATTTAGAATCATTGAAATATTTAAAAAACCTTCATTACCTGCTTTTGAATCGTAGGCAGTTTTGCGCGGGTGTGACGCATATATTCCTCATTTTTTTTTGTATAGTAACTTTTTTCTGTCATATTTTATGCGGCACATATTTGGCGCAAATTAACGTATTTTCTTTCTTCTTCTTTATAATAAAAATATACTAAACGAAAGTCTGGAATACCTTTAAGAAGACAGAAGGTATGTGCTAATTCCCTTTTCAAGTCAATTTCGCTGTCACATTTTAATCAGACCTTTGATAGTCATCTTTGATAGATATCTTTGATAGTATTTCTGAGCTTGACAGAAAAATACTTTGAAATACAAAAACGACTGTCATTTCTGAGCAAGAAAGGCATTAGACACAAAATTTTTAGACATTTTTGTTAAAGAATTTGACCCTGTCAATATTGCTTAGCCCTTTCAAAATTGTGATTAAAAATCAGTCTTTTTCTACGTCTCTTTAAATGTACACCCTAATGCTTGTAAAAATAAATCTATTTAAAATTGAAGATGTTTCTTGCGCATTGCATTATTTCTCGGCTCACTGATCTATAAATACACAATCTTATTTAAACACGTTGTTATCTTTGCAATTTCTTTCGTTTGTGTAGCATTTGCCCTTTGTATAACTAATGGAAAATGTCTGTAGAGTATTGAAGATCAAAAACAGACGCTTTTATAAAAGATGAGTTTGATGCCCATACGTCACCCTAGTATGGACGTACCTACTTCTTTCTGGTCGTTCCTTCAATGCTGAGGATCGTGACTGTATGTCAATCTTCTCCACTCGGTCCGGTTCTGCGCCATATGTACCGCTCCCTGTATCTGGCCTCCAGTCACCTCTTTGAGTTGGTCCACCACACTCTAGCGCGCTTCCCCTCCATATGTCCGAGAATGATGAGTTTCTCCAGGGGGGTTAGACAAGTGGCAAAAACGCTATAGAAACGCTATAGAATAGAAAACAAAATGTATGGGAATGACATATAGCTAGTCGTAAACGAATGTCATTCCCATACATTTTGTTTTCTATTCTATAGCGTTTCTATAGCGTTTTTGCCACTTGTCTAGCCCCCCAGGCTGTGCAATGAGGATCGCATTATGTGCCCAAAGAAACTCCGGATCCTTTCCTGGCACGTAGTCAGCAGGCGCTTGGTGACCTTCAGCTCTTCGAGGATGGAGACTTGGACGTACCTACTATACAGCTACATATTATATTTCGTAGTATTCTATTAATAGGTATTATAAATGCGAAATTTTGTGAGGATGTTACTTTTTCACGCAAAAACTACTAGTGCATTGAGTTGAAATTTGGTCATATATAGTTTATAACATGGACTAAAAAATAAAATATTTTTTATCCAAGTATCTGGACCCAATTCTAAATCCACGTGGATGAAGCTAGACTGTATTTAAGCTATGGTAAAAATTTCAAAATCGCTTAGGTTGACATTAGTACGTTTGTACTAAGCTCTTGATCCAAAAACCGAACCCAAAAACTTACAATTTAAAATTCAAAATTACTAAGAAATCCCAGACAATAAATTAATCAACCTATTATTATTAATAATTTTATTACATTAATCCGTATTGCGAAGTTATAGACAGCTACAGCATCAACCGTGACGTGAAGTTGTGTTGGTAAACGTGCAGAACTCGGTACGTACTCGTTCGTAACTCGGTACAAAGTTATTTGTTTTTGGTAGAAAGTTAGAGTATTGGCTGGCGAGTTACTCTGTCGATGTTAGGCAGGTCACACACTACCACGCGCCGTACACCGGTACATGGAGCAACGCATCTGTAACCACGCGAGTCGACGCGTAGTCATTGTATTGCAGTACGCGTGTTTAGGCCATCGCCCGATCATATAAGTGGCCAGAAATGCTGCCATTTTGTGATTTGGCTAGTCCTATCTTTACACTAGGAACTAGGAATATCTTTACGAATAGGTTGAACTTGTTTATGTGCTCTATTTTCTATTAGGCAAAATATCGTGATATGACTGGCGTAATCATGAAATGGCGGCATTCAGATTTTTAATAAGAAAGCTGTAGTAAAAAATCAAAGTTTCACTTTTGTTCCTTTTAAGTATTTGAAAAGTCTGATTATTTGAAGCTAAGTTTTTTTTTGATAAACCTTTGGCTCATTGGCTTGGCTTCTTTCCGAGGAATTTCATGATCTGGGCAATTAGATTATTGGACGACGACGTATACAAACTGAAGTACTTACTGTCAACGTTCAAAAACGCACTCCGCGTACTGGATCATGGCACGTGGTTGTGTGTGATCCACCTAACGCTTGATGTGTTGATGGGAGGTGCGTGGGAGGGATAATTCGTGTTGCTTCTCTTGTTATCTTTTTCGTAGTTACTGCGGAATTCGCGAGGAATTTTCCATTAAATAGTAATCTTATGTTATCGAGAGTTGTGGTGAGGAAAAACTCCGTTTATCATCTAAATCAATCATCAATGGAAAAGTACCTCAAGTTATAATTAATCGCTAGCTTATTATCATGGTTTGATTCGCATCCTGAGGGAGCAAAAACACTTTGTACTTACTTAAATAGGTCTCAATCTATCTCTAAACCAAATATCTAACAGAAAAAATAACTTTTATCATATTAGAAAAATAAGTCAATTTGGCGCAAAAAATGTCATTTTTGAGAAATCAAAACACGAATGTTTTCTTTAAAATTAAGGCTTTTTTAATGGAATATTTTATTTTATTTTACTTAAGTAGTTCTACAGTAGGTACAGTCATGATAAAAATCTTGACGGTAGATAATTTCATTGACACGTAAAAAATAGTTCACGTAACGTTTACCTGTGGGCCTATCACGAATCACTTTCGAAAAAGTATTCGTATCGATAGCGATTTTTAAATGAAATATACTCGTATTTTACGCACAATTTATTTTAATTTATGACTTTAATCATATCTTTGGATGCTGCAAATTGTTATTTACACATATAATCTTAAATTTTGCTCTAGTATGGTTGTATTTATGATTCGAAAATCGCTTTCGATACGAATACTTTTTCGAAAGTGATTCTTGATAGGCCCACTGATCCAAACCTCTGATCGTGAACGTAAACGCGCGCGTTTTGCTAATGAGGTTCCTACTGCCGACCCCAGCCCAATGGGCGTTTTAGCTGCAATTACACCGAGCTTTGTGTACCTCACTGTCAATCTGTATACATGAAACGCTTTGTAATGCTAATGAAATTATTTATATAACGAGAACTGAGTTTTTTGTTCTCGTTGGCGACTTTTGTATTCATTTGTGCGTCAGTTTTCATGATTCTTACAGCATTTGGGTCTGAAATAATCCACCTTGAGCAAGCGTGTTGATCAATGTTTGTACCTTCTCTGTGTGAGAGTGCCTTTACCTAGCAGTGGGACAATGGATTGTCAAATAATAGTTTTCCGCCAGTGTGAGCTATACGAATTCAAATTAAAAATGTGAGAGTTTCATATAAACTTTGCCCCCCTTTTTGACCCCCTTACTTTGGAAAATCCTTTCTTATCGAATGCCTACGTCATACAAAGAACACACCCTCCAAGTTTCAGGTCTCTACAATTAGCGGTTTAGGCTGTGCGTTGATCCGTCAGTCATTCAGGACAAAGCATTTTATATGTATAGATATTCCAGGTGAAATAAAAAAAGTTTTTGATCACCTTCAATATTTGCAATTATGCAATACTAGCTTTCCACCCGCGACTTTGCTCGCGTGGATGATTTTTTTAACACCTTGGGTTACATTATTCAAGTTTTAGTATCGATCCGTAATTATTTCTGGAAATAAATATAGCCTATGACTCTTCATAAAGATGTAGCTTTCTAATGGCGAAAGAATTTTTGAAATCGGTCCAGTAGTTTTTGAGTTAAATCCCTACAAACAAACAAATCTTTCCTCTTTATAATATTAGTAGAGTAGATTCCGCACTGGACCTCATTGCATGCCAATAATTTTAGCAAGCTGTTTAACCTTTAAAACTAATTCATAAACTAGTCCTCATCATAGTAAATACGTATACTACTCAGGGAACTTTAAAAACAAATTTATACACGCATAAAACATGGCTTCCTTTTCAAATTTCCATTTCAAAAGCGAACGAGCGAAGAGTTCACTCATGTGCAGTTACAAGTACCTACCTATGTCGAAGCATTGTAAGTGCTCGTATCATTTCGTAAATTCATCAAAAGCGTCATACATTTTCCAAATAATAGCAATTGTATGGATTCATTAGCTTCAATTATTTCGTATATTGAAATACTGAGAGCTATTTTATTTGCATGGCATTCCATTCAGTAGTTATTTGTGATATGCAATAATAATTCATGTAAATGAGCTTATAATCAATTTGATTATATCTACTTCAATCAATGTTCGGCAAATAAATTAATTGTTTTGTTAATAAAGTAGGTAATTTAAACAATTTATTAAACCTACATACGGCCAGTTGTATTAAAATACAATAACATATTTAAACGATTGATAAATGTAATTCACATAGTTCTATTCTTATTATGTTGTCTAGTAGAATGCCAGTTTACTAAACGAACATCATAAATAAAACGCATGTAATAAAATTAAAAAAAAACCCCAACGCAAAGAAATCAAACATTAAAATTTGAAAAATAAATAAACTGATGACCTTGAAATGGCTGAACTGATTTTGATCAAATATATCTAAGAACGACAGCTATGAAACCTGTTTTTAAATTAAAAAAACACTCTCGAATCAGTTCACCCGTTTAAGAGCTACGGTACCACGGACAGATACACACACAGCTGTCAAACTTGTAACACCCCTCTTTTTGCGTCGGTTAAATAACTAATATAAATTTTATATCAATCGGTCATTTAAATTTTTTCTCTAAGTTCGAAGATATAAAACCTTCCACAGGACGTTAGAACTGAATAAATATAATTTACACATTACAGTATCGTATCCAATCCGTTTGTTCATCTATGTAAATGAGAAGTACTTCAGCATGCGGTTCTCTCGTGAATGCGTGGGCGACACCATCTTAGCGTTACTTCCAATATTACAATGTTTCAGATAAAACAACAGTTTCCATTACCATTCTAATAGGTTATGATAATAATGAGGAAACAATGGAAATACACACACAAGGATTCCTATCACATCATGTAATATTATAAAAGAATGTAGGTACTAGCAGAGCAAATGCAACATAATTTTCAAATGATCGTACTCAATTTAATGTGGAATCGAGAGAAATGAATCGAGGATAAATAAATACAGCTTATATCAATTTCAGATTTTTTGGAATGAAGATCCCTAAAGCAGCTCAGATTGGATTAGACCGGTAGGAATCGTCACGTAAGGAAAAAGCAATATGCCACCTACATGCGACTCTCTCTTTCTCTTTTCTGATTCGATTTGTGTAACATCAATCAGGAGCATCGTTTCTAACAGGGATCTTCCGACCACACAGTTTTTTTAATAAACATAAACATATTGTTCATAACATTGAGGAACTCGTGGCTAAGTAACAGCTGCAAGGTTCGACCGATCAAAGGTTAAGCTGCGCTTGGTGCGGTTGGTCCATGGATGGGTGACCATCTTTGTCATGGTGAGACTCCTCCGTGCCTCGGAAAGCACGTTAAGCTGTTGATCCCGGTTGTCATTTGTAGATCTTTGACAGTCGTTACGGGTAGTGAGAAGCCAGAATGTCTCACAACCAGTCTTAGCAAGGGGACCGTGTTACCCGGTAACTGGGTTGTGGAGCAGCTGCATCCGACTGCAACATAGTTGGGAAAAGCCTAGGCAGATGATATTGTTCATAACAACACCATTTGCTTTATAAACCTATTTTAGCAATCAAACTGTTTTGTCTCTTTCTGTCAAGCTCTAAATAGGCATATTGTGTGAATGTTTTTTTTATCAATAAGACTGCTAAAATGTATTTTACTCAATTTGAAATCCATGTCATCATGTCGACGACCAAATAATATGTCATATTACTACCGCATTTTTGGATAGCTCGCTAAAAATGTAGGTCAATAGAGCCAATTTCTTGTCTAGCATAATATTCTAGATTTAGCTGTGCAAGATTTAAATATGGAGCGTCATATTACGCAATCTTAGTTTGGCAAGCCGAGATGTAATCTGGTGCCAAATCCCCGTCTCTTGCCAGAGTCATGAAATTTATTGCTTCATAGCAGCTAGGTTAAAACGACCTATAAATTTAAACTTCTTGTAGTGACAATTTGGTTTGCTAATATTTGAAACAATGTATTTGAGTGGTAATTCTAAGTCATGTTTAAAGGCATATGCTATAAATATTATTAATGTAAAAGTTTGGTTTGGGGTCTTTTTATTCAATCACGCAAAACGACTTGACGAATTTGGATGATATTAAGCACATATAATGTATAGTTTATACCTGGATTATCACTACAAGTATTACTTTTGATACCGATATCTAAACCCTTCGAAGACCAGGCAGACGAAGTCGCGGGCAGAAGCAAGCAAATAATAAACGCAAAAATCGAAAATGCCAATTTTAGAAATTAAAAAAAAATCTTGTATCACATAATAGTAAAAATATTTCATGAGTATTATTTATAAAAAGGTAACGTTTTTTTTTTTTTATGAAAAGTATAACTAACATAAACCAAAACTGTTGCTTAAAAAATACCTTAAGTGCATTTTTTATTACGACTAGTCTAGTCTTTAAAATTGACCGTTTAAACGACCTCTTACACTCTGCGATAGCAAATAATAATTTTGTCTCGTAGCACCCGCTCAAGCGTAGCGTTTTCGTAGCACTTCGTAGGCGGCCTACGTGAATTCGTAGTCAATGATAAACGACAGGAATCTGATATATGGATTTAAGATGATGGGTCGTTGTAACGTCAAGAGCGTTTCATAGCTAGTGGTACCGATTTTGAAACGAAATATAACTCACCTGTCTCTCATATAGACAGAAATAATCTTACGCCTTCGGGAAATCAGTTCAAAATGGGACAAGGATAACATTTCAGTCAATGAATATTTGGCGCCCAGCGTGGGACTATAAAATTATTCTCGTGTGCACAGTTTCACTGAATAAGCTTAAAAATGTTCAGTCAATGACTTTAGTTTCAAATTATTCAACTTTAAGCGGTTAATATGGAAATTTATTCAAAAAAGTCATACACAGAAAAAGTTTTCATAAAATTGGCGCCCACCGTGGGACCGCAAATTCAGTTTAGTAGTAACATTTTCATAAAACCATTTAGCGACAAACGAATGCACGTATTTAATCTGTGCTAGATGAGAGAGTGCAATAAAACTACTCGGAGCGACACTGGTGTACTTAGCGGCAACGGTAAAGGTGCACAGGGGTCGCAATTAGGATGGGGCGAGGAAGACGGCGGTTTGACTTGGTATTATATAGGATGATTGGTAATTCGACCGATTTTGTGTAACCTTGCAGAATATGAGAGTTGGTATTCAACAAATTAGGCTACCTTTATTATTATAGGGTTGGTGGTGATTGCACCTGGATAAAAAAATGACTATAAATAACTGTCTCCAAAATCTGCTCTAGCTCTCTAACTCTATTCCAAATTTAAACCAAATCAATTCAGCCTTTTTACCGCGAAATCATTGGAAACAAACAAAAAAATATAAATAAACTCTTTTTCGCTTTTATAATTTTAGTTAGGTTATATGCAACAAGAAGGTAACGATGCTTTACAAACATTAAAACAAGGCAATTAAAAAAATATTAAACATCGTTCGACACCTTTCAGAAACAAAGAACCTACCTAACCTACACCGAATTTTTAGCTATTGGATATATCCTATAATCACATTTATTTTTCCTCATCGCAGACTTTATGGCCCCACACGAAGCGCTTTTGCTCGCGTCATGTCAAAATGCAATTACGTGCAGCGCGGTAATGCACCGGTGCGGGCGCGGGTTCGCTTCCCGGATGATGCATATTTACTTTTATTTGCAGCCCTTTGATGCACGGTGGAACCGTTTAGGGGCACTTTAGCGGGTAATCCGATTTTTAGGTCAGTGAGGGATGCATGTGGGAGGTGGGGGGAGAGGGGATGAAAGGGTTGTTAACGGTTTTATTTTATAAAAATACAGGCGTGTCCGGAAATTCTGTATGGTAGTTAAATCAATGGTTCTGTTTACGGAAAATTTGAAGTAAAAACTATATCTTCTCAAACTAAAAGCTCCTTGTTAAATTCATACAAACAAACTGAGTATTGCATTTATTTATAGAAATAGATTTTATTCTATGAATAAATTGTAGGTATAAATCTCAATTTTATGTTGCTTTTTCAGTCTCCAACGAAATCTCGCAACAAAATAATCACGCTTAGTGACATTAAAATTATCTATACTATTATATAAAATGACAACCTCATACACTGAATGACTGACTCATCAACGCAGAGCCAAAATGGCTGGACCTAGAGTACTGAAATTTGGACAGGGGGTGCCTTTTATTTCCTAGACAAGTAATAAGAAGGGATTTTTGAAAATTCCCACCCTAAGTATATTAAAATAGGGTTGAAAGTTTGTATGGAGTAAGTTTAATTTTTGATTCAATTAAACTCAAATTTTGTAGAAACACTGTAAAATTAAAATAATTAAACACGTGTTTCACAGTTTTTCAAGATTTTAGCCCTAGGGTGAAAAAATCAAATTTTAAGTTTGTAAGAATAAAAATATGTTTTAACTTTACGCGAAAACGTCTGAACAGTTTTACTTGAAATTCACCAAAAAATTTTGTTATGAATCGGGTCAAGCTTTAGGCTACAAATCATCACGCTAAATATTATGGGGAATGAGCAGTGAGGCATTGAAATAAGTTTGTAATGGGATAACCTAACAAGTTTTTTATAATTATGCATTTTCGCTATCATTACAATCTTTGACATGAAAATCATCACGCCCGTTTCTAAAGCAGATAAGCAGTATTTAAAATTGAAAATACGTTGTATTAGAACGTCAATTTTACCTGCAATGTCAACGAGCACTGTAGCGGAGGGGCTGTATTAATGATCATGCGATTCGGTTACATCGAGTTCGAATCCCACATAATTTTGTTTTTTTTTTTGGTTTGGTGTATACATAATTTTATTTTTCCTTTAGTTAATATCACATAATCTCTTTCACCTCAGCGGCTTCAAGAATTAAGTTACGAATTTGTTAAAAATAAGCGCTTTCAAATCATAATGTGTAGATGTTATTCCATGGTGATTAATGCCCATGCGTTCTATGTATGAAAAGGGCCTCTTTTCATACAACAGCGGGATAATTATAAACTAAAAAAAAATTGCGCTTTCCATTGAATTCATTCTATTCCACACTTCAGAAATTAAGAATCTAGAATTCCCTTTGCTAATAAACAAATCATAAGGCCAAACATTTAAATGTATTCGGATGAACCTGCGTGGGGATTGTTGTGGCGATAAATCCTCTCTTCGCGGAGTGGCTAAGGAAGCACCACAGCATCTTGACCTACCGCAGATCCAATGCCTACGCCTGACGCAGGTTCTCACTGGACACGGTATTTTGGGAGGTTCCTGGATCGAATCAAGCGAGAGGAAATGTCGGGGTGTCGACACTGTGAGGATCACCTGGAGGTCACGGTGGAACATACGGTGGAGGTCTGCCCCACTTGGGCGGCGGCGATCTCTCACTTTCGGCCCTGGTTCAAACCATGGTCCAAAGAGAGTGGGAATAGGAAGCAGTCACCTTCTAATGCTAACCAGTCATGCTGGAAAAGGAGATAGCGGGTTGCGTGAGGGAGAGACAAATCTCACGCCCCAGCCACGTCATCAACATTTAGAGCCAGGAATCGACTCCAAGCCACTGTAGGTCCGGCCTGCAGACTTTGAGCAATAAGTGGCTAACCGTCCGGTAAGGATTAGGACGGGCCTTATCAGCGGGAAGACTCGGGACATGATTTTTCATTCCTAAAAGAAAACATTTTTATTTGCAAAAATAGAATGCAAATACACAATACCTAATTGGAGACACCGACTTCTAGAATGATGTCTATTAGTAATTTTTAAATTTGTATTGTGTTCCAAGCCAGTTGTTTTTTGAAAAAAAGGTTTTCAGTTCTCTTTTTAGTGGCTCAGTTTGTAATTTAGATAAATTACAATATCCTAATGTCTAGACAAATGCTCATCACCTTTAATAAGGGTGAACTCTATATGTCTGTTTTCTCCTTTAAAGCATAGAGGTGTGTTGTTATGTTATAGAACAGTGAAAACAATCACAGGCATACGATCGCAGCAATCGTGGTTCCTTTGCTATTAGTTATTGAAGAGTTCCATTGGTTATTTACGAAGAAATTCAACAGATCCCAATAATATATATTGTAATAAAACCTTTCTTGAAAACTATGCATTTGAAGAACGACAACTCTCATCACATCCAATTCAGATCAGTAGTTTTTGAGAAAATCGGGGACATACAAACACATGCATACCGATCCAATACAGAACCACCTTTTTTGAAATCGGTTAAAAAACAAATACTACCTACCCGTGCGAAGCCGGGGCGGGCCACTAGTATTAAATATGATGATATTAAAATAAAACGTCAATTAATTCTGTCACGATAAAACATTATCCTTAAAATTACTTTTCCTAAAATAAACATACGATATTTACGGCGCTACCCGACGCCACGCCAAGCCGGGTCGATACAAAACTTGATATTGTGGTGAACAATCTTGCTATGACATCAAACTTGAGAACAATGCCAGCTATAATTATGTTAATGGGAAATTTCTGGACGTGTCTATGTACACTTCAAAAATTAAAAAAAAATCAAAATTCAATATAGATATTTGGTTTTTACTGGCCAGAAACTGTTACTGGAGATTTTTTTGGCACCAGAATTACTCCATTGGGAATTCTTGGCTTATAATAGATGTACTTCACAAATACATACTACATATAACAAAATTAAAATGATCACGCAAAAAGTGGTGATGAGAGGGTATCATGGAAGTACATATAATTATAACGTTTAACGTATTGTTGACCTTCGAGAGGCTAAATACAAAGTTGATTTTTAGCCTCATTTTTGGGCATGTAAAAGTAGCTATTCTGATAATCTACTGAAAAGATTCTTTGGTATATTGCCTTGGGATAAAGGATTTCATCGACGTACAACAATTGAAGTTAGTTTCAGCGCTTCTGGAACAAGATATTTATCAGATTAATTCATAAACTGCGGTGGCTAAACTAGCCGTTTTCTGCACCCTTAGACGACAGCTGGTCACGAGTCCTCGCGTTAAAATTCAAACAAAATGTATAGTAACCAATAAACACCAACATTTCCATTGTCTTGTGCCCTCGTAAAAAACCAGCCTTTTAGTATAATATTACTAAACAAGCTTTTACCTTAATATCAGGTCAACTAAGTAACGTTTACTATCCCCGAACTTTGTATCATATGTGGCGGCAGTCACGCGATGAATGTTGTATAATTTTAGTACATTTTACGATGTATTCTTACCCAACTATGAATTTGCCTAAGAGGATGGTAATCCATTCAAACTGTATGTTATGTGAATGTACTTAAGGGTTCTGAACCATTTTTTTTGGATAGAAAATCATCAAATGCCGTGGATAGGGCGGGTGGGAGTGTCAGACTCTTACTGACTAAAACCATCCATGTTTCTTCCTCAGCCCTTTGTATTCCGGGGGCGTGGTATCTCTTTCGAACGTTCCGCAGCCCTGGCAGGCTATGGCCTTAGGGTAAGGCCCCATCAACGATGCTGACAGCTCTTTGAGGCGCGCGTGGAACACGAACGCGCCGTCGACGCGGGTCTGGTCCTTGCCGGACGGCGAGCCACCCATAGCTCACCGTCCGCAGCCCCGCGCCTACGGTGACCGGGAGTCATCTCGCGAATGGTTCTGAACCATTATCGGATTTAAAATGTTTAGTTTTCACAACACCTATAACGGTGCATTGTGCACCTCCACAACAAAAAAAAACAGTGAGTTTGTTGTGTTCAAGATACGCTTAGAAAATACATACATATAAGTTTGAAAAAAAGGTCACATCACTACTTACCAGGTTTTGAACCTGCATTTACAGTGCAAGTGGTTAAATAGTGTTGTAATGGCCTGAAACATCAGGAATCTTTAACCACCTAAATTTTAAGAGGCATACAAAAAGGATTATTTATTATATTTCCCATATTCTTTACATAATAGTTAGCTACCGATTAATACAATTGTAATTGATAATAACGAAATCCGTACTTTAAAACCACGCCATGTTTTAATAGAAAAATATTACTCTCTGTCGACAGCACATACTCGAAGACTTCTCATTAAACGCTATTAGTTAATGAGCTAGTCAATGTTGTAATCAAAGCAATCCAGTAAGATCAAAATTAATTACTTCAAAGTTTCCCGAATGGCAAAGTTGAAAGCTACCTGAATCGTGGGCTCTTATATTTTTGCATAAAAATTTATGCAAGTGACAAGCGACAGCGGGTTTTTTCGCATAGTATGTTGTCTGGTCCTACTATGTCTAAGGTGATTTAACTTATGTTAAACTTATTTCACTTCATTATCCATCGATTTAAAAAGAAAAAAAGACTAAATTCGATATATTGTGTGTATATAACGTGTCCCGTTAAGCACGTCGAATGCTGTTAGAAGCACCCTGCAAGAAGTCATGTAGACAAAAAAAAAAGAACTGTGAACCGAAATTTTTATTCGTAAATCTCAAGATTGATTTCAATTTCTGAATCAAAATCTGTCATTTTAATTAATGATCACTATCATCAAACTATCAGTTACAAAAAATGACAACTGGATATAAGGATACACATCAATTCTTAGTAATATTATATATTCGAAAATTACCATCTGTCAGTCTGTTGCGGGAAAAGGGCTGAATCAAATAAAATAAAATTTTGTATGGAGATAGAAAAAAACCTGGGATAAGACATAGTTTTTATTTGGAAACGTAAAGTGGAACTACTTTACGTTTCAAGGAATGATTTTTGAAGATGCAAAAGTAGCTATTAGTATATAATCAGCACGCAGATGAAATCACGCTAAAAAGGTAGTCTCCTATAACATCCACCACATCATTATTAGAACTTGACTAGAGTCACCCGCCGTCATAATTTTAATTAAGAGAAAATCTTAAGAGCGACAACTTTTAATAACTTAGTTAAACGAACTTAGCCGGGACGTGGCGCGACGATATTGTGGTGGAATAAAAAATACGTCGCAACACAAGCGGTCAAGGGAACTGTGTATTCTTTTACAAATTAAGTAAGAAAGGAGATAATGGTGGCTGGTGGAGCGTTTTATTACAAAGATATTGGATGTTTTTGAATTTGTACCAATAATTATGTTATTATAAGGACATAATAATGAGATGACGGCTGATAAAGGTATTAGAAGGAAAACTTAGGCTACACAGACCTCACGAGTTTTTTTTTTCATTGTCAAGTAATGTCTAGTTGACCAGCCATGTTGCAAAATGTTCTGGCAAAGTTTTACGATCACCCACCTTTTTTAGGGATTTTTTTTCAGATGGGAAATCATCAAATGACCCCTCTTGCTGTGGGTGGGGCGGAAGGGAGTTTTAGACTCTTACTGATTAAAACCTATCCATTTTTCTTCCTCAGCCCTTTGTATTCCGGAGCATGGTATCTCTTTCGAACACCTCGCAGCACTTTTTATAGGGAAAACAAATCATTAAATGACTTCTCCCGTTTTGGGCGGGACAATAAATACACAAAAAGAAAAAAAATACTTTCTTATGTATCGTCGGAAGTGTTTAACATAAATAATTAAATAAGCTGCTACTACTATAAAAAGCTTTCTTCTTTAATATATTTTCAGGTAAAGATCTTATAAGAGTGGATTTTCCATTTTTTTTTTAAAGGTTGTTCCCAATAGGTATTAACATAATTTCGAGGATAAAGATAATGGAACCTTTGAAAGAGCATTTGAATATTTGCATTTTAATTATTTGAGAAAATACCCCGTCTTTTCTTTTAAATAATTGTTGTGCTTATGTCCAGAGCTACTTTTCTCACTCGTAAAGCTTTTTTCCTTTGTTGAATTCCAACTTAGATCAAATTCGCTATAAAAATAGACTGAAACCTGTGAAAAGATATAGATAGAGTAATTATTAATCAGGTGCGTCAAGTAGTTCTCTTAGTATGCGGGTGAAACCGCAGAAAACAGCTAGTTTTCCTATATTTTTAACCACTATAAAATCTTTTCCAAGAATCACGCAAAATCTCAAAGGTTTTCCTAGTATTTAGATCCTAATGGATAAATGCAAAGACAGGATTGGTCAGGCCAACTCCACATTAAAAGTAAATCGGCTTAGAGAATTATAAGGTGGCAAGCAGAGGGCTTAAAGATGACGCATCGAAGCTTCTAGAAAATGTTCCCTGAATTATTTAGTTTTAGCTTCACGTGTGACACTTTCGACCGTTTACACCTACGACTGATTCTATTTATAGTAGGTATTTTGTGTAGTGGTAAAACTTTAAGTTGGCAAGTCCGAGTTCAGTTTAAGTGTTGCAACATTAGGCCTAGCCTTTTCCCAACTATTTTAGCGTCGGCTTCCAGTCTATAGAGTGCATTATATAGAGAGATAGGGTGCATTATATTGAGCAACTACCTATCTGATCTTTACAACCCAGTTACCGGGCAACACGATTACCCTTCGTAAGACCGGTTATCAGATTTTGTGACTTCTGCTACCCGTACCGTGTTACCCGGTAAATTTACTGAGTAGTGGAGGTCAGATAGGTAGTCGCTTTATAAAAAACAAAAAGCAGGTTCCGATTTAGACTGGAAGCTGACTTCAATATAGTTGGGAAAAGGCTAGGCAGATGATGACTTAGTATAATATTGTGCTTAAATGCAGTAGGTACTTAGCCACGAGCTAAATTATATTCAATAACTATGAGGTATATTAACTACCAACAGTAAAAACTTTAATAACAACATCCCCAAAGTAGAAGCAACTAAAAATACTGTAAATACGTATAAATTTTATCTGTAAACCCGTAGACTCCCCTTCCTGAAAGGTGTATAAAATACTTGCACGTATTCAACACCGCTGGAGCCTTAGGAATGTAATTTACCGTAGCTCGCTTGGCAAGTATGTCGGCACTCTGAAATTAAGATATCCGTTCATATACGTGGATATTATAACCGGGCTTTTGAACACGGAATACAAAGAAGACCTATAGCTTACTAAAACTCTCATAATTTATCTTTTGTAAATATTATAGGTAAATGCGAAAGGAACTCTGTCTGTCTGTGTGTTAGGCTATATTTATATAAGTTTTACGTGCATACAATACGAGTGAAGCTGCGGATAGAATCTAGTATTGTTATAATAAAAAAATTACAAGTTCGTTTACTGGTCACAAAACGTACCACTAAGTATGAGGTTCTAGGTTATTTTACCCACGACGGAACAGAGACGGTATATGTGTTTCGAGAGGGTGTTTGTTTGTTTGTGCAAATCCATGTTGCCATTGCTCTTCAAAGCTACTAGTTCGATTTTGATGTAGTTTTCAGTTAGGGGTTCGGGTTTGATTGGTGCATGTTCTTTATTTTTTTTATATATAACCTTGACCCCCCCACACTAAGAATTTTTCCTTTATCTTGGTACACAAACTTATATTACACATGCAAGGACAGCAAGACTCGGAACAATTTTAGTTGTCCCGTGCGTCTCGTCCCATTTTAATTGAACCCGCGACACGCAGCGCAGCCACCATTTACTCAGTTACTACGCCAAATGTGCCGTCAAAATGTTGCTTACTCTTTCCATTTAGAATTAACGGTTGCAACCTAAGTCTGAATTAGTATCCAGCTGTAATCATGTAGGTCAAAGGTTATGTGTCTGATAAAAAAAAAATATTAAATATTTTTTTGGACATAGAATATTTTTTTGGGCTTATCTGTCTATCTGAGGTTTATAAAACATTTTTGAATAGCCATTTAAAAATATCAATTTTATATACCTACTTCTAAACCATTTAATACAGTTTATATACAGTATACCTACCCCAAGATCCGAGCAGACACATTTTTAACCCAATATTGATAACGAGGGGTGGTTGACGTCATAGCTACGGGCTATGGTAATGTCAAGCATCGCATTCCTTTATCTTCACACCCATTTACACAAACGAGGTGACCGGAATTCCAAGCAGTATCATTATTATATTGGGCCTGTAATCTCCGGCATTCTTTGAAGAGATAATATTATAGTGTTTCTACGTTGAATATATTTCGACAAGTCTATGAAAAACTTATTTACAAAAAATAAAACTGACTTTGGAAATACTACAAACTGAAAAACCTAAAACTCAATCCAAATCGGATCTGTTTGTGTGAGTTTTCGAAAAATGCAGACGTATGCCGATTATAGAATATCCCTTTTTAAAGTCGGTCAAAAAGTACCATAATTGTGTTAAAAAACATTAGGATAATTAGGACAAAATAATTAATTCTTAAAACTCGTTGTGAAAAGTTAACTTATACTCTTACTTAATAAATAAAATCTGTCTGTCTGTGTTCACTCTTACGTTTACATGATTCTAAACGGATGAAATTTGATATGGAGACATTTTGAACCCTGGAGAAAGACATGGGATAATTTTTATCCGGGTACGAGATAAAAGTTCCTTCAGGAGGGTGATGCTGAAAATAGCTGGTAAGTATGTAAATAAAAACTAAATAAATTGTTCTGCTATTACAAACACCCACGTACACAATACTTATATCAAATGCGTAGGAGTCAAAAACGATGTTGTTCCCCATTCATTTGTTTACAAAGCATAATGCTTTTGCGTTTAAACACGAGCAATTGCAATATTGTACAGCATTTTGTTTTTATCTGAGAGCTTTAACGTAAACTGTAAACAAAAGTATTTCATTAAATCTTGACAAGAATCGCTTTCATCTAATTCTTGAGAAAATTAAAAAGTAATTGAGGATTATTATTTTCTATCTCATCATCTGCCTAGCCTTTTCCCAACTATGTTGGGGTCGGCTTCCAGTCTAAACCGGATTCAGCTGAGTTGAAGTGTTTTACATGGAACGACTGCCTATCTGACCTCCACAGCCCAGTTACTGGGTAACACGATACCCCTTGGTAAGACTGGTTGTCAGACCTTCTGGCTTCTGATTACTCGTAACGACTGTCAAAGATCTACAAATGACAGCCAGGACCAACAGCTTAACGTGCTTTCCGAGGAGTCGGAGCACGTTAAGCACGGAGGAGTCTCGCTATGACAAAGATGGTTACCCATCCACGGACTGATCGGGCCAAGCGCAGGTTAACCTTTGATCGGCCGAACCGTGTGGCTGTTACTTAGCCACCATCGAGCTAAGTATTATTATACTTAGAGAGGATTATTATTTTCCGTGCTTCATTATAAAGTTTATACCTAGGTACAAAATAAAACCAAGGTACCTTTTTTTACCTCCAATATGTTTTCCAAGTTTATTTGAGTCTAACTAGATACAATACTGAATTAAACAGTCATTTTCTTGGGCTCTTATTTTAAGTTAAAGCTTCTGATTACCTTTACGATTAATTAGCTGTGCCTGCCTTTATTTCTTAGAAACTGGTATAACCCCTTCTCTACTCCCAGAGGTAATATTTTATTAATAGAAAGGACTTGAAAAGGATTTATCGAAATTCCTAGAACTTTCTAAGACTAGGAAAGACGAACATAAATATTGAACCTAGAACCATCGGTTTCACAGGATGTTTATTATTTAACCACTCATGTTAATTAATAGGTAATCTAGAGGATAAAATACACTCAATTTTCTTCTGAGTTCTCTAAACTTTACTCCTATCTACTTCTTTTACCAAGTCTCGCTAGGTAGTCTGGATAAGATGACGTCACAATTACTAATCCCTCGAAACGGTCCCTCATTACAAACGTCTGCGAGCTAAAATTATGATTTATGAACCTTACCGTTCCTTTCGTCTCATTTCACGGAATAAACGTTAAGCTATGTGACTAGGAGAATGAGGCTAGGTGACCTCTTAATGTGCAATGGAACGTTATAGTTCTGTCTTGTCTCAGTGGATGGTACTTGTGCGTAAAGTAACGTATTTACTAGACATTTTAGTCGCCGAGGCTTCGGGTTATCTTGTGAAACGTCGGGCTATTCAGTGAGATGTCGGTGACTTTCACTCGACACGTATGTTCAGTCTAACTCGGAATATGTATTGTTACACCATTAAAATTTTCCTTGATTTTTTTGTAAGGGAGAACCTACACATTGAAAGAACTAGGAGTGGCATGACAGATATTACAACTATCTTAGGTTTATTTATTGGACTATCTACAATTGTTACACTGTTAATTCAAATGGTACAAGCAATAAAATACAAGCATAGTGTACAATATTGTTGTATTTAGTCATTTGAATTATACATTACATTGAGGATAGATAGGTTTATCCGTATATATAGATAAATCCGTAAGTTTGAAAATAATAACTAACCAGGCAGTCATAGGTATTAGAAGGTTCGCCGTTACTGTCTGCTATAACAAAGACATCGCTACGCTGGTAGGCTGCAGAAATAGATGAGCTCTTTCACAAAGAGTTCTACTAAGTATTTGTTAATTTAATTACTTGCGTTTTGCGTTAAAGATATTTATTATTAAAATATAATTACCATACTTTTAATATTTGTTATGTTATTTTTACATAGATATAATAATGAAGTAAAAATATAGCATAAATATTTTGATGAAAAATATAAAATAATAGCAAAGTTATTCAATTTTATCCTCCATTTTGACAGATCATGTTCTTCCGTTTCACGTATAAGTAAACGTATATTTTTTGGTGCAAACGGCTGTAAGAAGACTTACGAATTGTTTATTTTTCATTCATGTCGTATTGTCGCCCAGCAATAATAGGCACCAATTATGTAACTTTTTACTGCGACACACACCACTGGTTACAAGCTCAAAGCTCCTATATCAACTCAATATTTAATACTTAATATACATAGAACGAAGAAAACAAACTTGTATTAACTCAAGTATAAGCCTTTGGGAACTTTCCAGGATGTTTTTATAAGAAAATACTTTACTTTTGTTAAGTTCCAGACGCCTACTCAAAGAATCATAGCAAAATTTTCCGCTAGTAAAACTTGTTGCCAGCAGAATTTTGCGAGGGAGATTTTTGAAATGGAGAATAATATTTTATATAAATATTTATGGATTAAGGTATTGGTAAACTTATTTTGAATATTTTGGCTTTTATCATGATGATTTGAGTACTTATATGCATGTTTTATGTACCTTCTTACATTGACCGAATGGGTATTATTGCCCAAACGGCTTTATTGAGCGAACTACGATTTTAAGATGTATCATATTTTTGTCACTATAAGTGAGGGTTAATATTATATATCATATTAATTATATTATATATCATATTAAGTAGGTAATAAAAAAATCTTGAATTTTCAATTACGAACATTCACGCCTGTAATTTATTTCAGGAGCATGACTTATTCCTGTAGGTAGGAATTATGACCGAGGGTCGCCTGGCGAGTTGATAGTTTGGTAATATCTGACATAGACATTGGTAGGTACCTATACCTACTTAATTGGTATCATAATTCCTCACAAAATCTCAACATTGTGGATATTATCATATGAAAAAAAAAATGTCTGATAGGTTGTTGAGTTTTATGTTTTTATGATTCAAATATGTAGGTAGTTGTCATTTCCTAAATTTCCAACTACCGCCCTTCCTTTCCTATTCCTATCTCACCACTTACTCAACGTCACCGCGACCTCAGTTCGACGACGCTGGTCATCTGCACTATCCACAAATTCAAGTGCGTGCGTGATCACCATCTAGTGCATAGGTCTGCAACTCTGTTGTGATTCGCGACGTGGAATCGTCTTGTAGGTAAGTACTCGTGTAGTTGTGTCTATCGTGTGAACATTCTCATACTCAAGAAGAGAAGAGCTCGAGGTGAAATTGAAGAGGAACATGACGCGGGCGGCCGCCACGTGTCTTAGCTGGAAGGAAAGTAAGCCACATATCGCAGCTTAGGAGGTGAGTTCCTATCCGTATAACGTTATCCTTTCCAAATGAATTACTCATCGATTTCAATAATTTCTTTATTCATTCCTAAATAGAGTCCACTTTAATAACCACGCCTAAGGTTTCTACCGCCATTTATTATTTTTATTAATTGGTATTAGGCGCCATACATACTCACGTTTACCTTTTAACGTTCATTTTTAAATAGAAAACTCATATATTAAATATAATCATCGTTATTATCAGGGGACATGTCTCACATCTCCTGAATTTTAATACTAAAAAGAAATATAGGTATATTCACACCGCCATGTTTTGAATAATAATTCACGATTCATTGAAATCTTATTCGACAATTTACCTACCTGTCTAAGGGTGGTTGCTGTAACGATATTAAAGTTTAGAACTTATCATTATGAACCTATGTTTCGTTTTAAATAAAACGGTTGGTTAAATATAATGTTTAAGTAGATATTTACGTAACTCATTTATTTATCCGATAATAATATAATTATTAAAATTATATTTACTTAAATATATAAATTTTGAGTTTTTATTGGTTCTTACATATTGGAATCAATACCTACTCATTTATTCAGATACTATGTACTAACAGGAAAGATCAATAAACTTTTCTTTTGAAAATATTGAGGCATAGCGAAATTATTTTTACTTGCTAGATGATGTTTGAACGATTATACTACAGAAAATATCAACCTAAATTTAGTAGTTGTTTAATTAACGTAAAAAGTACTTCATAATACCTACCTATGTATTGTAAATTTCTTCTCTGCCAACTGACTTGTATCAGGGTTGTACAAATGACAAATGTTTTTATATCGTCTCGTACCGACACGTATTAAAATGGCAGCCCTAGACTGTATCTTTACGTAAAGTACATATATTCGGAGAAAAACATCTCGATTAACCTAGAAAGTAAATGTACACAAATACTAGTTTATCTTCTTCTATCTATATCTATCTATCTATCTATATATACTTATAATAAATCTGTAGAGAGGTCAATTCTGTACATGAAATATATTTCCAAAATAACTATCAGGGGGTGATTAGGGATCGATACTGATGCCAAAAATGCTATCCGTAAAATTTTTGTCTGTCCGTCTGTCTGTCTGTCTGTCTGTCTGTCTGTCTGTCTGTATAAACTCTATAGAAACAAAAACTACTCGACGGATTTTAACGAAACTTGGTACAGTTATTTGTCATACTCCTGAGATGGTTATAGTATACTTTTCATCACGCTACAATCAATAGGAGCAGAGCAGTGAAGGGAAATGTTGTCATTTTGTTTAAACGCGCTAATCTCAGAAACCGCTGGTCCGATTTGGAAAATTCTTTCAGTGTTAGATAGTCCATTTATCGAGGAAGGCTATAGGCTATATATATCATCACGCTAAGACCAATAGGAGCGGAGCACCACTATTCCATGGGACGAAGTCGCTGGCAGAAGCTAGTCGAATAATAAAAATGAGGTGTCTGTTCGTATTATAAAAATTATCTACGACTTTTTATTAAGCGATGGTACAATATGTATTTTATACGTATACCAAAAAATTTTTTTTTTGGATTTTGGACTGTCGGTCTGTGTTTATTCATGGGGCTTTTACGAGCCAATTTTAATTAAGAGTCCAATTTAGGCTAGTTAATTTTCAGAATAAAATTACATGCGCAAAAAAAACCTTGAAATTTTTAAAACGCAGGCGATGCCACGGGGAGCATTTGGTTAAAAAAACAACACATTTTATATACACATTACTCAATCCAGACAATTCGATTAAGCAACGTCGCGTTGCAAACTCGGAGACGTCTAATAAAAATTCAATGCTTATCAGGCACGTTAAATGGATGTGCGTATTATATATCTACTTATCCGACATTTAATTGAAACGCGTTTTTTAATACAGATTGCAGATAAATCTTACGTAACGCATCTGAGACAAAATACCAGGTGACTTAGTTGACTTATCTATACTATTCGACTAAGCTAGGTTGATGATTGTGATTTCATTAGCAAGAGATTGTACACTTTTTACGGTACCGAACCAAAAAAGTTGTCTGTCACAGATGATTATTTCAAGAAATATATAATGCTGTCGACTTGAAATTTGGACCAGCTATAAAGAATGATTGACCATGCGTATTGCGAAAAACCGGCCAAGTGCGTGTCGGGCCACGCGCAGTAGGGTTCTGTAGTAGGTCTTAATTAGACTATAACTCTGTAACCGGTTAAGCCTACTTAGCCGTTTTCCTTGTAAGTTCATTACATGTGCTACGTCTGTGATTTTTTCAGGTTTCTAGGTATAGACATTCAAAAGTTAGAGTGGGGGATGCTCATATCGAACAAAAAATTCCACTTAAAATCTAATTATTTCGTTAATGGCTCGTTTAACCGAAAAATGGTATTTACACACCCATAATATTTTTGAAAGACCTATCTAACAATATCCCACATGAAGGGGTACGCGAGAAAAAAAATATTTCCTCACTTTACGTGTATGGGAAGCTACCCTAAAAAAAATATTTTTCAAAATTTTATTTTACCACTTTTTTGACGTGATCAATATACATATCCATACCAAATTTCAGCTTCCTAGTAACAAGAACATCGGCGCTATGCCGCGGACAGACAGACAGACAGACGTTCATGGCGAAACTATAAGGGTTCCTTGTCGGACTACGGAACCCTAAAAAGTAAAAAAAATATATTGCTTTTAAAGGAAAAGTGAATAGAAATTTTAAAGTATAGTCACTAGGTCATAAGAAAATATCATATAAAAGGACTTAGCTCGCGTACTACTAATATATTTTTTGTTTTGTTTATTGCTTATAGACCGATCCCTCCGCACAGACGGTCCTCACACAATATTTCAAACGATCTAGCCTTATTTATTCCAAACCTTGTCTCCGCCTATTCCCCACATCGTAAACAATTATTCAACACAATAGACCTGTTTACTATTATCGCGGGGACCCTAATAAAATACGGCAAGACTATCTTTTTCTCTTCAATTTGCTCGGGTATTTCATGAATCGTTATCACCGCTGGGTTCGTGTCTCAGGTGATAAAAAACCTATTTGATGGACCCGCAGACAGCGTAGTATTGTGTGGAGTTTAAAGAAGATTGATATTCTAGTTCCTAAGTTAGGTGAGTACTGTGAAGGGTTCTACTATCAATCTTTTCCTTTATTCTTAAGACACGATTAAATGTAGAAAAAGACTGAGACTGTCAGATTGTACAGTACTAGCATTCCGCCCGCGGCTTCGCCCACGTGGACATTTTTTTTACACCTTTGGTTACATTATGCAAGTTTTAGTAGGGATCCCTAATTATTTCTGGAAATAAATATAGCGTATGACACTTCGTAAAGATGTAGCTTTCTAACGGTGAAAGAATTTTTAAATTCGGTCAAGTAGGTAGTTTTTGAGTTAAAACCCTACAAACAAACAAATCTTTCCTCTTTATAATATTAGTATAGATGACCAATACATCGCTCTAGAAGTCGTTTTTGTCTTTTCGATATTTTTGAAAGTCAGTTGTATTTTAAGTAAAAAAGAATTGATCATTTATTGCGGCACAACGACAGTCTCCAATTATCATATCCACGACCTACCACTATACCTACTAACGGTTTAATATATATGTATAACGCATAAACAGTCCACCTTGTTTGTATGAGAAGATGCGTTTACCCAGCAATGGGATAGTAAATTATCAACGACCTATTGAAAATAATGATGATGATAAACTTATGTCGTACTAAGGCCCAAGTTCACCGACCTGATAACAGTCCGATTAAGTTAAAACAGCTGTTTACTATAAATCCAAACTTCTAATTTAGATAGGTAGCGTATTATTTGAGATTTTTATTCCTGAAACGGTCGATTACTAAACCAGGGTCGAACAAGAAGTGGGTAACACGAAAATTCCAGCTTCCTGGTTAAAAAATGATTTCGTTTAATTGGCCGATTATATAAATATCTGAACCGCTAACCGCTGAAATTGGCTATAAGATTTCTAATTTTTGTCTACTCATGTGTTGAAACCAGAAATATATCTCTCAAAACACAAAACAATATCATAAGCTCAAAACAAACTCATAGGTAATTCCCAAACAAAACTGAATTCGTAGCATATTAAACTTTTATTCCAGTTTCCTCGGCCAACATCGGTGTGAATTTTGAAATGCAAATTTTTCAGGCGCTTCAGAATACGAAATTCGACGACGAACGGTCTTGCTGTGTCTTTTACACAAATATTTAATGTTTGCCCCAAATCCTAGATGGGGTAGAGGTGGAAACTAGATAAAAATATGAGTTTTATAAAACTTACTATCATTACAGCTTGAAGATGGAAAGAAAACCTACTAGGTTTTGTGCTGCGTAATGCAAGTTCCATTCCCGTATGTTACAAAATGTTGTAATACCTGTAGAAAGTGTTTAAAAATACGCTTACAATGTAATATTAATCATAACAATATTATCACGCTTAGCAGATATATATATATATCAACTTTAGGTGTACCCAATTTCCTAAAAAAAAATTAAAATCCTATCATCATCCGCCTGCCCTTATCCCAATTTATTTGGGATCAGCGCAGCATGTCTTTTTTCATACTAATCTATCTGACGTCATCTACTTCTTTTCTAGCTATATCAACTCTCACACAATCCATCCATCGTTTCTTGGTCTTCCTCTACCTCTATAGCCATCCACATTCATGCTCAGAACCTTCATCACAACATGTTCCTCATCAGTTTCCACATAGCTTTTCGGTTACTAGTGCCATTTTTAGAGTACCTACCTCTTATGTACTTATTTATATCCATCTATATAATAATATATCATTTAATCCGGTCACCGAGCTGTAACTATAAAAAATCTTATGGATAATCCCTTAAACACTTTTTGACCCGAGTATCAAAACCATGACCACGTACCACCAGCACACTCATGGTACCTTTTTTCACAAACGTTTAAGTCAAGAAGTCAAAATTATTATTTCAAATAGGCCTTTGCAGGCTCTTATGAAAAGTCACACTAGTTGCACGGTTCCAAAGAGTAGGTCTTATGGAGAAAAATCGGCAAGAAACTCCATGGATACTGTTTTCAAAAAAGTAATGGTGATCACAATAACTCGGTTACATTAGTATAAGCTAAGAAAATGATATAATACAATAAAACTACTCAGTTATACAAACCAAAAACGAAAAAAAAAACAATTAAAGAGGTTCAAGATGAAAATGTACTCTAGTATCATATTATAGGGCTGTTCAATAGTCGCCAGTTTAAAAAAGTAAGGCTTTGGAAATTGAAAACACACACATGTAAAAATTCCCTTACATCTTCAGATTGCAACTCAGAACCCTTTTACTGAGACATCGATCTCGCTGATTGATGCGCTCCTAAGAGGATTCTTTCATGTCTGTCAAGCCGAAATACAGGTCTCCTCGCAGGCCAATACTTTTACATGAAATAGGGTGATTGACGAAAGGGTGCTTCTAAAAATTGTACGCGAACGTTTTATAATGTTGTCTCGGGTTTTATATTAAACTAGCTTCTGCCCGCGACTTCGTCCGCGTGGAATAGTGGTGCTTCGCTCCTATCGGGTTTAGCGTGATGATCTATAGCCTATAGCTTTCTTCAATAAATGGGCTATCTAACACTGAATTATTTTTCAAATCGTACTAGGAGTTCCTAAGATTAGCGCGTTCAAACAAACAAACTCTTCAGCTTTATTATATTAGTATAGATAAATTCAGTATAGATTCGTTGGATTTCTTAAAAATGCGTTTCATTTTGTTCAAGCGCAGCGCCTGCTCTTATTAGAATAGCAACTTTTTAGTTTTAAGTTTTTTTTAACTGTATGTCAATTTACTTCTCATTCTTCCCGTACAATTTAATTTACGTGTAAAAAATATTACATTATTTTGCTAAATGAAAATAATTTACATATTTATAATTAGCAGTTTCTAGTTCTAACTGCATAATACACTCGGATAAAAAGTAGCCTATAACCATCTTCAGAGTTCTATCTATCTTCGTACTAAGTGTCATCTAAATCGGTTCGGCCATTTTACCATGAAAACTTAACAAACAAACTTACTCCAAGCATTTGTAATACATATTATAGTTAGGATTGAATTTTAATTTTTTTAATGAATAGAAAACCTTTCTCAATGCAATTTTCGGCATAAATATATGGTTTTTAGAACCGCCAAAAAAATGCCACTGACTTGATCGCGAGCGTCTCTGCTTTTATGGCAAGACATTCGCCCCATCTTTGTTAAACTTTTCGAAGCCAAAACTCATGATATTACAAAAGGATTTCTATCACAACATACTACAAGCATTCCTGCTACTATCAACATCATAAAATTAGCAAAAACAATGCTATCAACAATCTGGTGTGTCTCGACAATATTCATTGACCCATATCGCGGTACTCAATATAAGTAAATGTCAATGGCCGGTCAAGTAGGTGACCTGATGACCTCGCCCAGCATTTTATTACAATACACGAGATAGGGAGAAATTCCATTCGAAAATATACGTCAGAGATCACATGGAAATCATATCTTAGTATTACTTACAATCCAAAATATTATTGTCACACAAAATTTCATTAAATCCTAAACGCGAAAGTTTGAAAGAATGTATGGATGTATGTTTGTTACGCTTTCACGCAAAAACTACTGAACGGATTTGGATAAAATTTGGTACACACATAGTTTATAACCTGGATTAACATATAGAATACTTTTTACTTGAGTGCGCGAAGTAGTTATCTCAGGATGCGGGTAAAACCGCGGGAAAGCTAGTCTTAGATGATAATATTTTTTGCTTTTATTAGGACATAGATGCACATTTATTTGGTCAATTAAGATGTATGCTAGAATATTTCAAGCCAAGAATTTAAAATAGAAATGGCGTGATAGTGTAAAAAATCTTGCAGAAAATAATGCAAATAACGTTTCCCTACTTTTCAAGATTATAATTTTGGCTAAATCTAACATAAGTTTTCATTGTGACTAAAATATTGTACTAAGGTTTAGATATAGGCAATCCAGCTAATCCAATTTTGCTGGTGACAATAATTATGAGTTAGAACTGTAAGGAGAAGAATAAGTAAACCTTCTGTTTATCTATATTTCATTATACGTGGTAATAGAAGATTTATCTCGAGACCGCGAAGATTTTGAAGTTTCAGTGAATCTGTACTAATATAATAAAGCTGAAGAGTTTGTCTGTTTGTTTGAACGCGCTTATCTCAGAAACTGCTGGTACGATTTGAAAAATTCTTTCAGTGTTAGATAGCCCATTTACTGAGGAAGGATATAGGCAATATATCATCACGCTAAATCCAATAGGAGCGGAGCTCCACTATTCCACGTGAACGAAGTCGCGGGCAGAAGCTAGTTAAGTTATAAATAGGTATGGAAAACGCTGTTTTTCATTTCAAACAAAGTAAGTAACAACAAATTAAAGTGCTACTCGTAACTTAGAAGAATATAGTTATATTAGGTACTAGCTTTCCGCCCGCGGCTTCGCCCACGTGGTATTTTTTTTTACACCTTGGGTTACATTATTCAAGTTTTAGTAGGGATCCTTAATTATTTCTGGAAATAATAATAGCCAATGACACTTCGTATAGATGTAGCTTACTAACGGTGAAAGAACTTTTCTGGTTGATTTTTTACACCTTGTATCCGAAAAACCCAAATATCTTACGGAACCCTATTTTTTTCTAAAATAAAATTTAGCCTATGTTACTCGTGGATAATGTAGCTTTCGAATGGTGAAAGAATTTTTAAAATCGGTCCAGTAGTTTTTGAGCCTATTCATTACAAACAAACAAACAAATAAAGTTTTCCTCTTTATAATATTAGTATAGATAGTATAGATTAAAGGTCTCAACAATAATAGTATCTGGTATTAGGTTCAGAAGTTTCTCAACTGTGGAACTGGAGCCAACTGAACTCCGATACCATTTAATTGTGTTGGCTTGCACGTGACGGGGAAACAGATCAACGCGCAACACTACCGCTAAGTACCTATCTAGTTTCTGAAGAGGCTTTGTAATATAAAATATAGTTGCCGGCAAATAACTTGGCCAGATTTTAGCGTAGTTGGAACAAGTTTGCGCCTGTGCATTGACAGTGTTACTTTTAGATCGCACTGGGCAGTGCGATCTTAAAGTAACACTGTCAATGCTTGTCATTACATTATCGTCTATTGTATTAATTTACTTTTGAACATTTATATGTATAAGATAGTTAGAGAGAAGAGAAAAACTACTTACAATTCTGGCCAAGTTACGCGCAAACTACTATACTAATGTGAAAATTAGTATTTACTTACAAAATAAAATTATTAGGTACCCTAATAAAAAAAAGAAATAATTACGAGTACTAAAAATGTTAACCATTGTTTAAGAATCCATGCATCCGTATATCTATGTTCTAGAATACTGATTATAATTATTAAGCCAGCAACTGAAATTCCAGGAATAATCAGATTTCGCAAATCACACAATTCACCAGGCATGCAGTCATACACGTACACTAATTGATGCATCGCGATCGACGATTATTCGATTACGATCGGTTACAGATTAACCTATTACAATTAGTACCGATGCACTAGTTGGTATATCGGATGGTAGCACAGATATGGATAGACTAGATAACGCAAGTATCACGATTGGTATCGATACAAAGCGTGCAGACTTTTTAACACATACTGTGACGTCACAGCCAAAATATAGTGATGAGAAATCCAAACCGATTCACAAACATCGATGCCGTCGATGATGTCAAGCTATATCATCTGCCTAGCCTTTTCCCAACTGTGTTGGGGTCGGCTTCCAGTCTAAACCGGATGCAGCTGAGTACCAGTGTTTTACATGGAGCGACTGCCTATCTGACCTCCACAACCCAGTTACCGGGTAACATGGTACCCCTGGTAAGACTGGTTGTCAGACTTTCTGGCTTCTGACTACCCGTAACGACTGTCAAAGATGTACAAATGACAACCGGGACCAACAGCTTAACGTGCTTTCCGAGGCACGGAGGAGTCTCGCTATGACATAGATGGTCACCCATCCACGGACCGACCGCGCCAAGCGCAGCTTAACCTTTGATCGGTCGAACCGCGCGGCTGTTACTTAGCCACGAGCTCCTCTATATGATGATGTCAAGCTATATAAATATAATTAATGTATAGAGTGTGTTGTTTAGTTCCTATAATATAATTATATGTATAATACTAGCTTTCCGCTCGCGGCTTCGCCCGCGTGGACAATATTTTTAACACCTTGGGTTACATTATTCAAGTTTTAGTATCGATCCCTAATTATTTCTGGAAATAAATATAGCCACCACACTTCATAAAGATGTAGCTTTCTAATGGCGAAATCATTTTTGAGTTAAATAAATCCCTTCAAAAAAACAAACAAATCTTTCCTCTTTAGTATAGATAACAGTAATAAGAAGGTGGATAGCAATATTTTAGCTTTAAGTTAATTTGCTGCGTCCTAACAGGGTTATGTATCCAATTGTTATAAGCCAAGCCAGTAACTGTGTGTACATAATGCAATAAATAAATAAATAGATAATATTATATTTTATGTCCTTTTAGCTACATGTATCACTTAGATCGCATGACCAACTATATAAATAACGAAGATATTTCTTCAGGCGCCTTTTGTATTTGTCGAATACAAACATGGCCTCCGGGCGATGCCAATCCACGATACACGATAAATCTATATCTACTCGTATCCTACTAATAATATAAAAGCGAAAGTTTGTGAGAGTGTATGTATGTATATAGGTATTTTTGTTACACAATCTACTGAAACGATTTTAATGAAATTTGGTCACATAGTTTTTGTATAGATTGGATTATCGTATAGGATTATTTTTTTATCCGGGCGTCTGTAACGCTTTCATTTGAAAACGGCTCAACCGATTGAGATGAATGGATGGATTTGGAAAGGATATATGATACTTTTTTTTTTCCCGGAGTGTGAAATAGTTCCCAAAGTATGCGGGTGAAACTACAGGGAAACAGTAGTTAATATATAAGGATTTGTTGGTTTGTTTGTTTGAACACGCTTGTCTGCTATTTGGAATTATATCTGTATGTTGATAGCCTAATTTTTGTGAAGTTTATTGGACTACCTACTAGCTGTTTCCCGCGATTTCACTCACATGTTGAGGGAACGACTTCACGCACCGGGATAAAAACCATGTCCTTGCCCAGGTTTCAACCTATCTTTCTTCATACGAAATTTCATCTATATCGGTTCAGACGTTTTCCCATAAAAGCATAACAGACAGACAGAGTCACTATCGGATTAATAGTATAAGTAAGAATTTAACATCATGCTATAACTGTAAGAGCCCGACTAAAAACTACGGCCAGGTGAGTGATGTGACGCGTCGGGAGCTACAAGTAAAACCAGGGCATAGCTAGTTTATTTATTATATGATGTTAAAAGAAAAGGTGCAAAAATATATTCCTCTATTTTATCTGAGATAGGTGGTAAACATCGTTTGTGTCACGCTGCGGGCTTGTGGGGCCAGGATATTAACTGGAACGATAAATAGTAATTGCTATTAATTTTTCACTGAGCGGTAACAGTTTATTATTGTCCGGTTAAACTGGTCGAATTCTATGATTTAGAAGCATACATCACGTAGAAAAAAAATAACAGTGTATTCAATACTCAATCGTTTATTGCATTCCACAATGTATATGCTTAGGTGGTAAGAAAAAAAAGTGATGTGTCAATGGTGGACCCTGTCGGGCACAGCAAAAACTTACAAACTAACTTATATATTAAGTACATATTTAATACTTCTCTAATATTATATATTCTTTATAGTTTTATCTGTTAAATATTCTCATTTGGCTTTTAAAACCTTTCTTGCCATTTTTTCGTGGTGTTAAAGTTTTTAAAGCTACTAGTATTTTTTTGCTAAAAAAAGTCGATAAAGTGCTTGAGAAATGGAAATTACGAACATTACTTGATTACCACGTTGTATTTTCATCGAACAAAAAATATTAGTTGTGTTGAAACTAAATTAAATGGTTACAATTTGATGATTTACCATCCCAAAAAAGTATGCCTATATCGTAAAGTATAATACAACAAATAAAAGCAAAATCACTCAATCTTCTTACAACTTTACCAACCCCGTATTTAAATATTTACTTGTCTTCAAAGTTTTCGTAGCCAACCGGCAACTGTAGCGAGTTCCAGCTAATGATGTTTGTTTGAGAATAATTTAAAACAATCCGAGCACTAATGAACCGTCTCACGCGCAATCGCCTGCATTTGTTTGAAGCAGTGTAGCTTATTAAGGCGGCGATATATGTGAATTGGGTGTAATTTGTGTTACATTAAAACGTTTTTTCTCCGTCATTTTTATCGAAAATGCTTCGAAAAAAAATACATAATAATCTATGCCATACAAGGCAGATCCCCTTCTTTTCAAAAATAAAAAAAAACAATTTAAATATCAAAAATAATTGAGCAAAGTATCATCTGTTTTCTTAGTTACTACGGTTTTTCTCGTAAACTATCAATCTCAGGATTATTTTATTGTCATCACCATATTAAATAAAAGAATACCGAGGGAGCCTTCTTCTTATTTTTCCAGATTAATGCCCTAATTATTTTTAACGATTTTTTTACGTAATCGATACTCGTTATTCGCGTGAGCACCCCTCTGCCGTCCTAAGAATCAGTGCGGGACGAGACGCTGTGCTGAACGGACCTGTGACACTTTTCTCCGAAAACTGCACTATTATTTTATTTGTGGAATGCGAAAGTTTGGATGGATGTATGGACACGGTAAAGGTATCTAACAGTATTGTGACTCGGCCCTGTTCGGGATATAACTACCTACAGCCGCGCGATACTCACACACGCGATAGGGCTGCCTGCCTATAGTGTTTTAATTTCATCAACCTACTCGTACTTGAGTTTCTTTCTTGTTTTGTGAATGTAAATAATATATATTTTTATTTTCAAAAATGTTTTTTTTTGTGAATGAAATAGGAAGTGTTCAATAAAAATACATGTAAATCTTACTAGGTTGGTACCTATCATTTATTACTCTCATATTCATTTCATAATGATATTTCGCCTAATTCAATAATATGTGTGTTTATAAATAGCTAATTACATAAGTAAGTAAATAGCCTAGAGTGGGAAACTACTTTTTTTTAACGTAAGCGCACTTTTTACGCCCTATCTACTTATTTATTAATTAATCTGGGGTTTTTTACTCAGTGGAAAAATCGAAATATCTGCCTATTAAAAGCAAAAACAGATTACGTCATTGGTAGACATATCCAAAAATTATAGTTATACCTTCCGGAGTATCCAGGTAATTTAAAAATGTTATTGATGAATTCAAGGAACCAATACATATTAAATAAGTACTTGAACTTATTTTTAGTGAAAAAATCGCGCGGTTATTGCTAAAAAATACCGGCCAAGTGCGAGTCGGACTCGCGCACCGAAGGTTCCGACATTTAGATTTTTTTAATTTATTTTTTATTTTATTATAATAGGTTCACCAACAATTGTTTACACCATTTCAATTATAAAACACATGCTTAACGATAATATTACAGTGTAACAATCACTTATAAGTGAACACCACATGCTTAAATTAATATCAGACCAAAAGTGAAGCTAACTTACTCAGTTATGCACATACTTTGATGATGACAATACAACGAAGTTAAAATCAAAATTATATTATAATCATAATAAAAAAGTTAAAATCAAAGTTACAATCAAAATTAAAAATTAAATTAAATTTAAAACCAATATTAAATTGAAATTATAATAAATTTCACTTGGAAAGAATATTATACGCAATAAAGTCGCAATTGGTTATTTGACTGTATTTTTTTTATTAGAAATACATAACTAATTAACAAAAAGCATAACAACAGTGAAAATACGAATGTATTATCCTAAAAAACGGCCTAGTTATAAGCATTTAAAAAGTCATTGCTAGAAAAAGAGAGCACGATGCGATTATGACGTCATAATGTCAAAACGCGTGTATAACTCGACATTTCCTAGAACAAATTATGTTTCGCGTGACAAGGGTAGAAATCCCCTTCCAAAAACTTTAAAAGCATGGATGTTATTTATTTTAACATTGATTTAATTTATTTTTCGACACTTCGTTTTGTTTCTATGGAATCTTTTTAATGAAACAGCATTTTAGTACATTTTAGTTGGTGGTCAAATACCTAATTATCTTGTTTTTTTTTCGACTGCATAATTAAGTTTATTTGTAGGGGAAAATTGCTGATTACTTAAAAACTGTTAAACTTAAATTCATAGTTTTATTTTCCCTGTAATATTTAGGTTAATGTCTATCAATCATTATTATTTCAGATTTTTCCCTTCTCAAATTACGGAGATAAAAATGACCGTTCCCCCGGTAATTTTTTGTGCGGATTTCATTATTATTCGAAAATTAAAAGACATACAAAGAAAAATATATATATATTAGAATGTGCAAATAAAGACCTTTCATATGATACCCCACATGACCTAGTAACTATACTTTGAAATTTTAAACACCCACTTTTCCAATAAAAGCAATATGTTTTTTTTTTTTTTCATTTGCCATATGCATGAACAATCGTTCTTTATAACTGTTCCAAATTTCAAGTCAGTGTGACAGACGGACAGACAGACAGACGAATTGAAACCATAAGGGTTCCTTTTTACCATTTTTGGTACGGAACCCTAAAAACAACACACCGTCCGTTCGTCACTGCGGCACAGTCGCGACTATCTGCATGCCGAGATCGAGGCGCGTAGGCATAGCTCGCGATTCATCCGTTTGTATGAAGTTGGAATACTGTATAGATAATATTACCGTGGTATGGATGTCTGTTCCCTCTTCACGCCAAAACGGAACGCTAATGAACGGATTGGGCTGAAATTTTTCATATAGGTAGTCCTAGGCTTGGAATCAAACATAGGCTATACTTTTTATCCCAGAAGAAAGTTTATCCGTGCGGAACCGCGGGCAAAAACTAGTACCTAATAAAGTAACATCATAGGCACGGAAATGTTATCTCGTGAAAAAACTTGTAGGTTTTCTAGGCTGGGCTATCTATTTATGTAGGTAGGCACTTAGCGACTTACTATATTATTGAATTGAATTGGTAATAAAATAATGAAATGATTATGAGAAGATGGTATTTGGTATGTGGTAATAATGGTAGGTATTTATGAGGGTAATAAATGGTAGCACACAAAAATATTTTTACTGAACACTTCTTATTAATTTCATTTTATCCACAAATTGAATAAAAAATATATTAACATTAAAAAAATAGAAAGAAATTCAAGTAGGCAGAAATACTGTAAGCCGGCAGCCCTATCGTGCTGTGCAAATGGTTGGATTATTATTTTGCCGTGCCATGCGCTGCGCGTACGTAATTTTTGTCAGGGGAGGTGTGGAGCCTGCGCGGGGTATTTTCCTTGGTTACGCCCACTCGAGCAAGGTCATCGGCGTATATCCCGCTCTTAAAAGGACGCAATTAACACCTAATTACGCTCCTATTCTAAAGATTTAAGCGAAGATAAATATAAATATATTTTCGTCTGTTGTAGGCCAAAAATGGAGTTGGATTTCGAATGTTTAGTTTTCATCAATGTTACATAATTTAAGGACTGCGCCACCACTTCTAAATTATCTATCAGATTAATTTAAAATTGCAACATGAATTTTATGAAATTATCTAGATTATGAAAGTCAATGGCCATTATGGTTCTAAAGCAATGTGCAAACCGGCTTCTATATTCTCTTCGTGTAACAAAATATTTTTTTTATTTTGGAGAAATGGGGGAAAAACAATACACACAAAAACCAAATTATCCCAAAAGGTAATCCAATCTTCATATTTTTTATATCACAACAAAATACCATTAAATTACACCATCAAATAATCTGAAAAAAAGAGCATGATTACGTAAGTAGGTACCTAATATAACGGAAAATAAGTTTTTAATTTCATGGGTCTTCCGAGGCCTGTGCTAACCACATATTCCGTGGCTGCTTACATTTTTTACACACGCAAAAGGTACGCACAACGACAACTTTCCTCAAGGGAATAAACTTAATTCAAGGGAAACACACATTAAACGCACAGTACCTATTCTGGTTTAATAACCAAATTTTATACATATTGCAGATGCAAGACTAATCATTTAAAACTTTAACGATGAATAAATAAAGCATTAAAATTGGACAAGCATTTCTCGAGATAAGAGAATACCAGACGTAAACGAATATATTACTAAGATAACAGTAATAATTATGTTCTTTGCACTTGGATATATCAAAGTAATGATTTGTTGTACAAGTCAGTGCAAACGAGATTGCTGATATCAGATGCAAATAAATACGACGGAATGACCGTATTGCCACAAATTTGTGTTGATATATCTGGCGAGTGGTCGCGACTTCAAAGTATTGAAAACAATACGATGCAGCCTGTTAATACACTCAAAAGTAAATTATTCTACTTTATTACTATTTGTATAATAGTATCAGTGTGTGCCCTTTCAGACGTCAACAAACAGTGCATCGCAGAAAACAACGGCAGTACATCAAACGATTTCCTATTAGGAACTTGGTACAAAATCTATCAATTCAAGCCTAATGGTCCAGTGCCCACATGCTCGTGCCCCAACGTGACCTTCACTAAACCAACACAAGATGAACTGAGACAGTATCGAGACAAGTTCAGTGGAATAGAACTGCCTTACGCTATAGGCGATGATGCAATTATTATTGATACAAGATACATAAAAGGCTTACTTTTAGGACAAGGAGAAACAAAGACGTATATTTTAGACCCCAAGTCTGCGATGCGGATTAATATGGAGGGGTACGAGGTGCTAGTGTACAGGCGTCTAAGTGATAAGTTTGTTTTCTTCTGGCGCTGTGCTATGAGGGGTCATATCAAGTGGTTGCTGACTAATGATAGGAATGCTACGGAGGAAGAAATGCAGCAGATTATTAAGAACAGGCCTGAGATAAGTAATAAGTACGGCCAGAGATTTTGTAAAGATATCTGCTATTAGTTTAATTTTGTTGTTTGTATCTTGGTCAATGTTTTTCTACTAGAAGGTATAAAGGAGTTTTCCTTGAATATTTATTATGTATGTAAACAACATCCACTTATAAAGGGATCAAACAATATAAACAATATTTAAATGCTATTTATTTTTTACCCGACTGCAGCGAAAAGGAGGGCTATGTTTTGCTAAACGTATAGGTACTGCCTGTAAATAATAAACAATTATTTTAGAATAAAAGATTACTTAATGAGGTATCCTAACTAATATAACAAATGCGAAATCGAGGTTTGTTTGTTTGTTTCTCTTTCACGGTAAATCGGCTGAACTTTTGCATAAGGATAAATACATTTTTACGGTTCCGTAGTCGACAAGAAACCTTTTCGTTCAGAATACGCTTTCATATATAGTATATAGCTCATAGCACATTCATATCGCGCACCATACATAGCCAATAATATGTAGTACAGTACAGTGTGGACGTGTCCATAACAATGTATGGTGCGCGATATTGTTGTGCTATGAGCTATATACTATATCAACATCATCAGCCAAAAGACGTCCACTGCTGGACAAAGGCCTCCCCCAGAGAACGCCCCCATGACCGGTCCTGCGCCGCCCGCATCCAGCGGACTCCAGCGACCTTCACCAGGTCATCAGTCCACCTTGTGGGGGGCCTACCCACGCTGCATCGTCCGCTGCGTGGTCGCCGCTCAAGAACTCGATGGCCCCAGCGGCCGTCGGTATATATGCTATTTGCTATTATATTATAGCGTAGTCTTACACTTTCGTCATGTCCGTTTGTCCGCGGCATAGTTTTTGGTACTAGAAAGCTAAAATTTAGTATAGATGTGTATATTGATCACGCCAACAAAGCGGTATAATAAAATATGTTATTTAATTTTTTCTTTAACAGGTAAAGTGAGGATATTTTTTTCTCGCGTATCCCTTCGTGTGAGGTAACGTTAGATAGGTCCTTCATCGTAATATAATGGGTGTATGAAGACCATTTTTCGGTTAAGTGAGCCATTTGTGAGATATTTATCTTTTAAGTCCAAATCACAGACGTAGCACATGTAATAAACTTATAAGGAAAACTATCACGGCTACTTGACTTACCCGTTTGCTTAGCGGGCTAGTGGGGCCAGGAAATTTGCGGCGACGATATATAGTGATCGCTATTAATTCTTCACTTAGCGGTAATAGGATATTATTTTCCGGCGAATGCTATTATTTAGAAGCTCACATCACGTAGAAAAAAAATAACAGTGTAGGTATTCTCATTGGACTTTGAAAATCTTTCTTGCCATTGTTTCGTGGTGTTAAGGCTACTAGTACCGGGCTGCGGGACGTTCGAAAGAGATACCGCGCCCCCGGTATACAAAGGGCTGAGGAAGGAACATGGATGGGTTTTAGTCAGTAAGAGTCTGACACTCCCTCCCGCCCCAACCACGGCGGGAGGGGTCATTTGATGATTTCACATCCGAAAAAAAAAAAGGCTACTAGTACCGTTTGCTAAAGGAAGTCGACATGGTGCTCGACTAGTGGAGTTTATGAACTTCATTTGATCACCATGATGTATTTTCATCGAACAAAAAATATGAATAGTGTACTGGTAAGGGAGTCTTGGGCTCCTTGCCCTTGCTAGCATAATTGCCGGGACCCCCTGGGGCCTGCCGGGGCTGCGGGATATTTGAAAGAGTTACCGCGGCCCTGGATCACAAAAGGTGAAGGGAGAAACACGGATTGGTTTTAACCAGTAATAGTCAGAGACTCCCTCCTGAGGAGCTCGTGGCTAAGTAACTGCCACACGGTTCGACCGATCAAAGGTTAAGCTGCGTGTGGCGCGGTCGGTCCGTGGATGGGTGACCATCTTCGTCACAGCGAGACTCCTCCGTGCCTCGGAAAGCACGTTAAGCTGTTGGTCCCGGCTGTCATTTGTACATCTTGGACAGTCGTTACGGGTAGTCAGAAACCAGAAAATCTGACAACCAGTCTTACCAAGGGGTATCGTGTTACCCGGTAAACTGGGTTGTGGAGGTCAGATAGGCAGTCGCTCCATGTAAAACACTGGTACTCAGCTGCATCCGGTTAGACTGGAAGCCGACCCCAACGTAGTTGGGAAAAGTCTAGGCAGATGATGAGTCAGAGACTCCCTCCCGCTCCACTCACAGCGGCAAGAGTCATTCAAAAGTCATATTTTTATGGCACACTAGCTTTCCGCCAGAGGTTTAGTCCACGTGGGCTATACGAATTCAAATAGATTATGAAACTACTACTAGGGGGTGCCCTTAGGGATAGAATTTTGAAAAATCCTTTCTTATCGGATGCCCGTGTCATACAAAAAATACACCCTCCAAGTTTCAGGTCTGTACGATCAGCGGTTTAGGCTATGCGTTGATCCATCAGTCATTCAGGACAAAGCATTTTATGATATGTATAATGAAAGGCTTCCAAATAAAGAACTTATGAATATTCACAGATTAGTTGCACGGTTCCAAGCAGTGGTTTCTGTGGAGAAGAATCGGCAAGAAACTCCATGGATACTCTTTTCAAAACTTATGTTTACAATGTTATGGTTACAATTTGATGATTTGCCATCCCACAAAAAATGCCTTTATCGTTAAGGATCAAATAAAAGCAAAATTACTCAATCTTCTTAGAACTTTACCAACCCCGTATATAAATATTTACTTGTCTTCAAAGTTTTCGTAGCCAACCAGCAACTGTAGCGAGATTCACACCTAATTACACTCCTATTCTAAAGATTTAAATATTTTTTCGTCAGTTACAGGCCAAAATGGAATTGGGTTTCGAATGTTTAATTATCGTCAATGTTTTATAATTTAGGGCTTTATCACAATTTCTGTATCTAACAGATTAATTAATAATTGCAATGTGATCGTTATGGAATTATATTTTATGATTTATAAGATAAAGTGACCATTATGGTTTCAAAGCACTGTGTAAACCGGCTTCTATATTGTCTTTGTGTATCAAAATTATTATTTTTTTTGGAAAAATGGGGAAAAAATAATACACACAAAATGTAAATCAAAAGGTAATCCAATCTTCATAATCATTTTTATAACACAACACCATAAAATAATCTGATAAAAAACATGATTACGTAAGAAGGTACCTATTATAACAGAAAATAAATTTTTAATTTCATGGGTCTTCCGAGGCCTATGCTAACCACATATTCCGTGGCTGCTTACATATTTTACACACGCAAAAGGTACGCACAATGACAACTTTCCTCAAGGGAATAAACTTAATTCAAGGGAAACACACATTAAACGCACAGTACCTATTCTGGTTTAATAACCAAATTTTATACATATTGCAGACGCAATGACTAATAATTTAAAACGATAAATAAATAAAGCATTAAAATTGGACAAGCATTTCTCGAGATAAGAGAATACCAGACGTAGGTACAGTCGTAATTACTAAGATAACAGTAATAATTATGATCTTGCACTTCGATATATCAAAGTAATGATTTGTTGTACAAATCAGTGCAAACGAGATTGCTGATATCAGATGCAAATAAATACGACGGAATGACCGTATTGCCACAAAGTGTCGATATATCCAGCGAGTGGTCTTGACTTCAAAGTATTGAAAACAATACGATGCAGCCTGTTAATACACTCAAAAGTAAATTATTCTACTTTATTACTATTTGTATAATAGTATCAGTGTGTGCCCTTTCAGACGTCAACAAACAGTGCATCGCAGAAAACAACGGCAGTACATCAAACGATTTCCTATTAGGAACTTGGTACGAAATCTATCAATTCAAGCCTAATGGTCCACTACCAACATGCACGTGTCCCAATGTGACATTCACTAAACCAACACAAGATGAACTGAGAGAGTATCAAGAGAAGTTCAGTGGAATAGAACTGCCTCATGGTATAGGCGATGATGCAGTTGTTCTCGACAGAAGGGTCGTGAAAGGTCTAATTTTAGGACAAGCAGAAGCCAAGACGTTTATCATAGACCCCAAGTCTCCATTGGGGCGTCCTCTGGACGGCTACGAGGTGTATGTATACAGGCGTCTAAGTGACAAATTTGTTTTCTTCTGGCGCTGCGACCTGAGGGGTCATTTCAAATGGTTGCTGACCAATGACAGGGATGCTACGGAAGAAGAAATTCAGCAGATTATTAAGGACAGACCTGAGATAAGTAATAAGTACGGAGAGAGATATTGTAAAGACATCTGCTATTAGCTTTGTGATGCATTATTACTAACCGACAACGCAGCCCAAAAATGGTTATTGCTTTTTCTTTTAATGTTTACCGTGTGTATATAAATATATCTATCATATTCACTTAGGAAAATATAAAACAATATCTAACATTGTACAAATGTATTTTTTTATTAAAGTAATAAATTAATTATCCTTTTTCATCCTCAGTTAAAACGCGATAAACAGTTTACATATAAAAAATAATAATTAGACCATTAATGTTAACATCTTCTGTACCTAATGATTTTCTGGAACTAATTAGTAGGTAAGTTGTCAAGCAATTTATCTAAAGTAAAACTTTCGTTTGAATTTTCATGTTTTCCATCTAAGAAATTGTAGTGGCATTGCCCAGTATACATTTCTATTTTAAAATCATTCCTTCAAAATGCAATTGGACAAACGCGTTCAGTTCAAAGTTGTTGTACAAGGAATGCTGTGGAACTGTCGGCTGCCCGTCTCCGGGGACATGTTCGAGCAAAACTGACTTAAACGAGATTTTCACATTTATTACATTTTTATATCCCCGTTGTGAAGGAGAAATAAGAATTTTTGAGCTTTTCACTCGCGAAACTTGTTTTTGATGAAAATAATTGAAAGTTCACTTTTTGATAGAATTTATGTTTCTTTATTATAATACTTGTATACTTGATAACGATCGGAGTCTATCTATCTCCATACCACATAAACAATACAATACCTTTACACAGAAAATACTTATACGTATAATAATACAAATATAAAAATTAGTAAAAGTACTAATGAACCAAGTAATGATCCTTCACTTTTTTCTTAAAATTAGTTTTTTTTGTATGGCGTCTCGCAGATCAACTTAGAAGGTTGTCGACTGCTAACCGGGCTTGCCTGTGAAGTGCCTTAAATGAATTTAGGGCCTCCAGCCAGGGCTCAACTTACAAAACTAAGCGACTACACGCTAAGGGCACCCCTAGTGGGATACGGGCTTTGGCTCTTGAAATTAGCTAGAGAGCTATCCCTAGATAAGACTGGCTGTCAGACTTTCAGGCTACCCGTCACGACTGTCAAAGATCTACAAATAACAGCCGAGATCAACGGCTTAACGTACTTTCCAAGGCATGAAGGAGTCTCGGTATGACAAAGACGCCTATCCACGGACCGCCGCAGCTTAACCTTTAGGTACTCGATGAACCCGTGTAACTGTACTTAGCCATTAAGTCCTCTCCTACCATCGATGCATATAAAAAATCAGTTTATTCATAAAAAAACTAGGAATTACTCCTGTATCGTGGGTGCATTAACAAACATACATTACCCATGCGTAAACCCAGACTCGGAACAATTTTAGTTGTCCCGTGCGAGAATCGAACTCGCGACACGCAGTGCAGCAGTCAATTGTTCAAGCACTACGCCAAACGTGCCGTCAAGGTCAAAGATGAATCTAATAAAACAAAAAAATGTGGCCAAACAAAAAAAAACGTATCCAATTTTATAGGCCGTGTTTCTGTTCAGTTTAAACGCACTTCTCGTATAACGACTACTGCCAAATGGCCAGGTTATGATACGGCATTACGTAACCTGGCAGTACGAAGGTTTCGTCGTGCTACATGTAATATTCAACTGTCTGTACATCCATTATTCAGGGGCCGTCACGCCGAGCCTGGAGGCAAAACGCTGGCGTGAAAACGTACAAATTATTAACGAGAATTTCAAAATATGATCCTTGTGGAGCGTGTGACGGGGTAATATCTTTCTTCATTGTTAGGGACTTCTTATTCATTTTTGGAAATTTTCTTTAGGCATTCAGATGGTTAATCTGTCGTCGTTTTAGATACTGCATCGCACAAGCTCTATTTGATTACCTAAATGTGGAACCTAAAAAGTACAACAAAAATAGTATCAACAGTAACCTAATTCAGCGAGATATGTAGAAAGAAAGATCTCACGTAGACTAAATAACCAATTACCCTTTACTTCACCCTAGAATAGAAACCAGGACCTGAGTAGCTGCGCTGGTAAATTCAAGACTGACGAAAAAAAAATTGGGGAAAAAATATTGTAATCCTGTATTACATTGTAAATCCAAAAGTGACGCTGCCTGTCTGTCACGCTTTCACGGAAAACAGTAGAACTAATTTATATGAAACTAGCTGTTTCCCGCGGTTTCACCCGCATCCCGAGGGAACTACTTAGCGCACCCGGATAAGTAGCCTATGTTGTTCCTCAGGGTCTATTCTATCTCTGTACCAAATTTCATTTATATCGGTCCAGTAGTTTTGGCGTGAAAGCGCAACAGACAGACAGACAGACAGACAGACAGACAGAGTTACTTTCGCATTTATAATATTAGTAAGGATTTGTATGCATAGTATGCTAGATTGAAATCTGGAGAAGTATATTATAGGCTATTATTTTATCCAGGTGCTCAAAATAGTTCCCTAAGGATGCTGTTGAAATGCGGCAATCAAATATGTTATGCAAATCAACACTAAAGTGAACAACCATAGGAACTTCACAACTAGCTTAGTTGCCATCTTCATAGATCCTCACTGATTATCCTTTCCACCTCGACCTAAATCCCTCTCACACACATTAGAAAGCATAAAACCACGAACAGTTATCTCAATTCGCTTCCATCATTGCTTTCTATTAAGTTTTTACCTCGTACGCGAGTGACGTCATGTTCTCGAAGCTTTGCGCGCCATTAATTCGTCTTCGTCGCTTGAAGTTTCATCAACTATCGTTAGTCACTAGAGCTTCACACTGTGGTAGCTTTTGTCTACCTAAATAGACTTTTTAGTATCATCATTGATGTGGCTAAATAACCTAAAACTGTCGATTGCCAAGCCGGGGTTGAACAAGAAGTTAACAATACGAAAATTCTTCGTGGTTAAAAAACGTGAACTTCTCCCTAAGAGAAGAGACAAATGAATTTATTTTTTGCTGGAATGCATGTGAACCAATACATTGCTCTAGAAGTTGTTTTACGCTAGGTGACACTTGTGTGTATTTTTGCCTGTATATCGTGATAATACATGATTAATAAAATAAGGTTATAGAGGTCAGGCGCAATCTGAACGAGTGTCAAGCGTAATTTTATCGATTTAACCTAACCACTGTGAACCAATAAATTCAAGTTAAACCACCTTCAAGTAGAGTCATTTATTTAGGTTTTAGGCCAATATACTAGGCTTAAGTGTAGGTAGATCTCGATTTAAAAGTCGATTTAATAAATCGAATAGCTTCAAATGTATGGTAATGACAAGGCTTAAATACCGTTTAAACTTCATTCATAAATCGTTAACTTGGATATATTTCATTTGTGAGCTCGATAAAATAAATTAATTTTTAACTTTTTATGATAACAGGGATGATAATAATCAGTAGAGTTAAAAGCCGCACGGGTCACTGATTAAAGGTTAAGCTACGCTTACTTGGTCGGTCTATGGATGGGTGATCATCTATGTTATACCGAGACTAGGTACCGTGTTGCCTAGTTTGGGTTGAATAGGTCAGATAGGTAGTCACTCCATGTAAAACACTGGTACTTAGTTAGACTGGAAGTCGAACCCAACATAGTTGGGAATAAGCTTGATAGATGAGGAATGATAAAATTAGTAATTTTTCAATAGAAAGATATTGTTACGAACAGACAAAATAACCCTCGGGAAATAGGGTCGGCCAAACAGAGAAATATCGGTCAAAAATCTATCAAATTATACTTATCCCTTAATCTGTTAATAACCAAAAAGAGCAACAAAGCGGATTACTTTGAGATTCCCTAAAAACGGGTAAAAATACCCAAAACGGGATTCCAACCCGCGTCTCATTGTTAAGCGCGTGCGCCGTGACAATCATCGGATAATGACGTGACAGATAATAGGGACACGTCAATCATTGGGTAATAAGCGTGTTGCAATGACAGCTTTTATACCGTAGCGAGAAATTTCGATGTAAACGCAAAAAATACTCGTTTACGAAAAATAACCAAAAAAATACGAAAAGCTGTAATGAGGTTATAACACTGCCAATCAATCTCTAGAAAAAATCTCATTAGAAAAATAAAACAGCTGTCATTTCGAATCGTTTCAAAAATGGAATTCGATTTGGAATGTTTTGAAAATAGTTTTTTTTTTACTCTTTTGCAATATGATTGGCCAGGGATTAATGTGAAGAATAGTAGATTCTACAGATAAAGTGCTCAAGTTAGTGATGTTTGTTACGCCACATAGTTTTTATCTTGGATAAATATAGCATCTTTTTGTCCAAGTACGCGAAGTAATATCCTCGTGGGAGGCACCTGTTTTTGGATGGGAATTAAGAGAAAGAACGAAAGACGAAAGAGTTGCCGTGGCCCTGGAACTTAAAGAGCGAAGAAAGGAACATGGATGGGTTTTAGTCAGTAAGAGGCTGACATTTCCTCATTTGATAATTTTGGAGTCATTTGATAATTTCCCATCCCTAAAAAAACACTATCTTATCACGTTAACTTATCATAAGTTAGTTCAGAAGTTACCTAACAATCAAGTTTGCAGCACCAACTATTTCCAATTCAAAGTAGGCATCGAAACCGGAAATCGGAATTACTCGATAATTCGAATACAAATGTTCAAATGTTCCCAACGAACGGACTGGCAGTTCGTACTGCAAGCTGCTGCCACGGACAGATGCCAGATAGTTCCAACTTCACAGTTCAGCAATCAGTTAGCACATTATTACGGGAATGGGCGGAGTTTGCTGTTTCTTGTTGGAATTACAACTTTGAGAATGTAAGAATGTTTCTAATTGGTTTCATCGGTTCGAAGTCTCTCGTGTGTGCATTTCAAAACGTGTTTTTGTACTAGACACATACAATATGCCTTAAATATCCTCCAATGTCTTTTACAACAACTTTGTCTTTTAAATGTTGTGGTGACCTAGTGGTTAAGGCACCTGCCTCTCGTGTAGGAGTGTGCGGGTTCGAAACCTGGCAAGTATGTGACGTGCGTGCGATGAAATGAGCGTGGTGGTCAATGCTCATGCCTTCTCTGTATGAGAAGATGTCTGTGCCCAGCAGCGGGACGATATATAGGCTGATAATGAATGTCTTTCACAATGTTCATAATAATAACGATTATTCCAACAAGATTAGATATATCTACAAACAATTTTATTCTGATAAGAGAAGAATTATCTCACGATAAAGCATTACACTATAACAGAACGGCACCTTTGGAGTAGTGGCTAAGCAAATGGCTGCGCTGTCACTGTTTCGATTCCCGCACGGGACAACTAATATTGTTCCAGGTCTGACTGCTTGTGGTTACGCAATGTCTGTTTGTATCTGTACTCACGACTTTGGAGAAATTCCTCATAGAGGACATTATTTAAAATAAACCCTGCTGTTATTTTTTCACCCAAGCGAATTCCCTGTATTTACGTTTGTATACCCTACAAAACGAAACACTACAGAGTCAAAAGTTAAGTAGCGTCAGCACATAACATTAAGCTCACGTGTCTGTTCTAATTAGTTAATTAGACTTTAGCCTTTCTTTTGACTTTAGTACAGTCGTCTAGTATTTCTTGCTAAGTCCTCCTCCTGTTTTCGTTAATTGATAAGAGTATGTTGATAGCATATAGCAATTTGCTACAATTACCCGCCGGTGTGAAATTGGTTTAATATTTTACTTGTACTCATGTATGTTACAAGTTTTAATAGATACTATAAACGCAAAAATAGAGTACGTTTGTTTGTTACGCTTTCACGGCAAAACGACTGAACCGATTTGTATAAAATTTGGCACAGATATACATGGTCATGGTCACAGATATTCTTGAAACGGTTATAGGCTACTTTTTATCCGGGTGTGCTGAGTAGTTCCCTCCGGATGCGGGTAAAACCGCGGGAAAGGTTTATCGTGTTACCCCGTATCTGAGTTGTGGAGGTCAGATAGGCAGTCGCTCCATTTAAACACTGGTATTCAAATGTATTCGGTTAGACTGGAAGCCAACCCCAAGATAGTTGGGAAGGCTAGGCAGATGAGAGTTTACTTAGTGACATTTCATGAGATTTTAACATAAAACATTTATGTAGTGCAAAAATATTAAATATAGAATAGAAAAATACGAAATGAAAACTAAAAAATATTAAAAACTAATGCTTAAAACATAGACAATACGAAATAGAAGAAAAAAAAGAAATATTACAAGAAAATACAGGTATGACGGTAGCACGAAAGTTTAAAAAAGAAAAAAAAAAGTACAAATTCAAATATGGAGCCAAGGTTTTTAATTTCAATATATCTAACTATCAATATTTATAGAAGTGTCTAAGTGTATCTATCTATCTTTGCCTAGAAATCATAATCATCTTACGGCAGTCAAGTCTATTCTAGATGAAAAAAAAAACCTAAGATAAAAAATATCAGACATTCTAAGTGACAAAAGTTCTTGGAATAAAATATTACTACAATCTTAGTACCTATAAAATATTCCAAATATTATTTAAATAAATTCGTAGACAACTCCTTATCATTCTTCTTCTTCTTCCTAGCGTTTGTCCCGTCTCGTGACGGGGTCCGCTTTCCGTATTCTCTTCTTCCACTTCGCTCTGTCCTGGACATCTTCTTCTTCGAGTTCGCAGCTTTCTATATCCTTCTTTACGACACTCATCCACCGTAGTTTTGGCCTGCCTCTGCGCCTTATCATTATTTAAAAAAAAGTAAATCTACTGAACCATACATTGTTACAAAAAAACTCGCCATAGTACAAGATCTTTCGGCGGTGTCAGCAAAAAGATCTTTGAGTTTTTATTCCAAGTTTTTTTTTGTCATAGATACATGAGTATGATGGGGTGCAAAAAATACGCAATCCTTTACATGTTCGCTTTATTAAACAACAATGGTATCGGCAATTTGTGAAACGTTTGTTTGATCGTAAAAAAGTTCCTTTATTTGTTTTGATTGCGATCAGCTGAGTAACTTTTTGGATGGCTATGATAGAAAGTATTTTGACGTACATGGAATGAAAGCCTTACGAAACTAACAATAACGGATATTCCCTTCTAGCCCTACTAAATTTATTAAAAAAATTATCCTAATTAATACCTACGCCTGAATAGGCCTTAATTATTGTATGCCCAAATGGGCTGATTGATGTGCTGTACTATTTTATAACACCTGTATTTACTCAATCAAGGCAATAAAGATTACTTTACTTTACTTTAAAATATTATAAACGCGAGTTTGTAATTATTTCATGCAAAAATTACCAAATAGATTTACCATATCCACCACCATATCTATACTAATATTATAAAGAGAAAAGATTTGTTTGTTTGTAGGGATTTAACTCAAAAACGTCTAGACTAATTTCAAAAATTCTTTCGCCATTAGAAAGCTACATCTTTATGAAGTGCCATAGGCTATATTTATTTCCAGAAATAATTAGGGATCGATACTAAAACTTAAATAATGTAACCCAAGGTGTTAAAAAAATGTCCCCGCGGGCTAAGCCGCGGGCAGAAAGCTAGTAGATAGTTTATGACCTGGGTTAACATATAGGATACAATTTATCTGGGTGCGCGAATTAATTTCTTCAAAATACGGGTGATACCGTAGAAAAAAGAGTATCTTATTTAGACACAAATCAGAAATGTTTACTTTACATTACATTACACAATTAGAAATGTTTCATAGCTTATCTTTTTTATTTTTCTCGAATTTAAGTCATACTGGATATATCTGAAATGATATGCCAATTGGTTCAGTACCTCAAATATTATTATTAACTAGCTTCTGCCAGCGACTTCGTCCGCGTGGAATAGTGGTGCTCCGCTCCTATTGGTCTTAGCGTGATGATAGCCTATAGCCTTTCTCGATAAATGGACGATCTAACACTGAAAGATTTTTTCAAATCTGAATAGCGGTTCCTGAGATTAGCACGTTTAAACAAAATGACAACATTTTCCTTCACTGCTCTGCTCCTATGGATTGTAGCGTGATGAAAAGTATACTATAACCATCTCAGGAGTATGACAAATAATTGTACAAAGTTTCGTTAAAATCCGTCGAGTAGTTTTTGTTTCTATAGAGTTTATACAGACAGACAGACAAACAGACAGACAGACGGACAGACAGACAGACAAAAATTTTACTGATTGCATTTTTGGCATCAGTATCGATCCCTAATCACACCCTGATAGTTATTTTGGAAATATATTTCATGTACAGAATTGACCTCTCTACAGATTTATTATAAGTATAGATATAGATATAGATAGATTGTATTTATAACTGTTACAAAAAGACAATATTGTCTTTTAAAACCCTCAGTCCATCCAAAGATCGCCAGCTAAACAACGCAGTAACCATTAATCCAAATCAGAGTAACTCCTAACTTTCAGGACCATTAATTTAAATTCCCCGCCGCCATATTGGTTTCTCTTACCTAACATTGACGCATTAGTTTACGCTTCCAATTTACACTAGATATGTATAATTATGACAGAAATCTAAACAGCATTAGAAAGAAAATAACTTATGTATAATATAAAACAGTAACTTATGTATTCTACTCAAAGGAAAACAATTTTCATGGTCAAAACGCAAACATTAAGTAAACAAGAAAAAAGTCTATAACTAATAATGCACTGTATGAAGTTTTGAACTCTCTTTCCTCGTTCTCTTCCTAAGATATGGGTTATAAACCCACATTATAATAAGCATAAAACGACATCAATTTTTACCGAAGTAATTCTTCGTCCAGGTTTTAGGAAGCCGCTTCTTCTTCCCAGCAAATATACATAAGAAGTGGTGAAAAGCGGGTGTTTTGGGTCTGTCTTTTGTAAATTTGACGTTTAAAAGGTGCTGATTTTCAGCCTAGTTTGAATAAATGGCTTATGAATCGTGAGGAAACCCTGTTCACATCGTTAGTCTATGATATCTAAGATTTGTGGCGGCCCGAAGGGGGGTCACAGGGAACATGACCCCCCAAAATCGTACACGTCTAATTGACAAATCTCCTAAAAATAAACAATTTATGAAAATTTCAATTGTAGTTACGCATTTGGTAGGTCGTTAATCGTAATAGATAGATCGTTCAATTTTTAAGTTTGCTTGAAACCTTTGGCTTCCGCGAACACCTCGGCTAATTCTGGTTGTAGATGACCCGCGCTTGTTTACTTAGAAAATACATTTATGACTTTAGAAAAGTCACATTGGTACCATTAATCCTCATGGTTGTTACTTACCACCTAAACACTTTTTAGAATTAAATCAAGACTTCTAACATACAAAATACATACGAACAAACAGCCACAATTTCACTATCTCCAATGTACCCTCAACCCAACACAGACAAAACAATCCAATTATTATTATCTCTACAACTTAGTTCTAACTCCCAGAGTTATATTGTAAATTATATCAGTAACTTTAAAGCTGGGTTGTAAGCTTACAATCCTCACTGCATTATCACTAGAACGCACTTTATTTACAATGTTTGTACAGTAATATTTCTGTATTAACGTATTATAAAATACTTGTAATAATTCAAGGGATATTGTAATAAAATGGGGAGCGGTATTGATATGTTAAGTTTTAAAGTACAGTGTGCAGTGTGGGGCTAGGAAACGCGCGGATTTAACATAGAGAGGCGGAATTTTCAGTGTTTTTGTTGACTTCCAAATGATCATACATTTATCAATCTTTTTAGATAATTTTATTACCGTATTAATTGTATGTTATTTTTATTTCTTTCTTTTTTGTGTAGATTTAGTAACTTAATAATAAATATTAGCACCTACGCTACAATAGATTGTTTAAAATATAACAATGTTTTAGTCGTAATATGGCACGCTATTTCATAAGTTACAAGGAACACTCTTAAATCTCTGTCTTTGATTTATCAATATTTTTGGGCCAATCTCGTCCATCAACCCGCTATTATCCCCGCTGTTTTAGCGGCCCCAACTTATCCAAACAAGGTCCAAGTGTGAGAACATCAAATAAATATGAATTGATAGGATCATAAATCGCTCGGCGGATATGGAGCACAATTCGGCGGATATTTGTTCATCCCTATCGCCATTTTTAAAGGTTATACGCCCTTTGGCACAGTTTTTGCAATCTTTGTTCTGTAGATGAACGCTTGGTTTATTTGCAGTGTTTTTTAGCGAACCGTATCTTTTGATAAATTTTATAGTAATATTGTAAAGAGGTAAAGTTTAAAAGTTTGTATATATAGATGTAGGTAGCTTTGAAACTACATATCCTTACTAATATTATGAATGTGAAATTAACTCTGTTTGTATGTTTAGATTTCACGGTATAAATGCTGTTCCGATTTAGATTAAATATGGTATGGAAAACTGCGAAAAGAACTAATCCGATATAAAAAATATTTTAGTAATAAAAAGCTGGCCTATTTCTGTTTATTCTACTTGATGCTATTTTATGTGGATCGCCAGGCTGCAAACATAGGTTTTCATAAAAGTCTTGTTGGAGAAATGACACACGATCCTCACATAAGCCCCCTCTCCAAATCCCAATAAATAATTTTAATGACTACTTGTTTGTTTTCTCAAATAAGTCAAAATAAATATTAAATTTATCGTTTTATGTTATATACTATATGTGAACTTGTATAGGGAATTGCACTATAGGTGAACTAGTACCTAGTTCACCTATAGTGCAACAATACTATAGTGTAACAATACAGAGTGTTGTTCTAAATACTGGGCTAAATTCATCTATTGTTTCGTAACTCAACTATCAGTGTCACGTGTGTAGCGCGAAATTGAAGCTGAAAATTAATTTTGTATAGAATAGAACAACTATATTGGTACTGCAACAATATTGTATGAAAAAGCTTGTTTGTCTACATTACATAACATTACGACTATATCTCTGAAGCGGTAGGCAGACGTTTACGTATAGCGCACTTTTCTTCCATAGAATATGTCCTATGACCCACTCCTGGGCAAAAGCCTCTCACACAGAGACGGCATGAGCATTGGCATCGATCACCACGCTTGCTTAAGGCCGATTGGCGATTTCAGACTTTTTTAGTCCAGTTTTCTGCATGATATTTTTTATTCACAGTTAGTCAGTGGTGTCTAAGAAACACGTGAAAAGTAGGTATAACTTTAAAAAAGTCACAATTGTACTTGCCAGGTTTTGAACCTACACATTCGTACTTAAAGTGCAAGTGCCTTTACTTCTAGGCCACCACGATGTTCCTGTCACTCTATACATAACTCAGATTTCACTGGTTATGTTGTAGCCCCCTACTTTTTTCTGTTCCCTCATATTTTAACTCCTAGCGCAAAAAGATGGGTGTGTGTATCTCTCTGTGGCACTATAGCTCTTAAACGGGTGAACCGATTCGGGTGCGGTTTAATTATTTAAAATTCGTTTTTTTACCAGTTCGTAGACATGTTTTACCAAAATCGGTTGAGCCCTTTTTATGCCATAAGCTTTTTTTACTTAATAAACGTTAGTCATTTTGCATTTGAAGTTTATTAAATTTTTACTTGTGATATCTAAATAAATAAGCTCAATTTCCTAGCTTAAAGAATTTGAGGAGTACAAAACAAATACTACAGCTATAATGTATGTATGTGTGAGTGTAAAAAAAACTAAAGGCGCGCGCTAACCAAGCAGTTCGGGTGACAAACAGACTAGTGAGCTTCACATTTGCAACTGAATATCGTACAGACAAATAATAAAAACTACGTGATATTTGATATTCCCCAGTCCTTATTTTTTCACTGGAACAGCAATTTCTATTTACTTCGCGTAAACGATATAATGCGAAAGTTTCTAAGGTTGTATTATGTTTGTTACTCTCTCGAGCCAAAACTACTGCATGGATTTACATGAAATTTAGTACACACCTAGTTTATAACCCAGATTAATACATAGGATACATTTTATCTAGTTGCATGAAGTACTTACCTCAAGGTGCGGGTGAAACCGCGGAAAACATCTAGTAATTTAAAAAACAACCACCTTTAATGTATTTGTAGAAATAATTTTCAGTCTACCAACATTATTTTGGGGAAGCTTGACTTTTTTCAGTTTTTAGCTTGTATTTTTTAAAATGGGAAATCATCAAATGACGACTGTGGGTGGAGTGAGAAGAAATGTCATACTCTTACTGACTGAAAAGCACCCTTTCTACGCCCTTAACTCTCCGGACTTGCTTACACAAACTATATCATTTTTATGACCTTCTAATTATGAATTAATCTGGGGGGTTAGACAAGAGGCAAAACGCTAACGCTAACGCTAACGCTCAATGTATGGGAATGACATATAGCTAGTCGTAAACGAATGTCATTCCCATACATTAAGCGTTAGCGTTAGCGTTTTGCCACTTGTCTAACCCCCCTGGTAATCATTCCTATTCAGAAGACCTGAAACGAACCCTTGTCCGTGCCTCGGAAAGCACGTTAAGCTGTTGGTCCCGGCTGTCATTTGTACATCTTTGGCAGTCGTTACGGGTCAAACCAGAAAGTCTGACAACCAGTCTTACCAAGGGGTATCGAGTTACCCGGTAAAATCTGGGTTGTGGAGATCAGATAGGCAGTCGCTCCATGTAAAACACTGGTACTCGCTGCTTCCGGTTAGACTGGAAGCCGACCCCAACGTAGTTGGGAAAAGGCTAGGCAGATCATGATGAGGACCTGAAACGAACCCTTATAGTTTCCCAGCAGCAACAGCCATAACTATTGAATCGAGGATAAAAGAGGATTATTCTAAAACAAAACAATTTAGGTCACTTTTTGTACGAGCTGCGTACAAAATAATAGGATTTTCTGTGGAGCGAGCGCCCAGTCGGCTTGAAAATTGTGTTTGTTTGATATTCACGGTACGGGTCCTGCTGATCGTATTAATTTAGTAAAATATTGAATCATAATACTTTGTTATAGTGGCGTTTTGCTTGAGTGGTTTTTCTATAAAATTGCAGGGATGCTGCATATCCTTTGTAAAGTTAGTCTATTGAGATTTGATTTGATTTATCTGAAGAGCTCGTGGCTAAGTAACAGCCGCGCAGTTTGACCGATCAAAGGTTAATCTGCGCTTGGCGCGGTCGGTCCGTGGATGGGTGACTATCTTTGTCATAGCGAGACTCCTCCGTGCCTCGGAAAGCACGCGTTTGTCATTGGTAGATCTTTGATAGTCGTTACGGGTCATATAGAAGCCAGAAAGTCTGACAACCAGTCTCACCAAGGGGTACCGTATTGTACCCGATAACTGGGTTGTGGAGGTCAGACAGGCAGTCGTTTCATGTAAAACACTGGTACTCAGCTGCATTCGGTTTAGATTGGAAGCCGACCCCAACATAGTTGGGAAAAGGCTAGGCAGATGAGTCTATTGAGATTTTACTGAAGAAATGTCACTTCATCATCATATTAGCAGTCTGATTGCTGAACGTAGGCCTCCCTCAACTTCTTCTTCTTAAGTCTTGGGCAGCTTACATCCATCCGCTGGCCGGCAACTTCAATATCGTTGGTCCATCGTGACGCAGGGCGTCCTAGCCTTTTTTTATTGAATGTGCAATTACTCCTCCCGTCATGGGTTCGGTGAGAGAGACTCTTACCGTCTTAAGTACTTATAAAAAACCTGTAATCTGTACTTTAACCATTTTTCACCTAATCCTTACTTAACGTTGTTATCCAGAATTAAGCTACTAACTTAAGTAGGTACGATTAGCATTTATGAGTGAGATTTTTGCTGATCCCTTGCTAAGCAAAAGACTAAAAATTAAATGGACTTTATAAGTAAGACGGTTACTGATTAAAACTCATCCATGTTTCTTCTTTAGCCTTTGCGTTCCAGGGCCGAGTAAACATTTTTCTGCTCCATCGACCGTCGGTCCGTCTGTAGACATGGCCGGCCCTTTCAGCGTGCTGTTTCTGCGAACATTATCGGTCACTTTTGTTCTCTGGTCAATCTTCGTTGCAGATTCTTTACTAGATGATATGATAAATGCAAAAGTGAGTTTGTTTATAAAGCTGATGATTATAATGATTTCCTTCAACTACCTGTCTTCATCAAGTTAGAGGTATTGATTAATAAATTTATCGTTATCCTTATTATAACATTGGATTGTACACCCAACTAATATTATTTATACAAAAATGAGTTTGTGTGTAACGTTTTCACGCGTAAACGGCTGAACCGATTTAGATTAAATTTAGCATGGACATAGGTTGAACTCTGAAGATCTTTTTGGTAGGAAAAGTAGATATTTCAAGACGCAAGTGAAACCACAGTAAACAGCAAGTCTGAAAGTAAATAACGAACTCTTTGTCCTTATACAATAAGAGAAGTTTTTAATAAACTGAATCACACGAGCCCAGACAACAGTAGTCCATTCAATTATATCCCTGGACCATTGTGCAGTACACTTGCGGACAATATAATTGGACACTCTCGCTCGTGACCGCAGTTGTACTCACCAGCTATCAGAGTGCGTTCTCTGCTCTAATTAATTTTGCTGCCACTGTATTTGCAAGGGTTTTGAAAAAGATATTTGATAGTAGAACTTTAAGATAATATTTTTGGGTAATAAAGCTGGTGTCTTTCCTCATAAAAATTGACTGTTTAATCATAAATATTACCTGCGCTTAGTCTTTATTGCAAAAAGAAGGTTAATTTTATTGGAGTGAAGTGGTAGCTTAAATTATAATTTTTAGTAGCTATAGCTCATTCTCAAAAGTAAATACCAACCTATAGTTTTATTTGTTTTCCTTTAAAACAACACAATGTTTATCGATTTAAAAAAAAACAAATAAACATAAATAGTTATTATGAAAATTACTCAAAAATAAACCGTGAAAAGAAAATATAACATTTGGTATAAAGTATATCACAAAGCTATATATTTTCTCAAAAAATGTTTTTATTATAACTATAAATATGAGACCTCTTTAGCCACACCATAGTGATCCAAAACAAGCGTAGGTGCACTGAGCACCCTTGTCAACGTATTGAGCGGTGAATGTCAAGGTCGGCATCAAGCTCGGTGATAAGGATCGCTTCACAATGTAATTTCAGTCTCCAAGGTCGAAATGATAGAAGGAAAACTGAAACTTAGAATTCTCAAGTTAAAAATAAAATAACGACTGATAACCTTGAAAAATACCTAAGTGTACCTATAGTATACTTACTCATATTTTGATAATTATGTTTTAAATCCCGTAAACGCGGCGAGTCTTAAAATGGAACTGTGGTTTCTTTTTCATCATCAGCCTATATATCATCCCACTGGATAGCCACAGGCCTGGAAGGCATGAGCATTAATCACCACGCTTGCTCAAGGCGGATTGGCGATTTCAGACTTTTAAAGTCCAGGTTTCCTCACGACGTTTTCCTTCACCGTTAGTCAGTGACGGCTAAGATATACTTAGAAAGTACGTATGACTTTAGAAAAGTTTTCTTTTATATAATAATATTATTAATTAACGAACAAACCGAGATTTGATCCTGAATGTTTTTTTTGTGTAAAAATTAAATTCAAACATCTACCATACGATGGTTAACCTATCATTTGGGTTTTTTATTTCTAAAACAGTCGAATACCAATCCGGGGTTGAACAAGAAGTTGACAACACGAAAATTCACGTTTCGTGGTTTATAGACTTTTTCGTTTAACTAGCCGCTTATATAACCATCAGATGCTGTTTTAAGTTAACCGGACCGTTATGTCGTCGGTGAACTAGGGCTTAAGTTTGTCACAATTAGTAAAAAAATCCTCATAACCTAAATAAAAATCTATTAATGTAACCTGGTGATACGACAAAAAAAACAATGCAAAATCTTCCACATAAAGCAGATTAAATCATTATAATATCGATATAAATCCGCAAATCGGATAAGGTTTTATTCGATTCAACAAAACGAGTCCAGTTGCGGGCGAGGTCGGTACGTTTTTATCGGTTGTAATGGATTATCAGGACATGGTTAAATGCGTCCATCGCTCATTTGACGGTAAGGATTAAACATAAATATATAAGCATCAAAAACCTGGATTATTTTAGTGAGACTGTTTTCCAATTATTCCCAGAAATTAAAGATGATTTTACTTAATCTTCGTACCGATTTCGGTCCCGGTTGCCAATCTCAAGGAAATAGTTTCTATATTCATAATTATGATACAATACAGTAAAGTCCGTTTATAATGACATCGAAAGGAATTGACAAACAAGTCATAATAAGCGGACGTCATACAAAGCGTTTTGTGAAATGAAAAACCTTTTTTATGTAAATATGAATGTACTTAAGTAGTTTAATACATAAACATAGTAATTACATATGTATACATACATATTAAATCAAAATTGCACGTAATCAGCACATTATAACACATACAAGTGTATTTTTATTGTAAGTAATCTGTAATTTTTGTCTGCTTTTGTTTTTATGATCATAATTATAATCATAATTTATTAAAAATGGGTCATAATAAGCGACATGTCACTGTAAGGGAAGTCATTATATCCGACTATTTATAAAGAATTTCATATGAAAACCAAACTTCGTAGTATAGTTACGTCATAATAACCGGTTGGTCAATATAGGCGGAGTCATAATAAACGGATTCTACTGTAGTTTATTTTTACACTAATAAGCCATATAAAGAATAATGAGGAGAGAAGCAGCCTATTCCGATAGGACGGCAATCCGGCACGACCGAGAAAATATCAGGTAGGACCGACGGGTTCACGTGCCATCCAAGACACTGGAGGCTCTCGGTACATCATGAAAATAGTCTCCAATCTTTAGATTAACTATGGCTAGTGCAGTTTAATGTATTTAGCTACAAGCCCTTCATGCTGAGTTTCTTATAGGAATGCATATATTTCAAAGTTAGGTAAAAATATTTTTTTGACAGATCACAAATTTACTTAGTACTCATAACTAAAATATATTTCTGTTGCTGGGGAGTTCGTTGCGCCACTTCTTCTCAGCAAAAGCACATATAGAAAGTGGTAAAGGTATTTTGGAGGCATCATTTTTTTGCCTAATTTGAATAAATGTTTCTTGATATTTTTCTTTAATAGGTACAAAAAAGATTTACCCATTGCGTATAGGAAAATTCAAAGACTAATAATTTCTCTATGGGAAAATTTCATATCAGACAAAACCGCAGTACACTACTAGTAAATATTAACAAAAATGATTTCCAAATAACCAGACTTCACAGCAGCGCGCGTGCAATTGACACCGTTTGATATATGTATGACGTCATAATCATGTAGTGTGAATGAAAAACCATTAGAAACATGAGCCGATCAGTACAAGCGGCAAGGGTGACGTCATGAACAGGCGCTGATGACGATGGGGGCGGGGCTTGCACGTGGCGGTCAAAGAGTATTTATTATAGCAAGTACACAATTTCAATACATTATAAGTGTTGTTTCATGGAATATTATGTGACTTGCTTTCCACCAGTGGCTTCGCGCGTGTGGACCATAGGAATTCAAATTAAAAATGACAGAGTTTCATACAAACTTTGCCCCCCTTTTTCAACCTCTTAGGAGTAGAATTAGCAAAAATCCTTTCGTATCGGACGCCTACGTCATTCAAAGAACACACCCTCTAAGTTTCAGGTCTTTACGCTCAGTGGTTTAGGCTGTGCGTTGATCCGTCAGTCATTGAGGATAAAGAGCATTTTATATGTATAGATTACTATACGGAATCTATACACATAAAAATGTGGAAACTAGAATGAATTTCCGTGCATTCAAGCATTTTTGCCACAGCTATTACTGGAGTCAAGTGTAACAGCTCATTAGGACCCATTAAATGTAAATTATATTCCGTGGTGCTAGGCAACTGGGCTTCACCCAGTTGTAAACGTCCCTTTGTGCTCATGGCCTAACTCTTTACATTTGTCTCCTGCTTGATATGGAGGGAAGTGGAATCTATGGTTATTCCTACACTTCCGCTATTCTTTTCTAATTAAATTCGTGGTGGGTTCCAAGACATTTAAATAAATAAATCATAGTATAGTGGATAGGCTGTTACAAAAGAGACAGCGCTGAAATATCTCACATGCTGTATTTAGGGATACCAGTACCTATATTATTTAACTCTTAGTTTTAGTGTTTTGCTAATGTTTTTATTGTTATTACTAGTAATTATAATAATAATCTTCAGACCGATTTCAGTCACGACGAAGATTTAGCCAGGTACTCAGGAGATAATAGATTGCACAAGCGCTTGTGTAGACACAGGTGCACTCTCTATTCCCTCACTGTCATACATAGGTCGGCAATCTGACACGCTTGGCGCCTCCCGCGCCTGATCTCTCCGATCAGGCGCAGGAGCGACAGCTTTACGTGCTCTCCGGGGCACGGAGACGTCTCACTATGTTAAGAAAACGGTCACCCATCCTTAGATAGACCATGGCTAACGTAGGAGCTTGCTAATCCACCCCACACACCTATTACTTATTTACGAACCCCTCCAAGTCATTACTAGTTCGTATCTAGCGGATCAGCGAAAAAATACCGCTTTATGAAAACTTACTTCTATCGATATTCACAAGTGTGTGGTCCCATCTCATGCCAATTTCTTTACCCAATGAAAGTCTAACTTGCACCCAAAGTAATGACGATTTGAAACACCCTATCCAATACCCACTACAGACACAATGGCACTTAACACGCAAAATCAAGTCAAAGGCAATTCATTCACAAAAACATTCAAAAGAATACTATTGAACAAAAATTTTAGTAATAAATTATCCATTCGGATTTCTACCACAAACAACGAATTTTAAAGGCGGCAACAAAAGGGTCATTCAAATATATAAACCGTTTCTATGAATGAACGTAGAATGAATGAATGAATGGTTGCCAGACAGACTGGCGTCGTTCATTTCGCGATTTGAAACCAATTTTTTTTCGTGTCTCGTGTTTTTTTTAGTTTACCTGCTGTGTGTGATAGGCCGCTATTGTTAATTTTGTTTATAGAGAAAGTTCTGGATAAATACTACTGTCTTTGCTTCATATATTAGTAGCAATAAAATAGGAATTAAAACACAGGTGTAGCTTTGAAAAGAAATTATCTTATAATCTATTCATACGTAATAGGTACAATCAACAAATTTGAATTATGACCCACCATAGGTTATATTGTTAGGTACATACAATCAAATACAATTAGGTCGACATTCGCGTAAACATACGTTTCCATGGTAACACGATATAAATTTATAAACAAATTATTCTCATAGAAATTATTATTTGACACCAATTTCTGAGTGACTTTTTGACGCTGTCATTTTATAATCGAAAAAGTTCGTTCGAACATGGTTTTGAAAAAGAAAGAAAAATGTTCCAAATAGTTTGGATTCAAAATATGATTATTAATGCTTTATAGAAAATATTATCTATTGTAGTGATAACAAATTTTAAAATTGCATAGATCAATTTGCATTGTCAATGCGGGTGGGAGCCCGCATTGACATAGCTTGCTTAATATTAAAACGTCCTTAGTGCGGCATGATGAAAATCTTTATTATTTTGACGGTTTCAAACGATTTATCGTCAAAGTGGGTCATAATTCAAATTTGTCGATTGTACCTATAACATAATTATAATTGACTACCTATTTCTTGATATATCACTGAAGTAAACGTATCCTATGTGTTAATCCAGATTATAAACTATATGTTTGTAAAATTTCATCCAATTCCGTTCAGTAGTTTTTGCATGAAAGAGTAACAAACATACTTATATCGTCACAAACTTTCCTATCTATAATGTCAGTAGAAAATAGAATTAGCTTTAGTGAAGTGATTATATCAAGCTATGTTTCCATCTTCATACTAAATTTCAACAAGTTTACCGTGAAAGCATTGAATCGTATCAAAGAGCCAGTCAAAGATACTTTCGCGTCTATAATATAAGAAACGATAGCCACTATGCAATGAAGGAAACAAGTCATTTGTCCAAAAATCTCTAACAATATTGTACGTTAATCACCTAAAAACACAAATGTATATACTGTGTGAGATGTAGGTACCTACGTCTCATCAGACTATTTCTATACAATTACTGGACTAGTAATGCAAACATTTTATATGGCTTCCCATGTAAAAAGTTCCATCCTTCACCACTAGCAGGGCACAGAAGAATATAGAATTTCATCTCAACCGGTCGCAGTTCAACCGTTTCCACCCACTCATAACCCTAAGGCCCGATAACACCGTTCAAAACCAAGTTTAAAAGAATGACGATTAAAATCTCGCTGAACAGTGGTAATTCCAGAGATGAGCGTAAAAATTACGTCGTTAGAATGGTTAACCGATTTTGATTTAATCAAAATGATCTATCCTAAGTAATTCACTACATAGTATAAAACAAAGTCGCTTCCCGCTGTCTGTCCATACGTATGCTTAGATCTTTAAATCTACGCAACGGATTTCGATGCGTTTTTTTAATAGACAGAGTGATTCAAAAGGAAGGTTTTAGTACATAATTTGTCTAGTTTTTGTATACCTACATTAGCTAAAATATAATTATATTTGTTGGAGATATATAGCCCACGCGGGCGAAGCCACTGGCGGAAAGCTAGTTATTTTATAATGCAGAAAGGCAAACTCAAAGATGTTAACTTGACGACCTGAGTGGTTTAGTGGTCAAGACGACCTGAGTGGTTTAGTGGTCAACATGCCACGCAAGAGGTCCCGGGTTCGATTCCCGGCCGGGCAGAAATTGAAATTATGAATTTTAATTTCTGTATCGGGTCTGGGTGTAACTATGTATAATATGTATGTATTTATAAAAATATAAAAAAATAGTATATCCGTTAAGCTAGTACCCATAACACAAGCATGCTTGCTTGCATTGCTTACTTTGGGGCTAGATGGCGCTGTGTGATATTGTCCAAAGATATTTATTTAACTGAGTTTAGCTCGAACAGAGCGCGTTTATTTTAATGGTGAAATCAGCCCTTAGTCCCACGCAGAAAGCGATACTATAGGTACTACAGATAACTAAAGAAAGTTGGAAGACTTCCTGCAACTAAAACAATCAGCTTGTTTGCCGAGGAAGCTGACTTAACAGCTTCCTTATCATGACTGACCAAATGGCAGTTTGGATGTTCGACTAACCTTGATGGTTTTAACATGCAAATTGGTTTGTATTTAGGTGATATTATATAAAACTACTGAATCGATTCTGAAAATTCCAATAGTAGAAGTTTTATAGTCTTTTCCAATTGATTTTACGAAAGATGTAAACAAAATCATAACCTATTTTATTATTATTTTTTTCCCTCATAGATGAATAAAATGGCATTAAATGATGAACTATGATGTTTAGGTAGAGCATGAAACTGACATAAATGCGCAATCCTTACGCCATATTATTTACAAAAAGCTTACGACTTTGTTTATATTTTTCTTAAAATCGATTGGTACAGATTATACTACATTTATTTTGCTTACAAACATTTACTATAAGATTTAGTATTAACACATTAAAATGTTTTTACAAAATATAAAAAATACGATAATATAGTCAAAACCACGCCAAATCTTCCTGATCTACCATGAAACATTCCACCAAGATGACATGACATTCTGTAATACGTAAGCCTGAAGTAAATTACGTCTTACGACGTGTTTCCTCGACCAGCAAGGCACATTATCTTCACTTCTAAGTAAGCAGCAATCTATTTTAGTTCCCAGTGATTACGCTGAGAACACAACTATGTCGTCAATGTTTATGTAACGACTTTATATTATGCTTCTAGTCTAGGGAAACTGTGGTTTTTCTTACAGAAATAAATCTAGAAGAATCTCATGCTTATTTTCCCATGAACAATAAAAACAGACTATTTTTGTCGTCTCCCTTGTGATACAAGTGTGGTTTAAGACTCAATCCAGCTTAATCCTGTTTCCCGATATTATTTAATCCAGTCTATAAACTATAAATTAGAACATAGGCTATTTTTATACAGGTATCTGAACTCAGTTCTAAGTCCACGCAGACGAAGTTACGGGTGAAAGTTAGTATATTATAAATTTGAAAGTATTCCAATCACGCAAAAATGAAAAAAAAAATGGCAGTAGGTACACATTTGGATGAAATTTTTCACATAGGTAGTTTATCACGGCTAAGCAGATGGCTAGGCAGATGATGAGGTAGTTTATCACCTAGATTAGTACGTAAGTTTTTTTCAGTATCTACACCTAATAGTGGAGGACATCTGATTCTGCTACAGTGATGTGATCTCGCGGACAAGTTTTACAAATAATAATATCGAATAGAAAAATAACATATTATTTATCATTCTAACGATCAACAAAAACCACACATTGTAAACACTATATAAAAACAACATGTATAGACAAAACATCAAACAAACCTTTAAAGGTCGTATCATAACAATGTTTGCGCACAAAACAAATCCCTTTCTATAGGAAATTGAAGAAAAATGGCGAGCAAATATCACAGGGAAGGTTTTAAGACATTTGTTAGAACTGTATGACATGAGTTGAAAATAAAAGTAATATAAGAACAATGATATATCGTGGACGGAGGCGTTTGTTTTGAAACGAAAACAATTTTATTTTATACTAGCTGTTTCCCGCGGTTTCACCCGCATCCCGAGGGAACTACTTAGCGCACCCGGGTAAAAAGTAGCCTATGTTGTTCCTCAGGGTCTATTCTATCTCTGTACCAAATTTCATTTATATCGGTCCAGTAGTTTTGGCGTGAAAGCGTAACAGACAGACAGACAGACAGACAGACAGACAGACAGAGTTACTTTCGCATTTATAATATTAGTAAGGACTAGCTTTCCGCCAGCGGCTACGACCGCTTGAGCTATACGAATTGAAATTAAAAATGACAGAGTTTCATACAAACTTCGCCCCCCTTTTTCACATCCTTAGGGTTAGAATTTCGGAATATCCTTTCTTATCGGATGCCTACGTCAAACAAAGAACAGATCCTCCGAGTTTCAGGTCTCTACGATCAGCGGTTTAGGCTGTGCGTTGATCCGTCAGTCGTTCAGGGCAAAGCATTTTATATGTTCTTCTACTCGTACGAGTAGAATTATAATGATAAATGAAAAATCAATGTATGTGATTGAACCACGCAAAATAGCTTATCAGTTTAGGATGAGATTTTCCAGGGATATGGTTTGTATCCTACATTTTTTTCTGATATCTACACCGAATTTGAAGCCAGGTCAGGCAAATAATGGATAGTTCTCCGGGAGATCTGTATTCAGAGCAACATAAGAAGAAGTTTATCAAGAGCACATCAAAATTATTAGCAGTTATGAAACTCTAGTGGATCAGTATTACTCTTACAGGCTTCGCTTGCAAGATACTTAATTAACCTTTATACCTACTGAGCAGGTATTATTTTTCACTACATAAAGCTCTAAAAGTGGAGCGCTGTAAATATTATTCTAGATCAGAATACACTTAAGTTTGAACTTTTAAAAGATGAGATGAATCAGGTGAAACGAAGTTATATAACTCATTTTGTATTTATTTATTCAGTCAAGTTTAATATTTATTTCTTTAACAATTGCTATCACTTTATAAATTAACACAAATATTATACCTATGTATGTTTTATTATTTATTTTCGTATATTTTATTAATTACTAGTGGCCCGCCCCGGCTTCGCTCGGGTAGGTAGTCTTTGTTTTTTAAATATAGTATATTGGGATCTGATGAAGTTCTTCGGAGATAGCCAATGAAACTTCAATTTCTAATAGCAAAGGAACCGCGATTGCCTGTGATTGTTTTCACTATTCTATAACATCACACCTCTAAACTTTAAAGGAGAAAACAGAGGTATAGAGTTCACCCTTATTAAAGGTGATGAACATTTGTCTGGACATTAGGATATTGTGATTTATCTAAATTACAAACTGAGCCACTAAACAGCGAACTGAAAAACTTTTTTGCAAAAATATAACTGGCTTGGAAAACAATACAAATTGAAAAATAACTAATACATCGTTCTAGAAGTCGGTGTCTCCAATTAGCTATTTTGTTGTGTATTTTCAATCAATTTTTGCAATAGTTTTGTTTTCTTTTTAGGCATGGAAATTCATCTCGCGACTCTTGCCGCTATGGGCGGAGCGGGGAAAAGTGTCAGACTGACTTAAACCAATCCATTGTCCTTTCCTTTGCTCTTTATTATCTAGGGTCGCGGTAGGTCTGCGAACAGCGACGCCAGGCACTATCCCTGGGGGTGGGCCCCGTCAACTATGCTAATATCTCATTGAGGCACGCGTAGAACTTAAACGCGCCGTCTTCACGGGCCTAGTCCTTACCGGGCGGCTAATCACTTAGTTCTCAAAGTCTGCAGGCCCGGGCCTACAGTGGTCTGGAGTCGATACCTGGCTCGAAATGCTGATGACGTGGCTGGGGCGCGAGGTTTGTTTCTCCCTCACGCATCCCGCTATCTCCGTCTAAAGCATGACTGCTTCGCATAAGGAGGTGACTGCTTCCGACCATCAACATTTCCTCTCGTTTGATTCGATGCAGGAACCTCCCAAAATATCCGTGTCCGGTGAGAACCTGTGTCAGGCGTAGGCATCGGGCGCCTCCTTAGCCACTCCTCAAATAGGTGATTTATCTTCACCTTAAGTTGGTCACAAATAGAAGTTAGTGCGGGTGTGTGGGTGAAGCCGCCGTGTTTCGCGAGTTAAAATATATTTAAGAGTTTATAGTATTTCTTGAAAAATTATATTTATAAGTAGTTATTGATTTTTGGGATTACCTGTTCCTGAGAGGCCTACGTACAGTTGGGAGTAAGACAAACAATTGTCACGCAGGTCCATCCGAATACATTCAAATGTACGGCCTTATGATTTGTTTATTATTGTTATTAGCAAAGGGAATTCTAGATTCTGAATTTGTGAAGTGTGGAATAGTATCAATTCAATGGAAAGCGCATTTTTTTTGGATTATAATTATCCCACTGTTATTATGAAAAGAGTGCCCTTTCATACATAGAAAACATGAGGATTAATCACCATGCTTGTTAAGGTGGAACAACATCTAGGTACATTATTATGACTTGAAAGCGCTTACTTTTAACAAATTCGGGACTTAATTCTTGAAGGTGAAAGATATTATGTGATATCAACCAAAAAAAAGAAAAATATGTAAATACCAAGCTTAAAAACCTAAAATATGTGGGATTCGAACTCGATGTATCAAATTCGCATGATCATTAATACAGCCCCTCCACTACAGTGCTCGTTGACATTACAGGTAAAATTGACGTTCTAATACAACGTGTTTTCAATTTTTATCACTGCCTATCTTCTTTAGAAACGGGCGTGATGATTTTCATGTCAGAGATTGTAATAATAGTCAAAAAGGCATAATTATAAAAATCTAATATGTCATCCCATTACAAACTTATTTCAAGACCTCACTGCTCATTCCCCATAATAATTAGTGTGATGATTTGTGGCCTAAGGCTTGGTCTGATTCATAATAAACATTTTTGGTGAATTTCAAGTAAAACTTTTCGGACGTTTTGGCGTAAAGCTAAAACAGATTTATTTTCTTACAAACTTAAAATCTAAATTTTTCACCCTAAGGCTAAAATCTTGAAAAACTGTGAAACACGTGTTTAATTATTTTCATTTTAGAGTGTTCCTACAAAATTTGAGTTTCATCGAATCAAAAATAAAACTTACTCCATACAAACTTTCAACCCCATTTTGATATACTTAGGATTGGAACTTCCAAAAATCCCTTCTTATTACTTGTCTAGGAAATAAAAGGCACCCCCTGTCCAAATTTCATTTCTCTAGGTCCAGCCGTTTCGGCTCTGCGTTGATGAGTCAGTCATTCAGTGTATGAGGTTGTCATTTTATATAATAGTATAGATTTGTTCATTAAATTTACAAATAAACACTTATACGTCATCATATCAACGCCGGTTATCACTGAAAACCAGTGCTGTGGCTTTGGCTCTAGCTTAAGCGTTATCAATGAAGTTGTTACCAGTTTTCTTGGCATGTGGTGATTAAAAGAGTCGTAACTACATTTCGTAACTGACTTTTCAATCCTCTGAGTGTTTATATGACATATACAACTTTAAAACGCAAATTAGGTACAGGGCAACCCAAAAAAAAAATCACCGATGCGGTACTTATACAACCGCAAAGGCAATGTGACACGAGATACCTCCAATACTATCGATTAATCTATCGATGCTACACTGTTAAGAATTCCTCTTTTAAACCCTTTTTTTTATATACCTAGTCTCCTTACCCATCGGCACATCAATGCAATTTTTTATCGCCAATTCAGTAGGTACCTATTTATTCACAAAACGTGCTCCTTCACTGACATTTTCCGCACTATCGACAAGACTAATCTGATAATCGATGACGTGATCGATTTGTTTACTCGAGCGACTCGAGTGGCAAACTATTCGTTTGTGTTCGCCGCAAGTTTTGACAAAAGTTGTTCGGGGAATCGCTTGAATCGAGTTAGAGTTTGTTTGATGTAAGAATCGAGTAAGCCAATTAATGTCGTTTAGGGATCTTAGTAAAGTTTAGATTTTTGGGTTAAAAGAAAGAAAATCTATTTAAATGTCTTAGTGGTAGGTAAATACACCCATATAAGAGTATGCGAGTTCGAAAATTGGCAAGTACCAGTGTGTAAAGTCATAATGTAGGTACATTTTAAATGTATCTTAGACAACACTGACTAAAGGTGAAGGAAAACATCGTGAGAAAACTTGGACTAAAAAGTCTGTAATCGCCAATACCTGCACCTTGAGCAAGCGTGGTGATCAATGCTCATGCCTTCTCTGTATGAGAAGAGGCCTGTGCCCAGCAGTGAGACAATAAATAGACCGATGATGATGTTGATGGAGAAAACTTTAGCTATGTATACGATGGTATAATATGATCGGTACAGTGACTGAGTAGGTAAGGCTTTCGCGCTAACGTATACCTGATTCGATTTATATGTATATGAAATAGTACGACATGTGAGTTTTTTGAGATTTTATGACGTGATGTATGTTAAGGATGACATGTATAGACTTATAAGTATAGGTATTTATAGATATAGTTTACAATAAATCAATTTATTTATCCGTCTCCATCAATCTTTTGGCCGTTTAATTACGGCCGAAGCCATATTATAGTATTCACAAAACAGATCAAAAATAAAAATAGACTTTACTGACGCAAGTCAAAGATATAAAAAGCAAATTAATGATATTTAATAAAAAGCGTAGAACTGAAGTCTTTTACATTTGTTTGTCTTCCTCCTTCGAATTATATTGGAAAAGTGCTATTAAAAGACATAATTATGTTCTAGAAGAAAACTTACTGCTATAAAACTTGAGCCACAAACTGTTCTGTAATTAATTTTAGTGCTAATGAAAGTTAAATTAACTACATTTTATAAACTGTAATTGCATATTTTCTTTTAAAAGTCGGAAATAGTCAGCTAAGAGCTTTAAGCAATCTTTGAAAAATAACATAATTTACATTTTAAAAAAAGGATAATATTTTTTTATGAAAAAAATCTCGACAATCCAAATATGTCACTAAATATTCTTTATTACCAAGTGTAACTATATTAACAATACAAAAACATAATAAGAGAAATTATAAAATAATAATTGTCAAAATAAATAAAGAATTTGTACAATAATAAATAACAATCAAAACACTAAATCATTTTTTGCAGCAATTATAAATTAAATTAGACTTTTATTCATTTGAAAAATAAAAACCGGCCAAGTGCGAGTCGGACTCGCGCACCGAGGGTTCCGACCATTGGAAAGAAAAAATACGCAATAAAGTCGCAATTATCTTGTTTTTTTCCGACCGCATAATTAAGTTTGTTTGTAGAGGAAAATTGCTGATTACTAAAAAACTACTTACTAGATCTCATTCAAACCAATTTTCAATGGAAGTTTGCATGGTAATCTACATCATATATTTTTTTTAGTTTTATCATTCTCTTATTTTAGAAGTTACAGGGGGGGGGACACATTTTACCACTTTGGAAGTGCCTCTCGCGCAAACTATTCAGTTTAGAAAAAAATGATATTAGAAACCTCAATATCATTTTTGAAGACCTATCCATAGATACCCCACACGTATGGGTTTGATGAAAAAAAAATTTTTGAGTTTCAGTTCTAAGTATGGGGACCCCCAAAATTTATTGCTTTTTTTCTATTTTTGTGTCAAAATCTTAAAGCGGTTTACAGAATACATCTACTTACTAAATTTCAACAGTATAGTTCTTATAGTTTCGGAAAAAAATGGCTGTGACATACGGACGGACAGACAGACAGACAGACATGACGAATCTATAAGGGTTCCTTGTCGGACTACGGAACCCTAAAAAGTACAAATAATTGCAATTATTGTTATAATAATTATTAAGTTACAATAAAAATAAAATAATATTTTTTTGACGCGAAAGAGTTTCAGCTTTAGAACGAGGCTGTAATGTTTATTTTCGTTTGGTATACAATAGGTTATAAATCGCAATTACAGCAGGTACCTACAGAGAGAAGCAATTATTCGTTACCCGTGACGAGGAATTATTCAAATTAGGTTTAGGGTGTGGTGCAAGCGAAAAGAACAAGCGGCTTATTTCATTAAATGCGTAGATAGAAAATAAGTTTAACTTTTATTCATAAATAATGTAAAAATAATACAAAACTTAAAAAATACTAAGTACTATTATAGCGTAACTACACAATTTGTGAATCATGTTAAACTTATATAGTTGATTAGTCTACTGTTATTCACTCGACATTTAATTCAACCTTCAGGCTACTTATTACTAAAAAAACAAGTTAATCAGTACTTGCGACGTCTGCAATAATGACATTTTACTTCTTATTGCTTTGGCCCATAATACTTCTCAGCCCCTTCTGCGGGTTAACTAGCTTCTACCGGCGACATAGCCCGCATAATCTTCAAATTATCTATAGATGAGGGATAAAAGTCTCTTATATATTAATCCAGGTAATAAACTACATTTGCGCAAATTTTATCCAAATCCGTGAAGTAGTTTTAGCGTGAAAGAGTAAAAAATATCCATCCGTCCAGGGGCCTTAACACCACCTGTTTCTGCAATCACTATTCATGTGTAAGAATGAGACACAGCTACTGACGTTGTATAGCACCGTCTCTTTTTCACAACGAAAATATTCCTGCTTTGGAATGTCATGATGAGGCCCAGTCAAGCCTTTGCATTATTATATACTAATCTCTTATAACTTGTACCATGGCACAAACAACGTGATCAACCCTTCATTGTGTTGGACGCGTACACAAGCCGTAGTTAGGGATTTTTATTAAACCGTATTGTCATTTTATTTTCATTATTTGCGTACCGAGATGAGATCGCGGTCGTATTATAAAAGGTACCTTGATAGTACTTTTTACTCTGTGGTTTAATTTGATGAAATAATATTTGATTTTGCTATTTACCCGGCTGGTTTAAAAGGAGGGTTATGATTTTATTATTTACTAGATGACTCGGAGAACTTCGTATCGCCTACATCTATATTATTTTTTTCTCAACGTTTAAACCTTCCCTGGACTAGGACAAACTTTTCAAAACCAAAATCGGCGCAGCCGTTCTCGATTTTCTCGAGTGAGATTAACGGACATCAATTCATTTTTATATATATAGAGTTTAGGGGCGTTTCACGTCATTTGTCAGTAAGTCAAACCCGTCTAGTGAATGCAGTATTTCTTAATAGTAGCTTGGAGCCTGAATTTATACTCTGTTGATTTTGATAAGGTCATCCCTTATTAATGGAACTTAATTATGTAATTTATTATACGTACGTATTTATTATGTTTGGAGATGACTTAAAGCATCTATATCTATCTATTACATAAAAATGGATCCCTATTTCCCTTGGTCATGGCATTACGCGTGAACGGCTGGACCGATTTAGATGAAATTTGGTACGGAGATAGAAGGGACCCTGGAAAACGTTTTAGACTACTTTTTATCCGGGTGCGTTAAGTAGTTCTCCCGGGACGCGCGTGAAACCGCGTGCAACAGCTAGGTTTTGTATAAGTCATATTGAAAGAGAGTAAGAATGATCTTACTAAGTTTTTAATACACTTCATACAATATCAATTCTTGAAGTTAGACATCATACGCGACTTCAAAAGGACATGTACTTATGTACAATACTAATAGCATCTAGTAGGTCCTGTGACCTCGTGAATGAGTGGACAGCCTGCAGTCCTCTCCTGTGGTTCCTCTGGGAAATTTACTCACTACGCGCTACCAATATAATCACATTTCATATTATCTATATTTTTTTCTTTCTTCGCTCAAGAAAATGTTGGGGAATATGATGGTTTTTTTTATGAAATATCTTTGAACAGTTCTTGAGTAGTATTCACTTTGGAACTTTGACATTTGAAATATGAACTTCTATGTAATAAAAGAAAATTTAATTTTGTAAAAAACCCCTACCGAAAATGCCTTACATCATTTTGGAAAAGAGCTGATACTCTTACACTGCTGAACGATAATAACCAAATATAGCTAAGAACCACCGCAAGGCTTTCAAATGAAAAATACCGCATCGAAATCGGTCCATCCGTTTAAGAGCTACGATGCCACAGACAGGCAGACATCGACGTTAAATTCAAAAAATTTCAAAATTCAAAATTCAAAACATTTATTTCAATTAGACCATTTACAGGCACTTTTGAATTGTCAAATAATTAAGAGTCAGTCCGTTAGTCAAAAAAAAGAAAAATTGAAGCTATTTGCTCGTTCCAAAGCGTAGATTCCTATGGAGAAGAACGAGCAAGAAACTCCATGGTTACTCTTTTTCAACATGTTAGTTTACAATATTTGTTTTACATTTGTTATAAAAAAGGTGTGAGAACAATGTACAGGTTATCTGAATCGTATCTAATGTTATTAAAGTACAACTTAAAATGCAAATTATGGCAATTTCGAGATGACCAGTCCCGACTGACAGCGCCCGTTCACGAACATGACGCGTGCATCAGCACCGCTGAACTCAACCATTTTGAAGGGAATCAAGCGATCCAATACACGCGCCACCATCAGCGAGACTTTTTAGCGAGCATGACATACTCTCAACTACCAGACTAAGAATGCTAAACTTATAACACCCCATTTTTTGCGTCGGGGGTTAAAAATTGTAACATATCGATGCCTTCTTTATTAGAGCAACAGAATCCAAAACAACGATTTTGTGATATTTTTAAATTGTTTCTCTATCTGTATGTTTGTACACGCATCACGCAAAAACGACTGAACAGACTTGGATGAAATTTTGTACACACATATTTTATAATCTGAATTAAGACTTAGGTTAGGATAATTTTTATCCTTATATACCGGGATAAAAATTACTTACTAACTTGAAGTCGCGTGAATAAGGTGATGTATAATAAAATGACAAATTATTATACCATACCAACTTTTAACTCAAAAAAATATGTTTTTAAAATTTTTATTTGCAAAAACATACAAAGTTTCGGTTCCAAACTGCAATAAAATATCATAAAAGAAAATTTTCAACTGCATAATTCCAGACGCACGACAAAAGATTACCTACGGAACGTAAAACAAATCCATTTTATCCCGCCGATCGACGGGTTAATTCCCGCACCGGGCTAAATCTTGCAGCGGGCATAATCCCGCGTCTGACTTAATTCCGCATTATTATTCCGTGCACAGTCTCCGACGGTAAGAAAACGTTGAGATGCAAGTGTTACGAGTTTTTGTTGTCCTAGCTTACTTAGGCTGAGTTTTTAATCGTTCGTTAAACTTGATGACGGAACGAAGATCAAGTTGTTTTGTTTAATGAAATAATATTTTGCTTTTGCCACCAGATTTTGTAGTCAAAATCGGAACCAAATTAAAAAAAGAAGGTAACTACTAACTGCATTTTGGAAGCCGGTTAAAAACAGTAATTAATTAGTCCAATCATGTAAAAGTCACCATAACTATATGCATATTAGTAGGCGTGGCTAAGCGTTGTCATGGCGACGGCCCCGCCCTCGATGGAAGGGGTAGACAGATGCGCGTGAGTCGACAAAACGGATGCTTCTGTTAAAAGCTTTCTTGATATGTCGCGAGATAAAAATTATAATGTTGTTTTGTAAAAAAAAGTTTTTTACAAAAAAATTAAAACCGACTTCCAAAAAAAAAACTGAAAAGTAAAAAATTATTTTTATTTAAACGCTTTACGACCAAAACATCGCTTTCGAAGTCGGTGTCTTGTAAGTTACTGTTGTTAGTATTTCGCCACCGACTTCGAAAGCGATGTTTTGGTCGTAAAGCGTTTAAATTATTTTTCGCTTTTCAGTGTCTCGGTCTTGCTATCTTAACAAAATAAACACACCACTTTTTTAGGTTGTATTTAGCGTAAATAACCAAATCATCTAAGTATTTGGCATATCGGCAAGTAGAGATAAATCGTTATTTTTGATATATTTATAAAATGGCTGAACCGGTAGTGATAAAATTTAAATGGGACCACACGGGAATCACCAGCTTTCAAATAAAAAAAGAATCATGAAAATCGGTTCACCCAGTCGCAAGTTATGAGGTAACAAATATAAAAAAAAAAAAAAAAAATACAGTCGAATTGATAACCTCCTCCTTTTTTTGAAGTCGATTAAAAAAGGAAGAATATCTTTAAAATTATTAAACGGTAATAATAAAATATTAACATTTTATAATTAATCATTTAAAGAGAAATTCATAAAAAGGTACATTATAGATAAATACAATATCTATACAATATTTAAACATATAATCAATTTATATTAAAATTAAATACATGTTATAATAATATGGATAATTATAATCGATTCAGTGGTTTATTAGGACTAGGCCGTTCCAATTTGAAGTTACAACTAAATGAAATTAATAAAATGGATGTACCTAATATCCTAATTTTGCTATCAATATGTATGTTTGTTAGTCTTTCATACAAAAAGAACTGAATGGATTGGTATGCAATTTTGTACACACATAGTTTTTAACCTGAATTGGCAACTTTTTTCCGAATGCAAGAAGAACTATTACTTTTTTTAAAAACTAATAATGAATTCTGTTATCTATATTATTTCATACTTTTGTCTGTGTAAGCTGTGGTTACCTATAGTTGAATGTGCATTACTATAAGCTTGAATAGCCATATCAGATACTAGCAATTTTGTATAATATGCCATCAAAAATTACACAAACTCCAATCTAGGCATACCACATAATCCATTCACATACAAATACATACTATACAAACAAACTTGCTTTCAAAGCGAGCCTTCAATCTCATAGAATATGACTCAAACAGCAGTCGTATTTGCAAACGTTGCGAGCTGGGCCCCGGGAACTGTTTGTATGATCAGTTCTGGGGGCCCAACTCGCCCGCCGAGAATTGGCTTGCGGCCCAGTTGGCTTACAAATTGGATTTGATTTTAAATTATTTATACTGTTTTGGTTGGACGGTTATCTATACTAATATTATAAAAAAAAAGATTTGTTTGTTTCTAGGGTTTTAACTCAAAAGCTATTGAACCGATTTTAAAAATTCTTTCACCGTTAGAAAACTACATCTTTACAAAGTATTTTAGACTATATTTATTTCCAGAAATAATTAGGGATCCCTACTAAAACTTGAATAATGCAACCCAAGGTGTAAAAAAAATGTCCACGCGGGCGAAGCCGCGGGCGGAAAGCTACTTATATATAAGTAGGTATATATTTGCTAATTACTTGATAGATTTATAACATCGATGTGCACGGTTGATATTGACAATGTCCTTATCAAAATCAATTGAAAAGAGACTCTGTGATTAGATATCTACTATTTAACTTTCTTTTGTTCTTTTTATAATAGCTTTAATAATTGATAAATATGATGTATTTTATGTGATAAAACATTATCAATTTTGCAAAGTAATAAACGCAGATTGATTATTGGTGACGTATGTTAACAATTACTTAAATCACAAATAGGTACATTAGAGACATTATATATAAACACGAACTGTTTCTTACGGTTTTGCCCGCGCCCTGAATGGAGAAGGTACTTTGCGCACTTGTATAAAAACTCTTATGTCGTTCCCCACGTCTCAATCTATATCCACATCAAATTTCATTCAAATCGGATAAACCGTTTTAACGTGACAGCGTTAGACAGAAAGACAGACTACAGTTACTTTCACATTTAAAATATGACTAGCTTCTGCCTGCGACTTCGCCCGCGTGGAATAGTGGTGCTCCACTCCTATTGATTTTAGCGTGGTGATATATAGCCTATAGCCTTCCTCAATAAATGGGCTATCTAACACTGAAAGAATTTTTCAAATCGTACCAGTAGTTCCTGAGATTAGCGCGTTCAAACAAACAAACTCTTCAGCTTTATTATTTTAGTATAGATACATAAAAGTAAGGCCAAGAATTACTCGAAACCACAGTTTCATTCTAGAACCATTCATCTCTTTAACCCTAGATTACTACTCTACGTCGCAGAGGCGCCCGCGTTTTTGATATATTGCTCTCTCTTTTTATCCTTTGCGCGTATGGCATTCACGTTCAAGGACATCTCAGTCATCATCAGCACATGTCGCAGGACGGTGGTTGCATTACGGTAAGTGTAATAGTTTTTTTGATATAACTACCCTTGGCGCTCCAAAGACGTATGAGTAGCTTGTATGTAAGTTTTGCGCTATTAATCAAATCATTTTGTTGGTGATTTTTTTGCATTATTAGTTTACTACCGGTGTGTTTTATCTTTTTTTTAGGTACCTTCAACATCATGACTAGTAATAGAAGAGTTATGGATGATATAATAGCTAATTGACTAGAAGAAAGCGACCATAACAGTGATGATAACTTTTCGGGAGATGACTCTGAAATTGAAGATCACGTAAGCGATGAAGATGCTCAGGACGATGTAGAAGAATAATACAAAGAAGATAAATCTATAGAGAACTCCAGTGATAAGAGCTGAAGAATCTGTGCCATCTTTTGTCCCAGAAAATAGTCATCAAGTTCATATATGTATCAAACGCATCTAAAATATTTTTTTCGTTACTTTGTTAGTTTTTTTAGTTAATTACTTCATAATTTACTATTTTTTAAGAGAATTGTATACTTTAAGTTGTTTTTTATTATTTTTTAATGAGAAGACTGTTAAATTGCCTAAGTTCCTAAAATTTGTTTCTAAGATTTATTTGATTAAAGATTTTATAATAAAAACATTATAAATATTAATTAAAATTGTGTTTTTCTTTTTTTAGTAATATACACAATTATATAAACAGTCAAAATATATCAATCATACTTATAGGTTTTTAATAAAATCATTAGTCAATATGATGCGCCTCGCGGGCGTATGAGTAGTTTCTTTGTGCGTCGCAACATGAGTAGTAATGTAGGGTTAAGCCGTCATATTTTAGTCTCCGTACTTGTTTTTCTAGCCACTTCATCCCTCACACAATCCATGTATTGTTTATTTGAAACTAGCTGTTTCACGCGGGTTCACCTGAATCCTGAAGTAACTACCCCGATAAAAATTACCCTATGTGTTAATTTAGGTTATAAACTAAGTGTGTACCAAATTTCATCCAAAAACATTCAGTCGTTTTTGCGTGAAAGTGTAACAAACAAACATACATCCTTACAAATTTTTGCATTTATAACATTTGTAGGATTTTATTCTTAGTCAGTATATAACTTTATCCTGCATATTTGCTATCGGACGAGACATTCTCGTAGCTAATGCAAGTATGTCCGGCCGTCCGCCGGGACTTGTCCGGAACGACATGCGGACACTGCGCGCTGTCCGGTTCGTTGGCAAAGCTGTATTACAAAATAAGTAGCTATCTGTTTGAGATCAAATTAAATATGGGATTTAGAAGTCTCTTTGGTATGATATATTGTTAAAGGGTATGACAAAAAGATATGAATCTTCTATAATTCTATTGTTGAATGTTTTCATTATAGTATTTTAATGTGAATGTCGTAGTAGCTTAGTGGTTAAGTGTGAAACGCGCCATCCTTACGTCAATTTAATTTCTGTTGCAGAATTAGAACAAAATAGGTTACGACTTTGTAATACAAAATTTTGAATATTATGACCTGCTAACCGAAACCACACTTTATCACAAACGTTTAAAAAAAATAGGTCTAATAAAAGCTCGAACAAAATAACCTTTCAACATCCAACACCATGTCATTATATTCCCATTACTATAACTGGACGACTTAAATTAAATACCTCGGCGACTACACAATAAAAAACGATAAAAATCACTTTATCTCCGATCTCATAATCGGTATGAAGTGACGATTGGCGCGACAACATAATACAATGTAACACGATTCTGTTCATTGTGAATGTAACGTCGGTATAATATTTGTAACGTGAAACTGTTGAGGAAATTGTGATTGGTGTAGCACGACTGGTTTATTTGCAGCCCTTCGTGTTTGTTGTTTTAGTCTGAGAATAAAATTCTAAAATTAAAGTTTCGTTTTTTGAATTTTCTTAGATTATCTCTAGCTGTTCTCTTAATTTAAAAAAATATTCGGATTTTCAAGGAATATTAGTTTCAATTAATATATGTTCATAATCTTATGGCCGGTCACTGTCTCTTAAGCTACTACCTAGTTTAAGAGACAGGGTATCACTAATTGTAAACAGATGTACCTTAAACTTACATAAATTTTGATCTACCTTTTATTGTATACTCTGGCTGTAACTAGTTTTAAGTCTCTGTACCCCTTTTGGATTAATAAACAATTATTATTATTATTAATTTAAAACGTCATTCAATTTTATTATTTATGTAGGTACGTCTAAGGCCCTAGTTCACCGACAAGATAACGGTCCGATTAACTTAAAACAGCTGCTTAAGTACCTACCATAAATTCAAACTTCCAACTTTCGATGGGTAACGTATTATTTGAGATTTTTATTCCTGAAATCAGAATAGAACTGAAAGTGAAAAAACACGAAAATTCCAGGTCCCTGGTTAAAAAACCTTTTCGTTTAACGGATCGAATACGAAACCATCAGTTGGCAACCAAAATATTAGCACTTTAAGTCATGCGTCAAAATATTTTTTAATATTACTGCCCCAAAATTATACCTCCATCTCATTCATACACAGAAACTATAAACAAAAGCATATGATGTCACAGCCTTTAAATATTAACAATTGAAATAGGTGCTGAAGAGGAAGATTTATCTCAATATCTACTAAAAAACATAGGTAATACCCATATTTTAGAAACAAGTACATTTTACACGAAACCTCAACCATTTCATTACATTTCAGTCTACATACCATTACCCCAAAAGATGAAATTAATTACACACGGAGCGCCTAAAATTGCCTAAACGTATTATACCGCGCGAGCCTGACAAAGGGCGCGGCATTTTATCGCCCCGGTTGTAACCTTATAGCAACGAATTGCGGACAAATTATAGACTTATATAGCCGTTTTATAGCCCAGCAATTGAGTTCATACAATTTGGTAATCATAATAAGGTGTATGGAATTGTAATTCGAACTTTTCAACACCTCATCTCTCTACAGTTATGAAGTCGCATAATAGGCGGCTATAAAGAGTTTTGAATGTGTTAAAAGGAATTTTTAAACGTTTAAAATACTGTTTAAGTACTCTTAAGCCTAAGTTTTTTGTGTGCATATTTAATAAATAATATATGCATTAATTTATACCAGGCACAGGCATACAGGCGTCTCTAGACTCAGATCGTTACGTAAAGGGAAAAAACGTTTTTCCTCCATGGAAGGATTTCATATTAGATATTTTTTATGGAGTATCTAAAAAAATGTTTATTAATTTACTAGTTTCGGTCCGAGAATGCGTCTGCATAGACTTAGGATTGTACCCAAGAGGATAGACAAGTGGCAAAAACGATAGTAGAATAGAAAACGAAATGTATGACAGATAGCTATTCGTAAACGAATGTAAATTATAAATGTGAATTCCCTTTTTTTTTGTTTTCCTTTCTACTAGTGTTTTTGCAACTTGTTTAATCTATATACTATAAAATATCCTATGTATTAATCCCTGTTATAAAATAAATGTGTGTATTTCAATGTCATCCTTTGGATGAACAATTAATACTATTACTTATTTTTTGCTCTTCTACTTTACAACAACATAGCAAAAGTATCGATTATCCGTCTATACGCAATATGATATCAATAAAATGTCATTGAATAAAACATTATTGAAGGCAATTTCCTAAGTATTAGTAGGTACACAATATAATATGTAGTTGGGTTCGTGCGCTAAGTGTTACATTGCGTTAGAATGTTGCGTTTAGGTGGCGCCCGAGGCAATCTGCCACCCGCCGCACTTCCTTGTGTAGCGTCAGCAGAAAAGTTATAGAACAACATACCTTGTAGTTATTTTTTTATACTTAGCCCCAAGATTATCTTTTGTCATCATCTGCCTAACCTTTTCGTTACTATACTGGGGTCAAGTCTAACCGGAGGCAGCTGAGTATCAGTGTTTTACATGGAGCGACTGCCTATAATATGATCTCCACAACCTAATTACCGAATAACGTCATAACCCCTTGATAAGACTGGCTGTCAGATTTTTGGGCTGACCACCCGTAACGATTGTCGATCATCTACTATTGACAGCCGGAACCAACAGTTTAATATGCTCGGAAGCGTTTTGGTATGACATGGATGGTCACCCATCCATAGACCGACAGCACCAAGCGTAGCTTAACCTTTGATAGATCGATCCGTGCGGCTTTTAGTTAGCCAAGAGTTCCTCAATGTCCGTTTACAAAGGTATTTCTAAAATGCCCAAATAATAAAGTCTTCTGAAAAAATCGCTGATTGTGATGTGACCGTCCTTTGAAACACGTAATTCTTGTATTTTTAACATTTTATTAGGTGTGAATAAAGACTGTTATATCATTAATTTAGTTCTCGTTCTTGTGACAATAATTCTTCCTTATATCGAGCGAGAGAGTGCTAACAGCCCAACCTAGTTACACCATTAAAATTAACCCACTAAATATTATTATTACTAATAAAATAAATGTACAGACTAACAAAACAACTCATTTAATAAAAGTATCTACTACCAGACAAAGACATTTCTTACTCAAACAAAATTATTTTAAAACAAACAAGTCAAAGATCCGTTAATTCGTTTAGTTTAAAAGGACCAGCAGACAAATTAAAATGGTCTTTCGAGTCATATTTTTTGCCGACGCTACTACTAACTAACCACTAAAGGACTTAATCTTGAGCTCATCGCGGCTAGTCAGAACGTGTTATTGCAGACCCTACAGGGATTTGTAGCGTGATGAAACAATTTTTTATTCCTATACATAATCTTGTAGAAAGACAATGTATTTTTATTTAAATTGATAATTAATATCCTATCAAGTAATAGCTGTATTTTAAAACTTGATATTAAATCACTGCATAGTATGTTTTTAATGCCCGAAGGCATAATGTATTTTATTAAGTAATATATGACATAGATTGTTTTGCTTAATAAGATATACTCTTTACTTCAAAAAAAAAACTCACAGCATTTTTTGTCAGAAAGCAAGAAATTTGTTTATTAATATTTTAAATATAGAAAAAGTAACTTTGTAATGTTTATCTTCTAAAAGTAAAAATAGTGTTTTTTTTCCTGCTAATAACCACAATTAACATTTCAATTATTTAAAATGTAAGTAACTTAAGTTCTATAAAAAGACGCAGGTTAAGTAATGCATACTAATGTTACCAATAGACAGTGCTTTGTATTCATTACCAAGCTTGAAACTTGGAACCTCATTTTGTTTACGTTTAACAAAAACGGCTACATCAAGCCTTCTCTAATTGAGTTTGTTTAGATAACGTTTAAAACAAAAATATTAGGGTAAAAAGCTTAGCAGTAATCCATCTGCTATCTGAAAGATTTTTTTTTTCACAATCAATGGTTTATGACTAGAGGGTTATAAAGATTTTTTCTTGGTGAATTGTAACTAAAATGTTATTATGAAAATACATTATAAACATAAAAGTTACATTTTAGCTCGTTTTATCCTCTTCTTGATGAAACTCACGGTTGTAAAATTTATATTTTTTGTAGAATAAGCTTATGTATAAACATAATCGCACTTAGCTTTAAGCCTCTGTAACATCCTTTTGTAACATTGTGGAACGCAAATAAATATATGTATGAATATTTGCTACCAGTGATTTTGCACAGATTTTAGAAGTTTACACTTGATTTAGGAATTGAAATTAGTGTCCAATATTACAACAAAAATATTAAGATACTAAATAAAGTACAAGTAACGTGCTTAGAAACGTGACGAACAATTTATTCAAGAACTTTTACACTTCCAAATGTTTGTAACAATTTTCTTATTTTACAGAAATACTATGTAGAAATGCCATGCTTCAATTCTTACAATATAGTCTATAAAGAATAAGTAGATGATGTTTACAATAGCCAACAAATCAATAACTCATTCCCTTTAAATGTTAATACATATAATATTTCAAATGCACGTGTAACTTACATTTGGTCCTCGGAGGCGTGGCCCTGTAAGGTTAATTTAGTTTTATAAATGGCCACGGGCGAAGCCAGGTGGGCGACACGAGTCACAGAATGGGACAACTGGCAATTTTTTGTGTGAAAAGTATTTATGTACACTACTTGAGATATATTTGTAAGAACAGACAAATAAGCGATATTGTGTCTGTAATACAAATAAATGCTGAAATAATAATCTTTACCCGATAAAAAATTCCAGCAATAACATAACTAGGTTATTTACTGTATGTCTCGATTATGCTTAGGACTAAAGAATCTCGGACCTTTGGGAGGCGAATATGGAGCTGAAACCAACACGCAGAAGTCCTTTGAGACAACTTTAATGAAATGTTATGGTGACAAAATAACCGTCAATTACCAATATACTTACACTAAAGAAGACACCTTTTTCCAGCAGTGAGACAATGAAAAGGCTGATACAACATTTTTTTTTCTTTACAATAACAAAATCAGATGAACAAACAAAACACACGATACAAATATTAAATAAAGACTCATTATAATAAATAAATGAACAAAGATTTTATATTATGTAGTATTCTTTATTAAGACTTAGTAATAGGATTGTATACAGCATTAATGGCTAATCGGTTTACTAATAATAAATTATTCTCTTTATCAAATCACTCATATTATAACATACTAGCATTTTCCCGTGGTTCCATCCGATTCCGAGAGAACTACTTGACGCACTTGGATAAAAAGTCGTAATATCCTTCCTCGGACTTCGATCTATTTCCACACCAAGTTTTATCAAAATCGGTTCACATGTTTTTCCGTGAAAGCGTAACAGATAGACCGAGTTACTTTCGCTTTTATAATATTAGTAAGGATTATTAGAGTTTGTTTGTATAGTAAATACGAGCCTTGCGTGCATTTCGTAGATTAAATAAAATACATAAATATTTTCTTTAACAAAAAGACATGGTATATAAATCAAGAGTGGATGTGTAAACACACTTGAGAGCAATTATTTCGGGTCAGTTACCTATTCAATATTTATTTTCAAGATTATACGAAATAAATACTTATATTGTATCAAATAAATTCTACTCCCACTGTGTTATTTTTTTTTTGTTTTATTTCTTACATCAATTATAAAAAGGAATAAGTTTTCCCGGAGGAAAAGAAGCCCGCATTTTAGTTCTAACACGAGTATGCGTATTTGAAACCTAACAGTACCTAATGTGACTTTTTAAAGTTATAATTATACATTATTTTCCTTTTTCAAAAGTTTGTTCTTCACGGCACAGTCTTATATCCAAATAAAGTATCGTAAGCAAACTAGGCCTTGTGTCATGAATAAAAAAAATCGCCAATCCGCCTTGAGCAAGCATGATCAATGCTCGTGCTTTCTCTGAGAAGAGGCCTTTGACCTGAAGTGGGGCATAAAAAGCTGCTGCAATTTTTGCGAGATTAAACTGACTCTAATTTACTGCTCGTAAGTGTACATCTTATTTTATTGGTTGTCTACACGCTATTCGTCGATAAAGAGTGATTGGTCCTTTGTTAATGTTAACAATATCGTTGGTTATCTCAAAGACTAAATAGGTAAGTAAATACATAGATTATTGCTAACTGCAAATTATTATTTTACTGTACCATTGCCTGTGCTATGAAGTTGTTATTTATTAAGTTTATTTGAGCGCAAATTAATCACTTAATTTTAGAGAAAATTAATACTACTACTACTATATTATCAATGTTAATATGATTGTGTTTGTTAAGCTTTTTCGGTAAAACGGCTTGACTGATTTAGATGATATTTGGTGTAGAGATAGATAAACCATGGAGACGGTTATGGGATACTTTTACCCAAGAGCATGAAGTTTCTTTAGGATACGGGTGAAACTGCGAGAAAGGTAGTAAAAGATAAGTGGCAGATTGCGACTTAAGGTACTATAGGTAGGTACACCTGTGTCTGACCCTTAGTAGGTGAGGTTTGTGATGATATTTTTGTCTAAATAAAAACATGAAATAATATCCGCACGGAACATTTTCAGTCTCGACTCTAAGGAATGAAATAGTACCCCACTTCTAATAATATATCGTGCCCTTCAAAGTGAGATATATAATAGAAATGTAGCAATCTATCTATTGCTAGTTTATTTATGTATTGTAATGGTAATTGTAATGGTACTAGGTGACATGAATAAGTAGTAGATAGATAAAAAGTAGTGTTTACTTGTATTATATTTAAAGTCTCTTATTGTAAGGTTTTAGTTCAAAATTAATAAATTTATAAACAAAGGAAAAGTAAACTTTTGTCCAATCCGTATTTAACGTTTTCACGGAAAAAGGGCTGAATTGATTCAAATAAAATTTGGCATGGAGATAGCTTGAAACTTAAAGAAGGGCTCTACAGGTTTTATCTGGGTAACTAAAGTAATTTCATCAGAATGTGGGCGAAATCGCGAGAAACAGTTAGTATATTTTTTATATAAACAAAATGTATCTTATATTTTTCCACAAAGAAAGAAATACAAGTGCTTGTAAAGTTAATCAACTAGTTAATCAAGTAGACGAGACAATAGGGTTCGGCAATAAATTCCGTAAAACTCCAGTGCAAAGCACCACACAACCTAGCACGTAATGGGGCGTCCACTAAAACTGGTACAAATTACACTTAGGTTACTACATGAAGATAGGAAGCTCATTTGGATGAGGCAATTTTAGTTTATAACGTGCATGATCTAGAATGAGGTCTTGATACCTGAATAAAAAAGTAAGTAAAGTACTCTAGATGTTCATCCAGGTTTTAAACTACGTGTGTACCAAATTTCATTAAAATTCATTGAGTTGTATTTGCGTGAAACAGTAACAAGCCGAGTAACCGAATAAAGAGTTGAATTTATAGAAAAACAACAGCTTTTTAACAGCTGAAAACAAATAAAGTTTTTTGTCAATACGATCATTTCGTTGCCAGTTTACATTTTTTTTTGTATCGCATCTCGCAGGTCAACCTAGAAAGTTGTCGACTGCTTTACCGAGCTTGCCTGTTAAGTGCCTTAAATAATTTAGGGCCTCCAGCCAGGGCTTAACTTACAAAACTAAGCGACTACACGCTAAGGATACCCCCTAGTGGGGTACGGGCCTCGGCTTAGAGCGTCACTGGGGGATAACAGCAAGGAACAGGCTTGATCAGAATATATGATTATTATAATCGGTAATTTTAAAGCCAGTTTACATGAAGATACAAACCTATACCGAAGAAAGATGATATGGCTAGAAAGGATGTTACTAGTGAGATGACGTCAGATAGAGAGGTATGGAAGAAGAAGACATGCTGCGCCGACCGCAAATAAATTGGGATAAGGGGAGGCGGATGATGACAAACCTATACCGATATGTCAGCTCACAAAATATCATCATCATCAGCCTATATATTGTCCCACTGCTGGGCACAGGCCTCTTCTCACACAAAGAAGGCATGAGCATTGATCACCATGCTTGCTCAAGGCGGATTGGCAATTCCAGACTTTTTAAGTCCAGGTTTCCTCACGATGTTTTCCTTCACCGTTAGTCAGTGACGCCTAAGATATATTAAGAAAGTACGTATGACTTTAGAAAAATCACATTAGTACTTGTATACGAGAGGCAGGTGCCTTAACCATTAGGCCACCACGACTCCTTAAACCGACAAAAAATATAATCACGGATATCACAACACCTGTTCTGATCTGTATCTCATCCTCTGACACTTCTGATTGGCGAACATATCTATCACATTACCAATATTTTTTCATACTTAATCTTGAACACAACAAAATATACAAGTGCCGCATCTACAGAACCCTACATCATAGTGCGTCGTAATCTTGACAGTGGGTAGAATTTACGTTGTCCGCACCAGTACTAATCAACGGTTAGGATTGAGAATCCGACGCACCATGTACTACGCAATCTGTACCTACATGATTATGTATTGTTTCTAGAACTTTCTTTTTGTTGTTTTTATTGTTTATTTTAAGTGATATGAGTGAGAAAATATCATTTTCTTAAATACATATTTGTATTAAAATAGAAATAAGTTGGTTTATTAGGACCAAATATTGCGGCCCCAAGGACCATTCACAAAAAAGTTTATATTGAAAAATAATAGGTATTTTACTATTTCTTTAACTATAAGGCCTTAAATGTAATGAGTATTAAAGCCATTATTTTATTATTTTCTGTTCGTTGTAAACTAAAACCAATCAATTTTGTTAGAAAGTTACCTCAATCATATTAGAAATAATTCGAATTTAAATGTTGATTTAATATTATACTTTTAGAATAATAAAACGAAATTTGAATCGGGTACCAACAGGTACTTATGCAATCGTCATCAACACAACATTCTAGCCCCAACGGTCTGTTCCGTTCATTACTGTAATGACGTCAGCAAATCGAATCGTCACTATTGTGCTAGTACATTGCCACTTAATAAATCCCGAATGGAATAAAGGAAACAAATTAAATGTTTAATTCAAACACACCAACTGGCTGCATTCGTCACACCGCGTCAAAATGGTCGTTTTACTATAAACAATCAAATGCAGCAACTGAAATAATCAAACAACTTTATTCTAAATACCATTAAGTCTTAAATCGAATGTAATTTTATTTTCACAACAACATATTCCAATTTTAATTTCTAAACATTTCAAGGGCTGTTCTATGCAATTGCAAAACGTCGTAGGTACGTTGGTGTTTTATTATTTTAAACTTTAATTCGAAAACAGAAGAGTTCATTTTGAGTTAACATATTTTTTTGCAATAGTGTGTTCAATAACGATTTATATGCACCAAAAGTTTTAAACAAATCTGTGACCAATCTAAATCAAAATAAGATCTATTTTTGTAACATCGCAATGAAAATTGCAACAATACAAGAAATTTATATAAAACATATGCTCAATACTCGAATAATATAAAGTACTTACAAAACTACAAAGGGTGAACTATACTGTACTATACAAATAATTGTATGTCACTGTGGTTTACAAGTACGCTATTATAATTGGGTACTTATGTTTGTTTCATTAAAACTATTATGTTTATTATAAAGGCATATTAATGTTAAAAGGCAATGCCCTGAAGAGGCACTTTAATTATTGAACTTGTCAGCCCTTTTTGTTTGGCTTGAAAGTAATTTATTAATAGAATATGGTGTATTATTATAATGGTTATTAACCCTGTATAGTGAGGATTGGCAGGTCCTTTGATCATGATAATTTGATGGTTAGTACTCTCCGAGCCGGGAGGAGCTCGTGGCTAAGTTGAGGGGCTCGTGGCTAAGTAACAGCCGCACGGGTCGACCGATCAAAAGTTAAGCTGAGCTCAGCGCTGTCGGTCCGTGCATAGGTGACCAACTATGTCATAGCGAAACTCCTCCGTGCCTCGGAAAGCACGTTAAGCTGTTGGTTGTCATTTGTAGATCTTTGGCAGTCGTTACGGGTAGTCAGAAGCCAGATAGTCTGATAACGAGTCTTACTAAGGGTTATCGTGTTACCCGGTAACTGGGTTGTGGAGGTCAGATAGGCAGTTGCTCCATGTAAGATACTGGTACTCAGCTGCATCCAGTTTAGAGTGGAAGCTGACCCCAACATAGTTGAAAAAAGGCTAGGCAGAACTGTCCGTGCCTTGGAAAGTAAATTGATCTCTTGAGTCTGTTCATTTCTATCTCACATACGAAGTAAAAACCGATGAGCCAATATCGTTTGATGACATCCCGCGTGCTTTATCTCGTTTTCATATCACATCTATGTTTTCTTCAAAAGGTATACCTTAATGAAATTTCTAGGCTACTCGTATATGTTGTGACGAAATTCGTCCATATATATTATTTTTTAAATTAGCTTTCAGCTCTCAAACTATGCCAAAAGATCACACTTATCCATCCGAACAGTATTCTTAAAAAAAGATCCAAAGTTTTCACTTCACGTATTATAATAAAAAATATTAATATATAGATTTTCTTGATAGCTGGGACAAGTAATAATTCAACTTCATCATCAAAATATTAATATTTCAAAATCTAATATCTTTATTAAATCCCCATCTGTTTACACTCAAATAATAATATTATCTGTATGTAAACAATATGACGTCGTAATTAGGTGTAATCCGGGACAGACAGAGGCCACGTGGCGGGCGCAGGGCACTCGTTAGTCCGCCGGAGGGAGGAGTGAGTGCCCTCCGAGATAAATGTACTTTAATACCAGGTATTATATTTGTTATTAAATTAAAGCATTTGGTTTTGTAAGAGAAACAATGGACTTACTAAAAACAAAATTATCCTGAAAAAAAAATGAAAATTATTGAATTATATTTTGTAGGTCATTAAATTATAGATATAACATATAGATATAGTTTATAGATATAAAAGTTATAGAGTTTTAGTTATAGTTAATTACCAGAAAAAATATTTTTTTCATGATAAAAGAAAATACACACACGATTTCAAATAACATTTTATTATTTTACTAAAAAACTGACAACACAAAAAAACTAAGTTGTTTAAAAACACCCCAACAAAAGCAAATAATAGGAATAAGAATAACTCAATAAAAACACAAAATAATAACAACTTTCCAAAATTACAATTTATCCTTTAATTCACAAAATAACAAAAACACAACGAAACTATCAATTATTTTGAGTGGCCAAACACTCAAATGTCACACACCACCGCACTTACATTAAGAGGACGTCCTATTAAAACTATGGCCACCCTAACCGCGAAACATGAACAAAAAACTTGTATCCACCACAATTTTATCACTAAAAGCCCTTCAAAGCTTTATCGACAATTTTACGCAACGCATTCAACAGAAAAACTACCAAAAAAAACTGTACAATTCCAGATTTGTCTTTTTCGCATAATTTATTAGAAAGAGGCGTAGTCAGGGATTTTATTTGGCATAAAATTTATTATAGAAATGATATAAAAATGGATAATAAGTGGAAAGCGTGGAAGATATTTAATGGGCCGTCAAATCATAGCCGACGTGGAACCGACAGATGTTTTTGCACGAGCTGTGCCCGAAATTCTAAGCAATTCATTGTGGACATATTACGCTATTTATTGTTGATAAATTGTGAATTATTGATGGTGTATCGACGGGTGAATGGGATCGAATGCTGTGATTGTAGTATGAATTTCTGGTGATATTGAAATGGGTATAAAATTGATAATGTTTTTTTTGGGAAAGGATCTGTAGATAGCATAGTTTATGCTGATACAAATAATTATAAACCTAAGGAATATATGGTTTTTTATGCTTTTGAGTATTTGGACATTGGAAATTTAGAAAACATTGGGGAGACTTAGAAAGAAAGAAGGAAAGAAAAAATATGATTACGTCTGTTTAAAAAAACAAAGCAAGCAACCGAACCAACCCACTTTAGATAATTTCTGATTTAATTTCGTTCCATTTTCTACTTCCTAATAAAAACTAAGGAACACAAGTGTTCCGGTTAAGTTTCACAAGTATGAATATTACACGGTATATATTACGAAGATGAAGTTCTAATTTATTCGTAAAAGTTCTACTGAGTAAAGAGAAGTATAAAAAATCTTATTCGGTTTCCTGTTCCATAGCGTTTTTGTACCTTAAAATAACTTGAGTAATTTGAGTGGTTTCATCTTAATCGATTTGGTATCTGATTTTACGTGGAATCTATTATTTTATGAAGTCATAATATTTTTACGGTCGTATGACTAACTCACATCAATGTTGTATTTCATTATACAACTGCTTAATTGCAACATTTGGTATTTGAAATAAATGGAGAAAGACCAAAAAAGAGATAGATTGATTATCTAAAAGATGATAAAACAAGAGATTGAAGTACCTAAATAGTGAGTGATTAAAGTATAGCGGACATTGTACTGACCACCAAATAATACCTATATAAATACAGCTCAGGTTCCAATCGAAAGAAGAAAGTTTCAATCAAAAAAGAAGATTATTAACTTCAAACCAAGATACAGAAAAAAACAAGGACTTTTCAAAAATGTAGAAAAAATATTTCCCAAATTTCCTCTTCACAACTTTTGATCTCTATCAATATTATACGAACATTTTGTTAATTTCCCGTTTCGTGTGTCATTTTATCTTTCAAAATGTTCATTGGACCGAGAAGTTTTACCTTATTCCTTGTCCCGTGTCATCTCAAACGGCTGAACATCACCTTTCGCCCAACATCTGCCCAAAAGGTTATACACTACACATCAAACGCTAAATGGCCAAATAAAAATCAAAAAAATATCATAGATAATCGTTCACCATAACAAATTTTCATTCTATTATTAACAATCACAAGTAGCACTCAGAAATTTTATAATGGCGACAATACGTCTGACTTCGGCGAAGAAAAAGGACAGAGGCATGCGTGAAATTCTTTAAATAACTTTAATTCGAAAAGGGTATATAAAAACTTTCGATTACACAAGCAAAATTGATCTTTATTACCAAGGTTTTATACTCAACAACCACCGATTTTGTCAATGACTTTTTCTGGTGATCAGCAAGCAAACGAACACCAAAGCCTTAAGATTCAAAATCAATACAATTCAAAAAGTTACAAAATTTGGTCCTATACAACAATGGAAACTTTGGAGCCGATTTGTCGCCGATGTCAAATGATTGCTTGAATGAATGGAAACTGGATGAATGGATAGGAATTATTGGCGGCAGTTATGCAATCAATTAAAGGGGGCGGGCCCCGTAAGATCGAAGGCCCTTTAACAACCCAACACCTCAGGCCACGAAACCCAAAAAGTTTAAATTGAATTTATAATTTTTAGAACCTGATAAAGAGTTTTAGTCAACTTTTATTAAATTTTGTCTTTGTTAGGAAACGTTGTACCTGATAAAATGTTTCCAACTTTATTATAATAGTCAAGTCTAATGGGAAATAACTTTTGAAATAATTTTCAAGGCATAATATTAAATGTTAGAGTTTATTAATTTTACATTGAGTGTAAAGTTTTATAAGGATCGTTAAGAACTTAGTGAATATCATTCAAATATAGCTGAAATGCTTTGAATGTCTTTAGTTAATAACTATTCTGTTTAATATTCAGTTCACTTTACTTAAAAGGCTATGAAATCTAGATGTGCTTACCTAGTCTATTATGATAACTATTTCCATTAGATTTTAGTTGATTTTTATTATACTTACTCTGTTTTTTAACACTTTTTACCTTCGATAAGCATTATTTTTTGATGATTTACTTGCAAATAGTATTTGCTACTACTTTTAACAACAAAAAAAAACCTTGCTTATATAAAACTTGCTATTTTCGCATCCTTAAGTAACTACTACACGTTTAAAAACTATTGTCCTTCTCTAGGGTCGAATCTATCTTTATACTCATCTAAACTGGTTGAGCCATTTTACCGTGGAAGCGTACTAAACAGACATAGTAATTTTGGCAAATCCTTTCTAATATCCTTACTAATATTATAAATGCGAAAGTAACTCTGTCTGTCTGTCTGTCTGTTACGCTTTCACGCCTAAACCAGTGAGCCGATTTTGATGAAAAATGGTACAGAGATAGAATAGACCCTGAGGAACAACATAAGCTACTTTTTACCCGGGTGCGTGAAGTAGCTCCTTCGGGATGCGGGTGAAACCGCAGGAAACAGCTAGTATAATATAATTTCATTTCAAATCGCTCCCGCCCACTCTCAGCTACCTTCATAGCCCGACAAGATTCACATATCTTTTATAAAGACCCGCGCACACGACTCAAAGATACCGCTACCTAAACACGGTGACATTTTATGGACGAACAACGTTGGATAATATTTTACAGATCACATTCAGAATCCTAATGAATGGGCCCATGTATTATCACACTTATAGAACTATGAATGAATGGAATTTTGTCAAGTGACCGTATCGAAGGACCGATATTTGTAATAGTATTTCATACACTCTTTATGAATGAAGATCGATTTGTAGTCCTAAAAAAAAGTACCGGACTAGCAGTGAATGCATCTATGTTAGTAATAAATGGTGTATTTTTTTCTTTAGATGTACATTATAAGAAGATTTTGCTTAAATTTCTAGTAAATTTTTAGTCAACGACATGAAACTAATCCGGATTGACTGATAACAAAATTTATTCATATGAAAGTTCTGATTAAAACTTTATAAATACTTTTTTATTTTACACTAGTTTTCTGCTCGCGGCTTCGCCCGCGTTGGCAATTTTTTTAACACCTTGGGTTACATTATTAATATAAATATAAATAAATATAGCCTATGACACTTCGTAAAGATGTAGCTTTCTAACGGTGAAAGAAGTTTTAAAATCGGTCCAGTAGTTTTTGAGTTAAAACCCTACAAACAAACAAATCTTTCCTCTTTATAATATTAGTATAGATATCAGCATTTGTGGTTTAAGTATAAAATCACGAGCTGTTTCTTGCGACTTCACTCGTATCCTGAGGAACCATTTAACGCACCCGTATAAAAAATGGCCCACAACCGTCTCCGGGGTCCTATCTATCTTTGTACCAAATTGCATCGAAATCGGTTCAGCCGTTTTACCTTGAAAGCGTGACAAACAATCCATCTTTCTTTCACAATTATAACATTACTGAGGATAAGGATTTATAATTTAAATCATAATTTTTGTACCAGACTACCCATAATAGCGATCAAAACTCGATATCTTTAAATCGATTCGATTATATTCAAACCCTCACAAACTACCATTTATCCGCACTATCATCAAAATAACACCATTTTAATACCTACTAACTGCATCCCTTCCTGTTATAAAATACCGGAAGTGACGTCAAATGTGTCCGGCACGCGGCGCACCCGCCGCCGGAAATGCGTCGCAGTTCAATTTGCCGCCATATTTAAAATTAATAGGGAAATTTAATAGGCTATTGGTTTTCCCGAATGTTTGTTTTAAATATTAATATGAGGGTTATTTGATTAGAACTTTACGATCTGTTTTGAGGTCTTGGTCGAATGAAGAGCTGTTGAATTTTTGGTTGAGTTAAACGTGTTGCATCGGTGGTCTAGAGGTTTAATTAATTATAATTATTGGATGGGCAAAGCTTTGTCGGTATATTTTTAGAAGCAGCTCGAATTCTGAGCTCGTGGAGGAGGAGCTCGTGGCTAAGTAGCAGCCGCACGGTTCGACCGATCGAAGGTTAAGCTACGCTTGGCGCGGTCGGTCCGTGGATAGATGAACATCTATGTCATAGCGAGACTCCTCCGTGCCTCGGAAAGCATGTTAAGCTGTTGGTCCCGGTTGTCATTTGTAGATCTTTGACAGTCGTTATGAAGAGAGAAGCCAGAAAGTCTGACAACCAGACTTACCATAGGGTTACCGTGTTACCCGGTAACTAACTGGGTTATGGAAGTCAGATAGGCATTCGCTCCATGTAAAACACTGGTACTCAGCTGCATGCGATTTAGACTGGAAGCCGACCCCAACATAGTTGGGAAAAGGCTAGGCAGATGAGACAACAAAAGATAGGATCGTTTTATCATATCAAACATAAATAATTCTATCTGCCATTGATATACGAAATCCTATTCAGAGAATAAAACCACAACAAGCCGAAGTCAACCCTTTCAATGCTTCCGTCACCCAACATTCAAAACTTATAAAGCCAGCAATATCGGTCCAAAGGACCGGAAGGGACTGTCCAGTTAACCCTTTACTTTTGTGTCCGACTGCCAACCTGTCAATAGCGAGTTTATGTATCTATTCGAACACAGTTTTTGCAATACAATCTTGGATTTGTTTTCTTGAATACATCAATATTTTATGGATTTGACTTTTACATGTTTGAAATAAATATGTTCCATATACAGCCTTGGCCAAAAGTATTAGGCACCCTAAAATTTACTGACTTATTCATGTTTAAAGTAAAAAATAAAACTATTCTTGTTTTCCAGTTACTTATATTAACAAAAAAATACTAAAAATACTAATTTTTAGTTGCTCCACCCTTTGCATTGATCACAGCAGCATTTCTTGGGGCATGCTGCTACCAAGCCTTTTACATTCGGCTGCACTCATGGCGTCCCACTCTTGAATTTAAGCATTTTTAATGCTGTTTTGGATGTAGTGCGGTGCTCTCTGATCTTGCGCTTCTGAATACCCCAAAGATGCTCAATAGTTTTCAGATTTGGCGATTGTACCGGCCATTATAACAGGACAATATTGTTGTTTCTAAACCAGTGCATGATGGTCGCTGATTTATGAGACGGAGTATTGTCTTGTTAGAATTTGATGCCATCCATGTTTGTGACGCCAAAAATTCGTATAATCCAAGGCGAAAGCGCAGTTTCGAGTACATTTATGTACTTTTCACTGTTCATACGACCTTTCCAAACGAACGTTTCGCCGACACCATCGGCTTTCATGCAGCCCCAAGCCATAATGTCACCTCCCCCGTGTTTAATAGTTGACACCACTCAATTTGGATCATATTCCTCGTCAATGCGCCGCCTCACGTACGTCACAGCCGCAGTTCAAAATAGCTGTAATAATGGAAAAAAGAAGAGTTTAAATATGTGCTCATTTTTTTTATAGAAGCAGGCTAGAATACGAATGATGAGTGTTATTGCTTTAGAAATAGTGTAAAAGCTTACCTCAAAGTTTGATTCACCGAACCACACAACATTTGATCAATCCTCCTCCGAGAAGTGTTGGTATCGTAGAGCTCATTCTAAGCGGTTCTGTTTGTTACTTTTCTGAAAGCCACGGATTTTTTCTTACTTTACACCTCTTTAAACCAGCATCTGCAAGCCTTCTTCTTGCTGTTCAAACACTATTAGTGTGTCTAACTTCTACGATTAGGGTGGCAGCGAGCTCAGAAGAAGTTTTTTTGCGGTTTTTCAAAGACTCTCGGATGAGTTTTCTGTCCTGGCGGTCAGCAGTCACGCGTTTCTTGCCAGTTTCTATTTTATTTGCATGGGGCCTAGTCTGCGCAAACCGTTTAATAGCAGATTGAACTGCGCTCCGCGAATATTTCACGAGTTTGGCAGTCTCTACTTGGGACTTTCCTTATTCTTGTAACAACTAGGTTATCATACGTTTATCGTAGGACAGTTCACTTTTTTTCGGCATTTTCGAATAAATGGAATGTAAATTTCACCATTAAATCACACACGGAAGCTTCATTACGCTATGAGTAGTAAATGAAGACTGATAATGTTCATGAATATTTTCTATAAAATAATCAAAATTTGGAGTTAGCTCGCCAAATCTTTTATGAGCCATAGAAATAGGCTAACTATTGTTTTAATTAAAGTTTGACGGCACTGGCTTGGCTTTTGATAAGAAAAACATTTTGTTTTTTAAATAGTTTTTGAGATATCTATGTTTTAGAGGGGTGCCTAATACTTTTGGCCAAGGCTGTAGGTACCAAACAAGATAGATGTTTGTTTTTGACCTTTTTTTTGGGGTACAAAACTCATTTAGTTGGTTATTTATTTTTAAACCACAAAGCATGTTTCAATAAATATCAAAATTATTTGTTCTATCAGCCTTTAATTCGTTATTTTTGTTTAATGGTTAGGTATACAGGTTAAGTACATCATATACTTTACTAAAAACACCTACGATTATCGTATCGTACAAAAAAATTCAAAATGACGACTACACATAGTTTTTCCTGATGAGTAGGTATAGAATATCCTTACTAATATTATAAATGCGAAAGTAACTCTGTCTGTCTGTCTGTCTGTCTGTTACGCTTTCACGCCAAAACTACTGGACCGATATAAATGAAATTTAGTACAGAGATAGAATAGACCCTGAGGAACAACATAGGCTACTTTTTACCCGGGTGCGCTAAGTAGTTCCCTCGGGATGCGGGTGAAACCGCGGGAAACAGCTAGTAAACAATATTTTTCAGTGAATACACTCACGATCCAAAAAAACCTAACAGTAAAGCAACGGCTTAAAAAACAGCAACTATAAACTTCACTCCAATGACCACACAGTGAGTCCCTTACGGACATTTCCAAAACTAATAAAACCGGTCCCCTAACAATGACAAAGCAATATCGAGAGACGAGTGTGCGAAACTAATCATGTTTTGGCGTGGCACATCAGCTATTTCATTACTACCCCTACGTATGGTGGTGATTTGGTATGGCATTTGATTACCATACGTTTTGTCGACTTTCGAGTTTCGGAATAATAATGTGTGACATGCCGTTTTTGGTGTTGGATTCCTAGTTCGTTAGTGAGCTGCATTATAAGAATGTTACTTATAGATAAACGAGCTTTGTAAAATGAAAGGGTTTTCCTTTTAATATTCTGTTAAAATTTACGGTTGTAAAAAGCGACTAGATAAAAAAAAATACAAAATGTCTGATGGTTTTAAGTAAAAAAAATAAACATTTTTTATTTAATTAACCAGACATAATAAAAATAATCTACCTAATTATAAAATATGATTACGACAACTATAGTAATCTATACGAATTAAAAATAACGCAATTTTTATAATGATTGCATAAACTCAAAAGGATAGCATATAAAACAAACAATTTTTTTTTTGAATGGCATCTCGCAGGTCAACATAGAAGTTTGTCGACTGCTTAATCGGGCTAAACAAAATGATAGCATCTCAAACAAATCTATTGATACAAAAAAAAACGCATAATATGCAATCTGCAATCAAAACTAAAAATGTAACAGTAAACCTTTTGTCGTACCATACATGGATCTGTAATCAAAATGTACACTTCTAATCAACCTTGTCGAGGACCTAATAATTCTAGAACTCAAAGCAAACACCTATCAACACTCAGTAGTCCCGCTGTTAATACAAAGCGAGACCAATTGATATTTTACAACACAACATTGTCACCCTTTCGTTTGTATTTATTTACAAACACGTGTGGACACCCTAGCGCTAATGACACTCGTAACTAATGCGACATTTATACACTTACAAACAGAGAATTAATTTAGTTTATATTTTTAAATTAAAGTTTTCACGCAGATGTATCAGGCACAGCTGACATTAAGCAAAAAATAATAATTAAAAACTCACTGAATTTTGTTTCACGTTTGTTTAAACCTAAAACTAATTTCCATATTTTTTATATAATACCTGCTAGCTTTCCGCCAGCGTCTTCGCCCGGGTGGGCTATACAAATTCAAATTAAAAATGACAGAGTATCATACAAACTTTGCCCCCCTTTTTTACCCCCTTAGGGGTAGAATTTCGGAAAAACCTTTCCTGTCGGATGCTTACGTCATACAAAGAACATACCCTTTAAGTTTCAGGCCTCTACGATCAGCGGTTTAGTCTGTGCGTTGATCCGTCAGTCATTCAGGACAAAGCATTTATATGTATAGATTAGCAAAATAGATTCATTATTGCATTTCGATATATCGTTTGAATACACAAAAGACAAAACCCGCTATTTGAATGCTAATACTAATATTTAAAATACGTAAATGAAAGTGAAGACAAGATTTTTTTATAATTATTTATTAATACGAGTAATAAAATTTAAATAAAAACTGAAGAAATCACAGTACCTACTCTTCTTATAATTGAAACAAGATTTATTGCGAGAAACCAAGTAAACTAGTCGAAGAAAATCGCAATAGATCAAATTATAACTCCCAAAGTATGTTAGAGATATAATATATCTTGAACTTGTGCAATAAATCACAAAAATACATTCTGTATCGTACTCTAGGGAATACCAAAGGATTCGTTTGCAAATCTAATAGTAGAATATTAATTATCACTGAACTTGGCTTGTCTTTGGGTGCACTGGTTATTGGAATAATAAATCTAGAGAGAAAATATAAGTTAATATTTAATTTTGCACAATTTTATTATGTGCACATAGTCATAGCAATCAGATGTTACATAAAAAAATGCAATTTAAAGCTAAATATTTCGCAAACGGATCCCTAAATCGAAAAATGGTCTTCACAGACTCGGTATATTTTTGAAAGACCTATCCAATGATACCCCACCCGATGGGATACATGAGAATAAAAATATTCATCCCCACTTTGCGTGTATGGGAGCTACCCTAAAACAAAAAAAAATATTATTTTATTTTACAACTTTGTCGATGTAACTAATATACATATCCATACCAAATTTGAAACCTCTGAGCTATGCCACGGACAGACAGACAAACAGACGACAGACAGATGGCGAAACTATAAGGGTTCCTTGTCGGACTACGGAACCCTAATAAAAAGTCTACTTACAGCTAAATAGTACTAGTTTTTTTCTATAATAAAGATGTGTATTTGAATATAAATATTACACAAAAATAACTCTTTCCTTGTCACGCGAAAAGTCATTTGTATTAGGAACTGACAAGTATTCAGCGTTTTGAAATGATGACGACATATTATTTCGTTAGTGCTTTTTACCAACAACTTTTTTAAACGACTCAACTTGGCCGTTTTTTGAGATATTTTATTCGTATTTTCACTGGTTTTATCTTTTCGTTAATTTGTTGCGGAATTTTAACAAGAAATTACAGGCAAATACCGAATTACATTGTGTGACAAGCTTAGCCTAGGTTCTGTTAAATAGAATATTCAGTTTTTTTTTTAAACAACTTTAATATGGTCACCCTGTTAAACCTAAATAAGCTTTGTATAAGCTAGCTGTGTATGATATGTATTCATTGTATTACAGGCTAACCTTAACAGTATATATAGGAGCTGTATTGTCTCATAAACTATTAAATCTCACGTAAGTTTTACCTACTATCTAAGGGACGAAAGTGTGTCCGTATGTACTTGCGATTTATAGCTTAACCATTTTTGATGAAATCTTAATCATAAAATCTTGGATGACCTTTTTTATCCAAGAGTATACTTATATTATTATTATTTATTTGTTAAATACTTTACTGTAGGTACTTGCACCAAACAATTTTATCACTTACTAGCATTCCAGCCCGTATGGATTATACGAATACAAATTAAAAATGACAGAGTGTCATACAAGACCCCCTTTTTCACCTCCTTAGGGGTAAAATTTCGGAAAATCTTTTCTTATCGAATGCCTACGTCATACAAAGAACACAACCTCCAAGTTTCAGGTCTCTACGACCAGCAGTTTAGGCTGTGCCTTGATACGTGAGTCATTCAGGACAAAGCATTTTATATGTATAGATTTTAAAAGTTTTTTGGTTTTTGCACTCACATAAAGTAACGACCAAACGCATCTTAATGTATACATAATTTATTAAATATATGGCTTAAGCAGATAAAAGTGTCCAGTCCAAATACCACGCAGGTAAAACCACAGACAGACACTTGTATATATAAAAGAGCTTACTCTTACAAGACTAACGGGGACCCTACTTTAAGCTTGAGCTTAGGCGACTAGAACAAGCATCATTAATTTAAACTTATGTAATATAATAAGGCCTTAAAAGTGAGTAAATTAATAACTCTAGCACAAAGTCACGCAGTGCATAAAATACATATGAGATCAACCGTTGGGTTATAACCTTAGGGCGTGAGTTTACTAAGAACTTTGAACTATAAAGTATTAATTTCAATTTATTAAATAAAGTGTTATTTATTGGCAATCTTATGAGTGAAAGAGAAGATTGAATATTAACGGTAAAATAATGATTTTCTATTGGTATAATTTCTTCAGATGCGAATTTGTTATCTACAGTAAATACTATCATTTATATTTATTTCTACTGCAAATCACTATTGCTCTCTTACGTCCACTGCTATTAACATAATTATGTAAAAGGATATATCTATATATATTTGTAAATGATTCATTACTCCTATCAACAAATTCACCATGGAGCCACACACGCGTCTCAAAAGACCAAGTCGCTAGATTAAACGGTTCCTAATTCAATTATTCACTTACCTGACTGGCTAAGAAAAACCAACAAAATCTTCCCCTCTAAATTCAAACAAAATCGTAAAGAAATAAAATATAAATAGCCAAATTTACTTGACCTTTCTTAATTATTATGAATCAAAGCTACGCAAGCAATTAAATAGTTCTCAATTTCTTCTATACCAACATAACCTTCTCAATTACTTACACAATTGATTAATTGTTCAATTCTTAATTCAAATACAGTCAAAAGTTACCAAACCCTGTCACCTAAGTAGCCAAGACCAATAAATAAACAAAAAAAGTACTCTATCAAAGAAAGGGGACAAAAGACCTTAAGCATAAAGCGCTGTAATAAAAAGTCGGCGCTGTACAAAGCGTAAAAGCGCTTTATGTATTTATTGGTAAAAACTCTTATACAATAGCGAATAGCATTTGTGATTGCATTTTGTGGCGAGCTTACAATTGTTGGTGTGTGGTGTAAGGTATAAACTTTAGCGGTGAGTATGGAGGTACGTACTTTGCAATGTTATGACATTTCATAATTTTATAATAGCAGATCTTTTCTTCCTTTAGAAACTCTGTAGAATAAAACATACATAGGGGAACTTGATCGTCGATGAGTAGATATATTATAAAAAATAGGTAACAAAATACTATCAAACATTAAACATCATGATCTGCCTAGCTAGCCTATTCCTAACTATGTTGAGGTCGGTTTTCAGTCTAACTAAATGCAGCTGAGTCATCATCTGCCTAGCCTTTTCCCAACTATGTTGGGGTCGGCATCCAGTCTAAACCGGATGCAGCTGAGTAAAAGAGTTTAATATGAAACGACTGCCTATCTGACCTTCACAACCCAGTTACCGGGTAACACAATATCCCATGGTAAGACTAGTCGTCAAACTTTCTCATTTCTTAACTAACTGTAAAGACTTCTACTATCAAGCATTAAAAAATAACAATAATTTATATTTTATATCTTTTACTTACTCATCTTAGTATAACCCCCAGTTTATTCGATAACTTTAGTTGATAACATGGTACAAATAAAACGCTCATGTCTTGCACCACAACCTCAACTCAATACTCAACGATTTGTCAGCTTCAATGGCCACTTAGCAAGAAATCTTTGTTCGAACTTTGTGCTGTAATAATTACGTGCTCCTAACACTAGTGTCGTGAGAATAATCATTTTAGAACACAACCGTTGAACTTTCTGGTTGTCCGTACCTGAGGACATGGGGGGCATTTAACAGTGTATGTGATAGCAATATAGTATTTTTATCATCAAGGGTCTTACCATGACGTGTCAAATCAGGAATTAATTCGTTGTGAAAAAGAGACGGTGCTATACGATGATAGTAGTAGTCTTACTCTCGCACCTGAATAGTGTTTGCAAAAACACGTAGGTACTATTTTTAAGTCGGATATTTTTTTTATCGGAAAGATTTTTTCTTGGCTCGAAAATTTCCACAAACTGCGTAGATATCCAGTGACAACAACTTCTAAATATTTAATTACCATTTCTAGATAATTGAAAAACAGTATCAAATTAATTCCCTTTCAATTAATTTCTAGCACTAACGGAAAAACATAAATAATAGGGAAGCAATTTAAACTTCTGCTACTTTAAATTAAAATAACTTTGAAAGGTAAGCCGCTGAACAAATTGTTGTCGAATTTTATGTGAAATATTGTTGAAATTAAAACTTTAAATGAATTTCACTTCAAACTTCTCAAACAATAATTAGATTTTTATTAATTAAATTGTTTTGAAATATGTTTTGAAATAGACCAACTTACTATAATCTTAACTTAAAAACTAGTAATCGAAAAGCATGATTAATTAGGTTTTTGGATTAAAGTTTTTCGGTCCATTTCTTAATTACAAATTAACGCTAACAAATAATTTAGGATGTAGGTACCTACTTTATACACGATTGCTTTGAAAAAATACATTGTAAAAATACACAATTATTATGTTTTAAGTGAGGATTTAATCATTAGTGCAAAATCATCATCTGCCTAGACTTTTTGCCAACTAAGTTAAGGTTGCCTTTCAGTCTAATCGGATACACCTGAGTAGCAGTGTTTTACGTGGAACGACTGCTTAGTGCCCATCTGACCTCCACAACCCAGTCACAGGGTAATACGATAACTTTTGGTAAGACTGGATGTCAGACTTTCTGGCATACTATAACAACTGTTAAAGATCTACAAATGGGTGTCGGGACTAACGGCTTGACGTGCTAATTAGTAATAATGTTTGGTAATAATATATTTTAGATAATGAATGGGCTTTTTGGAGAGTTTAAAATATATTATGATAACATAAATATTCATTTTCTGTGTATATAATAACATACCAATCACTATTTGTCGGTAATTTTTACTCTTATAAAATGCCAGCAGTAATGAAGGCCCTTGTAGGTATGATACCAGTGTAATAATACGAGCCTTATAATAATGTCGATGCCACGGTAAAAGCTTTCCCAGCTGCTTTTATCAACTTTAAAATGTTATTGTGTTGTAATTTCATTTATCGACCTGCTTTTAAAGTGCATCTTTAAATTAGCTGTGCTATTATTGACTGGCTAGTGGCTATCGTATGTCAAACCGAACAATATCTACATCTCAATACTTTTTGAAATTTGAAATTGGCCTTTTTTACCTGATTGCGTCAGAAGGAGGGTTCTGATTTTCGGGTGTATGTATTTAATTGTTTTGCACGCTCTGTAGCCTGAACGGCTTGATGGATTTTAACTTGGAAGGTGTCGTTAGATTCGTATTTACCTACTGTGAGAGTGACACTGGGTATATCAAAATAAAAAAAAACAAAATGGCGGATTTTTGGCGCCAAATTCAAATGTTTTTACAGATATTTTTTTGACTGAATTTGACTTTACTAGTTTATTTCCAGCTCCAATTACAAGCAAAATATTACCGACCACTGACCAGTAAACCAGTACAGTATTTTTTTAAATGGAACGAAAACTGAATTAATAAAAATAAAAAAGCGTACCACGTACCCTTCCATCATAACCCAATGAGTCGTGTCCATTAATTTTTCGCTTTGATCTCAAAATTTACCGTAGGAGTGACTTTCGTTTTTTTTTTTAGATTACACCCCTCTTATTTTCCGTTAAAAGCCGTATTAGAGTCAGATGTTTTAATCGAGTTTAATGGGACGATGTAATAATATGTTGTAGCTTGTTTTGATAAAGTTGATAACATGCGGATTTGATAAAAACATTCATAGATTATGGAATATAAAATTTATCATAGTGGGAACAAAACCTGAGAGAGTTAACAAGACTACCTACCTCGACTGTTCTCTTCTTAATATCTTCTTCTTCATTGCCATAATGCATTATAGTCTTGTAACATGACAGCCACATGAATTCTGCTATGAGGTCTTTCTGTGATTGCAACAACGCGTCTTGAGCTTTTTTCATAGGACATAACTTCTTCAATAGACGCCCTAGGTGGTTTAATGGCCAACATGCCGTAATACCACGCAAGAGGTCCAGAAGAGTTAAAAGCCTACAAACAAACAAACAAATTTTTGCTCTTTATAATATTAGTATAGATAACACGAATTTCGCTATGTGAATGTCTTACAGTGACCGTAACGCGTCGTGAGCTGTTTTTACGCTCAGTGTGCGTTTTCGGTCTTTGATCCTAACATATACAAACTGAAGTACTTACTACATCAACAGCTCATGAGCTAACTCCCCCTGATGCCTGTAGTTTGAATCTCTAAACAAAATTACGTCCAAGTTGGATGGGCTAGATGGATCACCGTCTTATCTGCCGCCGCCGCGCCTGCCTCATCAATCCTACCGTGTCTTGCGCTTATTATATCGTGTACGTGCTACTGTGAATTCTGAACCTTAAGGAAACCTGGAAAAAGTCTAGTTGAAATTATTTATTAGCTCCTAGCTTTCAGCCAGAGACTTCGCCCGCGTAGGCATAAAAAAAATTCCCTCTTTTTAACCACTTTAGGAGTAGAATTTCGGAAAATCCTTTCTTATCGGATGCCTACGTCACACTAAGAACACACCTTCCAAGTTCCAAGTCTCTAAGATCAGCGGTTTAGGCTGTACATTGATCCGTCAGTCATTCAGGGTAAAGCATATGTACAGATTTAAATCTCTTACAAAATAACTGATACCATTAATTTTCTCAGTGAGGATTATTTCAATTTCTTCATTTTTTTGTTTAAATTTTTTTGGAGTTGCTGCACGGTGATTGTGCTACCATGCACAGTTGCACACATATTTTTATTGATCCAAAACCAGTTTTATTTTGCGTTTGGCTTTTGACGCAAAAATCAAATAGGCAAATCGCTGTAGGTAAAGGTGGCTACACTTATAGTCGAATTAGATAAAAAACTGATACTTCTTAACTATAAAATAATAAATAAATTACCCGTCAAACATACTTTGTCTGCAACATACATTAAGTGTTTAGTATTGAGGTGATGTTGGTATAATTTCCCAGTTAAACTGGGACAGTGTTGTCAATTTATAATTATATAGTTCTCAATCAATCAACTTGACCAATCACAGCCGACTGCTATTGAATAATCCACCTTGTTTTTACTTATTGACATTGTAATCTTGTATTAAATTGTGTTAATCATTTTTATATGTAAAACTGATCGTTTATCTACTAGACGTTCGGAAAAATCAAAAAGTTTTTTTAATATAAATTTGATGTTTATAATGCTGAAGTCAAATACCCACTTATACGCACAAACTCTGAAAAGAAACATACCAGTGCGTAAAAACTTAGTCAGCACTTCTCATTGACCAAGGCTAAAGGAAAGCGATACTCATACACAATAACCCAGTAGTAACACCGAACTGCCCACGCCTTTATATTCCTTAAAATCCACCACATATTCTATAAAAAAAACTTTTGTCACAAACATTCGTAGCGTCACAAAAACTTATTGTCACATTAATGAACTTAAAAATGTACAATAGTCGCGAAAAATGAGATCAACACTACACGGATACAAGCCGAAAATATTTGCCAATAATTCAATTAGCCATCACTAAAGAAAAAAATAAAGCGAATTTGAACCTTTTGCACGAAGAAATAAGAGTTCTAATGATAGGGAAGAGGTGTAAAATAAAATTTGCAGTTATCGATACCTGTCCCGCAAACTTATCGGCAGACACAATAGAGTGAAAATTACAATAGAATCGATATTCCATTCACAGCCGTAGCTAAAAACATGAATGAACTATTGAATGAGTGGATTTATGAATGAAGTGGACAAGTGTACCCCGTAGTGTGTCTCAGACGAACAGGCGACAGTATTGTTAGACAATTTAAAAGCAATGTTCTGAGAACGACGGTCATCTTGGATGTTAACGGACAATACGCAGGTGGTCATTAAATATCTTTCCGAAATTCATTTCCGTTGTGATTGCATTTTAAATGAAGTGCCTTTTTGAATTTTAAAGAGAGCTCAGATGAATGAGAGACTAACAGTACGGCAATTAGAAAAAGTTTATTTTTGTATTTTCAAGTGACTATTTGAGGTAAATTAGCGAGATAGGCTGGATATTTAATGGCAATGAGTAGGTATAGTTATAGGTATAATATCAAAAATATTTTTTTACGTTTTTAGGTAAGCTTCTTAAAAAGGTATTTGAATATTGCAATAACAAACAAGAGACACTATGCTAAGTTTGAAGCCCAACCATAAGCAAATTTGCTCCACGGTCATGACTGTAATATATTGCTTTGAATAAACTGTAACTATGAATAAAGTTTGCTCTCAATACTCATAATTATGTAGGTACTTGACTAGCTGTTTCCCGCAGTTTCACCCGCATTCTGAGGGAAATATTTCACGCATCCAGATAAACAGTATGCGATGTGGTAATCTAGGTTATAAACCATATGCTTACTAAATTTCATCTAAATCTATTCGATAGTTGTTGCATGAAAGGGTATCAAATATCCTCACAAATTTTCACATTATAGGAATTGCAAACTTTGAATTCTGACTTCGCTCTTCATCTTTCAAATCTATTATTTTGCATGCTAACCTTTGACCTGGTTTTACCAAAGTAAAGCTGCGGCAAAAGTAAACGGCACAAAGTCTGGATCAAGCTTTCAGTATGACGTCACTTTATATACCCCTGTATTTCAGATGTAAATAAATATGTACGAGTAATACTATTGAGGTTTTAAATGCACTTTCTAAAGTGGTTTAAGTGAAATACTTAGGTACCTACTGTTTCAAACAAAAATACAAATGACGGTAAGGATCTATCTTATCTTTGAATTAGGCTCTTCCTACAGCGTCATCCATATTGTATATGTATAAAATATAGACTATTCTACTCGGGGGAAAAGGTAGCTTTCTATTAGTGAATCTGGAATCGGTCCAGTAGTTTCAGAGGTGGTAATCCTTCTACATACAAATAACAAAGTTATTTTACCTATTTTAAATGCAACTAAAGATTGCAGATGATGTTAATATAGAGCTACGAATGAAGTATATATGAGGTGATGTCAATATTATTGAAAACTTTATGTACAAAGGAGTACGATTTACTTCCTCATCTTTGTATACAAAGCTTCAGAATGAATTAAAAGTTTCATGCTAATTTCAAGCGTTTTGATGGTTATAGATTTGATATGATCTGAAATTGAAAGGAAGAATCCATGCAGCAACGATACGAATTAAAATCATCTCCGATCATCAATAGGCAATCACGTCAAAACATCCAGTTACAAAACCTTTTTATTTGAAAACAGTTACTTAATTTGCCATATTTTCTATTGTATAACGTTCACGAATTATCATTACCGTGTCATACGCCACCTGGTCTAGTTTGACGTACGCACAATTAGGAGGATACCCCCGGTTTTATTCGATAATAACCCTTTACATCTATCTGATTTGTGGGGGAGTTAGATTGTCGACATCACATACAAAATTCACCTCTATATCAATCAGCAAAAATGGCCGAAATACCTTGACGATTTTAGCAGAATCAGATACCGACCGAGTGATGTTTGCCCAAACATTGTTATTTTCGTCCCATTGTCTGGGTGACGCGATTCCGTGATCGAATTCAGTGCCGTCAGATTTTTGTAACAAAGGACCAAAAATGTGTTGCAAAAAATATTTGCTGATGATGCCGACTGATTTGTAGTTTGTGTATTTTTGCTACCTTTTTTGATGCTGCCTCAGGCCCGGACGCATCCCTTTACTTCTTGAGACAAGATGCTCTCTTGTTTTTGATATTTATTAAAAGACAATGACCCAGGAAACAGCCGCCGGCTTTTGTTTAACTTTCATCGTTACCCTTTGTGACATTAGCAAATTTTATTGTCAAGTCTGATAAAATAAATCTTGACGATGTTTTCGCATGTCCGTTGTTCATGATATTTGTTTCATTCTATCTGCCTTGTGCGTGTAAATTTGTATGGAAGCGTAATTAATAAATAAACAGCGGTATATCACAAAACACAATGCGAAACATTAGTTATTGAAAAAGATTATCCTCGCAGTTACTTAACGATTTTTCTTGATAGGACGTAGGTACTACTTGGAACCGTGCAACTGAAACTTAGATATTTTAAAATAAAAAAGGTTCTAAACGCTAGAAATCCCAACAGCTAATTTCGGAAAGATTACATAACTAAATTGCAAACAAATGCGCATAGTTGGTGAAAGCTACAATATTTTTATCCTAAACCTAACTAATCTTATAAATACGATAACTATCTCCAGACCAAATTCTACTTCTATCTCCGTACCAAATTTCATCCAAGTCGTCTCAGCCATTTTACTATGAAAGCGTAACAGCCTAATAAAGTAAACGTAGTTGAGATTCCATGATTCCAGAGCGAGTGTGTTGCCATCAATTAGCCACCAAATCCTGGTTGTTACTTTATTGGAAAAACTTACTTACACTTGGCCCAATACTTAGATCTCATTCTCAGCTGTGACACCAGCGACCGGTAAGACCAAAGTACAAAGAACAAAGTAAGTGATGTTGTATTAAAAATACAAAACAAATTACCGTTAAGAAAGCAAACTTCGAATATTTACTTACATCGAAATATCCCATATAAAACCACTTATGCACACAAAAGAAAATGTTACATTTACAAATTAATAGTGACATGATAATAACATGAATTGGTTCACAATTATAAAGCTCCCGAATTTTAGGGTGCTTTTAATATTTCATAAACTAGTTTGGCCAGGGTATGTGGGGCGGGGCCATGGAATGCCCACCCCATAGCCAGGGTTTCTTTTGCAAGGATCACGCGTGCACCATAAGGATTCAATTATGGGGTATTCATATTTAATTAATATGGTGCGCTGTAGTTGAAGCGAGTGGTTTTGATCGTTGGAAAATTTTGATTTAGAGATTTTATTTTGAAACAATTCTAAATGCATATAAAAATATTATTATTAAAATATTATAAAACTATAAAAGCAGTTAGACTGTATACTTTATGAGCTCATAAAGTAAAGAAATCATGAAGTAAATTTAGTTTTCTTTTTATTGCCATACACATGCCTTTATAAAATAAATTACGTTCATTTTGGTATTTGATATGTAATACAGCAGCCAATTGCTACAAATCAACTAAACTATATAGAATGCTAGTAGATTTTATTGTCAGACTGTTAGTCTGTTGTAAGTATAATATATACATATTCAAAATCCTACGTACGGCAACATTTTCGAATCCATACAAAAAAAAACCTGTTTAAATCCCTCAAGACGTTAAAACATAATAAATAACAGCAACATTTTCACATCTCCTTTAAAAACCTGAATAATTTAACAACAAAAAATCAACGTACACATCTCACACATGCATTCAAAACAGTAACCAAATTGGATTTAATGAGACAGATATTAGGGATGTTTCGTGCCATACAAAATTATTCATAGCTACTAAAATGCTCTATTCAAAGTTTTTTTTCCCCAACTAACACTGGGGTTGACGTCTCACCGACAAAGGGGTGGGCCGGGCCAAATAATTGCCAAAACGCTTCGAGACCCATTGTGTGTATTTACAATAGGGTGCACTAAGTGGGGGTAGTTTTTGTAATTGTTACTTTTAGGAGAGACGCACCCCATATTCAGTAGTGAACCGGAGTTCGAAGCACGAGCTACACACTAAAATGTCTCGGTCGTTCTTAGTCGACGCTCTGATAAGTGATACGAAAGATTGCAAGAAAAATGAACTGTCTAGTGAACCTATACATCCTTACGCGTTGATCGGTCATCATTTGGATCCGCGATCGAAGTACTTACCCTACCCTTACCCGGGGAACTTAAATAACTTGCTGAACATCGGCCTGCACCAGCAACGGGCCCCGGATTTGTTCAGGCCATTCTTGGAGCAGCTTAATTTTCGCTATCCTTTACTGCATCAGCTGCCTCGTCCTGATTTCTACGAACCTCAAGCTGAACCAAAGCCTTTTGAAGGATACCTGAAAACTGAAGAACAAGAGCCTGTGAACTTCGTGAACAGGCGTAAGAAGTCTGTTTCTCCATATCTGCACCACCCTTACAAAGTGACGACATCTCCTTCCAAGAGTCAGGGACAACGGTCTCCTTCGTTATCAAGTGAAAGCAGAAATGGCACTCCAAGCCCGCCACTGGGTCACCCAGAGGAACTCCTGCCAGGATACTCGAAAGACTTGAAACGTGTGCCATTAAAAGAAGACTCCAGCAAGAGAATCAGGACAGCTTTTACGGGAACCCAGCTCCTGGAATTAGAAAGGGAATTCTCCATGAACATGTATCTGTCAAGGTTGAGGAGGATAGAAATTGCTTCGCGCCTGAAGTTGTCTGAGAAGCAAGTGAAGATCTGGTTCCAAAACCGCCGCGTTAAGTTGAAGAAGGAGGAATCCCCAGTGTCTGATCCTCGTTCTAAGAAGTGCTGCTGTGCGAAGAGTTCCTGTTCTTCGAAAGACCAGGAGGCGTGCGATCAGGAACAGATAGATGTGGTCAGTGATCATGACAATAGTTACGAAGCTCAGAATCTCTCTCAGTATTCCTGAGAAGTGGAATATACTCGTATATTGGACAGATTGTATTTTGATATTAGTGGTTTTGGGATTGAATCCATGGCTAATAGAGCCTTTTGCAGTAAGATTTTATTATTGTTAAATTAATTGAGAACATTTTAAACTGTAGGTTTAAATTATTGTGATGCCTGTGTGAAATTCTGAAGTGCCAATTTTGTGGTTGTAAAGCAAAGAATTCTTCATAGCAATTAAGTTACTATAATTGACTTTTCAAGACACATGTTAATAATATTTTTTTTGGGCGATTTAAGAAATAATTTGACTTAATTATAATGTCAAATCAAAGATCAATTAAAATCGACACCCAATTAACTGCTCAATTAATCATCTTATTTGAATTAATTAATGGCTTGTTCGATTAAAAGTGATTACACTCATAAATTCTTGATTCTACGACTCAATATTTGTTGTATAAAACAAATCTTACTAACTTACTGAGCAAGTCATGTCCAAGTTATAATTAAGTAGAGTACCCTTGTAAAATATTTGTATATTGTTAATAATGTAAATAATAATTTATGAACAGCGATTTGGTATGAATAAGAAATATATTTTGATAAATCTTTACAATTTGTTAGGTATAATAAAATTGTACGAACTGAAAATTATTGCCTTTGATTTTTCTCATCCAAATAATTAAATATGTGTATACCAAATATTTTGTATCGTCTATATATCAACTGATATAGGCCTACTGGTTGACGTAAACCTTTATAATATTAATAAAATCTAAATAGGTACTTAGATGGCGATAAGCGCGATTGAGTATTCGAGGTTTGATACCCAGGTCCGGCCTAGTTTTATTGTATTAATAGTTTATCTTAGCCATGATTGCTTTGTATTACACAAACTTAGGTAAATACTTACTATAAAAGTTTAGGTAATTATAGCGAGGGTCTCCGTAGTTAAAATCAGAAAAGTGCTAGTACACAGAAAAGTTGCTTTTCCAATTTCAATCGAATAAAGAATATTTATTTTTATGGGTAAATAAAAATAGGTTTTCTAAATAATACGAAATTTACTTTCATTTATTAAACAGTATCACTTACTACGCCGTAGCATTACCATTGCTACGACAGCTCGTAGACGTCAACAGAAAAATAATAAGCTTTGTTCTAACTGTGTATTATTTTAACTGTGTTGTTATTAACTTTTTTTTAACTAACTATTTATAATATTACCTACGTATTACACTAAACTTTATATATCAACTATTTACATACTTTTTATATTGGAATCATGAACATGAATGTGGATGGATATAGAGGAAGGGGACGATCGAAGAAACGATGGATGGATTGTGTGAAGGTTGATAATAATATGATGAATGTTACTAGCGAGATGACGGCAGATAGAAGAGTATGGAAGAAGAAAACATACTGCGCCGACCCCAAATAAAATTGGGATAAGGGCAGGAGGATGATGATGACATACTTTTTATATTATCAAGACAATTGATTAATGATAAAGTAATCTTATTGTAACTGATCTACAATTGATAGCCGGGACCTTTCGGAAGCACGAAGAAGTCTCTGACGTAGGTTAGGTACATAGATGATCACCCATTTACAGACCGACCACGCTAAGAGAGCTTTGATCAATGGTCCCGTGCGGCTGTTATTTAGCCAGGAGCTCCTCTCGCCACATTGATAAATAGAATTTCGAGCGATTTTAATTTGAGAAGACAGTCATAGAAATATAGTGATTTCATTAAGGGCAGAGAATTTGAAGTGCCCTAAAGAATTTAGGGGACATTTTATGAACGGACCTCTAATAATGGAAGCGCCTATCATTGAGCATGGTGACGAGAATTTTATTCGGTATGTTAGTAGTGTGTGCGAATTTAATTAATTTTAATATTGTGTTAGAATAACGTCAGGAATTTTAGGAGTTTAGGTGTAACATATGTTTTAGTGCTACTAGAATATTATAAAAGTAACGCTGTCTGTCTATTTGTCACGCTCGGTATTACTGATGTATATGAGATTATGGAAATGGATTTTTAACTTTGTATACAACATGTAAAAAATATATCTGGGAGTATCCAAGAAGCGACAGAAACCGAAGGGAAAAAGTAGTTTAATTTAAATTTAATGTTTTATTATTTAACATTTACAAATACCTACGCGTTTTAATTGTTTTTTATAAAATAATCATCATCATCATAAGCCTATATAGTCACAGGCACAGGCTTCTTCTCATACAGAGAAGGCATGAGCGATCACCACGCTTGCTCAAGGTGGATTGGCGATTTCAGACTTTTTATGTCTAGATTTCCTCACGATGTTTTCCTTCACCGTTAGTAAGGGATAATTTAAATTAAATACTTTTGCAATTCGTTTACAAATAGGTTTTCATAAAGTGTTAATGGAACTCAAAAATTCATATTAATGTTGACCACGAAAACCTCATTTCAACTGAAAACTTTTTTTAGATAACGTTCTGTTAACTGGATTCATTTTCATTTTAAAGTACATTATATTATGTATTTCTGATATAAATCACGTAGCCAACAATAAATGTTATACTGAAGAACAGCATTTAAAAGTTTAGACATAAATTATGATGCATTAATTTAGAGTAAAAGGTTTAATTATGAGAAATGAATAAAGTTCAATACTTATACATAATTATGTAGGTATCAAGTATAATTAAAACTAGCTTCTACCCCGCGACTTTGCCTGCATAGACTTAGTATTGTGCCCCAAATTGGGATAGAATTGAGAAAAACACTAATCTATGTATAATAAGCTATGTGTGTTCCAAATTTCATCCAAATCCATTCAGCAGTTTTACCTTGAAAGAGTAACAAACATATATTCATATTTACATACTCAGAAACTTTCGTATTTATAATATTAATAGGAGTTTTATGATTAAAACATTGATACTCGACATTGTTATTACTTCGTTATTATCCTATATATATCTAAATCTAAATATATATAAAACTCAAAGGTGACTAACTGACTGACATAGTGATCTATCAACGCACAGCCCAAACCACTGGAGGGATCGGGCTGGAATTTGGCATGCAGGTAGATGTTATGACGTAGGCATCCGCTAAGAAACGATTTTGATAAATTCCACTCCTAAGGGGGTGAAAAAGGGTGGCAAATTTTGTATGAAACTCGGTCATTTTTTAACTCACGCGGCCGAAGCCGCTAGCGGGAAGCTAGTTATCCTGTAAGAATTAAATTAAACACACTTCTAACTAGAACTTGACTACAATTCACATTTGACTAATAAGAATACTAAATAATATTTTATACTGACTATTGACTGCATCACAAACGCGTTAGGTTATCCTAATGCATAAAATGATCTCTTTCGAACATTTGACATTTCATCAAACCCTGCAAAGGCTTATTAAAGGTAAAAAATAAACGAGTTTGTAGTTTGAATGTAACTAAACAAGGTAAACTCCATCAGCCCAGCAGAAACTAACTGAACCGAAGAATTTAGTTCCGCCAACCCCACGCCGATACAGAATAAATTAATCAAGCAAAGTCATTTGTAGTTTGCAACTGCGGATTAGTTGAACGTCAAATTACTCAGAGAACAGAAATAATCAAAGTTGTGTTGTCTCTCGTTTGTGTACATAACAGTACTAATATATAGATCAATCAAGTATTTGTTGTTTTCTTGATCGTAACATAGTTTCGCTTACATCATCATCGTATCATCAGCCTATCTATTGTCCCACTGCTGGGCGTAAGCCTCTTCTCATATAGAGAAGGCATGAGCATTGATCACCACGCTTGCTCAAGGCAGATTGGCGATTTCAGACTATTTTAGTCAGTGACGTCTAAGGTATACTTAGAAAGTATATATGATTTTAGAAATGTCTCATCGTAACTTATGCATCTTCTAGAATCAAGTGTCCTTTGTTTTTATCGAGTCTTAGACTACCTTTGCGATAGATTTCATTAAAAGTTTCGTCATTTTGGTTCGATTGATTGAACAATAGCGAAATTATTGGACTATCAATGTCATTATCTTGTTTGACAAGATAAATAATTTTTTGATTTTAATGATAACTAGACTCATTGGTTTTCAATACCAATTCACTAGTACCTACTTGAACACATCAAAATACTTTTGTAACAATTAAAAATAGTTACTGATTAACTTGAACAGAAATGAATAGTTAACCCAATATTTTGTATGCAGCGACGTCTGCACAATATCCACTTGATTCCGTTAAATCTGGGTCCCAGTTGTGTATCGAAAACTTTTCAATCCACTTCACTGCTACTGCTGAAAAAGTTATTCAGAAGATCTAGTTCATTATTTACTGTTAAAGATTTGCAATGGTTTCATCTTAAACCTTTTTTTTAATTTTTTTAACTGGACCTATTTGGCACAACATTCTTTAATTTTTGTATTTTTTTTTTATTTTTTATTCCCTATTGTGATTGTGTTATGTTGTGTCAATAAATGTTTTTTCTTTCTTTCTTTCTTTGAGTCATTTTTGCGTGAAAGAGTATCAAATTTCGCATTTATTTAGTAGGCTATAAGGTATAATATTATAAAATTATCGTAACTACATTTTAACTCTACGTTCACGCATATTGATTAACACAGATTAAATTAAAAATACATTTTTCACTGGAAAAGCATTAAGGCAGATAGAAACAGCGTTTTTCATTTTCTTACAGGTTGAAATGTGATACAAAAAAAAACTTTATCATTTTTTAGGGTTCCGTACAAAACCGGGACCCTATTACTAAGACTCCGCTGTCCGTTCGTCTGTCTATCTGTCCGACTGTCACCAGACTGTATCTCATGAACCGTGATAGTAAGACAATTGATTTTTTCACAGATAATGTATTTCTGTTGCCGCTATAACAACAAACGGAATAAAATAAATATTTAAGGGGACTTCCTATATGGGAGTCCCCTTAAATATTTATTTTAATAACACACGTGTTTTTTGCCGTTTTTATACATAACGTCCGCGTGGAAGAGTGGTGCTCCGCTCCTATTAGTCTTAGCGTGATGATATATAGGCTATAGCCTTTCTCAATAAATGGACTATCTAACACTGAAAGAATTTTTCAAATCGGACCAGCGGTTCCTGAGATTAGCGCGTTTAAACAAAATGACAACATTTCCCTTCACTGCTCTGCTCCTATTGATTGTAGCGTGATGAAAAGTCAGACAGACAAAAATTTTACTGATTGCATTTTTGGCATCAGTATCGATCCCTAATCACCCCCTGATAGTTATTTTGGAAATATATTTCATGTACAGAATTGACCTCTCTACAGATGTATTGTATAGATAGAAGATATAGATATAGACAGTTCCCCTTCGTGAGCTAGTCCAACTCGCACTTGGCCGGTTTTTTTTACCTCTTGTACGAAGTTAACCTTCTGTCTGTTGTAACTATGTGGTCCTTATTTAAATCACCAGCCTTACTTATTGAGCGGTGTCTGCCATCTATTAGAATATTGAATTGCTCGGAGGTATTATGTATTCAATTATAAGGTGCCTTCGTAAATTATTTTGATTTGTTCTTGTTGTGTATAATTGAGTAATATTTTTGCTGTAAATTATTGCGCAGTAAAGGTAAAAAAAAACAGATACTAAATATAAACTTACTACCTCTCTGTTTTACGGAACATCAACCGAGAATAAATCTAGACTCTTAATGAAGAATGTCATGTAGAAAATCCCTCATCCGGGAATCAAACTCAAAACCTCACAACCAACAGTTGCACTCGCGGCCACTAAACCAACGAGACTATAGCGAGGTGGTGATTGTTTATCATTTCATTTGAAACTAGCTGTTTTCCTTGCATACCCAGGCAACTATACGCGCATTTTCCCCGGTTTTAATCTACCTCCATACCAAATTTCATCATAATCGGTTTAGCCGTTTTTCCATGAAAGCGTAACAGACAGACAGCTGGTTAGGTTAGGTAAATTTATAATTTCAAAGATTTTATTACGTTCCAATCCAATTATTTCAATAATATATTTTGCAACCCTAAAACGCAACACAACATAATAAATCTCCCACGTAGGGATTCAAGCTAATGTTTGCCGACGACCATCATCCATCTAAAATCAAATATCGTAATTATTTGCCAAAAGCATTTATTATCTACGGAGGGACGCTTTGCCGCGTGGCAGCCATAGTAGTTAGCTTCACTCTTACTGCTGTTAAAAATTACAGTGCTTTTCAATTTTCAACTCTATCCCTAAGCAATAAAGCTGTAGTGTTGTTTGAGAAAATGCAAAATTAATTTTGTAATTCTTGACACTCACAATTCTTTACCAAATTTATTTTAATGTTGAAAAATAAATGTGAGATCTTTCGTCCCAATTAATAAAGTTCAAATTCGTGTGTTATTATTTTTTGGAACTGAATTAGAAAGTTTGTTGCCGTATAGTTCGCCACGCGGCATCTTTTCATTGGGTATCTATTTGAATTTCGAACTTCAAATTCGGAATTTGTTTTTCATCAGCCGGTTCCCGCTTACGATTGGACTGTCATCAAGTGTGTTTCTATTGTCAATTTAATTTATTTGTATAAGAGATTTTTGGTCAGCAATTAGGGTGGGAAATTGATTATTTGTTTATAGTATTACGTTAGTATCATTAAACTTGGTTAACGAATTAAATTTTGTTTATGGGCAGTTTGACGATTTCCTGAAAAGTACAGGTTTAAAAATAGATGAAACTTTTCTGCCACATAATTCAATAAAATGACAGATGTCAAAGTAAAAAAGGCCAGAGGCCTTACAACCACGTGTTTTTGCAAATGAGAGAGCGAGATACATCTTCTGACGTCATATAGCACCGTCTCTTTTTCACAACAAAAATATTCCTGCTTTAGGTCGTCATGGTAAGGCCCCTAAAATGTGTTATTATCATTAAGTTTGTAAGAAAATAAAACGCAGAAATACTTGTAACTAGATTTTTTTTATTCAGGCAACTTTACCAAAATTTAAATATCAAAAAACGGAAGCATGAATGAAAAACACGTTAGCGTGTTTTACTTAAGAAAAGATTGTGTTCTTAACAAAAAGTTAACGAAATTTTGCGTGGTACGTGGCCATTATAAAGTAATCTTGGTAGTCATGATTAGGACTCATGATTTATTCGTTTCTAGACTGAGATTAGGCGTTCTTTAGACTTTCGCTAGGGCTGGAAGTTAATCAAAAGTTTGTTGTCTGAAATATTGAATACCTACTACGTACATAAATGTTATTAAATACAAGACGTATTTATTCTATATCGTGGGTGCTTTTTAGGGTTTCCTATTCGACAAGGAACCCTTATAGTTTCGCCATTTCCGTCTGGCTGTCTGTCAAAATTCAAAATTCAATTCTTTTGAATTGCTGTCACTAGAAATGTAAAAAAGATCACAGACGTAGCACATGTAATGAACTTACAAGGAAAACTATCACGGCTAAGTAAGGCTTAACCGGTTATAGAGTTATAGTCGACTAACTAAGACCTACTACGGAAACTGCTCGTGGCCCGACATGCACTTGGCCGGTTTGTTATTTTAAGAAATAATTGGTCCACCCTAAAAGGGGGTCTATTATCAAACCAACTACCAAACGTAACAATAACGACTGATACAGAGAACAAATGACAGGCGAACATATTTGCATGTCATTCGAAACGGTACAATCTCGTATTCCAATAAATCTCGCATCACGGTGACAACCGTACGTTTTGATAATAGGGCACCAGTATCAAGGACCCCTTGTGCTTACTGCTAGTGGATTTTAAGCTTAATAACTCAGGATTTAGAGTCTAATTTAGCTTGGATATTAATACAGAGATAGTTTTATTGAATTTTGGTATTTTTTTCCAGTTGGGATTTTGAAAATAATATTTTTCAAAATAATCATTCAAAACAGTGCAAGTTAATCAGCTCTTTGAAATATTTGCAGGTAAAACCTCTATATGTTGAGGAAATCATTTTTATGACGTCGTTGTAATGTGATAATCCCAGTAACTGAAGAAGAGAAGTTACTTCATATTAAACTCTAGGCGGATTGGCAGGAGACCCCAATTTTTTTTTATAAAAAGAACTAGACAAATAAATAATCATCACCTATTGACTTTTTAAACGGATTCATACTGTGCTCCCTTACTTGTCATTACCATCACAATAGCTTACAACTAGTTTGATAGGTGACAAATGTTTATTTAAATCTGTTTGCGAAACATTCCTGTTCGATTCGTTACGGTAATGACGAACGACAATGACGAACAGCAATTACCTATGGTAATGTAAGTAGTGATGTTTATGACGAAATGTAATGATAGACGGTGATGACGAATTGTTCGCAACTCTTTGTTTAAGGAAAAAACGTAGATTACAATAGTAAGTAATTCGCTGATTCTATTGTTGGTTAAGTCTTTTATTATGTCATGTTATTAGACAATTTGACATCTTTATTGTATGTATAATATTTTTTATTTATACTTTTGTGTTATGTTCGAAAAGAAAATTCCATTTATAAAATAAAAGGTTAATTATTCTGATTGCTACGACTTTTATCACCACATTTTTAACAGAATATTTTTTTTTTTTTCAAAATGCTCATAAATTTTATACTTCCAACTAAAATAGGTACCTACAGTACAGGCATTGAAATAACTATTCCAGAACATAAATCGCCATGTATGAGTTTTGACGTCAATGCACACACGTGCCGAACCTAAATACGAGAACTATTTTCCTCTACGAACCGGGATAAAAATATGCTCACCTGTGAACCCACGTGTGACGCAATTAAGCGATCCTGTTCAGACTACACATTATATAAAGTGAGCAAAATATTTATTTTAGTTACGTTATGTTAGTTATGTCTCGTATCTGACCTACTGATTATTTTATATTGTATACTAGCTGCTTCCCGCGGTTTCACCCGAGGCGTCCCGAGGGAACTACTTAACGCATCCAGATAATACCTTCTCCAGGGTCCCCTTTATCTCCGTACCAAATTTCATACAAATCGGTTCAGCCGTTCACGCGTGATCCCGTGACCAAGAGAAATAGGGATTAATTTTTATATATAGATGTATTCCCATTGTCTTATGTAAATAAATAAATAATATATAGGTACAGTCGGTGACCAAAGTTAAAACTGCTATTAAAAAAAACATGAACGTAGATAATATAGTGGTCATCACAGAAGATAGGCTGTTGAAAATTGCAACAAAAGAGTCCCAATCCTCAGTAATGAGGGAACGACTTCTGAAATAGGAATATATACTTTAGGTTGTAAATATTTGTAGTATTGTCAGGTGAAAGCAAGCAATACAACGTATATCTCCAAAAGAGTTAATTTCAGTTTCAAAAACACGCCCAGACCAACCACAGAATTACCAGGTTTTTGATTCTTGATAAAATTCCTCAAATATTTCGGAAGCACCTAATAAATTAATATGAAAAATACATTTTCCTTCACTTTCTTATTTCTTCCCAAATAAAACATCGTTTGAAATGTAAGATTCGATTTTTTATCACCCTTATATCTCACCTACTAATTCAATTACTGTCACCGTTTTTGATACTACAATAACATTTATCGACATTATAAACGACTACTATCGATTAACTGTAACACGTTAACCCTCAATCAAATAACGTAACAGCCCACAGACACAATGATAGCCAATTCGTCACGGGTTGACATAAATTAACCATTATTTCACACCAGATCTATAGATCCTCAATCAATATGGCCGACGGTGTATGAATCGAGTGGATCCCATGAATGAAGGGCTCTCACAAACGGTGATTCGTCATACAACTTGTATGGTTTTGTATGAGTATTGTCCTATTGTGCGACAATGTACTTATGTCTTTTGTACATTCTTGTATCTGAAGTGTGCAAGATTGAGAAATTGCGCGGAAATGTAAGAGGGTTGAATTCAACGGTCTTGACTGGAATACGTACCTAATATTGTAACGCGAAAATAATTTTATGGTGAGTTAGTTTAATGTTTCCTATTCTGTTTTAAAATGGCAGTTTCTGTGTATCTGAAATAATTATACTAGTTTTCCGCCAGCGGCTTCTCTTGCGATATTTTAGCAAATGTATACAAACAACTTGACAAGTTATATACTTAAACCTTCCCCGACAACTCTGTCCATTGGTGAAAACCGCATGAAAATCGGTGAAGTAGTTTTTGAGTTTATCGTGAACAGATAGACAGACGCGGCAGAGGACTTTGTTTTATAATATGTAGTGATAGATACTAGCTATGCACGCGAGTTCACTCGCATCCTGAGGGAAATACTTCATGCACTCGGATATAATGTATCCTAATTCCTATGTGACTATGTTTAAGCTTAATTTCATTCAAAATTGAGTAGTGTTTTCGAGAAAGAGTAAGCATCATACATACATACATCATAAAAAACTTCCGCATTTATAATATTAGTAAGTTATAGAATATAAATCGAAGATATAATAAAAGTAGAAAAGAAAATTTACATTACCTAGTGTATCTACATAAGCTAAGATATTTTTTTCAAAAATAATACTTAAACAAAAAATGTTCCCAAGTTACACTGCCCGCGAACAATTTGTATGAAGAAATATTCCTTTTTATACATTTTCGCAATTTCATTTCTCGCGTTATTATGTTCCCAGTTTTTTCAATTACATCTCATCTTGAATTTGCTATCGTAATATAAGCCTTATTGTAACTCTATAAGGTTTATTATCGCTTGAGTGGATGTGTTAAGAGGTTTGTCGCTTGGTAGAATATTTGTTTCGTAATTCATAATTTCTTATTGTCGATCTGAAAAATGTTGTGAGGAGAACTCATTTTAAAAGGTAAGTACACGTTCAAGGAAATATATTAGACAGCGAAATTCTTATTAGAAATATTGAGACTACATTAGGGACCTACCTAAGGAGTTTTTTTTTTAAACCTGTTTAATTTTTAATATGCGATGATGTGGTCGATGATGGAGCACGCTTGGCTAGAAGTAAGCTGTTCATTCTTGATTTCAAGGCCAAGGTTGTAGCTATCAACTATCTATTTATAAGTAACAGTGTTCGTACAAACTAATTTGATGTAAAACCTAAAAAAATAATTATTTAATTAAAGTGATATTTCAAACAATTCTTTGACGCTTTGATTATTTTTGACGCTCTGTATTAGTTAGTAGTGTAGTATATTATAGGTATATATATATAGTTTTTAGCTATTCTAAGTTTTTTTGTTAATATGTAAATACTTAGTAATATTCATAAAATGTCTTAAATTGATCTTAACAATTATAACAATTCTTGATCAAAGCCAAAGAGATCAAAATATTGTATTTGGAAATCACAGCCAAAAATAAAATATAATATTTTTTTTAATTGTAGAAATAATACTAATAATGAAATCAAATTAATCTGTCCAAAAAATGTGGAACGCTTCACGATTTTGCGTGTCATCCTTGCGCAGGGGCCATGCTAATCTTCTCTGTATCGTTCCAATTTTAGTTTATGTACTGCCGAAGCAAGTACACTTGTATGGCACAAAATATGGTATATATAGCTAGGGACGTTGAAAACTTCGCTTGCGCGATTCAGAATAATGTTGTGAAATAGGGTGACGTATATGCGCCGTGACGTTTTCATTGTTCGTTATTCAATGATGCAGTTTGTTCGAATCTTGGGACAAGTTTAACTTTTTGTTGATTTAATGTTTTTTTTAAAGTTTGATTATTTTTAATTGATTATTTAATAAATTTTACGTTAATTTTTACACTTTATTTAAACAAAATCAATTTTTATCTTTATTCTCTGTAAAATAATGTTATCAATTTATTTAATTTTATAATTATTTTTATAGGGATTCAATATAATACGAAACTAAATAGGCTATAATCTTTACAATTCACGTATGTACATCATTACACTTTTTATTTCTTTAGGTTCATATTTTTCAATAAATATTGTTACTTACCTAGTTGATCTAATAATAGCCTAATAGGCCAGTGCTTTTAGCCTCTAAAAACGGTAAAAAGTGAATTAAATAATAGTAGGATGAAACCCATTGGAAAAGGAGGAGAATACAATAAAAATGATAGGAAAAATAAATTACGGGCGATCTGAGGTCGGGAAGTGGGGGGAGTGGGGGTTAAAGTTAAAAAAACGGTTTATCTCAATTTCCGGCAAAACTACAAGTCCTATGAAAAAAAGTTAAATGGCAAAGTTGTAGGTAATAAAAAGATCTACAACTTTTGGATTGACACTTTTTTCACATAACCTCAAAATGTATGTGAAAAATTCAAAAAACCAAGTTTTTGGTTGTTTATTTTTATCTTTTACAATAATTAATTTTTTTTCACGAAATTTGGTGAAAACTTACCTTTTCATGTCCCAAACACATTGTAATTTATTTGATTTAAAATAATTATTTTTTCACCCTTATTTTGACTTAATATCGAAAAAACACCCTAATTTTCAATCGAAAATTCTCGTGTCAAGATATCACTTTTTTTTTTAAAAGTCGATGGTCATTTTGTTCGTTGAAATCTCTACTTTCAGATGGTATAAAAAATATTTACATTGCTATGGAAAATGTTCTCAGAAAATATAAAGAAACGCTACGAAATAACAGGTAGTAAGGCCTAGACCGGCTTAATTTTTTTGCGTAGATGCCTATTTATTGCTATTTTAAGATAACTTATGTATCTGAGTGACCTACGGAACCTCGGACCTCTCTATGAAATACCTTTTAGCTCATCAAAAAGTTATTTCATAGAGAAGTGGGGAGTTGCTAGAAGGATCTAGGCCTTGCTAACTGTTATTTCGTAGCGTTTCTTTATATTTTCTGAGAACATTTACCATAGCAATGTAAATATTTTTTTACACCATCTGAAAGTAGAGATTTAAAAGAACAAAAAGACTACCGAATTTTTTTTAAAAAGTGATATTTTGACGCGAGAATTTTCGATTGAAAATTAGGGTGTTTTTTCGATACTAAGTCAAAATAAGGGTGAAAATATAATTTTTTTAAATCAAATAAATTACAGTGTGTTTAGGACATAAAAAGGTAAGTTTTCACCAAATTTCGTGAAAAAAAATTAATTATTGTAAAAGATAAAAACAAAAAACCAAAAACTTGGTTTTTTGAATTTTCACATACATTTTGAGGTTATGTGAAAAAAGTGTCAATCCAAAAGTTGTAGATCTTTTTATTACCTACAACTTTGCCATTTAACTTTTTTTCATAGGACTTGTAGTTTTGCCGGAAATTGAGATAAACCGTTTTTTTTACTTTAACCCCCCCTCCCCCCCACTTCCCGACCTCAGATCGCCCGTAATTTATTTTTCCTATCATTTTTATTGTATTCTCCTCCTTTTCCAATGGGTTTCATCCTACTATTATTTTTTTTGTTTTCAAAAGTTATTGGCACTAGTCTATAAGTTCCTGTTATTTTTATATATTGTACTGACAGAAAGTTAGACCTATAGTTGCTGTGCCTATAGGTCCACCAATCGGGATAGCCCGTCCTCTCAACTTGCATATTTATGTATCGAATTGCAAACACGATGCATTCGATTATTGCACCGCGACTCGATGAATAATCAAATCAGATCGATACACCGAAATTAGAATAACAAATCAACTGATTTTGAATCGAATAGAGAATATGGAGATTCGAATTTTAAATATATTTGCTTTATATTTAAATTATTTTGTTTGAATTGTAAAGGAATGGTAATTTAAATTGTTTTTTTTTATTAAATCATCGATGCAGATAGATTAAGTTAATATTTGCTTTATTGTAACGAGTTTCTTTTTCGATTTTTCGTGACTTATAAAGGTAATAATTGATATTTTGTTGTTACTAAAATGTAAATAGATTTCTATTCATAGATACCTACAATTTGTATTTAGATTCCGATATTTTTTCTGATCAATAAGTTTAAAACCTTATCTACATTTCTTTGTTAATTATTTATAAATTTTACTTTATAATGTAGATTAATAAATAATATTAGGAACTATTGTTCTTTTTATATGCAGACAAACAATTTTTTTCCTAGTTCAATATTTTTGAGTAAAATCGATCAATCACTTCCCATTTTACTTTTCACATACATGACATAATAAACATAACCAACTGCCAGCTACCAGGAGAGCATAAAACAATGTAGGTGTTTACATTACGCTAAATACACATTTCTAACCACAAATCCCGGCTGTAAGGGATTTAATAAAATTAAGTTATGATCACAGCGGTCCTACCAAAACATCGTCTACCATTCCTAACCGGCTAATTGTATAATCCTTATTAAGTCGTCAAAAAGTTATTAAAAGTCATGTTTTTGGGTTTTAACTACATAATTTTATGGTTGCTTTTTGTTTTACTGTAATCTTCAGTACGGAGCTTAATAAGGAAAAGGTTAGATTAGGTGAAAAGTAAGATTTATTTATCACAATAAATTAAAATATAAATTATTAGATATTAAAGATTTTTTACGAAGAATTTTTAAACACGTATTGAAATACTAGCTTCTGCCCGCGACTTCATCCGCGTGGAATAGTGGTGTTCCGCTCCTATTGGTTTTAGCATGATAATATATAGCCTATAGCCTTCCTCAATAAATGGGCTATCTAACACTGAAAGTTTTTTTCCAATCGTACCAGTAGTTCCTGAGATTATCGCGTTCAAACAAACAAACTCTTCGGCTTTATTATATTAGTATAGATTATATAACTATATATTATTATTTATATTATATAACTTCAAAAAATAAATATATCATTAAATCAATAATCTTGATATAGGTAATAGTGTCAATACCAAAACAACATGTTTAATCCAAACTAGGCTGAAAATCAGCATTTTTGAACGTGAAATTTACAAAAGATAGCCCCTAAAGTGCACACCTTTCACCGTGTACCATATCACCCATTGCTTATTTGCGTACAACACAATAAATATAAAAAAAAAACTCAACATATAAACTGATTTTTCCCTCACTTGGAGAAAAATATCTAAGAAAGTAAAATTTCACTGTAGCTATGATATTACTGAAACCGTTTTCCTTTAAGAGAATTCTGCACTAATTTTTATGAAAAAACAAAAAAGGTAAGATTCTTTTTCACTATGTAAGACTGGTTTTTGTATAACTTCGGTAGAGGGCGCCAGGTGTTTGTCATAGTTGACAGTGAAATTAACACAGAAGCTCCATTTTATCCCGACTTTCAGTATTGCCAACTTGCTTCCGCCACCTTGAGCAAGCGTGGTGATCATTACTCATATCTTCTTGGAATGTGAAGGCTTTGCCTAGCAGTGGAACAATAACGATTAAGTTAGCTAGATTTTTATATTCTGAGAAAATAAAAATTGTTTTTTTTTGTATGCTAAGAAAAAAATAACCAACATCTACATAACTGACGCGTAATCTATATTTATTAGGGAGTAGCCGCCATAGTATAACAATGACGCAATTCGCTTAATAAACCTGTCCAATTAAAATAAATGTTGACAGAAAGAGACAAAAATGTTCGATATGTAAATAGGCGGTACACAAAATTTGTGTAGTTGTTTGTTAGTTAAAAGTAATTTACTGTCACATCCATAGATATAATAATGTTGTAATATATGCAGTACGAGAATCAAACTCGTGACATGCAACAGTTAACCACTAAGCCTGTACGCCAACCATACCGTGTTATACTTCTGTCACTAAACTGTTTAGTGTAAGTCGACATTACAAGACTTGGAACTCCGTGCTTCATAATCTTGCAGTCGTCACAGTCGCGGAGTGTTTCATTTCTTTAACTCAAGAACACCTGCCTTTAAGACGACGACTACCGCCAATGACCTTGAGCAAATGGGCGGAGCTTGAGCTTCCCCCCCGCGACCCCGCAATGCACACCGCACGGTTGTCATTTTATATTTTGAAGAACTTTGACGGGTGACCATAATATTATGTAGAGATTCTAAGGACAGTCGCATATTGTATTTTGATATGCATGTCTAAGATATAAAAATAGAAATACAAATAACATCTGTCTGAGTAATACTTCGAAACACTAATTTTAAATTTCCAACCCCCACTGCATACTTCGTTTGCCAGAAAAGCAAAAATATTTTCAATTTCTTTAATCTGCAAAACATGTTTATCGATCTGAATTGTTACAAGTTTCAAGAAAAAAATCTGACAACTAGCATTCTTGAATTAATCCGCTGTGAAAGATGGACAGACAGACAGACAAAATCGCACCATAGGAGTTAATTTTTAGGCCATATTGGTGTCCACTTTGAGCTCTTTTAACAGAAATACACGCAAGTTTTTTTCATATTTGCATTTTACGACATCTGCTGCTTCTCAAATAACTTCAGCTCATCTTCACTTGTATAGGAAAATCATATTAGTTTTGTAAGGAGAGCCTGGAAGCCAGTTAATTAGTCCGACGTTTCTGATCCATCTGTAAAGTGTCCGACCAAACCTTTGGCATCAGCTTTGGCCGAACCATTAGCTTAAAATTGGCCTAAGTTTTGACACCAACAGAACCGAAATTGAATAATCTATTACGTTTAAAGACCTAAAAGTGAGTGAGACTGTATGATGTTAACATTTTAAAAAGGCTGCAGGTAATTTTATTTATATTATTAAGTTGATACACCGAACATATTAGTAAAAAGTCATTGTGGCTTCTTTGCTAAGGCACCTGCATCTCATTTATGAGTATGCAGATTCGAACTTCGAAACCTAGAAATTACGAATCTGACTATTCCAAAGCTTTACATGCACTTTTTTTAGTATAACTTAGACACCATTGACTAACGGTGAAGGAACACATCGTGAGGAAACCTGGACTACACGGTCTGAAATCACCAATCCACCATGAAAAAGCGTGATAATTAATGCTAATGCATGTCTATGTCATACCCAAAAGTGGGATAGTAAAGATTCCGATTATGACCAGGATTTTTCAAATTTTTACCTATCATGAACAATGGAATATCACCCGTTTTGGGCCCAATTTTGAAAGTGCCGCAAAGCAAAAAAACAATGCAAAAATAAATAGGCTAAATTCGGATATAGACTTTGTCTGAATGAGAATTAGCTGTTACATTTTCAAGCACCAAATTTGTACGACCCTTTTCCACGGTTTCATGCATTATTGAAGAAATAAATTAGTGGAAAAAAATCCTACCATTGTATGACATTTCGATAATCTTTTAGAAAGATGCATTTATCTTTTACCTTATATGTATTACTAATATAAGGTTTTTTATAATATATTTTATCAGAAAAACTCACCGCAAAAATTGACAGTTTTTTTTTATAAAAAGATTATTAAATTGACATGCAGTAGCTCAATTTTCATTTAGTTTTCTTATTACAATTCATCTGAATTCAAACATAACCTTGGAATTGGAAAATGGTCGAAATACCATATGTATTATGAAAAGCATTTAAGAGAAAAATGTACGGAAGTCTAATTATTTCATGTGAAATGTTTGTTTTACAAACTACGGAGAGTTTTTTTTAAATTTAATTCGTATACCAAAAGATGTCGAAGAAAACATAAAAAATATTAGAATATGCATCAAGCCTTTATATCAAGCCCTTTCATAATTATGATGACGTAGAAACTACACTTTGTAATTTTAATTTCCATTTTTCCTCGAAAGTAATAGGTAGTTTTTTCTACTTTATCCATTTGCGATATATTTCAACAATTATTCCAAATCGATAAGGTTAGTTATTCCTGAAGTAATTATCTGCTCTGACAGACAGACAGAGAAAGTCGCATCCCATAAGGGTTACTTTTTACTATTTTGGTTCGGAACCTTAAATATACTATTTGAATATATCTTTTTTTTTTCATTTTCAGTTCTTCTGTCTTTGACTTCTGGACCAAAAATTAAAGAAGATCAAGTCCTTTTTATTTATCAGGGCTTTAGCCAAAGAATTAAGCGATTGCCTATTAATCGGCTTAGGCCTAGCCAAAAATCGACGTTCTGTCGGATACTATTTGGTGTTGAAAATAAAACATAAGAGTGGCATAGTGAAGTAGGACCTTCATTTCTAAAACACTATGCTTTGACTTATCTTTTAGATTGTGTGTATATAATATCATCCCACATTAGATACCTTGACTAATAGATTAATATGTATATCATATGTGACTGCTTACTTGGCGTTTTTACTAAACTTCGAAAATGGTTGCTATGTAAAGCATCACTACCCAATGTTACCAGTAAAAAACCGGCCAAGTGCGTGTCGGGCCACACGCAGTAGGATTCCGTAGTAGGTCTTAGTTAGTCAACTATAAACATGTAACCGGTGAAGCCTACTTTGCCGTGATAGTTTTCGAAAGTTAGTTTTTTTTATTTTTGAAAGACCTATCTAACGATACCCTACATGAAGGGTTACGCAACAAAAAAAAATATTCATCCTCATTTCACGTGTTCGGGAGCTCCACTAATTTTTTTTTGTTTTATTCATTTTTACCACTTTTTCGGCGTGATCAATACACATATCTATATTAAATTTCAGCTTTCTAGTACCAAGAGCCTCTCGAGCTATGCCGCGAACAGACAGACAGACGGACATTGCGAAACTATAAGGGTTCCTTGTCGGACTACGGAACCCTAAAAATAAAACTAATGTAACCAATCCAAAATAGGAAAATGGTCTAGCTAAAATAGTCAGACAATACAATACATTTTACAATTTTACAATACTCTTTTAATAGCGTAAGCTTATTTTTTTATCATATTCTGCATTTTTTTTGTCAAATTCGTCTCGTAGCAAAGAAACTCGAACCCAAATTCACGTGTTTAGAAAAATATTTTCATTGGTAATAATTTAGAATAGCGCCGCCTTGTTACCCATGATAAACCGTTTTATTTACAAACCATTAAGTTTTGTTCTAAGATATCATCCCATGCCCTGACTTATAGCTACTATTTCTATAAATTCCAAACTATTAGGAAATATTGTAACATAACATGAAAGAATTTTAATTTTGACGATTTTCTCCGACCTACATGGAAAATTTAAATGAGGTATGCAATATTCTCGTTTTGAATACGCAATGTATTAAAAGAAATACATATTTAAATCCTAAAGTACATTTAATTATTTAGTAAGTCAATAACAAAATATATTTGTCCTGCCAAATTTAGATACACACATTTTAGATTATGACAGATTATGGATGATTTGGTTTGAAAACACGTTATTCACATCAAAAAAATATTTTATCCGCATGTAGTGCCTTTTCAATGTAATAATTATAATTCACCAGTCATCATATCACAAATATAATAATTTATTTACATCGTAATGTGCTCGCTCTGAGTGACAGCGTCTACCCGTGACAGTGGTCACAGACGTACTGCCCCCGTCGCCCGGTGGAGCCCCTCCGTAATTTCAACTCAACGTTTTGACAAAAGCACAAAAATTGACGTAAATGTACGATTTAAAAAAAATATACGTATACAAAAAGACAGATAATTAACTTTTCTATAAAATGGTACAGGTTTCATTAAAATCCGCTTGATAAATTCTATGTAAAACTCAGTTTTTCTTCTGCGTTAGACCTAACTTCATGATTTTTTTATACAATGTTATAAATACATAATTAAAAAAAACGTTATACAAAATTATCAAGCATATGCTCTAGTTTAGTATATATACTTTTCAAATCATGAAAGCAAGTCGTTAAAGCGTATTCATTAGCTTTAAAAGGGCCAAAGTCGTATATCGCCGCCTTAAATAGAGAAATTAAATGTGAAAGTATGAAGTAGCGGAGCAAAAGAATTTCATAGTTTCAGGATGGTTATAGAAGAAAAACCGTTGCTGGCAACAGTGGCAACATTGCTATATACAAAATACTAGATGTGTCTCGCGGTTTCACCTACGTCCTTAGGGAACTACTGCACTAACCCGAATAAAAAGTATCCTATGTGTTAATCCAGGTTGTAAGCTATGTGTGTACCGAATTTCAGCGTTCTAGTACCAAGAACCTCTTATCTATGCTGCGGACAGACAGACATGAGGAAACTATAAGGGTTCCTTGTCGACTAACGAACTCTAAAAACACCACCATACCCTAAAAATAACACCAATCATTACTTAATTTGAAAAGTTTTCCGAATACTCCATAAACGAATTAATTTCACCACGGAAATGACCGACAATTTCGCGGTTCACCACGCAAACAACTTAAAAAGCTGTTAAAAGCATCGATGATACGTCACAAATGACTCGATTTAAAATCGAATCGGTAATCGATATAAACAATAATATTGATGAGTATTTCATGGGTGACCGGAGTCACCTGTTGGTGCGGTCACCGTGAAATTGTGTGTATCCCTTAACACGTAAGAGGGTATAATGAAGAGCCTATTCTGGTCGCTAATGGAATGTTTTTTTTTATCCTGTAACGGTTAGTATTAAATTCGGAAGTAGATAAAGATGGTCTATAAACTTCTTTCAAAATTAGACTGTATTTCATCCTTTATTTATCCATTTTCAATAATCTATCTATCCGAAGATTTTCTTACTAGGGATCGATTTTTGACATTAGGGACAACTAATGTCAATAACAAGTAGTAAGCAAATGTTAGGATAAATAGGTTGCTGCGGGATGTTCGAAAGAGCTACTTCGCCCCCGGAATATTAAGGGCTGAGAAAGGAACATGGATGGGTTTTAGTCAGTAACAGTTTAACATACCCTCCCGCCCCACCTACGGCTGGAGGGGTATCAAATGACCCATCCGAGAAAAATAAAGGATAAATAGATAGGTTATTGAAAAAAATAATATATTCCGATCAATTGAGAATCTCCTCCTTTTTTAAATGTGTTAAAAACAGCCGTGTTACAGTGAAAACTTAACAAACTTACTTTCTCATTTATAGTAGGTAATATTAACGCAGTAAAAATGTACCTACATACCTATTTGGAAGTCATGGTAACCCCACTACTTCCGCAGACAAAAAATAATATATTCAAAACCTCAGAGATCGGTGCCCTCACATCAAATTTCCTCACAGGCATGTTCAATTCCAATATACACTCCATCGAAGCTTGGCAAACCCTGTTCAGACATAAAGCGGATCACATCAGCGGTGTCACACCCCCCAGAACACTTTATGATGCGAATCCAATAAGATTTACACGTGTTTTTATAAACTCTCATATTCTGAAATGACGGTGGTAACCAATCCGATTTTTATCGATACTAACATCGATATTAGGTCAATGTGTCGTATTTTTTGTTATGTGTAGTATTATTTTCGGTTGGGTTTTTGTGGGCCGTATTTTTTACTAGGTATAGTTATGGTAAAAGCTTGGACTATAGATGGGTCAGATAGTGTTTAAATATAAAAATCCAGTTGCATTTGATAGAGAAAATTTTCGTGGTAACAAGGAAATTATAGAACCAATTACGAAACCTGGTAAGTACCAAATAACCAATGTAACTTTTCAGAGTTATATTTTATGCGCTTTCGTATTTTATGTTATGGACGCTATTGACTAACGGTGAAGGAAAACATCGTGAGGAAATTAAGACTTATAAAACCTGTCTAAAATCCGTCTTGAGCAAGATGCTGACACATTTCCTCTTACACAAGAAAAAGCTTAGGAAAAGGCCAGGGAGATAAAAAGTTCAACTCAAAAACAATTAGAATAATTAAATAAGTACTTTTCCACGTCAAAATACATTATGACAGCACTCCAAAAACGCCCACCCTTCACTTTCTACCGGGTTTTATACTCTAACACTGTCGTTACATTGGCTTCCGAAAAAAATCGGAAAATTATTTTTTAAATTATCATTTTGTAGGTATTGGACGTATGCTGAGGGATGTTCGAAAGAGTTAACGCGCTCCCGGAATACCTATAAAGGGGTGAAGGAACATGGTGGGTTTTAGTCAGTAAGAGTCTGACACTCCCTTCCGCCCCACCCATGGCGGGAGGGTCATTTGATGATATCCCATCTGAAAAAAAGGTATTGAAGGTGTGTATGTTATAGTAGGTATGCATATTGAGAAATGTTTTTTAATATTATTTTCATAAAAAGCTCCATAAAATAAAAGACTCGCAAAATTTTATCTTCAGCGCGACTTTTTTTTTTTGACCTGCTCATGACATATTCGCCCTGGGCCTGGCTTAAATCATCTCATAATTACAGTATATACAAACAAACAACTTTATTTGTGTTCATAGAGCTTGTTTTACTTCGCCACGTGCCGGGCGTGTTCATTTACGAAGCTCGATATAATAAGTAGGGTAGCGTAATTGAGGGTAGATCGTAACACTGCATTATCTGATAGATAATTGTAGTTATTTAATATTTAAGTTGTCAGTAAATTACTTTATTAATAGGTACGTGTATTAGTTACAATTCTGATTTGTATGTTCCAAAATAATATGCGTGGGTTTACAAATTTTCGTAATTGACGGCTCTAGATTTTCAAGACAAATCTTTAATTAAGTCTACTGATGAAACTTGGGTCATTATTCGCCTAGCTGTATCCTACTTGGTAAGGTAAAACTTGATTGGTAAGTGTTAAACTTGATGTCTTATCAAGTTTAACACGTTGGTGATCCAAGACATCGTTTTAAATGAGTAATTATTTCTATAATCGAGGTTTTGAATCCTTACCAATAAATATAAAAGTAACGCTGTCTGTCTGTTTCTCTGTTATTCTTTCACGGTTACACAGATAAACTGATTAAGATGATATTTGGTAGAGAGATAGATTTAAACTTGGGCAAGGACATAGAATAAAAGTTGTTATCCTGTAGGCCTAGCACAGAGGGTGGGGGGTGGACAAACAAGTTTTCTCTACCTATTATCCCCTTATTCAATAGAAAAACCATAGACAAAGATTAGAGAAAACGGGTGTGTCTATACCTGTGATCGGCTTTTTGGTGCTTAAAATAGTGTGGATATGGGTGCTCGTGGCTAAGTAACAGCCGCACGGGTCGATCGATCAAAGCTTAATCTACGCTTGGCGCGGTCGGTCCGTGGATGTTCGCCAATATGACATAACGAAACTCTTCTATGCCTTGGATAGCACTTTAAGCTGTTGGTCCCAGCTGTCATTTGTACATCTTTGACAGTCGTTACAGGTAGTCAGGAGCCAGAATGCCTGACAACTAGTCTTATCGGTATCGTGTTATCCGGTAAACTGGGTTGTGGAGGTCAGAGAGGCAGACGCTCCATGTGAAACACTGGTACTCAGCTGCATCTGGTTTAGACTGGAAGCCGTCCCCAACATAGTTGGGAAAAGACTAGGCAAATGATGACGAGTGAAACCGTGGTAAACTGCTAGTAAACTGAGGTGTTACATAATATCAGAAACTTACGACTAAGCCCAATATAATATGTTCGTAACAGCGTTATGTTGCAAAGCGTAGGGATTCACTGTAGAGTTATGTTCCCGGTCGCATACCCCGCAAATAGTGCTGACAACTTGTAGCCCGGGATTTGTGGTGAAAAAAACGGGAACCCGGAGGTAAATTTCGAACGTTTTGTGGTGGTTTAGTCTGATAAATTTATTATTCACTTAAATAAAATTACGCCACTCAACGCTTTTGGCGTCCTTTTTTCGAGTTTCGAATATGATATAAGTATTACAATACATAGTTATTCAATTTACTAAAGACAAGAAAGGTCGAAAATTATTAAGTATCCCTGTATCCCATGCCATTCAGTTAGTGTCATAATTTTTTAATTAGTTTAGCCCCAGTTCGGCTGTAATTTGTAGATCTTTGATAGTCGTTACTGTTTCATATTGACTGCCTATCTGACCTCCACAACCAAGATATCGAGTAACATGCTACCCTCAGTAAGACTAATTGTCCGACTTTCTGGCCTCTGACTACCCGTACAGCCTGTCAAAGACCTATAAATGATATCCAGAGCCACGTACTTTACGAGGGATAGAAGACATAGATGGTCACCCATCTACGGACCGACCGTGCCAAGCGCAGCCACGAGCTCCTCCTTCCACGCCTACATCAAAGTAAACTAACTAGTGAGTTTGTTTGTTTTGCTGATATGGTAAAAGAGCTGAAACAATTTGAATGAGTTTGGTCTGGAGGTAGAGTGACCTCAAGATTTTAGGCTACTGTCTATCCAAGTTCGTTAAGTAGTTCCCACGGGACGTGGGTGAATCCGCGGGAAAAAACTAGTACCAACTAAAGTCCAAAATTTAACATCGATGCACTATTGTGTTGATGTTTTAAATTCATTAAAACAACAGTCGGTGTGGTTTACATAAAACTTTTAATTGAGATTTAAACCGAGACTATTAGACGGGATTTATAGAGGCGTTAAAGTAAGACGGGAGATTGAAATGTATACCTGTTTATTTGTTTTGTTTGAATAAAATTGCTTTATTAAACTATTTCTAATTTATAAAATGAATTAATTAGTAATAAAAAATAAAAGAACTATTATTTTAAATTTGGAAGTAATATAACGCATTTTTAAACTGAAGACTGGATTTCGGTACCTACCCTATTTCTTAAATATATTGACGACAGTTTTTATATACTTACTTACCTAAATAAATTAAGTAACAGAAAAAAAATAACAATCACAGCTACATATTGGTAATTTTCGCATTTATAGTTCACATTCAGTTTATTATAAGACTGAACTACTTCGACAATTGGCACTTGCCCTAATAATAACATAAAGTCATTGTTTAAGGCAAAGTTAACAAAAAAAAACATTCGCCAACCCCTCACTACCTTAATAACTCATCAATATGATTTTATGATTCCCGCAAATCTCGGGACACTTCCCCACACTATTCCCACGTAACATTTATGTGTATCAGTATATCACGGCTATTATATCATTGTTTATACCTCTCGTGTACTTACTAATGACTGATGGTAGGCTTCAGACGGTCATTACCGTCGTTTTTAGGGGGAAAATCTCAAGAAACGTGCTCAGAATACGTAAATTATAAAGTTCTTTTGTCTGCAGTAACGGTCTAAGCTTAGTTTTATTTTGTACAAATGAAAAACTTCATACTAAGATTTTTTTATTTCAAGAGTCTTGTTTGAAATTCTTCAGTCTTGATGTCTAAAATAAATCTTGGTCTACCCTGTTTCTTTTATATATTTTTATGAGAAAGCATGCAAAGTTTAATGACAAAATTGTGTTATATTATGCCTTTGAAAAAAACGCCCCTTAGGTGCAACTAACGGTACTAAAACGGTTCTACTAAATGTACCTACAGGTTGATAGCAGTTTTTTAAAAGTACGATAAAGCGTGGATAGATGGCGCTACTGTACAGCAAGCCGCCATTTTGGTAAGCTTCGATACTAGTTAGTTCCAAAAATAACACCTAGATGGCGCTGTCTTCATATATTAACATTTCTTAACAAAATATGCTATTTTCTATTATTACCAATTATTATAAAAGCATCTTACTGACTTTTTAAATTAATTAATTCATAATTCATTGCAAAAAGATATATTAAGGAAAAAATATTAAATGATTTGTGAGCATTTTCAAAAAGTTCTATATCGCGCAAGCAACTTTTTCTTGTTGGTAATGACTTATTCTAAAATTGAGGTTCTACTGCTGTACTTGCTTCGGCAGTACATATACTAAAATTGGAACGATACAGAGAAGATTAGCATGGCCCCTGCGCAAGGATGACACGCAAAATCGTGAAGCGTTCCACATTTTTTGAAATATTCTAGTTTGGAATCTATCAAGTTGATACTATTTTTAAGGGTCTTGACCTAACCTATAATCCGCACTCTTTTATTAAATGTATTGTTTTTCTGTTAGGTTGGATATTTTTTTTTTTAAATAAAAAGAAATTGCTTATTTTACAATATCTAACCGAATACTTTCTGCAATAAGTCTACATTAACATTTAGAACTTCACTGTAATTTTCCAAAGTACTGTATTTTTTACTTGGAAACATTGAATTTTTTGCATTGAACTAGAAGCACTACCTACACCATACTCCCTGTAACAGACAACGTATTTTTCTACCGTAATGGTAAACAAACACTCTTGTATGGGGTCCCACTTTAAGTTCTCCTATGACAAACCAACTTTGCAATGTAATGAGAGAGAAAATGAGCCTTTGTAATGTGCACCCCTAGCTAACCTTTAACTACGGAACCCTAAAAGTATCGTCCTGCAATAAAAAGGCGCATCTTATGAGCAAGCACGCCTCTCAGACGTATTTAAGACTATCTTTGCACTATTCTTTTTACAGAGTTCTCTCGCCGATAGCGCTTTATTTAGTAGTCTGCAATCAAGCGGCGTGTCTTATGAAGTGGCACGTCTTTGAGACGTATTGTTAGAAAGACTATACATTGCAGTTTTATGAAGTTGTTGCGTTTTGTATAGGTTTTTATAAACTTCTCTTTCGCGGGTCTACACGCAAATCGGATACGAATTGTATTGTACGGTTCAGTCTGAAGTATGCCCCGTGTACGTAGATTGGTAATATATTACGTTGGAAACCCACTTTTTAAAGAAACTTGTATTACAACTGACTTCTGACATAGTTGTCAAACCGGGGATCGTGTAGTTTTCTATTAATTAAATAATTTCAGGAATCTTGGTGTCTTACAAATAATGCTTTATGTGTTTCATTATTAGCCATCGGGATTGTTCGATCGAGGTTATACTACGCTTGCCGGATGGCGGATTTTCACATTTTCACACTTGTGGATGGGTGACCATTATTTTTTTTAAACTATTTCATTCGAGACGCAGGTGTAACCAGGGTGTAAAAACTACATAACGCACCTGGATAAAATTAAAACCAACCTACAACCGTCTTGTAGGTCCCGTTTTACTGTGAAAGCGTTACAAACAAACACACTTTCGTATTCATAATACCTATTGATAAGACTAACTTTCCGCCAGTGACTTCGCCCGCTTGGGCTATACGAATTTAAATTAAAAATGACAGTTTCATACAAACTTTGCCCTCCTTTTTAACCTTTAGGGGCAGAATTTCGGTAAATCCATACTTATCGCATGCCTACGCCAAACCAAAAACACCTTCCAAGTTTCTCTACGATCAGCGGTTTAGGCTGTGGGTTGATCCATCAGTCATTCAGGACAAAGCATTTTACATGTATAGATTTACTTTTCCCTCTAATTTTCATTCCATTTTACGTAGTTATTACATACATACATAGGTACATAAATTCTTTGTGCATTCTCCATTATAGTTTCTCTGACAATCAGCGAGCATTCACATCGCTCTCTGCGGGAAAGAAAAGACTGGTGAATCAAAGTAAGGTCGCGCTTGATTTAACCGCTGCATACACTTACCGGTATTGTGTGTTCTGTTTAAGATATTGGATAGAGTATATCGTACACTGGAGTGCAATAAATTTGGGTCAGGATCGTGTGCCAGTGTTTTAGAACTATACTCAAGCATTGATCTTGATTTTCAGTATTTAAAACGTGAATGACGACTTATTATAAAGTAGATCGGTTAAGTTGAAATTCTAAATTCATATGACAAGGTATTTAATTTTTAAAAATACAAAAAAGAAACATTTTTTTCACTTGATAAGCTTACATTATAATTTCATTTTTATTATTGCTTACAGCAAGTAAGCGTGATTGTTTTAGTGTAAATTGTGATTGTAATAAATATCTAGAGATAAACTCGATCAGCTTCAAAGCTACTAACACTAAAACAATGAATAAATTTATACTAGATTCTTTGTGCAATACAAAATATTAACAATACAATAGCAGTCAAATATAAATTCATAATCGTCGGCTTTACAGAAATTTACGTTATACTTTCAAAAATAAGATTTTTGATACTGACCCGGTTTTATTGCTCCACAGTGCAAGTAGTGGGTAGTGTAAAAGAGTTTATGTACTAAGACAGACGCGCACTCTGCACAATTACTCTCACGAACCTGTGTACCACACTACGTAATAAATTGCTACATGAACATAGTCGAAGAATACCTTATACCCAGCACATAATATCCTAGGTTTTGGCCACAGCGTCGCCCGCGTTTTATGGAAAAAAATAATCTGTATTATCAAAATAATTCTTGTTACCAAACCTGTAGTTCTAGAAATTATCAGTTACATACAAAATTTGCATTTGTATGAGTTTTCCTCTTGCCTTCAGCTCATTCTAAGTTTTTTTTTAACTTTGCCCCATAGGAATGTCTCCTGTATCGTGGGTGAGTTTACAAACATACATTACACATACATAACACCCAGACCCGAAACAATTTTAGTTGTCGCGTGCTGGAATCGAATCCGCGACACGCAGCGCAAGCCAATTGCTCAGCCACTACCACGCAGGTCGAATGCTGTTAGAAGCACCCTGCAAGAGGTCATGTAAAAAAAAAACTACACCAATCGTGCCGTCAACTGATTGTCTGTAAGATATTAACGATGAGGCCGTCCATTGTGCCACCTACCTCATTTGTTTTAATTTATTATAATCAAAATAAGTGTGAGTAATGAATATTATATAAAATATTCTCTTTAAAATATTCCTCAACACTAGATAGTGTACATGTATGGGTATATATATAGGTAGGTGGTGTAGTGTGTTCAGTAGTGTTGAGGGTGCAGATAAATAAGTCCAACTCCAACACAAAGGATATCACTCGTATATTAACGAAATACACAGAAGGATAGTTCACACACAGTAGAATAGTTCACACACACAATAGAAAGTCATACACCATAGAAAAGAGAAGGAGTAAAAAGTTCAAAGCGATAGCAAAAGTATATAAAGTTCAGGATCACATAAAACAGCTGATATTAAGTTCGCGCGGTAGAAGCAGGTAAGCGAGCGGTAAGCAAGCGACACGGGCTTCGCGGCCGATGATCGAAAACCGACTAGCGCGGGGTGAGGAACGGCGTGCGCACGCGCATATACCGTGGTACCTGTGACGCGTAGATCATACTCGTTCGACAGGTAGCCGGGCGGCCGAGCCGTTCGTTTCCAGTGCATGATTATAGTAATTAGTAAATAAGATAGATTTAAGTAGGTAAGCAGAGAGGTTAGTGTGTAAGTTTTTATATTGTAATTATTAATTGTACATAGTGTTTTGTGTACATAGTTTGTAAATAATATTATATAGGAAATAGATATAGATAAATTTAAATAAATATGTAAATAAGATTTTTGTGTGTTAATGTGAATGTGTGAGTAATGTAGTAGACAGTAGGCTACATCACTCCCCCCCAGAGATCGTCACTACGGGCGATAAAAATCAGGGAATCGGACTCTGCGACCTGAACGCGTCCTTCTGACGTCCTCCTGGGCTGGGGCACTTTGCCCTATAGGAACAGGAAGAGGTGTGGGACTAGGTTGGGGGTTAGGATTAGGAATGGGAGTGGAGGTGGGATTGGGTGATGGGTCAACCAGTATGTAGGCCGGTTTGAGGCGGTCTATGGATACTGTCACACTCTTCCCCTTGACCTGTATTTTGAAGGTCTTTTCACCTCGTTCGAGAACTTCATAAGGTCCGGTGTAAGGTGGCTGTAAAGCACCACGTAATGCATCGTCCCTTAAAAATACGTGACTTGAAGAAGTAAGATCTCTGTAGACAAAGATTTTGTCTTTATTGTGACGTGCAGCTGGAGTCGGCTGAAGTTTAGCTGCGAATTGGTGTAGGCGAGAGGTGAAGTCCGATATATCGGTGGAATCTGGCTTAAGAGCCTGGAAAAATTCTCCAGGTAGGCGTAGTGGCTCGCCATACACCAATTCGGCAGAGGACGACTGAAGGTCATCCTTAAATGCGCTTCTTATGCCTAGCAGAACTAAGGGTAACGTGTCTACCCAATTGCAATCTGCGTGGCACATTATAGCTGCTTTCAGCTGACGGTGGAATCGTTCCACTAGCCCGTTACAGGCTGGGTGATACGCGGTTGTTCTGCGATGTTTGAATCCGATCATTTTTCCAAGATATTGGAAAAGTGACGATTCAAACTGTCGACCGCGATCGGTGACAATATCGGTAGGACATCCAAACCTGGATATCCACGATATTAATGCCTTCCCAACTGTTTCGGCAGTCATGTCCACCATGGGTGTGACTTCCGGCCAGCGAGTGAAACGATCCACCGCAGTGAGACAATAGCGATAGCCCTGCGAAATAGGCAGAGGGCCAATAATGTCCACGTGGATGAAGGCAAATCGAGCGCGAGGTAGATCGAACGTGCCCAGTGGAGAAGACACGTGGCGATAGACCTTGGCGCGTTGACATGCCAGACATTGACGAGACCACTCTCGACAATCTCTGCGCACTCCAGGCCAAACGAATCGCTCGGCAACTAGTTTAGCCGTTGCGTTAGCGCCTGGGTGGCTGAGGCTATGGAGACTGTCGAAGATTTGTTTCCTCAAGTCTTTAGTGACAAACGGTCTAGGTGTGGAAGTGCTGACGTCACAATAAAGCTCTGTGCGAGAGTTGGGGACACTCAACTTTTTCAGGCGGAGTGAAGATTCTCCTCCCAGAAGTCGAGTCAACTCTATATCAGACGCTTGAGATGAGGCCAGCACGTCTAAATCGACTGGCATCTGCAGTTCCTCAACACGTGACAGTGGATCAGCGACGACATTGTCTTTTCCTGAAATATGGCGTATGTCAGTGGTGAACTGCGAGATGAAGTCGAGGTGACGATACTGCCTAGGCGAACAGTTGGCTTTCCTTTCGCTGAAAGCGTAACTGAGCGGCTTATGGTCAGTAAACACCACGAAATGTCTTGCCTCTAGCATGTGACGAAAGTATTTTATACTTTCGTATATGGCTAAGAGTTCACGGTCATATGGTGAGTACTTCTGCTGAGTGGGACTCAACTTCCGTGAGAAGAATGCGAGAGGTTCCCAGACATTGTTTTTGAATTGCTGCAAAACTGCACCCATTGCCAAGTCGGACGCATCTGTTACCAGAGCGAGGTCGGCCTGACAATCTGGGTGTGCCAGTAATGCAGCATTGGCGAGACTATTCTTGCACTCGTTGAATGCCAACAGAGCATCCCCTGAAATGTCAACTGGGTGCGAAGCCTTAACATTACCGGTAAGTAAGGCATTTAAAGGGGCTTGAATAGATGCAGAGTTCGGTAAAAATCGCCTATAAAAGTTGAGCATTCCTAAAAATCGCCTAAGTTGCCTAACTGTTCCAGGAACTGGGAATTCCGTGATGGCCTGGACTTTGGATTCCAAAGGTTTGGTGCCGGATGCGGAGATACGGTAACCTAAAAATGTTACCTCGGATGCACCGAAGACGCACTTAGAAGTGTTGACAAGGACGCTGTATTCCTTCATGCGACTGAAGAGCTGGTGAAGGTGGGCCTCGTGCTCGGCTTCATCCTTGGAAAATACGAGAAAATCGTCTAGGTAGCAGTAGCAAAAGCCGAGACCGCGCGTCATCTCGTCAACAAACCTTTGGAATGTTTGGCCAGCATTTCTTAAACCGAAGGTCATGAAGGGGAATTCATACAGGCCAAAGGGAGTAGTGATGGCAGTTTTTGGTATGTCATCCTCAAAAACTGGGATCTGGTTGTAGGCCTTCATCAAATCAATTGTCGAGAAGACGGTACAACCAGATATGGAGTGGGCGAAGTCCTGGATGTGCCTAATAGGATAACGGTCTGGGATAGTCCGTGAATTAAGCATCCGGTAATCGCCACAAGGTCGCCAGCCGTTATCCTTCTTAGGCGCCAGGTGTAGAGGAGAAGACCAGGGGCTTTCAGAAGGACGCGCTGTGCCGTTGCTGAGCATAAGCTCGAACTCCTGTTTTGCAATTTTAAGTTTATCCGGTGCTAGTCTGCGGGGGGTACATGAGATAGGAGGTCCAGGTGTAGTCCTAATGTGATGTACCGTGTTGTGCTTTGGAAACACCGGCGTACCTGCAGGACGTGTAATTTCAGGGTACTTACTTAAAATGGCGTGGAAACGCGTGTCGCCTGTTGCAACCTTAACAGAACACACATTGGTATTGGCGATTGAGGCAATTGAAGACAAGGTTGTAGTGTTGTCAAGTAAGCGTTGATTTCTGCAATCGACAATTAAATTATAATAACTAAGGAAATCAACGCCTATGATTGGCTTAGTTACATCAGCCACTATAAAGCGCCAAACAAAATTGCGCCTTAAGCCTAAGTTAAGGTTAAGCTCGATGAAGCCGAAGGTAGCGATGGCTGACCCGTTAGCTGCAGTCAGCTCGAAGTCAGTCCTGGCTCGACGTTCCCGAAGCGCAGAACGAGGGTAGACACACAGGTCACTGCCAGTGTCCACCAGGAACTGGACGTTCGTGCTGCGGTCGGTGATGAAGAGGCGACCCTTGTATTGCGGACAGTCGTTTGTCGCCACTACCGACTGCCTGCGGCGTTTCCCGCTTTGTTGTAATCACAAGGCTTCAAGCACTTGTGAGCCTGCGCACCAAACTTACTATGGTACCAGCATATTGGGTACTTCCGGAAGCTGGAACTGGATCGGCTGCGCTGTCGCGATGATGAGCGGCGGCGATTGCGTGGTCTGGATCGATCGGTCGTGTAGCAGCAGGCTGCGCGAGTGTGCTCCTCAAGCTTCATGGTCAGATGCTGCACCATCTTCTTTAATTCGGCGATCTCATCCGACTGACTTGAAGCCGTCTGAGCCCTACTAGAATACGCAGCGGCGACGTTACAAGGCGACGCGAGCTCCTGGATGCGGTCTGCCAGGTCTGCCAGCTGCTCAAGAGAATGGGTGGGCTGTGATGCCAGTACCGTCTGGATGTTATGCGGGAGGCGGTTGCACCATATTGACCGGAGGAAATCATCAGGCACAGAAGGTCCAGCCAAGTCTTGGAGGTGTCGCAAGAACTGTGAAGGCTTCCTGTCACCAAGCTCTTCGTGAGTGAGGAGTTGCCTGACCTTCTTCTCGTGCGACGCGGAAAGTCGCTTTATAAGCTCGCACTTAATTTTATCATAGCGGTTCTTCGCCGGAGGATTGATTATAATATCCTTCACGGCTTTTGCGTACTGCACGTCTAAGTTATTGGTGACGTTGTTAAATTTTATGACGTCATCAGTGATGTTCTGGCTGAAAAATTGGCCTTCCAGCAATGCGAACCACAATTCTGGATCCTCAGGTGAGAAAGGAGGTACTTTTATTTTTAAAATTCGTACCTCAGTATCACCGTGGTCAGTCGAAACACGCACTCGGCGGGTGCGACGTTTGGTGACGTTGGCGTCGGTATTTGAACCAACGGTTTTGACTGACTCACTGCTATCACTCATATTGGTACCTGGTTTCGGTATCTGCGATCCTCGTGTTCTCAGGGGTCACCAGTTATGGGTATATATATAGGTAGGTGGTGTAGTGTGTTCAGTAGTGTTGAGGGCGCAGATAAATAAGTCCAACTCCAACACAAAGGATATCACTCGTATATTAACGAAATACACAGAAGGATAGTTCACACACAGTAGAATAGTTCACACACACAATAGAAAGTCATACACCATAGAAAAGAGAAGGAGTAGAAAGTTCAAAGCGATAGCAAAAGTATATAAAGTTCAGGATCACATAAAACAGCTGATATTAAGTTCGCGCGGTAGAAGCAGGTAAGCGAGCGGTAAGCAAGCGACACGGGCTTCGCGGCCGATGATCGAAAACCGACTAGCGCGGGGTGAGGAACGGCGTGCGCACGCGCATATACCGTGGTACCTGTGACGCGTAGATCATACTCGTTCGACAGGTAGCCGGGCGGCCGAGCCGTTCGTTTCCAGTGCATGATTATAGTAATTAGTAAATAAGATAGATTTAAGTAGGTAAGCAGAGAGGTTAGTGTGTAAGTTTTTATATTGTAATTATTAATTGTACATAGTGTTTTGTGTACATAGTTTGTAAATAATATTATATAGGAAATAGATATAGATAAATTTAAATAAATATGTAAATAAGATTTTTGTGTGTTAATGTGAATGTGTGAGTAATGTAGTAGACAGTAGGCTACATCACTCCCCCCCAGAGATCGTCACTACGGGCGATAAAAATCAGGGAATCGGACTCTGCGACCTGAACGCGTCCTTCTGACGTCCTCCTGGGCTGGGGCACTTTGCCCTATAGGAACAGGAAGAGGTGTGGGACTAGGTTGGGGGTTAGGATTAGGAATGGGAGTGGAGGTGGGATTGGGTGATGGGTCAACCAGTATGTAGGCCGGTTTGAGGCGGTCTATGGATACTGTCACACTCTTCCCCTTGACCTGTATTTTGAAGGTCTTTTCACCTCGTTCGAGAACTTCATAAGGTCCGGTGTAAGGTGGCTGTAAAGCACCACGTAATGCATCGTCCCTTAAAAATACGTGACTTGAAGAAGTAAGATCTCTGTAGACAAAGATTTTGTCTTTATTGTGACGTGCAGCTGGAGTCGGCTGAAGTTTAGCTGCGAATTGGTGTAGGCGAGAGGTGAAGTCCGATATATCGGTGGAATCTGGCTTAAGAGCCTGGAAAAATTCTCCAGGTAGGCGTAGTGGCTCGCCATACACCAATTCGGCAGAGGACGACTGAAGGTCATCCTTAAATGCGCTTCTTATGCCTAGCAGAACTAAGGGTAACGTGTCTACCCAATTGCAATCTGCGTGGCACATTATAGCTGCTTTCAGCTGACGGTGGAATCGTTCCACTAGCCCGTTACAGGCTGGGTGATACGCGGTTGTTCTGCGATGTTTGAATCCGATCATTTTTCCAAGATATTGGAAAAGTGACGATTCAAACTGTCGACCGCGATCGGTGACAATATCGGTAGGACATCCAAACCTGGATATCCACGATATTAATGCCTTCCCAACTGTTTCGGCAGTCATGTCCACCATGGGTGTGACTTCCGGCCAGCGAGTGAAACGATCCACCGCAGTGAGACAATAGCGATAGCCCTGCGAAATAGGCAGAGGGCCAATAATGTCCACGTGGATGAAGGCAAATCGAGCGCGAGGTAGATCGAACGTGCCCAGTGGAGAAGACACGTGGCGATAGACCTTGGCGCGTTGACATGCCAGACATTGACGAGACCACTCTCGACAATCTCTGCGCACTCCAGGCCAAACGAATCGCTCGGCAACTAGTTTAGCCGTTGCGTTAGCGCCTGGGTGGCTGAGGCTATGGAGACTGTCGAAGATTTGTTTCCTCAAGTCTTTAGTGACAAACGGTCTAGGTGTGGAAGTGCTGACGTCACAATAAAGCTCTGTGCGAGAGTTGGGGACACTCAACTTTTTCAGGCGGAGTGAAGATTCTCCTCCCAGAAGTCGAGTCAACTCTATATCAGACGCTTGAGATGAGGCCAGCACGTCTAAATCGACTGGCATCTGCAGTTCCTCAACACGTGACAGTGGATCAGCGACGACATTGTCTTTTCCTGAAATATGGCGTATGTCAGTGGTGAACTGCGAGATGAAGTCGAGGTGACGATACTGCCTAGGCGAACAGTTGGCTTTCCTTTCGCTGAAAGCGTAACTGAGCGGCTTATGGTCAGTAAACACCACGAAATGTCTTGCCTCTAGCATGTGACGAAAGTATTTTATACTTTCGTATATGGCTAAGAGTTCACGGTCATATGGTGAGTACTTCTGCTGAGTGGGACTCAACTTCCGTGAGAAGAATGCGAGAGGTTCCCAGACATTGTTTTTGAATTGCTGCAAAACTGCACCCATTGCCAAGTCGGACGCATCTGTTACCAGAGCGAGGTCGGCCTGACAATCTGGGTGTGCCAGTAATGCAGCATTGGCGAGACTATTCTTGCACTCGTTGAATGCCAACAGAGCATCCCCTGAAATGTCAACTGGGTGCGAAGCCTTAACATTACCGGTAAGTAAGGCATTTAAAGGGGCTTGAATAGATGCAGAGTTCGGTAAAAATCGCCTATAAAAGTTGAGCATTCCTAAAAATCGCCTAAGTTGCCTAACTGTTCCAGGAACTGGGAATTCCGTGATGGCCTGGACTTTGGATTCCAAAGGTTTGGTGCCGGATGCGGAGATACGGTAACCTAAAAATGTTACCTCGGATGCACCGAAGACGCACTTAGAAGTGTTGACAAGGACGCTGTATTCCTTCATGCGACTGAAGAGCTGGTGAAGGTGGGCCTCGTGCTCGGCTTCATCCTTGGAAAATACGAGAAAATCGTCTAGGTAGCAGTAGCAAAAGCCGAGACCGCGCGTCATCTCGTCAACAAACCTTTGGAATGTTTGGCCAGCATTTCTTAAACCGAAGGTCATGAAGGGGAATTCATACAGGCCAAAGGGAGTAGTGATGGCAGTTTTTGGTATGTCATCCTCAAAAACTGGGATCTGGTTGTAGGCCTTCATCAAATCAATTGTCGAGAAGACGGTACAACCAGATATGGAGTGGGCGAAGTCCTGGATGTGCCTAATAGGATAACGGTCTGGGATAGTCCGTGAATTAAGCATCCGGTAATCGCCACAAGGTCGCCAGCCGTTATCCTTCTTAGGCGCCAGGTGTAGAGGAGAAGACCAGGGGCTTTCAGAAGGACGCGCTGTGCCGTTGCTGAGCATAAGCTCGAACTCCTGTTTTGCAATTTTAAGTTTATCCGGTGCTAGTCTGCGGGGGGTACATGAGATAGGAGGTCCAGGTGTAGTCCTAATGTGATGTACCGTGTTGTGCTTTGGAAACACCGGCGTACCTGCAGGACGTGTAATTTCAGGGTACTTACTTAAAATGGCGTGGAAACGCGTGTCGCCTGTTGCAACCTTAACAGAACACACATTGGTATTGGCGATTGAGGCAATTGAAGACAAGGTTGTAGTGTTGTCAAGTAAGCGTTGATTTCTGCAATCGACAATTAAATTATAATAACTAAGGAAATCAACGCCTATGATTGGCTTAGTTACATCAGCCACTATAAAGCGCCAAACAAAATTGCGCCTTAAGCCTAAGTTAAGGTTAAGCTCGATGAAGCCGAAGGTAGCGATGGCTGACCCGTTAGCTGCAGTCAGCTCGAAGTCAGTCCTGGCTCGACGTTCCCGAAGCGCAGAACGAGGGTAGACACACAGGTCACTGCCAGTGTCCACCAGGAACTGGACGTTCGTGCTGCGGTCGGTGATGAAGAGGCGACCCTTGTATTGCGGACAGTCGTTTGTCGCCACTACCGACTGCCTGCGGCGTTTCCCGCTTTGTTGTAATCACAAGGCTTCAAGCACTTGTGAGCCTGCGCACCAAACTTACTATGGTACAAGCATATTGGGTACTTCCGGAAGCTGGAACTGGATCGGCTGCGCTGTCGCGATGATGAGCGGCGGCGATTGCGTGGTCTGGATCGATCGGTCGTGTAGCAGCAGGCTGCGCGAGTGTGCTCCTCAAGCTTCATGGTCAGATGCTGCACCATCTTCTTTAATTCGGCGATCTCATCCGACTGACTTGAAGCCGTCTGAGCCCTACTAGAATACGCAGCGGCGACGTTACAAGGCGACGCGAGCTCCTGGATGCGGTCTGCCAGGTCTGCCAGCTGCTCAAGAGAATGGGTGGGCTGTGATGCCAGTACCGTCTGGATGTTATGCGGGAGGCGGTTGCACCATATTGACCGGAGGAAATCATCAGGCACAGAAGGTCCAGCCAAGTCTTGGAGGTGTCGCAAGAACTGTGAAGGCTTCCTGTCACCAAGCTCTTCGTGAGTGAGGAGTTGCCTGACCTTCTTCTCGTGCGACGCGGAAAGTCGCTTTATAAGCTCGCACTTAATTTTATCATAGCGGTTCTTCGCCGGAGGATTGATTATAATATCCTTCACGGCTTTTGCGTACTGCACGTCTAAGTTATTGGTGACGTTGTTAAATTTTATGACGTCATCAGTGATGTTCTGGCTGAAAAATTGGCCTTCCAGCAATGCGAACCACAATTCTGGATCCTCAGGTGAGAAAGGAGGTACTTTTATTTTTAAAATTCGTACCTCAGTATCACCGTGGTCAGTCGAAACACGCACTCGGCGGGTGCGACGTTTGGTGACGTTGGCGTCGGTATTTGAACCAACGGTTTTGACTGACTCACTGCTATCACTCATATTGGTACCTGGTTTCGGTATCTGCGATCCTCGTGTTCTCAGGGGTCACCAGTTATGGGTATATATATAGGTAGGTGGTGTAGTGTGTTCAGTAGTGTTGAGGGCGCAGATAAATAAGTCCAACTCCAACACAAAGGATATCACTCGTATATTAACGAAATACACAGAAGGATAGTTCACACACAGTAGAATAGTTCACACACACAATAGAAAGTCATACACCATAGAAAAGAGAAGGAGTAGAAAGTTCAAAGCGATAGCAAAAGTATATAAAGTTCAGGATCACATAAAACAGCTGATATTAAGTTCGCGCGGTAGAAGCAGGTAAGCGAGCGGTAAGCAAGCGACACGGGCTTCGCGGCCGATGATCGAAAACCGACTAGCGCGGGGTGAGGAACGGCGTGCGCACGCGCATATACCGTGGTACCTGTGACGCGTAGATCATACTCGTTCGACAGGTAGCCGGGCGGCCGAGCCGTTCGTTTCCAGTGCATGATTATAGTAATTAGTAAATAAGATAGATTTAAGTAGGTAAGCAGAGAGGTTAGTGTGTAAGTTTTTATATTGTAATTATTAATTGTACATAGTGTTTTGTGTACATAGTTTGTAAATAATATTATATAGGAAATAGATATAGATAAATTTAAATAAATATGTAAATAAGATTTTTGTGTGTTAATGTGAATGTGTGAGTAATGTAGTAGACAGTAGGCTACACATGTATAACAATTTTCCCGACCAGAAAATTGAACCCGAGACCTTACGCTCATCTAGTGCTGTAAAAATAAAATGAATGATAAAAGTGATAATTTAATACACTAGACATCTAAAATTATATATTTTTTTAAATCATGTAGAGGTCACTGACCTCCCAAAAGATCGTCTCGTGCTCGTCACGTTCACGCGTTGAAAATAAATTTTAGAAACAGGCAGCATTTGAGACGATGAAAATTTAATAATTTAGTTCGGATATAAAATTTAAACGGTGGATCATTCTAGAAGCATTCGTTTGGCTACTACGGTCAGTTTTTAGATGGGTGGGTGATATACCTGGAGTATGAGAGATTACGTGACTGTACGTAGAACAGGATAACCACGGAGTAGTATATTTATGATAATTATCATCTGCCTTGCCTTTTCCCACCTATGTTGGGGTCGGCTTCCAGTCTTAACCGGATGTGGGTGATTACCAGTGTTTTAAATGGAGCGACTGCCTATCTGAACTCCACAACCCAGTTACCATGGGGTAATACGATACCCCATTGTAAGACTGGTTGTCAGACTTTCTGGCTTCTGACTACCCGTATCGAATGTCAAAAATCTACAAATAACAACCGGGACCAACAGCTTAACGTGATTTGCGAGGCACGGACGAGTCGCTTTGACATAGATGGTGACCTATCCATGGACCAACCGCGCCAAGCGCAGCTTAACCTTTGATCGATCGACCCGTGCCGGCTATTACTTAGCCACGAGCTCATCTTGATATATAATTATTATTTTATGAGAAAAAAAATGCGAAATTGTGTGAAGATGTATGTACATTTGTAACACTTGCACGCAAGAATAACTGAATGGATAAAAATAAATAAACTATATATTTACCAAATGGCGATACACACGATACTTTTTACCCGGATGCGCGAAGTAGTCAGGATGTGGATGAAACCGCGGGAAACAGCTAGTTCTAAAAAAAATAACAAGACAGGTATTTTCTCAGAAATGTTAAGCCTAAATATACTTACAAGTACAACCTAATATTAAGCTCAACATACGTACCTACCTTATATTCGACAAACCAAAATATTTCAACAAAACGCGACTCAACATTTTCCCCTGTTGTCCACACTTCAAGTGGGTACTTAAATGGTTTTAGTAATGAGTTAGCGTGTCTAGACGGGCCCGTACCTACACACTATGTAAATTAGCACTAAGCCTGCCACCTCTTACTAGTCCTGCTGAATTAAATTTTGAATTACTGAAGCTTATATCAAACCATATTGTCGTAAAATTTGTGGGGTTCGTGCACTGAGCTTGCTCGCTTGTAGCGGCAGAATGGAGATTATTTTGCTAAGGTGAAATGGGAATGAACTTTTGTATACAATACTTCTGCCCGCGACTTCGTCCGCGTGGAATAGTGGTGCTCCGCTCCTATTGATTTTAGCGTGATGAAATATAGTCTATAGCCTTCTTCAATAAATGGGCTATCTAACACTGAAAGAATTTTTAAATCGGACCAGTAGTTCCTGAGATTAGTAGCGTACGCAAAAATAGTAACTTTTCTGGTTGATTTCTTACACCTTGTGTCCGAAAAACCCAAATATCTTACGGAACCCTATTTTTTTAGCCAGCCAGCCTATTTTACTCGTGGATAATGTAACTTTCGAATGGTGAAAGAATTTTTAAAATCGGTCCAGTAGCTTTTGAGCCTATTCATTACAAACAAACAAAGTTTTCCTCTTTATAATATTAGTGTAGATTGGAAAATAAATTACTCTAGACATATTTTAATTATACATTAAGCCAACTTTTACGATAGTTTCATGAGTTTCAGAAGGAGTGACGCTTCGAATAAAATGTTACGTTTTCTGTGTAACCGGCTGCACTGATTTAGGTAGGTACAAAGATACTCTTTATCCGGGTACGTATAATAGTTCCCTGCAGATACGCGAAAGATTTGCTCCCAAAATTCAATAATAACAACAACACCACAAACAATAACAACAACAAAACCACACACAAGAACATATATCTATCTTTTAAAAACTATACTCAAAAAGACAAATTTATATCATTTAGTTAAACAACCAACAAATCAGACAACAAAGGCGTAGAAGTAGTATTATAAAAATAATTTAAGTCACAAAATACAACTAAGTAGAAAAAAAAAATAAACAAACATCACTCGCCTAACAAAATCCACGTATTTCATCTGGTAAAGAGCTTTCTTATGAACCGTCACGCATCGCTGGATGCCAAATAAAACCATAGCTACTCGTTTTCAAATAAAACTGAAATGAAATAAAACCTACAACTCAAGAGTCGAAGCTCAGTATTGAAGCTGGAAAATTTAAAAATATTGTGGTCGAGAGCTCATGTAAGAGCTATTTACTTTAAATGCTATTGAGGTACTTAGGTACTCTATTTCGAAAACGAATTAGCAATGCTATGTAGAGAAATAAATGCTACTATTATCTGTACTAATGGATTATCTGGACTAAGGGATGTCGTGGTGGCCTAGTGGTTAAGGCACCTGCCTCTCGTGTACGAGTGTGCAGGTTCGAAACCTGGCAAGTACCAATGTGACTTTTCTAAAGTCATATGTACTTTCTAAGTATATCTTAGACGTCACTGACTAACGGTGAAGGAAAACACCGTGAGGAAACCTGGACTTAAAAGTCTGAAATCGCCAATCCGCCTTGAGCAAGCGTGGTGATTAATGCTCATTGCCTTCTCTGTGTGAGAAGAGGCCTGTGCCCAGCAGTGGGACAATATATAGGCTGATGATGATGATGATCTGTACTAATTGATTTTACGAAAAATATAAACAAAATTATAAACTATTTAGTTATAATTTTCCCCCACAGATAAGTAAAATGGCATTCAATGATGAATGAAAATGTTTAGAGCATGAAATTGACATAAATGCGTCATCCTTACGCCATTTTGTTAATTTCTGTGGCAGAATTAGAACAAAACAGGTTATGTCTTCGTTTTCATTTTTTTGTCCTGGAACGCAAAAGGCAATAGAAGGAACATGGATGAGTTTTAGTCGGTACTAACTTCTGCCCGCGACTTCGTCCGCGTGGAATAGTGGTGCTCCGCTCTTAGCATGATGATATATAACCTCGACAAATGGGCTATTTAACACTGAAAGAATTTTTCAAATCGGACTAGCTAGCTAGTTCCTGAGATTACCGCGTTCAAGCAAACAAACAAACTTTTCAGCTCTATAATATTTATGGGTATAATTGCGCCACTTCTGCATACAAAAAATATTTAAGCGTTTTGAAAAACTACTTACTACCAATCTAAGCAAGCCTCTTTCCTAACGTTGGACTTGTTTAGTGATAAGATTAAAGTTTATCCTGTTACAACAACAATGGCTGAAAGTATTACTTTATTTCCACAGGGCAGTGCAATATTTTATAACCAATATCCCGCCGAGATGGAGTCGCAGCGGAAATTGTGTTCCGACTCGATCACGCCTCCACTTCGACAAACATTAGTTGTATTTTAATATAAACTTTTTAGTTAACAGACTGCTTTAGTGAAATTAAAACTACTATCTACAGGGTGAAATGTACTCTTTTTTACTCTTTTATTCTTGGTATTTTTATCGTTTGCACTGTAGATTTACTAGCCTAACAAGCCCTACTGTCAGAGTTTACTCAAATCCGGCTGATAGCCTCTGACATGGAATTGTACCAACGACTGCTATCAAGGTAGGTACCTAGGACGACGGCTTACGCCCCAAGTGTTATATCACCTCCAAATACATAAATTATAAATGCGTAAATTAGTGATGATTGTTATTTTTTTACGCAAAAACTATTGAACAGCATACAATGTTAATGACGCCCCCCCCCCCAGGGCCATAGCCTGACAAGGCTGCAGGTTGTTCGAAAGAGTTACCGCGCCCCCGGAATATAAAGGGCTGAGGAAGGAACATGGATGGGTTTTAGTCAGTAAGAGTCTGACACACCGTCCCGCCTCACTCAAAGCGGGAGAATTCATTGATGATTTCCCATCCGAAAGAAACAGCATATAATATTGGTACCTACACACATAGTTAACACATGTGATGCTTTTAATACAGGTATCTGGATCCAATTCTATGTCCATGCAGACGAAGTCTCGGATAGAAACAAGTAATCACATAGGTGTCATAAATCCGAATATTTCTCTCCTTGCTATTCTACTAAAACACAATTTCTCGCACAAAATCGTTACAACTCGTATCTCGTCTCCACAAAAACATCAAACAATTGTTATTTCGCAAACAAATAACAAAGCGGACCCGCATCACGCTTGTTAATTGTCCAGCGCTGGTGTTGGGCGTGGGCTACAGCGTGGACATTAATCTCCCAACTGCGGAATGTTGTCCCAAAGACATCAATTGCGGTTTTATGGTAGATTCCGTTTGTTGAATGCTTGTGTTGAAATTATAAAAAAATACCTTATTCGGGTCTTGAATATGATAAGTGATTTAGATGGTAGGGTAGGGTGGTATAGATGGATATTCTTATCTTAAATATGATCTGGATATTATGATTATCCTTAGGTTACATTACGTCTGTCTATTCGTCCGTGACACTTTCACGATAAAACGGCTCAACTTATTGAGGTGAAAATTGTTATGGAGATACATTGAACCCTGGAATAGGACATGGGTCAGTTTTTGTTCGAGTGCGGGAAGTAGTTCCTTCAGGATGCGGCTGACACCGGGGGAAATAGCTAGTGTTATGAATATTATAGGAAAGCCTTCGAATATAATATGGCATTGCTTTAAAAATAACATCACTTGAGACGTGCATCATGATACTCAACTTCCACTGTGTTAAAAAGAAAATGCAATAGTTCCATATAGTTGGTAGTTCTTGTAAATGGGTTGGCACCACTGTACATTTTTATATTTTACCTTTTATGTTTTATACTCAGTGCTTTGTTCTTTTTGCTGCCATATTATACTTACGTTTTTCTCAACTAATCTTTTCAATAATTTTACTAAAGTAATCACAAATCCTACACAATGTTTAAACATCCACATTTCCCTACATTTGAGGCAGTATAATAAAATCCTGTGACATCTCCAACTGCACGTATAGCCTGAAGCAGTTTAAAGCTGTACGTTCACAGTAATTAACAGCGCTTTGTTCGAACTACTTGCAGCGAACTTCAATGTTAATAAAAACTAGCTTTTATAGTACTGGGGTTTATATTTTTCTAGCTATTTTTTATCAACTTAGCTTGTTTCCTAGCTAGCTTATAACCGTGTCCCGAGTCCCATGTAAAATCTTATCTAAATCAGTAAAGCCGTTTTACCGTGGAAGCATAACAAAGAGATACAAATAAACAAACAAACTCGCTCTTGCATTTATACTATCAGTAAGGATTTTACAGTTTTTTAAAGGAAATAATATGTTTTTGAAATCGGTTGGCAAGCGACGGAGATATGCGCGAACAAACATTAAAAAAATACAAACATCCGAATTGTGAACTTTCTTCTTTTTTTGAAGTCGGTTAAAATGCACTAAAAACTATGTAGTTGAAAACTAATTCGTGAATATTCAGATCTAACAACGAAATGATCGAGATATTTTGCTGTTCGTTGTTCTGCAATTTCTAAAACCACGCTGTTACGTTGTTCTCTAGAGGTTGTTCAATAAAATGCAATCCACTATACGGACCACTCGCTGTTCTAGTACCTACGGACAATGTACTACGTCGAATATACAGAATTCCAATGTACTTACATAACCTCTATTGCTGTATTTTTTTTTTTCAGTACATAAAGATTTTTTCTTCTGATTCTGGTCAATGTTCTATGTGGTTTTTTACTGCAATGTTATTAGCATAGTGTGGGTAGCATGAACTTACTTTTATAATCTCAATAATAACATGAGCAATTAAGGGCCAATTTCACCGAGAGATGGGTATATAATCGGCCAGTTAAACAAAAACGTTTTTTAACCACGAAGCAGGAGTATTCTTATTGTCAACTTCTTGTTCAACGTCGGCTTGGTAATCGACTGTTTTAGGATTAGAAACCTAAATGATAGTTTACCCATCGTATGGTAGAAGTTTGAATTTATGGTAAACAGCTGTTTTCAGTTGATCGGATTGTTATCTTGTCGGTGAACTTGTACCTAAGAATAAGTAGCAATAATTTGTGTGAGCGATCTAACAATAAATAAATTAAACTCAAAACGGAAGCTCAAAGAAGGGCGTGAAATAAAAAAACCGAGATAACAGGACAATGCCAAAGTCGACCAAAAAACAAGATTAGAATCAAAGGCCACCCTTGACATAAACCTCACAAACCATGGACTTTAATTTCTTGCGAAATTGGCAAGGCCCATAATGAGGGCGGCAAAGTCGAGAGATCATTTACCCGCATTTAGCCGGGTAATACCGGCGCGAACTGGAAAGGCTCCTTCAGCTGAGACCTTTAAGAATAATTAAAGGCATGTTCTGTTATGATGCTTTGAAGTTAAGGATGTTATGGATTATTTATTTCTTGGATTAGAAGGTACAGTAAATATATGTCGTTGAGAATAAACATTTAAGTTGAAATTTTAGGTATTTGATACGATGGTGAACACAGTATAGTGAGGAGCTCGTGGCTAAGTAACAGCCGCACGGGTCGACCGATCATAAGTTAAGCTGCGCTTGGCGCGGTCAGTCCGTGGATGGGTGACCATCTATATCATAGCAAGACTCCTCCGTGCCTCGGAAAGCATGGTAAGCCGTTGGTCCCGGTTGTCATTTGTACATCTTTGACAGTCGTTACGGGTAGTTAGAAGCCAAAAATCTGACAACCAGTCTAACCAAGGGGTATCGTGTTACCCAGTAACTGGGTTGGGGAGGTCAGATAGGCAAACGCTCCCTGTAAAACACTGGTACTCAGCTGCATCCAGTTTAGACTGGAAGCGGACCACAACATAGTTGGGAAAAAGCTAGGCAGATGATGAACACAGTATAGTAAAAAAAACCGGCCAAGTGCGTGTCGGGCCACGCGCAGTAGGGTTCCGTAGTAGGGTTCCGTAGTAGGTCTCAGTTAGTCGACTATAACTCTGTAACCGGTTAAGCCTACTTAGCCGTGATAGTTTTCCTTGATAGTTCATTACATGTGCTACGTCTGTGAATTTTTTCACATTTCTAGGTACAGCCATTCAAAAGTTAGAGGGGGGGTAACTCGTATCGAACAAAAATTTTCACTTAAAAGCTAGATATTTCGCAAATGGCTCACTTAACCGAAAAAAGCTCTTCACACACCCATAATATTTTTGAAAGACCTATCTAACGATACCCCACACGAAGGGGTACGCGAGAAAAAAAATATTCATCCCTACTTTACATGTTTGGGAGCTACTCTAAAAAAAAATATTTTTCAAAATTTTATTATACCACTTTCTCGGCAATCAATATACATATTCATACCAAATTTCAGCTTTCTAATAACAAGAACCACGCAGCTATGCCGCGGACAGACAGACAGACAGACAGACAGACAGACGGACAGAGCGAAACTATAAGGGTTCCTTTGTCGGACTACGGAACCCTAAAAATCTGCTTGAGAGGATTGATTGTGATGTAGGTATACATTGTTATTTAGTAAGCCACATATGTAAATATTCCAGTTTTACTAATTATGAACCTATGATAAGTACCCTGTACTATAAAATAGTTTTTCAAAAAACTCCAGTTAAATACAAGATATTAATTCAAGTACTTTTTTTTTGCCTCCGACAGCCGTCTGGACTATCGCGTATTTTCTTTTAACTTTCTCCCTGTCTTTTATTAAGTCCAGTAATATAAATATCATAAGCACGAGTAATCTGAGCTTAAATTATGATTTATTAGCCTTAAGAGAAAAAGATATTTTTTTTTTCTTGAAAATTATATCTACATACGTTCATGAGGCTTCATGATAAAATTTTCTAAATCATCTTACAAGTTTTTGCCCGAGAATATTTTATTGACGAGGGCATCGGGCTATCTGAAAAGGGGGTTAGACAAGTGGCAAAAACGCTATAGAAAACAAAATGTATGGGAATGACATATAGCTAGTCGTAAACGAATGTCATTCCCATACATTTTGTTTTCTATTCTATAGCGTTTTTGCCACTTGTCTAACCCCCTATTCAGATAGCCCGATGCCCTCGTCAATAAAATATTCTCGGGAAAAAACTTGAAAAATAGAATATCAAAATGTAGGTTAGAAAAATTATCAAATCAAATCATTTTTTTTATTGTGGTCATAGGTCGATATAATAAATATAGAAGTTTTCAATATTTTGCTTTTTTAATATAGGTAAATGGTTCTTTTGGTTCAATTAAAAATACATAAAACATAGCTTTACAAAGACACTAACTAAATAAATGCGAAATTTTCTTTATTTTTGTGCTCTCGTTAAATAATCATTATAAACATTTTAGCCAGAACCTAATACTAAAAAAAAACTACCACAATTTTCACACTCAAAAACTAAATACACATGAATCTTTTATACTCAATACTTTTAAAAGTAAAAGAAACATATAGTATAAAGGGTAGCACTCACATTACATGAAAAGCACCCAAAGGGTTGTTCACATTTCCCAAGTTCCCTGCCCATCCTAACTTAATAGGAATGAGAAAGAAAAGATCGTATCGGCCATATATCTTCGCGAGTCGTAAAAGTCAATTGAAAGGCGACAACAACCCGAATAACGGACTCACCCTTAACCTAAGGGGTGTTGGCTTGTAGCGGATACATTGCCTGTTTATCTTCTAATTCCCTTATGAGTAGTAATGGTAATTTATAGAGGGAGGTCATTGAATGTTGATTTTTTAAATGGTCTACGTACAGTGAGATGAAACAAAATTTTTACATGTTTTTTTGTGAGAAGAACATTCATATTGCTCCACGAATAAAAACATAGAAATATACTTATTACATTACTGATCTACATGTGTTATAGTTATTGAAGAAAAACTTAAAAACAGTTTATTTCTTAAAGCCAATTTTTTTTAGAATTTTTGTCTGCATGTGTGTTTGTAACATACATAATTTATAACCTGGATTAACACGTAAGATACTTCATACCTATTATATCCGACATTTCGATAACAGATCATGCAAAGTCGCGGTCTTAGTTAGTTTTCCGCAGAAGCTGGAAAAATAAAACTATAGTAAAGAACAATAAGTTTTTAGCAAAAATGGTTGTGTTATTTCTAAAGCAAGAACACGTAGAATTATTTTGCCAAGATCGTATGCAGAGTAATTGAAAATGGCCGTTTAAACACATTCGGAACTGCATCTGACAGCGACTTCAGCCTACGTAGCACTGTTTAAAGTTTGTGAACAATGTCGGAGTTGTGCTGAAAAACTTTTCGTGAAGCGCTGAATTTGCTGGATGGTATTAGTGTCAATACTATAGTAATAGATTTTCATTAACGCAATCTTAAGATAATATCTAAAGAATTATTGAACCTAATACTTTTACAAATATAACCATAAAAAAATAACAAAAATACTTCTAAAATCACAGTTATTGCCCGGATGTCTCAATTATTGGTATTTCGCTCATACAGCAACCTAAAGTTGGAGTCGGTGTCGGTGTCGATTTTGGCATCGGCATCGGTCTTGGCATCATCCAAGATGGCGTCGGCGTTGGCATCAGCGTCAAAGGTGGCGTCGGTGTCGGAGTCAGCGTCAAAGTTAGCGTCGGTGTCGGTGTCAATTGCGGCGTCGGCGCCGGAGTTGGCGTCGGCGTCGATATAGGTGTCGGTGTCGAAGTCGGAGTCGGAGATTGCGTCGAAGTTGGCATCAGAGTCGGCTTCGCAATTAAAGTCGGTAACTGAGTTCACTTCGACGTCGATACTAGTTTGCGTAAACATTCTTATTTTAACGCTAACGCTGTTATTTTACGAGCAGCATTACACAAAAATATACCAATTTTATTTCTGTTTAAAAAACTCAATATCTATTTTACAAACTTTATGTATGTTAACAGAAACCTTAGCAATTATTTTTAATTACAAAATTACGCTAGGTTTCTCAAAAAGATATGCACTATAACTAATAGTACAACACGAAAGTAACATTAGCAGTTCTTAGCGAAGTCATTTTAATTATTCTTACAAATCCCTCCTGAGGAAACTTGTTCCAGATGGCGCCGGTTTGATCCGGATTAATGCGGTAACCGTGTAACTATGGGATATTAGTATGATAATCCTTTATTAACAGGAAGATGCAACATACTGCCAGAGTATTAAAAGACCAAAGAAAATATTTCGGCAATTTTAGCAAAATAATTTCTAACAAAAGTTAACTTGTAAAATTCTTAACAGATGTTCTTAAATACTACGTAATTTCAGAACAATATTACATTTGAAGTAACAGACGCGGTGATTGAACACTAACACTTTCTCCCACTATTACACAAATAGGAGATGAAAGTCCAGACTAGAAGTGGATAAAATATCAGACGATATTCGTGAAGTCAGGTGATAAATACATGAGTGTATCGTGTATGACTAGACGATCGGATTGTACCATCGGTTAAACGACAAGTTTTAGCAATTGTATAAGCTATTGGCAAATGGAAGACATGTCAAGGGTTAAGATTAAGTAGTGGGCTTACAAAGTTACGCATAGTAAAACTTTATAAATTTTCTAGATAAACAAAAATAAATTGTTTTAATTAAAAGTATGAAGACGCAAGCTGGAGACCTTTTTCTTTCTTTTTTACATATCATTTTTATGATAAGTACATTATTTTGGTATTTTATTTTTTTACGTTTGAAATTAATAAAGACAATTTGCTTTGTGTTTCATTGATTTACATTTTTAAACAATATCTAACAAATAAAGAAAAACAATAATCGATTTTAAATCTACGTTCAAGCCACGGTGGCATCCACCCTATCTTTAAAAAAATAGAACAATATGTTTTACCTTATAGGGAACGTGCTCAGACATAACCTAACATAGTCTGATTTTCTATACTCTATTTTGATTTGAATCTACGTACTTTTTCTTCTGTCTGCCCGTAGGAATAGTTGAATGGCAATTTTTAAACGTTTTCGACATCAGATTTTAGTGAAGAAAATCTAACCGTAAAAATATTTTTTAGATAGTGGCAAAAACAGATATAAATATAATTTTTGTATAAGGATTTTGTAGATTAACTCTTAAAAATAACTAATATTTTTGTCTACAGTTAAAAACGTGGAGTAGTATCGTCATCAGCCTTCTCGGAACTATTTTGGAGGTCCCTCACTTATGTATATTTTATGGGATAGGTACTAAGTTATTATTTGAAGCAATGTCTGAAAATTTCCAAAATATTTGAACGAATAGGGGAAAAATTATTCGGAATATAACCTACCTATGTTTGTTTGAATAACAATAAAAAGGCGCGAAATCCTATTTTTCTTATTATTTTTACAACAAATAACACGTTTTCTTAAGACAAATTAATTTTTAATTATTCTCATTATGCACATGCACTAAAATACATAATTATGCATCTTGCTATGACTAACAAATTAGGTAGCAAGTACATTATCTATACATTGTGTGCAGATAGTGAGCTTAGTTTAAATTGAATAATTTATAAGTAGCTTAAGGGTGTAACACGTTCAAGCCCTCTGAGTCGCTTGTCTTGGTAAAAGCTGGAAAGACCAGATTTTGTGCAAAAAAAGTGTTCAACCGCAAGTACCTAATACTGTACCAATACCAAAAATGGTGAATGAAAACATCCTGAACAAACTAATATGACTAAGACGCATAAAATACACACATTGTGACCTGTTAAATAAGGGAGACCTTATTATAAGTACTAATACTAAGAATATTAAGTGCCTTTTAAATTATATTACATAATTTCACGCCTTTACTAATGCTATAGTCATCTTCTATAAGCAATAGTCTACATTCATACACCTTTTCATTCTCGCAATATAGAATTCATCATCATCTGCCTAGCCTTTTCCCAACTATGTTGAGGTTCCAGTCTGAACCGGATGCAGCTGAGTACCAATGTTTTATATGGAGCGACTGCCTATCTGACCTCCACAACACAGTTACCGGGAGACACGGTACCCATTGGTAAGACTGGTGGTCAGACTTTTTGGCTTCTGACTACCCGTAACGACTGTCAAAGATGTACAAATGACAACTGGGACCAACAGCTTAACGTGCTTTCCGAGGCACGGAGGAGTCTCGCTATGACATAGATGGTCACCCATCCACGGACCGACCGCGCCAAGCGCAGCTTAACCTTTGAACTGTCGAACCGTGCGGCTGTTACTAAGCCACGAGCTCATTTCTCGTAATATAGAAATATATCTAATAATTATGCATTTTAGTTCTACCAGGACCAGATAAAAAAGATGCCTTAAGGTGTAACCAGTTTTTTTTCCAGCAGATGCCATCTTATCTCAGTTCTTAGTTAGCACTGGAACACTTAATAATACTGAGTGTCATAGCACTATAATTAGCAAAGCTTTTAAGTACTTAGCTAGTCAAGAATTTTAATACAAGCTTAAAGCAGGAGTAATGGCCGTCCATCCAGGCTCTTATCATAACGACTGACATACATCATGGACGCCTTGAGGGTATAAGGGAATGGTTCACTGAAAATATTGTGTGTAATTATCAGTGTCAGTTTAGTTTTGGTAAAGTACAAATGTTGAGTTAGATTTCTAGGGAATTTTTGTTCCAAGTAAGATTTTGAATGCTGCAAGAACTATTTAATTGAATAAGGTCTCAAAAAAGAAATAAAACACGCCTTCAAAACGCACTGCCAATCATATGAGCTGAAAAGAACTGGTACAACACATATTCTAAGCTATTTATCTATTATGAAATGTTAGAAGCATCTTGTTGGTTCAGATGGACAATTAAAGTTGTTTTAGAGTAAAATAGATGCTTCATGAAGAAGGACCAAAAATGTGAACACTGACCTAATCGAATATAATATTGGTCCTTTTAGCCGCAAATATGTATTACCTTTTTATTAACTAAACTAATTCTCGAATTCATCAGAAATAAACATAAATAAGCACTTAACACCTTTATTTCCTTTTACCATGAACATTTATTCAGCTCAATGTCTATTTAACACTGGACGGCAACTCAACCGTCTAAATAATTCAGCACTTTATCAGTTAAGACGTAACGTTGACCCTTCTTGTCCCTAACTGAGCTTCGTGGGGATGCTTGTACTCAAGAGAGGACAGACGAAATAGGGACAGTTTAGAACATCCGTAAATTTAAGGGACTCAGTTGTTTTTAGGGAGTGGTTTTGGATGTCTTCGTTAGAACATATTATGTGGGAAGTATTTTAAGGAGTGTTGGTCTTATGGTCCTAACTAATATTATTAATACGAAAGTGAGTTTGTTTGTTTTTTCGGCTGAACCAATTTAGATGAAATTTAGTATGAAGATAGATGGGATTCTGGCGACGGTTAGAGGCTAAACTTTAGTATTTATCCGCGTAATGTAGTTCTTCAGGACGCGAGAAACCGAGGAAAACAGTAGTTTTACTAATAAATAAAATTGAAGTGTCTGTCTGTAATGTGAATAAAAAGCTTTTTACTAAATGCATATTATATATTAATTTATCTTCACATTACCTTTATGACAACCATTTTTTATTTTATATCTGTGCGTCTGTTTATTCCGGGTAATATCCGAAATCGCTGGATCGATTATGATGAGACCTTAACTGGCAGATAACTGATGATGTAGTAATATGTAGTAACTTATGTTAGCTTTCCATCTGTCTATATATTGTCCCACTGCTGGGCACAGGCCTCTTCTCATACAGAGAAGGCATAAGCAATTAATCACCCAGCTTGCTCAAGGAGAATTGGCGATTTGAGACTTTTTTTAAAGTGTTTCCTCACAATTGCTTCACCGTTAGTCAGTGACGTCTAAGATATACTTAGAAAGTACATATGACTTTAGAAAAGCCACATTGGTAGGTACTTGCCAGTTTTCGAACTTGCACACTCGTACACGAAAGGCAGGTGCCTTAACCACTAGGCCACCACGACTTCAGTTCAATTCAGTTTTATTCTAGAAAAATAATTAAATCCAATACTTTAAAAAAAATATATTTTAATCAATTGATTACTCCAACATTTATTTAGTACCAATACTCAGTAATTTTTATCACACTTCAATAAACATGAATCAATTATATTTTTCAAAAGGCTTTCTACTGGGGAATATTAAATCGATTTCCAAGTGCGGAGGCCATTTTACTGTTAAAATAATAATACTCCGTTGATTACAAACGTGAAGTCAAAAGTACAATTTATTTTAAAACGTTGCCCATTCATGAGTGAACGGTGAAAAATTGAGTGTGAACTAATTTCTTTAATTTGCAAAATGACTTTCGTAGTTCAAGTTGAAGAGATAATTTTGGTTTCAACTGTGTTTTTTTGTGGTTCTATTCTTATTTGTCTTGTAGAAATCATCATCATATATGTTGTCCCACTGCTGGGCACAGGCCTCTTCTCATACAGAGAAGGCATGAGCATTGATCACCACGCTTGCTCAAGGCGGATTGGCGATTTCAGACTTTTTAAGTCCAGGTTTCCTCACGATGTTTTCCTTCACCGTTAGTTAGTGACGTCTAAGATATACTTAGAAAGTACATATGACTTAAGAAAAGTTACATTGGTACTTGCCAGGTTTCCCGGACACTCGTAAACGAGAGGCAGGTGACTGACTTGTAGAAATACTAACGTTAAATAGATTAGAACCGTTTTATATACTTGCTGTTTCCCGCGGTTTTACCCGCGTCCCAAGAGAACTAGTTAACGCACCCGGATAAAAAGCTTATAACTGTCTTCAGGGTTCTATCTATCTCCATACCAAATTTCATCCAAATCGGTTCAGCCGTTATACCGTGAAAGCTTAACAAACTCACTTTCGCAATTATTATTAAGAGTTATGCAAAAGTAATTTGTTATCTCTTTGCATGACACTTTTAACGTCTTACTTATAAAAAACCTGTAATTTGAAGTTTAACCTTTTCTCAGCTAATCCTTACTTAACGTCGTAATCCAGGATTAAGCAACTAAATTAAGTTAGGATTAACACTTAACAGCATTTATGAGTGCGATTTTTGCAAATCCGCTGCTATGCAGCAGATTAAAAAATAATGGGAATTTATAAGTAAGACGGTAACGGCTAAACCGATTTAGGTAAAATTTTGTATGGGGATAAATCCACACCTGGGATAGGACTTAGCATATTTTTTATCCATCTACATGACTTGGTTTGTACACAACGCAAGTAAAACTGCGGGAAAAAACTAGTAATTTAATCTTTGCTGAATAAGAAGAATGCAGTAATAAACTTGTATGCCACTGTTTATTAGATTGCAGGAGGAAATACTGTGCAAGTAATACCGTTTCCACTTAGTGGTTTAATTAGTAAGAAAGTTTAAGATCAAACTTGAACCAGCACTTTGTTTGTTGCGGCTGCGTCGATGTTGCTAGTATTTACATGCCTGAAATGTTGAGCGTGTAACTTTTACGCATAGTGTTACTTTCTAAAAAAAAGGGTATTTGTACTCTATTTGTATAAATAAAAAGATATATACTGTAAGTAAAAAGGCTAGATACGGCGAAGAAGAAAGAAAGAAAGAAAGAAAAACAGTTTATTCGCGTGCAGTAACACACATAAGAACATAGAATAAGACGAAAAACAAATAGGTGTATAATCTAAAACTAGGCATATAGACCAGTGCCAATAACTTTTGAAAACAAAAAAAATAATAGTAGGATAAAACCCATTGGAAAAGGAGGAGAATACAATAAAATGATAGGAAAAATAAATTACGGGCGATCTGAGGTCGGGAAGTGGGGGGAGGGGGGGTTAAAGTTAAAAAAAACGGTTTATCTCAATTTCCGGCAAAACTACAAGTCCTATGAAAAAAAGTTAAATGGCAAAGTTGTAGGTAATAAAAAGATCTACAACTTTTGGATTGACACTTTTTTCACATAACCTCAAAATTTATGTGAAAAATTCAAAAAACCAAGTTTTTGGTTTTTTATTTTTATCTTTTACAATATTTTTTTTTTTTCACGATATTTTGTGGAAACTTACCTTTTTATGTCCCAAACACACTGTAATTTATTTGATTTAAAATAATTATTTTTTCACCCTTATTTTGACTTAATATCGAAAAAACACCCTAATTTTCAATCGAAAATTCTCGCGTCAAAATATCACATTTTTTTTAAAAGTCGGTAGTCTTTTTGTTCTTTGAAATCTCTACTTTCAGATGGTATAAAAAAATATTTACATTGCTGTGGTAAATGTTCTCAGAAAATATAAAGAAACGCTACGAAATAACAGTTAGCAAGGCCTAGATCCTTCTAGCAACTCCCCACTTCTCTATGAAATACCTTTTAGCTCATCAAAAGGTCCGAAGTTCCGTAGGTCACTCAGATACATAAGTTATCTTAAAATAGCAATAAATAGGCATCTACGCAAAAAAATTAAGCCGGTCTAGGTAGGCCTTACTACCTGTTATTTCGTAGCGTTTCTTTATATTTTCTGAGAACATTTACCATAGCAATGTAAATATTTTTTTATTCCATCTGAAAGTAGAGATTTCAACGAACAAAAAAACCATCGACTTTTAAAAAAAAAGTGATATTTTGACACGAGAATTTTCGATTGAAAATTAGGGTTTTTTTTCGATATTAAGTCAAAATAAGGGTGAAAAAATAATCATTTTAAATCAAATAAATTACAGTGTGTTTGGGACATAAAAAGGTAAGTTTTCACCAAATTTCGTGATAAAAAATTAATTATTGTAAAAGATAAAAATAAAAAACCAAAAACTTGGTTTTTTGAATTTTTCACATAAATTTTGAGGTTATGTGAAAAAGTGTCAATCCAAAAGTTGTAGATCTTTTTATTACCTACAACTTTGCCATTTAACTTTTTTTCATAGGACTTGTAGTTTAGTCGGAAATTTAGATAAACCGTTTTTTTAACTTTAACCCCCCCTCCCCCCCACTTCCCGACCTCAGATCGCCCGTAATTTATTTTTCCTATCATTTTTATTGTATTCTCCTCCTTTTCCAATGGGTTTCATCCTACTATTATTTAATTCACTTTTTACCGTTTTTAGAGGCTAAAAGCACTGGCCTAATAGGCATATATAACAAAAAAACAATCTAATAAATGCGTCACTACTACGCGAAACGGCTAACGCTCAGCATAATGCGGTGGCCCGGGCACAAAGGCACCAGTCCACGGCGCTGGTTTTCAGCATTAACCGTAAATATTATTATGTATTATGGAGGAAGGTCACCATGTGGAGTTCTTTCATTGAAAGGGAATCCAAAGAACTTCACTCCTCTCTCTTCTCCTCCAGCCAGGCAGGTAATATTACCTGGCGGACCACTGCCTGACGGTTGATGTCAAGAAATTCTATATAATTGTTAATTTGCTTGTTACACTCCTTGCGTGATAGAGGTACCTATATATAGAAACCTATCTGCCTAGTTAGCATTCATTTGGCACCACCAAATGGATGTTGGATTCAATTTCTAGAATTTACAAAAAGGTTTCGAATTATTTCAGTACTATAATTTATATTTCAATAGCATTTTTTTATCTCAAATAGTACCTAACTCCCTTTGTTCGCGTAATATTATAAAATGAAGAAGTGCTAATGTTCAATTTCAGCCTAACCCTTTTCTATACTAATATTATAATGAGGAAAGATTTGTTTGTTTGTTTGTAGGGATTAAACTCAAAAACTACTGGGCCGATTTCAAAAATTCTTTCGCCATTAGAAAGCTACCTTTTTACGAAGTCATAGGCTATATTTATTTCCAGGAATAATTATGGAGCGATACTAAAACTTGAATAATGTAACCCAAGGTGTTAAAAAAATTACCACGGCGGGCGAAGCCGCGGGCGGAAAGCTAGTTGTGATATATAGGCGTGAAATAAAGATTTTATAAAAGTACTATGAAGTTAATTATTACCACCTATTGATAGAAAGTATGCCGAAAAAAACTTTTTTTAAACAACCAGTCTATGGTACTTGTAATATCGAAAAATGGTACTCCTGCAAGATTGTGCAGCTAGAATTTTGGATGGTAAAACACTTTAAAACTTGCAGCTGACAGTTCCAGCGCAAACAGCGCCCAAACTCAGCACTTTACCCTTTGATGTAGCGAACATGACCGTCGCCTCTTATGCTGAGGAAAAATATAGCACAGAGATGCTTAAATAATAAGTGATTATTCTACCAGTATAAATTCTACTATCTAAATGGACCTTAAATCAGAATTATATTTATAGCTTTGTAGATAAATAAATATGAGTGTAAAAATGAAAGGAATTCGGCCAAAGAAACTGAAACGTATCAACTAGTCTGAAATTTTACTTCTGACTGTGGCTGACCTACAGACAAAGACAGATGTATATATCATAACAATATCATACCTGTATACTCTGAGGGGAAGACAGGGGTATAGCTATAGAATGTTCCACAGTCCAATCCTTTAGTAGATCATCCAACCAAGTTCTCCTCTGGCTGCCTTGAGCTTCCTTTACTTCATTTTTAGGGTTCCGTAATCCGACAAGGAACCCTTATAGTTTCGCCATGTTCAGCTCAGAGGTCTTGGTACTAGAAAGCTGAAATTTGGTATGGATATGTATATTGATCACGCCGACAAAGTGGTAATAATTTTTTTTAGGGTAGGTATCTCCCATACAAGTAAAGTGGGGATGAATATATTTCTCGCGCGTGGGGTATTGTTAGATAAGTCTTATAAAAAAAATATAGGTGTGTAAAGACCATTTTTCGATTTAGGGATCCGTTTGCGAAATATCTAGCTTTAAAGCGCAATTTTTTGTTCGAAACGAGTATATGTAAAGTTAGAGGGGGGCCTCTAACTTTTGAATGGCTGTCCCTAAAAAATGGAAAAAAGCACATACCTACGTAGCACATGTAATGAATTTACAAGGATCACGGCTAAGTAGGCTTATTAGGTGGCTTTTTCCTCTGTAAAGATTTCACTAAATGACCGCCCAACTTCATCAGAAGAAAACCCTATGAAGATGATGACAATATTCTCCACCGGATTGCTACCAAAATTTACCTTAGAAAAAAACCCATCAAAGCTTGTTCAATGTATTCCTATATCAAAAAACTGAACTAACAAATTCATTAAAACTGAACTATAACGCTTACTTGATTCCACACAACGTTTTAATCAATTCCGAAAGTTGGCGAGTTGAATTTCAATCAGGCTAAACACCGCCTTAGTCAGCACTTCGAACGAACTAGATGCTAACTTACAAACGTATCGATTAATTCAGCTGATGGAGTATTAATTAATTATGCAAGAACCAGGCCAGAACCGATAGTTTGATTTTTAACATCATTGAATTTTCGGCGAGAGGTTAGCAGTTTTATGTCAAGTACTTACGCCACTTTATTTTTCAATCCCATGTATATTATGTATATACTTCAGCGGCATCTACCTATAGTTCCACTGCTGGGTACCGGCCCCTTCTCATACAAAGAAGTCATGAGCATTAATCACCCCCCTTGCTAAAGGCGTATTGGCAATTTCAGACTTTTGTAAGTCTAGATTTTCTATGTAGGTAGTTAATTAAATGTTAAAGCTAACTAATAAAATTACAGACTTTGAATCTAATTTAAAAAATAATCTGCAAAAACCAGTACTGAGGAAGAGAAAATTAATGAATGCAGTTCAATCCGGATTGAACCGGTATTATCCGGAGAAATTGCTGGCCGTTGCACGTAATACCGGTTTATTATAGGAAATTAGCAACTGTGAAGGAAATTGCTTTCATAATCTGTGTGAAATGGAAATTTATAGTATACGTTGCATGTTGTAAAGTAGTTTAAATTAAATTTAAAACTTTAAATGTATTCGGAAAGCTGAAGTTACTTTACTTTGTTGTGGGTTAGGGATATTTACCCGTTGCTGAGGGAAATAACGAGGCAGTGTTTTTTTTTATATTGGGATCTAATATGTACAGATTTCAGTTACATTTATTATTATTAGCCAAGATAGTGAACACAATATTTTAACGTTTCAAATAAAAACGTTTAGCCATATTGCGGCTGTTTTCAATAATCTATCTATCATTCGTTGAATGAACTTTATGTCAAATCTCTAGTAAGAAAACCTATGTACAGATACCTTATTGAAATTGGCCAAGATTAATACCAATATACATTTTTGGATACGGACCCCTAAAAAACAATCTCAACAACACGTTCCCCACACGCAAATCCCCTGTAATCCATCTCAGAGAACCATTTACCAGATACCGCCGTCCTGATGCATAAATCCGTCGGCGCCATTATCCTAGACAGGCATCCTCGCGCCATAATCAGTCGGTTCCTTGTAATTACATGTAGGTGAGGAACCCCCACTCTTGGGGGGTAAACGCTTCCTGAATCTTGCATCCTTAGGAAACGATTTGCCTTCAAGTGTACAGTCGACGGGGTTTGTAGAGATGTGAAGTTGCATGATGAGGGGTAGGCTGTATGTTCGTCTATGGGGTAAAGTGTTCTTGTGTACCTGGCTAGTGACGTCACTTGTCTTGAAAGAAGTCGCGAGTAGTAGGATGTTATTGTCCTTTAAACATGTTCTTTTGTATTTATTATCATCCCAACTTATATTATAAATGTGAGTGAGTATGTTTGTTTGTTGCGCTTTCATGGTACTGAGCTGATTCGGATGAAATTTACAAAGAACCTTTTCTTATACAAAATAATGGAGTTTGTTTTTTATAATCCCAGCTTTGCTCACAATGTTTTTCTTCACCGTCCAAGTTTAACTAAACTACATTAAATTAACTTAAAAAAATACACCTTTATAATATTTCAGGAATCTTCGTATACACACTAGTTTTGCTTACCATAGAATTAGTAGCACTTAATCCGTTCCGACTACAAATGAAATACAAAGCAAATTGATCTCTGTATTTTGCAATCAAACAACTAAGATCTCAATCAGTAGCCAATCGTGTATGCATTACTGCAAACTACATCCATTAGTGTATATCTGTGTACTTGTGTGTGTGTTGTGTACTTTGAATACACAGGTATTCATGTCAGATTACACGGTGTAAGAGGCTTAAATCGTTTGTTCAATACTCTGGTTTATGTTGCACTGGTACTTATGCAAGTTTTAATTAAGGCTTATATTTTGAAGCTTAGAGCTACCTCTAAAATACAAAATTTCTTCGATACGAGAAATTTTGTATTTTGTTCTAATAGAACCTAATAGTTATATAACTAGCTTCTGCCCGCGACTTCATTCGCGTGAAATAGTGGTGCTCCGCTCCTATTGGTCTTAGCGTGATAATATATAGCCTTCCTCGATAAATTGGCTATCATCTGCCTAGCCTTTTCCCAACTATGTTGGGGTCGGCTTCCAGCCTCAACCGGATGCAGCTGAGTACCAGATAAATTGGCTATCTAACACTGAAATATTTTTTCAAATCGGACTAGTAGTTTGTGAGATTAGCGCGTTTAAGCAAACAAACAAACTCTGCAGCTTTGTTATCGTATATTAGTATAGACATTATAGGTTAGATACATAAATATAGGGTTCATTTAATGATAATATAATAAAAATAAAGAGGTCTTCTAGACAGTCATATTTAAATTAAGTTCAAAATATGATATTTTTTTCTTATGGAGGAAAAGGGAATAGAATACCTTATGTAATATTATTTATAAATATTATGTTTTTTTTATTTACTACATTTTTACTATGTAAAGTATTTATGTAAGTTGGTTTACCTATCTTATTTGACAGATTACATACACGCATTTACTATAAAAAAACGGAGAAATAAATGTAAAAAAATTATAACCTTCCTTTTGGCCATTCGTTAAATCCACGTTGGATCTGATTAATTCAGTAAATGAACTTAAAGCCGCAATCAAATAAATGTACGTTCATTAATATTTACAATGATTAATGTAACAAAAACTACATCCAGAATAATTAATGTAGGCCCTTCAGCTGGCGGTGAGAACAAAGAGACTTATAATGTTAACTCATAACTAGAAGCGGCTTACCTAAATAACTAAAATGGTCATAATTAATTCTAATGTGCGATTTTTAAATATTTACGTTTTTGAAAAGGGGTAAATGTATTTATTATCATATTCACAAAAAAAATATGCAAAGAAGCGAAACGAAGCGGCTACGTAATTATTTCTTTAAAAATTAACAATTATCTAGTAAATTAATTTTCTTTTACATGACGTCTCTTCCAGCTGAGCTGGAGTGCAAAGCGCAAAGGAAGGAAAATGTTCTTAAGATCTTTGCGTTCTAGTGGCGCAGTAACTCTTTTGAATATTCAGAACTAAAGCCTTTACAATCTTTTTACATGTGTTTATATTTAATCTCTACTCAGTATTTTATCATTAGCAGCAAATTTCTTCATCGAAATTTACTAGCTGTAACGAAACATTTTCATTTTGTAATGTAACATATTCATCCCTTTCTCGCTGTACTTTTAATCCACATACAATATCGCACCTAAGAGGCTCTTCCAGCAATTCTAAACCTCGAACGTGTGAGAGAGGACTATTCTACACTCACTATTCGTTACTAGCCGGCAGTACATTTCGGAAGCTGGCGAAAATTAGTTCCTCCCGACCACTGGTCACATGTGAAATTAAACTAACTGCCGTTTACCGTTGAACTTATATAGTTAACTTATTATACATACTATTTCGACGACCGGTTACCGCAAGTGGGGGGAATATTTCTGCTCACTTTGGATGTACCTTTTGATATTTTAGACAGGAAATATCTGAAGAGTTCATGGCTAAGTGGAAGCTGCATAGGTCGACTGATCAAAGGTTAAGCTACACTTGGCGCGGTCACTAGCCAACCTCAATAACTACATATTGAGTTTCAGTTCTAAGTATGGGGAAGCCCCAAAATTACAGAATACATCTACTTAACAAGTTTGAACAGTATAGTTCTTATAGTTTCGGAAAAAAGTGAATGTGACATACGGACGGACAGACAAACAAACAGACATGACGAATCTATAAGGGATCTGTTTTTTGCCATTTGGCTAAGGAACCCTAAAAAACAGAAGTTAGGCATCAAAATATTCGTTCGCATCGCTGTCAGTGGGAATCGTGCCCAAAAGTCTGGCGGCATTGCCACGTTGGATGGCAATGCCGATTCTTTGGCCTAGATATAAGTCAGCCTTCAAGTCACGCGTGGAGTCGACTAAACACTTGCTTACGTCACGATACGGGAGACGGGTACTCGGACCTCAATGTCCTAAAGTTTCAACCCCAAATGGCTCAAATATACCAATAAAGTTTATAAAATAAAGCTTCTTATAAAATTACGATTTCAATTTAAAAGTAACACCCGCGTCTTTACAGAACGCCTACACTTTGTATAATATTGTTTGAAGCAACAAAGTAAACTATTCCAGATACGAATTATCTTCAGCAATATTTTCTCGAAAATATTTTAATAAGAAATAAAGCTTCGCTGATCTCTATTCCTTTTTAGGGTTCCGTAGTCCGACAAGGTACCCTTATAGTTTCGCCATATCCGTCTGTCTGTCTGTCTGTCCGCGGCATAACTCAGAGTTTCTTGATACTAGAAAGCTGAAATTTGGTATAATATATTTGTATATTGATTACCTACGCCAAAAAAAATGTGAAATAAAATGGAAAATATTTACTTTTAGGGTAGCTCCCAAACACGTAAAGTGATTTTTTCTCGCGTATCCCTTCGTATAGGGTATCGGTAATTATAAGTCTTTAAAAATATTATGGGTGTGTGAAAACCATTTTTCGTTTATGTGGGCCTTTTGCGAAATATTTAGCTTTTAAGTGCAAATTCAATACGATCATTCCTCCCTCTAACTTTTGAATGGCTATCCCTAGAAATGTGAAAAAAATCACTATCACGGCCAACTAGGCTTAACCGGTTACAGATTTATAGTAGACTAACTAAGATCACTACGGGACCCTACTGCGCGTGGCCCGATACGCACTTGGCCGGATTTTATAAAATGAAGTAAGGAGATCTTCCCCTACGTTATTGCAGAAGCGGGGAGTGTTATTATATTACGAACTGCATGCATAGGAGCTCGGTTTAAATGATTGCATTTTAGATGTGGAACGAACTTGGATTGGATGGAAAGTTAAGGCTGCTTTCTTGATGATGGAGGCAAGTTTCGTGGAGGCTGCGGTTGTAACATAATGTAATTTAAACTGGTTAACCTAACGAACAAGGAAACGAGGTCACATATTTTAACATGTGTATACTTTTTACCCGATTATTATGGATCCCCAAATACTCCTTTTGGGATTGTATTTATGAAAAATATGTATGTGAGTATTGTGAATCCAACTTTTAGAGACAAAAGTGGTAAAAATTTTGAAGTAGTAAAAGTACCTATATCCCTATAATAAATCATATTCTTACAAGTCTTATTGGTCTAAGATCCGGGCCTACATCGACATTCATCGAGTTGATAATAGAATCAAACATATTTTATAATAAATTTCGTATAATAGAAAATATATTAAAAGTGGGTTGACAACAAAAATCCTGGACAGAATATTTTTAATTATTTTTTAAAAAACTGTTTTTTATAAAATTTTGCAACATGATGATAATAATAAAATTTTATACTGGACTTAAAGTATAAAACATATAGAATGTGCTGACGTAGGGTTGACTATTATTTACCTGGACGAACTACTGGGTTGACAGGTATAAAAGGTATGTAAATTCTAGTTACTTTCACTGATTTGATAATAGAAAAAAAATTATATCAGCATAAGCGCTGTTTTATTCCGAACACGATGATATAGGGTTGACTGCAAAAAATTCGGTCCTAATAGGGGTATACAAGTTTTAAAGATTTAAATTTCAACGCGTGTGGAAATTAGTGATAGATAGATACGAGGTAAATATACCGTGTGATAATAAAGGACCGAACATTGCAGTCGTGTCTGATGGGATCGTGAATATAAGAAAGTGCACATGCTCGGTATATAAACTATATGGAGAGTAGAGGTACCCCTGCTACCCTCCATATTGTAAACAGTACGCGTTATTTTGGAGTAGCTAATGACTTATAATATTATATTTTATCGAAAATACGTGTTATTCTGTATCGTTGTGATAAAAAATGGCTAAAAAGTGTTTTTTATGTGACTTGGACGATTCTTTAAGTGATTTTACAGATGAAGCTTTTAAAAATTGTTCGTTAAAGCTACCTTTTCGTAAAAAAAAACTTTAAAAATCGAGGGGTGAAAGGTAAAACATTTTGGGCGATATTGACTTATATACATATTTAGAATCAGCGATTTTTCGCACGATCCTGAGCATTTTTTTGGCGCTAAAGACAATGCAATTTTCGGCCATAATTCTCAAGGTATGATCCGACATCAAATTTGGCAATTTAATTTAGTTCTTCACTTAAGCTGTACTCCATTAATAGTGAATCGGAGCTTAAGCCTTTATTCTCTTCCTAAAATTACAAGTAAATGGCAGATTAACCGTGTTCGATGTAGCTAACTATTAATGTTAAGTCGCTTCATACATGTTGCTTTCCTCGTCTAACACTATGCAATGTCGCTTCAACCATTTGACTGTCAGCAACATTCATTCATTATTTTTTGGCATAAAAAACTATGTTTTATGATTTTTTTTTCAAAGACGAGACTCTAAACAACTCATTTAGAGCCAAGTTCACCAACGGATGGTTATATAATCGGCCCGTTAAACGAAAACGTTTTTTAACCACGAAGCGGGAATTTTCGTGTAGTCAACTTTTTGTTCAACCCTGGCTTGGTAATCGACTCGTTTTAGGAATAAAAAACCCAAATAATAGGTTATTCATCGTATGGTAGAAGTTTGAATTTAAGCTAAACAGCTGTTTTCAGTTGATCGGACCGTTATCTTTTCGGTGAACTTGGGCCTTAGTATAATAAACGTGTCCTAAGCCACCTAGTGTGAGTATTTATCAAAACCTAATTGGTGGTTAAAACAAAATAGCCCTTCCCATTATCATTGAGTTAAGTCATTTATATCACTTTGCTTTTTACTGAATAACACTGAAAAGTCACTTTAACCATTTTGCCGTCAACTGATAGACACTGTTGGCAGTTTAATCTTTTTTCCTTACTCTAGAAATAAGACAGTATAGATCATTTTGTATTAAGCGACCATTCTTTTCGATATTATAGCAGTTTTTTTTATGACAAGTATACCAAAACATCAGTGGATTGTTTGCAATAAAGATTCCCGATCCTCATTAAAGTAGGAGTAGTAGTTTCTTTATAACGTTTTTTTTTTTCGAAATTTTAGATCTTTAAATGGCTCTCCTGTAAAGTTTATAAAATGTCGCTTAAAGCCTTTTACCTTTCACCTCTCCAATTATCATGAAGTTGAACTAACTAAAGCAGCACTCAATTTCGTTGGTTACAATACCAACAAAAAATAACTGCTTTACGAAGTAAATAGCATGAAGACTATATTTTTTTCTTTACAGAGTATGCAGTAAGTACATAATATATGATTCCTCCAATTATTATCTAATAGAATTCGAAATATATCACAATTTTAACGTTCGTTGAATTCGTTTTTATCAAACAAATAATTTGAAAAATAATTTTTCTGAAGGACCTCGGCCTGTTTTTTTTTTGTTTTTCAATTCCTACCTTTTCACATTTTTATTATTTTTTTAATTTTTTCCCAAGAAAATAAGACAAAAAAAATATTTTCAGTTGCTCCGAAATAACGCATACTGAATTCAAATGTCAGTTGCTCCAAAATAACGCGTACTGTTTACAATATGGAGGGTAGCAGGGGTACCTCTACTCTCCATATAGTTTATATACCGAGCATGTGCACTTTCTTATATTCACGATCCCATCAGACACGACTGCAATGTTCGGTCCTTTATTATCACACGGTATATTTACCTCGGATCTATCTATCACTAATTTCCACACGCGTTGAAATTTAAATCTTTAAAACTTGTATACCCCTATTAGGACCGAATTTTTTGCAGTCAACCCTATATCATCGTGTTCGGAATAAAACAGCGCTTATGCTGATATAATTTTTTTTCTATTATCAAATCAGTGAAAGTAACTAGAATTTACATACCTTTTATACCTGTCAACCCAGTAGTTCGTCCAGGTAAATAATAGTCAACCCTACGTCAGCACATTCTATATGTTTTATACTTTAAGTCCAGTATAAAATTTTATTATTATCATCATGTTGCAAAATTTTATAAAAAACAGTTTTTTTTAAAAATAATTAAAAATATTCTGTCCAGGATTTTTGTTGTCAACCCACTTTTAATATATTTTCTAACATACGAAATTTATTATAAAATATGTTTGATTCTATTATCAACCCGATGAATGTCGATGTAGGGTCGGATCTTCTACTATATTTAGTTTAGATATTCTTATTTATTTGTAATTATTTTTTATAAAAAATATTGCAAAATTAAATAGCCTATGTGATGCTTACCTATAAGTAATTGTGACACTAGATTAAGTATTTTTTATTTTTTTTAATTACACTTTTACACGTCAGAGTTTTTTCAAAACTAGATAAGGTCGGTGTTTCCTATTTGACTACCTTGATAAGAAACAACGAAACCAACTCATTATACAAATTTGGGATAAGCAGCTCATGGACATGACGTGGTCACTCAGGAGTTTCTCTTGCAACGATCAGATCAACGCAAATTAATCACATTCATTCACACCATGATCAACCACAACCAATGAGGCCCTATACCTATATTTTTTTTTTTTACCGAGTAGCATAAAAAAACATTGACTAAAATAATATGCCTGAACTACTACTTAATCTATGTGATGGGCCGATGAACATTTAACACGAGCCTAACTTATTCAAAGTCCAAGCTCCGAAGGCAATTTCACGCAGCTAATTGAGTACTGATCCCTCGGCGAAGCAGATTGTACGGGACAGGATAAGTGAACTGTTTTGTACGCCTCGCCTGGCTGATTGGAAGGTCTCTGCCCATATCGAACTGGGAACTGGACCTTGAAAAGATTGGAATTGATGAAGGATGGGTGTGGGTTTACCACATCGTGGTTTTGTAATTAAAAATATTTTTTTTTCGATAAATTAGGAGGTTCATTTAGTTTACATTATTAACCTTTTAGAAATGCATAATAATTTTCAATCTCTTCTAATAATTGTTTTTATCTATTTTTTCAAATATCTCGTTTGATGACACCTGCATAATAAGATCTATTGCACAACTTGTATTTAGGATCTTTGAAAGCAATCAAGACGGAACTAGCAACAACATCGGTACAAGCCACTCTAAGCAGTGTCGGCTCCTATCTCCGATCCCGGGAGACGCGAACTAAATTAACATCTCGTGAAAACAGCTAACTACTTACTACTAACTAGGTGTTAGTGGACTAATCTTTATTGTTTCGCTATTCACTGTAGGTAGTTACAAAGCTGATTGTACGAATATTTTTTTTTTAAGTTAAAGAGTTAGGTAACAATAAAACAAGCTATAGAATAATTTTCTTTAAAATCCCCAACTGCTGTTTGTCTACGTTTGTTTCCTCGCACATTCTAAATAATTGAACTTATTTCAATAAATTTGATATTCTGTGGGCCTATTACGAATCACTTTCGAAAAAGTATTCGTATCGACAGCGATTTTTAGGGTTCCGTAGTCCGACAAGGAACCCTTATAGTTTCGCTCTGTCCGTCTGTCTGTCTGTCTGTCTGTCTGTCTGTCTGTCTGTCTGTCTGTCCGCGGCATAGCTCCGTGGTTTTTGTTATTAGACAGCTGAAATTTGGTATGAATATGTATATTGATCACGCCAAGAAAGTGGTAAAATAAAATTTTGAAAAATATTTTTTTTAGGGTAGCTCCCAAACATGTAAAGTAGGGATGAATATTTTTTTTCTCGCGTACCTCTTCGTGTGGGGTATCGTTAGATAGGTCTTTCAAAAATATTATGGGTGTGTGAAGACCATTTTTCAGTTAAGCGAGCCATTTGCGAAATATCTAGATTTTAAGTGAAATTTTTTGTTCGATACGAGTTACCCCCCCCTCTAACTTTTGAATGGCTGTACCTAGAAATGTGAAAAAAATCACAGACGTAGTACATGTAATGAAATTACAAGGAAAACTATCACGGCTAAGTAGGCTTAACCGGTTACAGAGCTATAGTCGACTAACTAACTCCTACTACGGAACCCTACTGCGCGTGGCCCGACACGCACTTGGCCGGTTTTTTAAATGAAATATACTCGTATTTTACGAACAATTTATTTAAATTTATGACTTTAATCATATCTTTGGATGCTGCAAATTGTTATTTACACATTCTAGACTTAAAATTTGCTCTAGTATGGTTGTATTTATCATTCGAAAATCGCTTTCGATACGAATACTTTTTCGAAAGTGATCCGTGCTAGGCCCACTGGTCTTGGTTTAGAGCACTTTGGTAAGGCTGGTTGTCACACGTTCTGCCTTCTGATTACCCGTTACGACTATCAAATATCAACTAAATAACAGTCGAGGCCATAGCCTAACATGCTTTCCGAGCACGGAGAAGTGTCGGTATGTCATAGATCACCCATCCACGGACCGACCGTGACAATCGCTGCTTAGCCTTGATCAAACGACCCTCTTATCGCTTACGTACATCATAATTTTTCTATCAGCTCAACATGGCAAAAAAGCGTCAATGGTCTTAATTGATAATCCCTTTTCTATATGTCAAAGCTGACTCCTTGTCCTAATTACGTAATTTAGTAAAACCATAATGCTCGGCACACAGCCGGGCGAGGCATGCAACCTAATTGCTCGCCGTCCTATCACGAACATATTAAATTCCTGCCTTTTAGCCTAGATGAAAATAACTTGGAGTAATCCGTATGAGACTAATATTGGCACTAAAAATGTTAGACTAGGTTTATAAGGTTTTTAGGACTTATAGAAGAGAACTTGACTGGGTTTTGGAGGTCAAATAGGCAGTCGTTTCATGTATGGTATTGTGGACTTCAACTATTTTGGGAAAAGGGTAGGTAGATGATAACTGTACGAGTATGTCACTTTTTATTGGATCAGGAAATTTTACGGTCTTAAGCAGATTAACTTATTAAAGATTCATTACAATTGGATAATAATTAGAATAACATAAACATCAAACAAACATTCTATTGCATAAATGGTCGGAGTGGCAGATAGTGTCAGACTTTAACCGTCTTACTTATAAAAAACTTGTAATCTGAAATTCAACCATTTCTCACCTAATCCTTACTTAATGTCGTATTCCAAGATTAACGCTAAACAGCATTTATGAGTGAGAATTTTGCTAATCCGTAAATATCGGACTTTTCTTTATCGGACTAAAACCCATCCATGTTCCTTCCTTCACCCTTCTGAAGCTCTGATAAGTCTTTTAAACTATCCCCCAGTTCGTATAATATCTTTCATTGGCAATGACATTAGCAACAAGCAGTAAGTTTCACCAATACCCTCGCAAGTAATATCATGTGACTAGGCAATTAGTTGTGAGCGCCGCTTGGCTATTCCCAAGTAATAGTTTTACTTAGTTATGCAACTGGGACAGAACAGGGTTATATGATAAACTTGTTGATAAACTGAAGATGTTGGATCTCAAGGGATTGGAGTTATTTATATCTATCTATATACGATACTAGCTTTTTGCCCGCGTACACATTTTTTTTACACCTTGGGTTACATTATTCAAGTTTTAGTAGGGATCCCTAATTATTTCTGGAAATAAATATAGCCTATGACACTTCGTATAGATGTAACTTTCTAACGGTGAAAGAATTTTTAAAATTGGTCTTGTAGCTTTTGAGTTAAACCCTACAAACAAACAAACAAATAAATCTTTCCTCTTTATAATATTAGTATAGATCAGTTTAAGACATTCCCATGTCTATTTTTTATACTTCCTCTCGGAAGTGGTTATGAAACTTGGCAAAACCAATGTTAGTTTAGCAAAATAATATTACGCCTCCCAAAGGTACGGGACTCTGTAGTCCTTACTTAAATAGTAACTTAATTTTACCTTTGTCCTAGTTAATCTTGGAGTTTTCAATGAAACTTGGGATTGATGTAAACTAATATTAAGAGTGTAGGCGAGATTTTTTATATTTATTTTAAAACTAGCTTCTGCCCGCGACTTCGTCTGCCTGGACTTCAAATTGGGTCCAAATAACGAAATAACAAGTATCCTATGTGTTAATTCATCCAAATATGTTCAGCTGTTTTTGAGATTAGCAGGCACAAATACAACTCCTCTATAGATTTATTATTATATGTACATAATTATAATAATCAAACTTATTTATGAATGTTATGTTTAATCTTTATTTATTGATACAAGAACTTTTCTTTTCTCTGACTGTGTGTAGCGGAACTTTTGTAAAACTTTTTCTTGACTGTAGCTAAAGTGTAAGTTTGTTCACTGAAGTTGGTTTCCTTGGTTGACTCGTACAACTTGTACGGTGGAACTCTTGATATAAGGGCTCTTTTTCCCATTATTTAACTAGGTTTTGTTTTAACTTCACCTGGGAACTTGTGGCAAAATACATATTTATATTTATTTTCAGCCTATTAATTATTTTATTAAATTGTTACCGAGAAAATAGAGCATAAATTTATATGAATTTATACTCTATTATATTATACGTATATTATTGCTGAATATTGCGAGAAAGGAACTGATACTATCTTTGTAGTTGTCCCTTTTGGAGTTTACTTTTTTCTTTCATAAAAGAAAATTAAATTATTATAATCATATTTTGTAATAATTGCATTAGAAATTATCCACCAGTCTATCAAAAAATATTTAATAAATCAATAGTGACAAAAATAAAACAACATTATCAAATTACAAAATAATAATGTCTTTAATGGAGCTTCCACAAATAAAACATTAAAACAACATGTCCAACTAAATGTGAGGACACACTTACTTAAATATACAATAATATTAAAAACAATACGTTAATGTACTTATTGCTAGATTTCGTTAATAAATAAATGCAATAAATAAAAAAAAGTTCTTGCGAAATGCAAAAATAAGCGTTATTAATTTTAAAATTATTACACTCATTATTTTTTATAATGTTTTAAAAAAAAAGGTTTGAAAAATCTTTGACATAAAATGACTAGAGTTTTGAGATCGAAAAATACAGTTGATATTTTTAAATACATAGAAATTATTGCACTGCCCGAAGTCAGTCTTCTAATAAATTATGATTATTGTTTGACTGAAACTTAAGATATTAAACTACTCTTTGGCAGCGGGGGCACAGCGATGTACATTTATTTTTGACTAATAAAAACGAAATAAATCTTATACGCGATCAATCAGAAAATGCTATGATATTATACAATGCGTGTAACATCAATTTACTTTGAATGTAGAAAAAAATATAGTTTTTAATCTACAAATAAAAAAAAATCTCTTTCATTGCCAAAAGCTGAATAAATTATTCGCATACATTTAAGATAAATTAATTTCTGCGAACGTTGTTTTTTTATGTTAACTTTTCAAATGACTAATTATTAAAAAAATGTCTTTTTTTTTATAATTAAGTAGATACATCATTACTATTCCTTTTTCTACATTTCAAGTATTTTACATATTAGTGATGGTCAAGTGGATACTACAATTCTACTAACGATTAGTTTTGATTATAAAATTCTATGACTAAATGTGTGACTACCTTATATTGGTGATAAATGGTACAATGACATTGAAAAATATGTTTTGATGATATGAGAGCTAATATGTCGGATTTATTCACAGATTGGTCCTTACATTCAACTAATGGGAAATGGGAATATTTTGTAATTAAATTATAAGATTACCCCTTAATTACAAAAAAAAATAGGCTGAGTATTATAGCGTGTATCATACGCCGTTGCTTGTTCCTAAAGATCGTATCGCCATCGTACAATATTGAAAGTTTGGGTTTTGAACCGACCGTAGTCGGGTGATAGTTATCATAGAAATAAAACAAGGCGTAATATATTTTTGGAGATCTTTAACTTACCTAGTTTATCAACTTCTGTTTACCAATTATTTTTTATAATTAACGGGTACACAGAATGTATTTCTATCTACCAGGTTCAACATCAAGAACGAACTGTTTCTGAAACGTATTTATTATGTTAAAATCCTAATTATGTCCTAACATTATATTTATCAACAATCCTATTGCTATCCGGCGAATCGTCGGCAAATTTAATTTCGTTCGACGAATCCGAATTCTCATCAGCAAATTTTATATCAGCAAAATCGTTTCTTTTTAGCGTATCAGCATCTTTTTCTTTGGCCTCATTAACTCTTTTCAAAGTTGACGTGTCGAAGTCGCTTCGATTTTCTTTCCTGTGCACTCTGACTGGGGATCGTGTTAGCGTCAAATCTTTCATCTGTATTGTCACGGGACTTTCAGCTTTCTTCTTCTTGTTTCTCTTGGACAGCTTGGGTGAGTTTTGCAAATCACTGATGCTGAAGTTTAGTGGGTGTATAATGTTCCCTTTTTCGATGACTTTTCGGAATGATTTGATTGACTCGTTGGACCTGTTGATGCGGTTGTCTGGGGTTCTTTTTAGAGTGCTGGAGGATGGTCGGTCTTCGGGTGACTCTGTGTTGCTGCCGGGGTCCGGGTGGAGTTCTTTGGGAAGAATTTCCTGCGAAAGGGTGAGGTTTTTGTAATTGTTTATGTTTCTAAAGACTTAAAAAGGCGTGTAAACTGCGGCCTGTTTTAGCATTTTGAAGTAATTTCTTGTTGATTAATTATTTGGTTGATAGTACCATATTTTAATTCTATGATAAGTGGTTAGTCACACGTTATGGAACAGGGTCTTAGGATGACTTAATATTACCTACTTCAGATCAATATCTTACCTCATATATTGGCACCTTGTTTTCATCAATCTCCTTCAAGATATCCCCTTCTTCTAGGGGTGGTATCCACACCAGGAAGGCTGGGTCCATTCCCAAGTACGAGCCAGGAACTGAACCTGTGACAAATGACAATTCAGTTTCTTTTTAATTAATTTTCTAAGCAAATGAAACAAAGTCGTAATTACGTCAACATCTGCCTCGTATTTTTCGAAAGAAAACATTTATTTCACGCGTATTAAAGTTTGAGAATCGCTGATCTAGAGAATTTTCACCACATTCTCCAAAATCTACATGGCGACTGAAGACCTTACCAGCGTTATTGACTTCGTAGTCATAGTAGTCAATCTCCATCTCAGGATGCGAACTAAGGCTCAGGTCTGACCGCAGCAGGCGACGGTTGCAGGACTCCTTGGTGTGCTTCGGATTGTCCCGGATCCTCGCTGCTGATACTCCGCTGAGAGCTGGTGAATACCAACCCTGGGAAGACAATGGTAACCAATTTTTCAAGTACTTTTTGAGAAAATCGTAGACATATAAACATTTCGCGAGACTACATTATTTTCTCCAAACATTTAGTTTTCGATGGAGTTTTTTTTTTGAATAGGGTAAAAGTCTTGTACTTGTCTTATTTACTTTGCCTACGAGTATAACAAGTTTTCAGATTTTTGTAAACCAAACATATTAATCGAACAAGAATATTAAACTGATTGATCATCAGCCTATATATTGTCCCATTGCTGGGCACAGGCCTCTTCTCATACGCTTCCTCAAGGCGGATTGGCGATTTCAGACTTTTGAAGTCCAGGTTTCCACACGATGTTTTCCTTCACCGTTAGTTAGTGACGTATAAGATATGTATATACTTATAAAGTACATATGGCTTTAGAAAAGTCACATTGGTACTTACCAGGTTTCGAACTCGCACACTCGTTTACGAGAGGCAGGTGCCTTAACCACTATGCCAACTCGACTTTTAAATTAAACTGATTAACAATTAGTTACTTCACACTACCACTCACGTTAGTCAGTGTGGCAGCCGAAGTAGAAGAAGAGGCTCGGCTCGCACTTCGGTCCTTGTCCCACATGCTGTCTCTGTCCTTCTCGCTACAGCTGTCCCTTTCACTCACACTGCTCACGCTGGTACTCATTTCGACCACCAATGAGTCGGTTGTCGACTGGGGTGGTGACGATACCTAAATCAATGAAATAGAAATGTAGTCTCTCATCATAAATTGTTCAAAGATAAAATGAGAATTGAACATGCGGTAATATAAATAAAATAAAGTGGTTCTTCTAATTAAATGAATGCTTTTAAAGTAATATTCTCGACCAAAGAGTCGCTTTGTGGTTTAAAAAAAAAACTATTTAAAGTACTGGTAGTTTAAAAAGTAGAAGTAGGAAGTAAGTTGTAAAAAGTAGGAAGTTAGAGGTGTTAACACCCCTGTGTCCAGACACTGGGAGGGATGTAATGATAAGCCGTCATCCCCTGCTGCTACTATGATAGCAGTCGTTGTTACAATTCCACCTCATACGTGACGGCCTAGGGCTTGTTAGTTAATCAATAAATAAAATCTGCAGTCCTCACGTTAATAATAAAAAGCTAGATCTATATATTTTCTCAGCAATATCTTTCATATGGCAGCCGGACCAAGAGAAACTAGGGGAACTATTCAGATAACTATAAAGTCAGCTTAACAAAAAACTCATCATCATCATCTGCCTAGCTTTTTCCCAACTATGCTGGGGTGGGCTTCCAGTCTAAATCGGATGCAGCTGAGTACCAGTGTTTCACATGGAACGACTGCCTATCTGACCTCCACAACCCAGTTACTGGGTAACACGATACCCCTACCTAAGACTAATTGTTAGACTTTCTAGCTTCTGACTACCCGTAACGACTGTCAAAGATGTAAAATGACAGCCGGGACCAACGGCTTATCGTGCTTTCCGAGGCACGGAGGAGTCTCGCTATGACATAGATGGTCACCCCATCCACGGATCGAAATCACTACATAGTATAAAACAAGTCAAAGTAAACAGTCGCTTTCTCTGTCCCTATATCCCTATGTATGCTTAAATATTTAAAACTACGCAACGGATTTTGATGCGGTTTTTTTAATAGATAGAGTGATTAATGAGGAAGGTTTTGTATATAATTTTTCAAGTTTTTGTATCCATTAGCTAAAATATCGTGGGCAAAGCCGTTGGCGGAAAACTAGTAAAATAATAAAAAAAACTTTTAAGATTATTAAATACCTGAGGTCCTGCAGTGACATTGGTCACGGAAACTGTATGGGATCTCCTCAGAGGTGATGGTGGGTGTATGACGTTGCCGGTGACGGGAGCGCTGCTGGATGACACAGTTTCTGGAGTGACAGTAGCTTGGCTCGCGACGCTGTCTGCGCTTGCGACGCTCGTGTTGTCGCCCGCGTCGGCTTCGATGTCAGTGGTAGGATCCTCTTCATCCCTAGGAGTTTTATGATGATTTATATTGAAAGGAATGAGCTTGGCTAATACGCTGTCTAGATCAAGAAATCTCTTAAGATATATAAGATTTAGAGCTAACGATATTCAAGCTTAAATATTTTTATGCATAGATTTGAAGGAACATTTCAAACAGTTTCACAGATAGAATTAAACTTAAGAATGTAGTTTCTAATTAGTAAAACGCAAATAATTAATTACTACTTATTATCACGTACTTAAATATGAATGAGTCTTATTCAGTTTATTCGCTATAAATCACACACAATCTTGATTAACGTTATTGTGATTTTTTTTATTTTTTTTTTCAATCTCTCTTGTAAGTAAATTATATGTCTTTATATAATCATTATGTCTTATTTATCGTGATATATTATATTTTTTACATAAATGACTTTTATTTTTTTGTAATATGAAGGTATTATTGGACGAGATGAAAGATCTTGGTAGTGGTGGTAATAATTATGGTTCCTGCTGATGATGGGCGTAGGTTTAAGGAAATAAACACGGAGCGACAATAGATGTAGTTTAATATATTATATATTTTTATATATCGCGCGGGAAAAACAAGTCACTTGACAATCTACTTTTTTATATAGCACAACTTCAATGCTGCCAACATGACAATGAAATATAAGTAGTATGACTACATATTGAAACTCCTTGTGAGCAACAAGGAGTTTATAAAATGTATACAAACTATTTAATTATGAGAAATAAGAACAATACAATATTAGATAAAGAATTAATGATCATAGTGACGTCACTGCTTTCGCTGGTCCGAGTTGGTAGTTGCCTGCGCTTGTAACAGTATACAAAATCTGTTCTTAAAAAAATACTCTAATAATATTTGCGCAAATCTACAACAAAGCTCAGATCTTACCCTACCTTGTACTCGACTGTACCCACATCATTTATTTTGACTGTAGGTACCAATACGTGCTCAAACAATAGACTCATAGTTAACGGTGGACTCTCACAGCGTCAAGTGTTTGTTAATTAATTATTCTTTCCTGCCACTCTGGTGAAGGGTTCTCTTTGAGAATTTCGAGTATCCTTTAATTAAAGGTTAAGGATATTATAAAAATAATACTGTGGCCGAATTTTATTTATTTTTTTATGTCGCAGCTTTCTGCACATAAGGCTTATTTAGGCTTCGTACAGGTAAATTAACTTGTCATTCTTTTATTTGTGTTTTGATTGTTTTTTTTTTGTTTTTCACAGTTTTAAATGCATTTTGAAAATGTCTTCTTCATCTGTCTAGCCTTTTCCCAAATATCTTGGGGTCGGAATCCAAATCGGATGTAGCTGATTTTATACCCACTAGTATTTTGCTTGGAGCGACGGCCTATCTAACCTCCACAACACTATACCCCTTGGTAAAAGTGGTTATCAGATTTTTTGAAAGATTAATAAACTAGGTTCTACTAACCTCTGCTCGACATTTTCAGAACTCCTGTCAGAGTCTCTGAGCCTGGTGTGCCTGGTCTTTCCCGAGGGTAGCAGCCTCCTCAGGGATACGCCTCCCCCCACCACTTCGGAGAGTAGCGTGCTGCGGGAACCTGATGCCGCTCCACCCAGCTCCAGGGAAGCTGAACATGCTGAAGAAAACGGAGGTGATAAAGTCAATTTTACAGTCATTGCATTTAGGACTTTACCTAACTGGAACTAAAGTTCAAAATGCTGAAATACATAAATTACGTAAGAAAGTAGAAGTTTAGGATTGTTACTGATCTACGATACTAATACCTACAATTGTGAGTTTGGGGAGTATCTAAGCAATTAATTTTCTGTTAATTGATATTACCAAAATAAAGCCTAACTTCAGATAATTCCAGTCATTTTGAACGTTTAAGTTTATTGCTACGATGTCGTAGCAAATACGTAGCAAGATGCTACGTCGTTTGTGTTATTTTTGTATGGATACTGCTACACGAGATGTTGGTATAATCTGTTCCAATTGATGTTGCGAAAAATGTAAACGTAACCTATTTTGTTCTAATTCCGCCTCAGAAATTAACAAAATGGCGTAAGGATGGCGGTAAATGCGCGAATTTCATGCTCTACACATAATTATTCCTCATTTAATTCCATTTCAATGATCTATGTGGGAAAATTAGAACAAAATAGGTTAAGATTTTGTTTACATTTTTCGTATAATCAATTGGAACAGACTATATTACCATCACTGTCAGTAAGCGAGTCCTTATCAGCAGCGCGCTGGTACGCCCGCGTGCGGTGCGCTGAATGCAGCGCGAGGCAGAGCGCGGCGAGCGCTGCAGCGGCTGCCAGCGCCACCGCCACCTCCCGCGCGCCGCCGCCCGGGCGCCACCATAGCCCGCCGCTCACCGACGCCCACGCTGCTGATGCGTTGCGGATCGGCTCTGCGACAACAACATTTTATGATATTTTAAATTTATTTCTGTAGATACCTAAATTATGATATAAAATTAACAGATAATTTACTAACAAAATTATAGCTTCTAAATAAGTGAATTTGAATAACACCAAAAAAATAGGTTTGTTTGATTTTGACGGGACTTTCAATGATAGTTAACTGATGTTATAAGAAAGAACAAGAATGGTTCCACGTAAAAATATAAAAGCCGAACATTTTGGTTAGATGTAATCTACAAGCTTCTGCCCCGGCGTCCCTCGTGTTTATGTAAAATTTGTTACCTTGTGATTTTGAATTCAACTACGTAATTTCTGGAGCTACTAAACTGATTCTTCCTCAGTCGATTTTTTCTCTAAAAATCTTACCCATCTGCGTGGCGTGAGCCAAAAACCCGCCAGCACAGCGGTCGCTGGTGTCTCCGGACCGCAGCTCGACGAGGATATGGCGACCACCAGCTATCTCGATGACACCACTGTCGTCTGTCGTGGACTCCACGTCGCCAGCAGTCTACAAGGAACGGTTCAAACTGTTTATCCACTAAAGATGTTGGGGAAAAAACTGTATAATATATACTACTTAAAGCTACTACTTACTACTACTTAAACACATTTAACAAAGGAATCTTTAAAAAAAAAGTTGAGTTTTGAATGCCCGACTTAGAGTTAAATCTAGCAAATTATGTATACTATAACCGTAACAGTCTTAGATTAGATATTTCCATCAACAAAAACAACAAATATTGGTCAATTAACTCAATAAAAGATTGAAATTAAACATTAATAATTATGTTTTCATCTCATAACAATACGAGTAAATGTAAGGTTTTTCGAAAATTTATCAACACTAGTTGACCACAGTTTTACCAGCGTCTCTAGAGAACAACTTCACGCACTTGGATAAAAAGTAGCCTCTAACCACTTCTAGGGTCCCATCTATCTCCTTACCAAATTTCATCTAACTCGGTTCTGCTCTTTACCAAAGAACATACTCACATTTGATATAAAAAAATCTCCCACTTACCACAGCGGTACTATCAGGCCCATCCCAAGAGGCGAGGAGTGGTGAGCCCAGGGAGTCTCCATCTCTAGCCCTGAGGGACTGGCCAGCACACGGCAACCGCACAGCCTCCATACGCAGTCTCACGACCAGACCTTCTTCAGCCTGGGAGAAAAAACAAATGCAATTATTAGAAGGTCGTGAAGGCTTAGTGGTTAAGGCACCTGCATTTCGTGTATGTACGGGTTCGTAAATAAGTCATCATCATCAGCCTATATATTGTCCCACTGCTGGGCATAGGCCTCTTCTCATATAGAGAAGGCATTGAAAAGCATTGATCACCACGCTTGCTCAAGGCGAATTGGTGAGTTCAGACTTTTTAAGTCCAGGTTTCCTCACGATGTTTTCCTTCACCGTAAAGTCAGTGACGTCTAAGATATATGTACTTAGAAAGTACATAATAATATGACTTTAGAAAAGTCACATTGGTACTTGTCAGTTTTCGAACCTGTACACTCGTATACGAGAGGCAATTGTCTTAACTACTAGGCTACCACGACTTACAAGAGAAAAACTTTGTAAATAAGTACCAATGTGATTTTTCTAAAGTCATTATGTACTCTCTAATGACCGGTTGAAAATCACAGTACACGATATATTTTAAATAATTACAATACTTTTAATGTTCTGAATACACATATATGTATATATAATAGATATTTAGTCGAAAAACAAAACAATAGCAAAATTATTAAATTTTATCCTTTATTTTGACAGGTCAATTCTTCCGTTTAACGTTTAGTAACCGCATATTTTTGTTATAACTGGCTGTACCTAAGTAGAATAACGGTGAAGGAAAACATCATGAGAAAACATGGACTGAAAAGTCCGAAATCACCAATCCGCCTTGAGCAAGCATGGTGATCAATGCTCATGCCTTCTCTATACTTTTTATCTGGGTACTAGCTTCTGCCCGCGACTTCGTCCGCGTGGAATAGTGGTGCTCCCCTCCTATTGGTTTTGGCGTGATGATATATAGCCTATAGTCTTCCTCAATAAATGGGCTATCTAACATTGAAAGAACTTTTCTAATCGTACCAGTAGTTCCTGAGATTAGCGCGTTCAAACAAACAATTTAGATAACAGAGATGAAATCGCGGGTAGAATACTAACAATGGCAGCTAGCAAATACTAACAATACGATTCAATATCGGTTTCCGTGAATAAGCATAAACTTTTGATTGAGATCAAACTAGAACAGATCAATTTGGACGGAAAAGTTTTGATAAAATGTAAACATTAAGAGAGAAAGTAAATATTTTAATTATAGTTTTGTATGTCAAATAGTTATTGTCCTTTCTCAGGTTTTAATCTATCTGCATATCAAATTTCATCTAAACCGATTCAGCGATTTTGGCAAGACAGAAGACAGAGTTTCTTACGCGTTTAAAAGATTAGTAAGGATTATATCTTTCTTTTTAAATCGTACCTATCCACTGATAATCGCAAGTAAAAAAAGAATGTTACAAAAATAACACTTTTTAATTTTGTCTTTATTTTTCGTTTAAAAAAAGGTTTACTAAGAAACATTTTATAACTTTTTATCAATACTGTGCAGACTTAAATCTATTTTAAACATAGCCTTCAAAAACAGAACATCTAAGCTTCTTATTTTCACAAGTAATTCTAAAACCAATCGCTCACATTCATCGCAGACAGATTTTTTCAAAGGAACCCTGTTCTCGAACTTTCCACGGCCTTTGTTTAACATTGAATAGTTGCTTTTACTATTAAAACTTCTAGAATCTTCGCTAAGAATTTAGCTTTCGTTTTAAAGATAATTTCGGAGCTTTGTAGAATTAGTCAAAGTTGCTTCTGAAGACCTGACTAAATGTGCGCCTAGATTTTATACTAATGAATGAAATTGTTTCCCTTTTTCAGTCTCAGAAGTTTTTTGTTTAATTACTTTAGCTTTATGCCTTTAAATCTTTTAGCATCACTTTTAATACTTACTTATATTTCTGTCGTCTGTCTGTTTTTAACGCTTTCAAGTTAGAACGGCTGAACCGATTGATATTAAATTTGGTATTGAGCTAGATTGAAACCTGAGGAAGGACATAGCGTTTTAACCCGGCGCGTGAAAACCTTACAAACAGACAGACGACAGAGATGTATAATATTAGTCAAGATGTGAGTAAAACCGCGGGAAACAGCTACTATAATATGTTCAGCACTATCTCCATTGTTCCATCTATCTCCATACAAAATTTCACCTTAATCGGTTTAGTCGTTTTACCGTAAAAGCCTAACAAACAAAACAAACTCACATGTATTTATGACAATAGTTACGAATTTTTGATAAAATGCATTATTAAATTACTAGATTATCCTAGGTAATTATAAGTTACTACTACTAAATATTGACCTAACTTCCATGCGGTTAAATAATATCGACATCACTAATGAAGTTCGATCTATCGCCAGTCAATTAATTACGGCGAGGCCTACCAATAACACAATAGTTAACTTTTAGAGAGCTTGACAACAAATTTCGTTAAGCCGGCACATTGGGAGTTAATTGCCAGTTGCCAGTAACTTGGACGTAAACTGTACCCGGAACAATATTAGTTTGTTAAACCGTCAGTGATCGACGGCGACCTTACTACGAAAATGGAAGTTTTAATGACTCCACGGCGATACAAATTCGATAGTGCTGCGTTTAGATTTGGGATAGTTGATTGGGCCAGCTACATGGTTAGTAATTTATAATTGAAATAATTCAACATAAAAAAAAACAGTTTTGATTTCAACTACGACCATGTTATTTGGGTAAATGTTTTTTTTTTAGTTTAATTATATTTTATATTACTTGCTCAGTCAAGCCTTAATGGTTGATCGGATTAAGGGTTGCGTTGAGTAGTTCCCTCGAAACGCGAGTGAACCTTCGGTAATCAACTAGTAGACTATATTTCATGCGAGTCTCTTGCAAAAAACTGAGCTTGTACAGTTTTTATTACACAATTTCTACATAATTATCCGAATACATAACGCAACGATACGTTCCAAAGTAAGTATATCTAATACAAACACGTGTCAAGTCCAGCGCCCATACCAAACACTCCTCCATCTAAACGCATCTCTATGAAAATCGTAATGGACCGTCATATAGGGATGTGACAGCTTTCAACAAGTTTGCTATTTCATGTAGTACTATAATATGTTTATGTATGGTGACTATGGGCGCTTCCTGGGTCAGAACAGTATTAGTTTTCGAATGACCTTTAAGTTCCATTAGCTGTCAGGATCGACTGGCGACGTTTAATAATGTAGACTGTAGAGGATTGAGAAGGTTCAATGAAAATGTACCATAGATATAGAAAGACTTGATGATGCGTAATTTAATAGTATATAAACTGCGTACTTTTATACTGAACCTGTTAGGTTTGTTGCTATAATTATAATTGATAGCTTTCCGCCCGCGGCTTCGCCCGCGTTGTAATTTTTTTACACCTTGGGTTACATTATTCAAGTTTTAGTACGGATTCCTAATTATTTCTGGAAATAAATATAACCTATGACACTTCGTAAAGATGTAGCTTTCTTACGGTGAAAGATTTTTTTAAATCGGTCCAGTCGTTTTTAAATTAAAACCCTACAAACAAATAAATCTTTTCTCTTTATAACATTAGTAAAGATAATATAATAGATGACCCGGTGTAATTCGTATCAACTACATGTATCTTAACTTTTTCTTACCGTTTAAACCTTCCCTGGAATACGACAAAAACATTTCAAAACCAAAATTAGCTAAATCGGCCCAGCCGTTCTCGAATTTTAGCGAGACTAACGATCATAAATTCGTTTTTATACAAAACCTTATTAAATTTTTACCTTTTACCTTTATACAAAAGCTCGTTTTAACAAAACAAGGACCAATTCTCAACAAACGAATATTAAAGTTGCCTACAAAGTTTCACAGAGCGTGATATTTTTTCGAATAAAGTAGAGACACGGAGTTTTCAAACAAAAGTTTATTTAAAGCAGATGGAAACTCAGTCGTTTGACGGGAAAGCACCCGAGGGCCTTGTGGAAGATAGAGGGTGAGATATAGTATTGCCAGCGATTGTAGTTAGTTAAAATACAGCTTAAATAAAATTAAAATTATCACAAAAAAAAACACGCAATTCACTATTGTCTATCACAAAAAAAGTTCAATGAATTTGAATAGGCACTTGTAAAGTGCTTATCACCTTAACACCTGATTTTTTTTGGATAAAAAATCATAAATGTAGACCTTGACCTAGATTAGAGTACAAAACCTATAAAATAGGGTACTTTTTCAAGTACTAATATAAAACATTTAAGATATTTACACTATAAGAATATACATTCTTAACAATATTATACCTAAATAAAAAAAAACTTTATATCCTAGCTTAGAAAGTTTATGAACTAGCATAGATGTCTGCTACTTCTGCTGCTGATTTGACTGGCACATACAGATCCCATAACACTAATAATAACACATAGAATATTTTCATGTGCGTTGCATGCGCACTGGGAAACTTCATTTTTCTTGCATCACTTTTCATACATTTTTATTCCACTAATCTCTTGCATGTCATTTGAGTGTACCGTCACTTTTGTACTGACCGGATGATGTTCACTCATGCATTATCAGATACACAGGGCTCTTAGAAGGAACCTTCACTATTCTAGCTATCTTTGGTAGCAATCTCTAGGTTTGTCAAGCTGACCATTTGATACATTATCTTTCTGAACTGATTATTTCAAAACTAACCTGGAGCAACCAAAATGATCGAGACGGACAGGCTCTCGCAGACCCTGCCAATAGCCTGGCAGCTGGCGCAAGGTGCAACACGCAGCCACAGCGGCACCTAGCTCCGACCTCTGCTACTACCATGGTGGAGTCTCCCGCCCAGGGCCGAGCCGCACACTCACATGCTGCCAGCTCCACTGCTTGACCCTATAAGGAGGTACATGGTTAGTTATGACGTCACTCTTGACAAAAAAAAGCTTTTTTATTTTTTCGCTTTTCAGTGTCTCGGTCTTGCTATCTTAACAAAATAAACACACCACTTTTTTAGGTTGTAATAAGCGTAAATAACCAAATCATCTAAGTATTTGGCATATCAGCAAGTAGAGATAAATCGTTATTTTTGATATATTTATAAAACGGCTAAACCGGTAGTGATAAAATTTAAATGGGACCACACGGGAAGCACCAGCTTTCAAATAAAAAAAGAATCATGAAAATCGGTTCACCCAGTCGCAAGTTATGAGGTAACAAATAAAAAAAAAAAACAAAACAGTCGAATTGATAACCTCCTCCTTTTTTGAAGTCGGTTAAAAAGATTAGGTCTAGGTCAGCCGTGGCCGTCTAGATTTCTCAATTTGTTTGAATCGAAAATAAAGTGAGATTGTTTTCATTAACCCTGGCGGATCAATTGATAATTCTTAGCCACCACGAATATGCCTGGCAAGACCTTATATACTTCTACTATCCATATAAATCATTTGCTTGCACCTTATCGCCCTAAAATCCATAAATAAATGTACGAAACTTCAATTGAAACTTCGTTTGACCTGGCTTTTCAAGATAGTCGATTTAAGTTATAGGTTTAAATAAAATAGGATAATAGTCATATTATATTTTAATTAAATAACCAAAGCATACAATATAAATAAATAAACTAACACATAACACTCACTACAGTAGAACAATGAATATGCGCATCACCAATGGTCGTCCTTCTTTGGAAATCCAAATCACTTCAATATAAAATGTTGTACCTATTAGAAATTGTCAGTTCTTTGAAAAACGCAGATTGGCAAAGCGCATAGTCATCAATAACATTGAACAAGATACTTAAAAAAGAAATTAATTAAATTCATCATTCCGCGCCTTTTTTCCCCTTCTTTTCTTTATCTTCTTCGTCAGCTTCTTGGTCAAATGTCACATTTGTATCATGTGCAGGTTCAGTAGTATCCTGCACGGGTTCTGCTTCGTCTCCAGGTTCAGCTTCTCCTAGTTGTTCATTCTCAGCTGCTTCTTTTTCATCTCCTGCCTCTTCTTTTCCGTCTTCCTCCGGCTCCTCAGCTAGGTGTGACTTAGACGAGCTTACTTTTTTGTCTTCTATCACTTTCATCATAGACTGCCTTGACATGTGAGAGTAAGCCAATTCTGCCATCAAAGATTTCTGCATCTCGACTTTGCTGATTGCCAACATCTTTTCCATATCATTCATGTCTTCTAGACTCTGTTCGCCCTCCATGTCACTACCGCTACCACTTGAATGTAATGACGTCACAGTAAATGATGGCAAACTATCTTTAGGTGTTGGTACCTGCTCATCCTCTGGGGGCACTAGCTCAACACTTGGAATAGTCTTCATACTTCCCATTGATGATGATGAAGATTCTGAACCCGATACGGAGCTACGTTTATCTTCAAACGATTCTAGTGATGATGCACCGCCAACACCACCTGCACTTATAACTGACCTTCTAGGAGCAGCTGGTTTGGCTTCAAATCCAAGATCTCCTCTATCATAAATTTTGCTAAGTGAGACTAACGACTCCATAGATTCAGCTCGTGCAGCATCACGATATTGATTTATAACTCCAAGGATCTTTTTCAATACAATTTCCCTGTCTATGATTTCACGTGACGGATCTAAAGAAGACCAGTTATCCAATTTAAGAGACGCTTGTACAGCAAATGCTGAATCTTTTAATATCTTCTTATACTTTTCACGTTCCCTTAGTAGTTTAGCTGTTTCTACTACAGACTTATTTTGTTCACCCAGACTAGCATGCAAGTTTTGCTCAAGTATACGAACTTGCAGTAAGAGACTTTCATTATCTTTAGTCAGACGTTGCATTCGCATTTGCAGTTTTTCATTGTCAAACTGTCTCTTATCATACAAAGCCTTTTGTTTTTTCACATCTTGGAATGCCGTCGTTAATTGATCAATAACTTTAAGCTGCACAATACTCTTGTTGATTGCTTTATCCCTTTGTTCTTCAGCCACCTCTTTTTCACAACGAGCAGCTCTTTCATCTTCTCTAAACTTTTCATTCTGCTCAGCTACTTTTGCTTGTGTCATTAGTAAACTATCTAATTGATTATTTAAAGCAATATTTTCTCTGATCACTCTATGTGTAGAGGCAGCGATTCTCATTTCACTTGCATCCTGGAATTCTTGTGCTAGCTGCAGAAGTCTTTCCTCCATTTCCCTCTTTAACTTGTCTTTTCCAATTACAAACTTCTTTTCAGCTTCATATAACATTCTTTTGTATTTCATTTCTTGATCTTCGAAAGAACGCTCTTGTTTTTCAAACTTTTTCATCAAATCATCTCTGATAGCCCTGAACTCTTCAAGCGTGTTAAGTTTACCAGCAAGTAATTTATTTTCCGAAGTGAGCTGATCTTTCATAGTGGTAAAATTCTTTTCTAATTCAGTGACTGTCTCTTTGAATTGCGCTGTTTCTATTTCCCTTAATTCCTCTAAACCTTTCACTTTTTCTTTGAGCTCAGTGTTTTCTTCATTTTTAACATTTAGTGTTTTCTTTAAATACGCGATGATATCGGCTCTGTCTTCGTCAAGTTTATCGTATGCCTTTTGCAATTCCTCATTGCGAATTTCGTAGTCATCGACGGCTTGTCTGAGGCGAGCTACTTTTCGGTTACAGTCAGCTAACTGCAGTTCATAAAATGCTCTTTCAACTTCGGAAAATACGCCTTTAGGTCCCTCCTCGTCCTTTTTCTTCTTGTCCTTTTTTGGTGCCATCCTTTGCGGAATATATCAAAAACAATTAACAAAAAAAATAATTATTAAACATAATACTTTGTAGCGAGATATTAAATTTCTAAACAAAAGAGTTTGACGTTTAGCCTACCATAGAAAACAATTAGTCATTCTCGTTGGTTTTAAGAAACAAGGTTGAGTTCTTTTAACAGTATGTTTACCTCATTTGTTGCGGCACAACAAAAATACCTAATGTTATTTGGAAATCACTAATATGGATCTAAGAAGAGTAAAAACTATGAGGACGTTTCGTATAGTGCTCATTAATTTAAAGCTTTATTCAAAGACATTGCTAGCATACACAAGAGACAGCGTTGTCACTTTCATGCAATTCCAAACATACTTTCTCCATGTAAATCGTATCGACTAGTTTTAGATTTTATATATGCTGATAAAGTACTTAATTTTGTTTTAAAAGGTTAAAAATAGTTCAGTTGAAAAATTACAATTACATCTACCAATCATAATAAAATTATTAATTTTATATTATCTCTCTCGTTTTCTTATTCAATGAAAATATTATTTATTAAATAAATTCTTTATTCAAACACATGCAGCTTATAATTACACGTATATTATCTATAAGAAATAGTTATTAAGAACAAGATTAACAAAACTTAGCTTCATTAAAATTATAATAATGCACGATTTAAACGTTAAATAAACCTAGTACAATAATTCATTACTTTATCAATTTAATATTCTAGCTGCACTGTTGTAGTAACACAACAGACTACATTTCCATCAGAGATGAGCTAAGCTGTGTAGCTAGGAATGTGTATCAGACACAATACACATCTACGAACGAGTTTGTGCGAGAGACTCAAGCGAGGCGGTGTATGCATACATACGATGTGACATGAATTCTCAGACTGATAAAAAAACATGATAACATAATTCACATTTTCTGTGAGTAGCTATTGTGGGGAAATTCGGAACCTGTTCAATTTAAATAAACATTTCTGGTAGAAAAGTCACACAGCTTCGCAACGCACCTCGCACCGCCGCGGTTGCTTGCACGAATCTGGTGGAAATGCAGTGTGAAGGATTTTTCAACAATATTATAAAGTGAAACTATAAGCTATCTATTAAGTGCTATGACAAAATCCTATAAATAGTTTATTGCGTTTCAACTGGCATAAAGTTAAAATATACCTAAAGGTTAAATTATCACTGAAATAGCAGCAGCGAAGTGATATATAACATCAGTGGTTAAAAAGTATTTAAATTCAATATTTGAAAAGCAGAGTCCCCCATTAAACACACATACCAGAATTAATGGAGAGTTCAATCACCTTTAACATCACGATGAGAAGGTACGAGGTCCTCCGATCTATATCATCTTTGCCCAGATTCCGTGTTCACCATTTTCACACATATTATAAACATGATCATAAGTAAATCATACCAGTAGTAGAGTGGTGCTTTCTATTTCAATTGTGAACTGAAATTGGCAGCGTAAGATTTTCTTACGATAAAAAATAAAATAAAATAAAAATAAATTTAATGCAATCACCATATTAAAATTAAATCAAAATGTCATAATAAAAGTCAAAATAAACATTAAAAAAATAAACTTTCAGATTACAAATCAAAACTACAATAGAAACAACAAACAAAAATACAATAAAATGATGACACTCTAATTCTAGTTCTTCTTTTCTTGCGTTTGCTTTATTTAGAATCTTCAGATACTATTTCCACAGATTCCCCACTGACGCCCTCCTCTCCACTTGTTATCTGCTCCTTTGATATTTCAGATTCATCATCATCACCATCATCGTCTATTTCTTCTTTAACTGCTTCTTCTGTTATAATTTCTTTTTCCTCAGTTTTATTTTTCTCATCGTCAACCAATTCAAATCTCAATTGTGATTTGTTTATGTTTTCCATCTCCATTTGTATCTTCATCTGTGACCGCATTAAAGGAACTTGGGAGAGCGCTAAGTCTTTCATTAGAGATTTTTGCATCTCAACTTTACTGGCTGCTAACTGTTTTTCAATATTGTCCTCTGCAATACTTTCTTCCTCTACAGCTTCCTCAGATTGAATTGAAGCTACAAAAGACTCAAGACTATCCTTGACAACCAATTCTTTTTTTGAACTCGGAGGTATCACTTTAATACTGGGAATGGTTTCAATGCTGCCATGTATGGTAGAGTGTGATAAAGAAGCAAATGTTAGGCTCTCAACTTCACCCACAGTAACCGGCTCTTTTGAAGTTGGCGCTACAGTCGTAGTGACAAGTGCTGCTACGGCAGTCTTTTTCATCGTTGGTTTGGGTACAAAACCAAGATCACCTTCTTCATAAATTTTACTAAATGAGCCTATTGTGCCCATAGACTCTGTATGCTCAAGCTCCCGGAACTGTGATATAATTTCCAGTAAATGCGATAGCAATACATGTCTATCCATAACTTCCCGTGTGTCATGAGTTGATGCCCATTCATCTAATTTTAAAGCGGCTTGAATAGCGAATGCTGCTTCTTTGAGGATTTTTCTCAGTTTATCACGTTCTTTAGACATTTTTGCAGCTTCAACGACCGCTTTATTTTGATCACTTAACCGAGCATGCAAGTTTTGTTCTAGAACACGCACTTGAAGGCTAAGATTGTCATTATCTCTAGTCAGTCTTTTTATTTTTTCCTGTAATGCTTCAAAGTCATAAGTCCTTCTTTCGTATAAGCCCTTTTCTTTTTTGATTGACTCAAATGCAGCTGTTAGCTGTTCTATAACTTTGAGTTGTACAACACTCTTGCTAATAGCTTTGTCTCTTTCTTCTTCAGCTAACTCTTGAGAAACTTGTGCTGCTTTCATTGTCTCTTTGAAACTCTCATTTTGCTCTGCTAATTTTGCTTGCGAGGACAATATACTTTCCAATTCGTTGTTAATAGCTATATTTTCTCTAATAACTCGATGTGTGGATGCTGCAACCCTTAGTTCTGTAGCGTCTTGAAAATCTTGGGCAAGTTGTAAAAGTCGGGCTTCCATTTCTTTCTTAAGGTTATCTTTACCAATAATGAATTTCTTTTCAGAATTGTAGATCAGTCGCTTATATTTCATTTCTTGGTCTTTAAATTCTTGTTCTTGGTTTTCAAACTTTCTCATCAAATCATCTCGTATAGCTCTAAACTCTTCCAATGTATTTAGTTTTCCTGCCAACAGCTTATTCTCTGATGTAAGCTGTTCCTTCATAAAAACAAAGTCTTTTTCTAATTGGTGGGTTGTTTCTTTGAATTTTTCGTTTTCAATTTCTCTGATCTCCTCCAGACCTTTGACCTTTTCCTTCAACTCACTATTTTCCTCATTTTTCACAGCAAGCATCCTCTTTAGGTAAGCAATGATGTCAGCTCTGTCTTCGTCCAACTTATCATAGGCTTTCTGCAGTTCTTCAAGCCGCGCTTCATATTCCTCCACAGCTGATCTAAGTCTAGCTACTTTACGGTTACAATCTGCTAGCTGGAGTTCTAAAAATGTTCTCTCCACTTCGTTAAACACTCCACCTTTCTCATCATCTTTCTTCCCTTTGTCTTTTTTAGGTGCCATCTTTTAAATATATAGCGTAGCAAATAAAATAATTATCAAAAAAAAGATACAATATGAAACTTTAAGCTGGGTGAATATTGTGAACAATGGGCGAATTAATAACTTGGTTGCTATGACACAGTAGCCTAGCAACCAATGACAGTAACTTAGCAACCGCTAACAAACTGACAACACGTACGTAAATACAGGTTCAAATACAAGGCTTTTAAGATCATTTAATAACAAAATCGATGTTGGCCGATCGATTCTAAATTATTGTTTTATTATCCAAAATCAATATTTTAAAAAATATATATTGCTAGTCACAATTATTTTTGCATAATTTTCATAAAAATATTCACTCTTTTCAGCCTTTCTCCGCCGTCATTGTGGAAGAACATTTTTTTTTAATGTAGGAAGTTTGCAAGTTAAGTCAATGGACTGAGTAAGTGAAACTCGCAGTAGGAAGCCGCTCCCCTAACTGTCCTAGAACGGCCGCTGACAGAAAGAGCTTTGCCCGCCAATATCATCGATGTGGATGCCTCGACGTGACCGATGATCAATCACGCAAGTTCAAATAGTGCCTATTCACTCTGGCATTTAAGATTTCAACGTAAAACGTCAGGAAAGAAGAAAAGAGACCATATTAATAACACTTACCTCACAAAGCTTAGCGCCATACGCCGGGGGCGGCGAATCACAGAACCGGTGTCTGCTACGCGTGCGCGTAGAACAGTGCGCCGGCGCTGGACATGCCGACCACGCTGACCACGCCCCCCAGCCGCCCGCGCCACCGTCTGCTGAGGATATGCAAATACGCACATGTTGTTACAATTATTGTTATTGTGTTAGCCAGAACACGTCTAAATCAAATCAAATCAAATCAAATCAAAATCCTTTATTTTCAGGCTACAATGGCCCATAGATATATACCTTACAGACTAACATATATATAATAATATACAAAACATTGTTAGTATATAGAAACTTAAATCTATGTTAGTATCACTTCCTATGCACTATTTCACTGTGCGGTCTTGTGGCACTTGTCCGCGGAAGCGACGAAACACCACGTCCTGTGGCCAGAAGTTCTCGTCCAACACGAGGTGCAGGAAACAGGTTGGTACTCGCACCACGAACGCCTTGAAGTTGACGTTATGGCGCGACTCCAGCAGCTGCACTCTCGGGGCGTACTTCAGCTTCTGACGCACGTACTCCACGATGTCCTCCGCCTTAGTGGTGTAGTGTAGGCGGGAGATGTACACCGGGGTGTTCGGCGTGGCGGCACGGATTTTTATATTGGGCTCCACAGGAGCCGTACCGCAGCGATTCTTGTTTGTTCGCTGACGGCGCTTCCTCCTTTGCACCGTCACGAACCCATCATCGTCAGCCCGATTCGGCCCCTTTACGGGCACGGGCTTCTTTGTAGCACCAATTGTACTTTTAGCGACGCCGGCGTAATCTCGACGAACACCTTGATGTTTCGTCGAGGCTGCAGAATCAAGCAGCTTGTCTAGCGGTCGAGCGGCGGTGAGGGAAGGACCCGCAGGGACGGGAGCGGGGCAGCGGGGCGCGCGAGGCGCGCACTGTGCCGGCTCAGCATTCGGCGGTGACAGCGGCGATGGCGACAAAACTGCTGACGCGAAACTTACACCCGATACATCGAGGCACGCTCCGCGCCGCATGTTTACGTACGATGCACCCGCCGGTGACCCAGTTACCGTTGCCGATTTACGCAACTCGTTGAGTTCGCTACGCAAATCGGCGACAGTAATTTGGGATGCATCTAACTTTTTCTGCACATCCGCAAGACTTGCCTTCAGAAAGACGATGTCCTTCAATAGGCTTGTAACGTCGACGTGGTCGAAGGTGACGGGCGGAAGCTTATTCAGATCCTTCGCCACAAACGTCGGCACGTCGTCCGGATCGGTCTCCTTTAGCAGCGTGATAATGTCTTGTATACTTTTCTTCGTCCCGTCACGCCGGCGGGACACCATCTGGTCGCTCTTGTTGAGCAACCGGTAGAGCAGCTGCTTGGAAGCAGCGACGTCATCCTCGCTGAAGTTTGTTGCGCAGATCTGGATAGCGGACACCTCGTCCATCACATCCAGCTTCTGCTGCAGGAACGCCAGCAGTTCATTCGCCACAAGTTGTTCACTCATGGCGATTAAAAAGACTAGCAACGGCTTGCGCCGCGCTAAAACAATTTGTGTAAAATTAACACGTCAGCAACACGACTGCATCGAATCGCAGCTAGCACGAGACTGAAGACTTTGGCTACAGGCAAAACTACAGGCTTTGGCTGTTATTAGATATACCTACTACTCAAGGATCATCATAAGGATCATATGAAAAAAACTACACCTTATGTCTATCACCTTTCCGCTGGTGAAAGTTTCAATCACATCGCTTTAGCCGTTTCAGAGATAAACCTGAACAAACAAACTGACAAAAAATGTCTAAACATAGTTTTTGCGTTTACCTACTAAACATCTGTTAACTTCATATAGCAAACAGATAGTATTTTTATGTAAATAGCTAGTTTCCCTCGTTACCTGATAGCGGCAGTGTCGGCAGGCAGTCCATCCTGACGTCAGCGACTGCCCCGGTGACCGCCTGCGATACGTACACGAAGCAGTACTCCGGGTACCGCTCGCTGAACAGCCGGCAGTCGAACGATGCTGTGTGTTGACCCCTGGAACAGACACCTAGGTCAGAAGAACGAAAAATTCTTGTGGTCACCGTGACCGTATAACATCTGGGAAAGCACGTTAAGCCATTGTACCCAGCTGCTACCTTGAGAGCGGTCGTTGTTACAATTCCATGTCAGAGGATTTAAGAAAACTCTCACACTAGAGCTTGTTAGGTTAGTATACCTACAGCCCACACGATAAGAAAAAGAAGATCATGACCACGGTGGTTTGAATGATCGAGAAAAGAGCCTAAATAAGCAGTTTTGAGTTGACCTAGTTTAAAAAAGAGTCTCACAATTTTGAAAACGAAATTGTTGTTTTACCCTTCTATAGCTTGAATGCACATTAAAGAAAAATTTACCAAAATAATATTTATAAAAATAAATTCCTCAGTAAATAAATCAGATGAGCAATAATTTACAACTGGGCCCGAACACCGAACTCCGCCGACATTAGCCGAAAATTAATGCCGACACCGACATGTAACGCCGACACGCGCAATGGCCCCCAGCATATAAACGAAAACCATTAATAATGTGATAACGTGTTTACATCTCATTAATTAAATCGATATTGATAACGATAAAATATTATCTACCTCTACCTACGTTGTAAATTATTTCGCTTCTGCTCATCATAGTGCTGGGTTTGCTTACATCTTAGGGCCTTACCATGACACGCCAAATTAGGAATAGTTTTGTTGTAAAAAAGAGACGGTGCTATACGACGTAAGTATGCATGTCTCACTCACACACCTAATTAGTGATTGCAAAAATAAGTGGTGGTACGGCTTCTTACTTTGCCTGTCTTGAACTCGTTTTTTGGAACAAGCAACAAGAGTATGGTTACTGTTGCAGATAGTATGTAATAGGCATTTTATTAGAAAAACGCTATTGGTTAAAAGTGCATGGTTCAGTCCCTAAAAGTCGTTGTATACAAAATACTTGGTGTTTTTTCTCTAACATTCATTTGTAACTAGTTTATGAAAATTAATCGTCAGGCGTATTCTTTTTAGGCTGATTGTTCGAAAGAGTTACAGGTGGTTCTGGAGCACAAATGGCGTAGGAAAGAACAAGGATGGGTTTTAATCAGTCACCGTTTTACTTTTAAAGTCCGATTAATGTTTAATCTACTGCTTAGCAACGGATTCGTAAAAATCTCACTCATAAATGCTGATGAAAACAAAAAAATCCAAACTTATGTAGCGTAATCCTGGATTACGTCGTTAAGTAAGGATTAGGTGGAAAATGGTTAAACTGACGATTACGGGGTTTTTATAAGTAAGACGGTGTCATATCTCTCCCGCTATAAAAAAGTCGTATTCTGTTTGTTCAGCCATCAAAATCTTTCTTTCAAACGCTAAGCCTCTATTCAAGTTGCATTATTAATCAAATCTATATTATGTACCCCATAGCATTTATGTGGTCACATAAGCCGATTATTGTCACCGCAAATTAGAGCCTACTACATAACTCCATAATATGTCTACATGTAGGTATAATCATCAATAATTTGATACGGCACGTATCGATGAGAATTCCCCGCGATGACTGAGCTTACAAATTAAATTGCAATATTAATTTACTGGAATAATTAGTAACATTTGATTGTGCGCTTTGAATGAATAATTAAATTATGCGTTTGGGATATTGTGGGCACTCTGTTTTTTCGTATTGTTAAATTAAAATTTATAGTTTTTGCTACATAATTTACCATTCTTCAAGTTCAGTTAAGCATCTTATTCTTGTAAGTTTGACAAACAACCAGAGCTTGTTACTTTCACATTTTTGATAATCACTAAACTACCTTGTGTCTAAGTAGCTGTTACTTATGCACGGTTCGACCGATCAAAGGTTAAGCTGCGCTTGGCGCGGTCAATCCGTGTATGGGTGACCATCTTTGTCATAGCGAGACTCCTCCGTGCCTCGGAAAGCCAGTCTGACAACCAGTCTTATCAAGGGGTACCGTATTACCCGGTAGTTGTGGAGGTCAGATAGGCAGTCGCTCCATATAAACCACTGGTACTCAACTGCATCCAGTTTAGACTGGAAGCCGACCTCAACATTGTTGGGAAAAGGCTATAGGCAGATAATTATTTTACGGCTTAAATAGGTAGGTATGTATGTTTTTATGTAAGAGAGTCACATCCACAATTAATATCCAGAAAGTAACAAAACGAAGTACAAATAGCTACAGTGTATGAGAGATGTTAATTGTGAGTATTGCCGGATCCTAAATAAATCGGAACAAGTTACGTTAGTACGCAGTTACTCGAAAAGTACATGATGATCTGTAAGGACATATAAATCTTACCTGCGAACTCTTCTCTCAGCGACATACCGCAGCCGGTCGGCGTCTCTTCCGAACACCCTGACCCTGTCCGCCCCCTCCAGCACACACTCAGGGTATTGGAACAGCACCCTCACTCCATCGCCGCAAGGGAACACGGAGCCACCGTGCACGTTCAACACGAACTGTTCTGACCAATCCGCCTGGAGGAAAATGTTAGAAATTAATCACGATCCTTACTAATGCTAAATTTGAAAGTAGCTGTCTGCCTATCTGTCCGTTAAGCTTTCACGTGAAAATGCCTAAACTGGTTTTATTGAAATTTGGAATAGGGATAGATTGAAAGCTAGGGCTGCTTCCCACGGTTTAACTTGTTTTCCGAGAACTACTTCTCACACCCGGATAACGGATCTTTAATTATGTTAATCCAGTTTTTAAACTATAACAGCCAGTTGCACAAAAAAAATATACGGTTACTTTATACATGAAAAACGGAAGAACTGTCAAAATTTATCAAAATGGAGGATAAAATTAAATAATTTTGCTATTATTTTATGGTTTTCGTCTAAATAAAAAAAATGTAATTATGTTAAATGTTTATTTAATTATTATAAGTAGGTATGTGCTGATATATAAAGAAAGAAATTACGTTTATTTGCGCCAAAAATGTGCCGCATAAAATATAAAGGAAAAAAAACTAAACAAAAAATAGTAACATGAGGAATATATATGCGTCACATCAGCGCAAAACGGCCCTCACTCAGCATAATGCTGTGACTCATGCACTAAACAGAGCCACAGCGCTGGTTTTCAGTGATAGCCGGCGTAGACATGATGACGTCTGCGTGTGCAAATATATCATAAAACATATTCAATGTATCCTAATTATTGTAATTATGTTTTGTGATATTCGTAAGTGAAAAAGGCTGTAAGTTTATCTCATTTAAATCCATTTAGTACCTAGTTTTTGCGTAAAAGAGATTATATATTCACATAGCATACACGCGACCTGGCAAACATTCGCATTTACAATATTACCTATACTCCATTTACAATAAGATTAGACATTTAAACGCACCCCATTTACCGTTCGTTTAATTGATTTTGAGTTCTATTCCGTAGAGATAAGGATGGTGTTGAAAGCAATATAATGTTTACAATACCAAATGTATTCTGCATCTGTTTTTTGTTTTGTCACCTAAGCAATAGAGCTCAAAATCGTTTGAACGAACGGTAAATGGGGTGCGTTTAAATGTCTAATCTTATTGTAAATGGAGTATAGTAGGGTTTTACATAACTCGAAAGTCAGAAAAATAACATTGTTGTATTATTTATGGAAACTCCTTCGATCTTTAAACAGCACAGTGGGAAGAATGATTAAAAAGAAAAATCACTGCATTCATGGTAAGTCGGAATAAAAAATCACGATTACCTTCGTGCACTACTTTGAAGGAAAGTGGTTCCTAGCTAATGGACACCACTTTAATGGTTAATGGTTTGAAAGAAAATCAGCTAGCACTTCGTGTCTTTGTAACTACTTAAGACTTGCATTTGAAAATGGGTTATTTTAGGTACAATTCTTACTTTTAAAGTTTCTCTTAGCGGTCTGATTGGGAAACATAAGTTTATTATTTTTGGTAGGAAGGGTATATAGTGATAAGGTTTAAAAAGTCCTTTAAAATTGGATGATGAGACTGTGAATGGCTATAGAGGTAAAGGAAGACTAATGAAACGATGGATGGATTGTGTGAAAGATGATATGGCTAGAAAGAAGGTTACTAGTGAGATGACGTCAGATAAAGAAGTATGGAAGAAGAATACATGCTGCGCCGACCACAAATAAATTGGGATAATAGCAGGAGGAGAAAAGTCTTGAATAAAAATAAACTCAGCAATATCACGTAATATCACAATGGGTACTAATAAAACTGAACATGAATAAACAAACAGTGAATTCCCATTCATAATAGAAACTCTCGATAAAAGTGGAGTTTCAAATTTTTTGTACGGAAGATAAAATTTGCGCCATAAAAAACGCTGTCGACTCACAATAATGGAATACAACACTTAAAACCAGAGCCCATTTATTACACATAAACTTTTATGTAGATTGTAACACCGAAGTTTGTGTAACGACCGCTGTAAAATATAATCATTTTCCTTCGACGCATCTTAGTAATAACAAAAAAAGAAAATAACTTACAATATGTATCTTCTCATTGTTTAATAGCCAGTTTTTCACTCGCATATTATACAAAATACTACCGTCTTACTTATAAACGGATTAGCTAAAATCTTACTCATAAATGCTGTTTAGCGTTAATCTGAACTTAAGTAAGTAGTACTGGATTACGACGTTAAGTAAGGTTTAGGTGAGAAATGCTTAAACTTCAGATTACATGTTTTTATAAGTAAGACGGCTAGACTAGATCAGCACCTAATAGCTAAGAACCATCAAAGTGATATGAAATTATAAACATAAAAATTCGTGAAGCCATTTAGGAGACGAAAAATTACAAGTACACGCATGTCTTGTGATTGGCTTGATGATCATTATGACGATGAGTAGGATAGAATATTCTTTATTATGTACACCACTTTTAAACTTAAAACTAAGAATATAATTAAGGTAGGTGACACAATGGGCGGTGTTATCGCTAAAATCGATCTCTTACAGACAACCTTTGGATGGACTGAGGACAAGAGGAAAAACCAAACAGCAGGTAGTCCAAGGATATTTACCATATTATTACTCTAGAAAAAACTACCGAATAGATTTTGGTACACACATATTTTATAACCTGGAATAACACATAGTATTAGGTATACTTGTTATTTAATCTTCTCGTCTGGGTATACGTGAAACTATGGAAAATAGCTAGAAGATATGTATAACCTCTGTTTAAAGCTTCAGAGAAACAAGCGTGATCATTTAATTTATTGAAGATCAAATAAATACCCTTGAGTTCATTTACGCCTGATTTGGCGAGAACAAAGACTGATAGGATAATTATAATATTTAGTTAAAAGATTTCTGACGTCCATGTTTGTTCGATCGGGCGTAGTCTTCGATTTGAAGTTAATTCAATAAGGTATCGTTCATCAATTTAAATGAAACTTTAAATTTGTTTTGATGAAGTTTTATCAATAAAGTTAGACTGGATTTGAAGATTTCAGTCTTTTCTAAGAAAATTACAAGTTCCATGAATTTATCTCAATGCTAGCTTTTCGCCAGCGGCTGCGCCCGCGTGGACATTTTTTTACACCTTGGGTTACATTATTCAAGTTTTAGTAGGGATCCCTAATTATTTCTGGAAATAAATATAGCCTATGACACTTCGTTATGACGTAGCTTTTTAACGGTGAAAGAATTTTTAAAATCAGTCCAGTAGTTTTTGAGTAAAACCCCTACAAACAAACAAATCTTTCCTCTTTATAATATTAGTATAGATACAGATATAGGTTTGGAACCCGCGCCCTCGTACAGAAGACGCAGGTACTATAACCACCAGGCTACTACATCTTCAAAGTACAGGCTGTTAGTATTAGAGTATGCTGTTTGTGACATTTATGATGGTGAGACTAGATCAGATAAGATTTAAGATAAAATTGTTCGAATGAGTTATTGTGGCCCTGTAACACAAAGAGCGAAGGAAGGTACATGGATGGATTTTAGTCAGTAAAAGTCTGACACTTCCTCCCGCTCCGCCCACATGGGAGCAGTCATTTGATGATTTCCCATCCCTAAAAAATATGGATCAGCACCCTAATTACGTAAAAAATGGATATCCAATTGACATACCCATCAAAAGGAGTTTTGCATACATTGCTGCATATTTTTGGACGTTTATCTCATTGATACTTTCAACGAAGCAATGTATATCATTGAACTGTCAAAATAAAAGCAACTGAAATTGAAAGGTTTTGACTTTCGAAATTAGGGGGCAGATTTTTATATTTTAAACATCCAAGTATGAATAGCTCCATTGTTGGTTGGTTCCTTCCCCTGACTCATGAAGACTCAAAGTATAAAAGACAACTATTACGATTTCGATATTCACGTCATCCTAGTGCACTATACTCGCAAAATCTAAGCACAAAGCATGGTAGACAAGCTGCTATCAATATCTATCACCTATTCTTTCAGTTCGTTGTGTGAGAATTACGTACCATCTCCATACATCACTCGTCAGGTGTTCAATAAAATATGTAAAGAATAGTGTCACCACATCATTTTACGGACAAAATTGGACGATTTTAGAATCATCACTTTTGTATTCTTAGCCTTTTTTAGAATCCTTTATTCTAAAAAAGGCTAAGAATAGTCTATGGCATTTTTTTTGTGTGTCCGTCATTTTTTGTGAATAAACTGGTTTTCTTTTTTTTACACCGGTTCATATTAGATTTAAGCCAAATTGAAGTAATTTATCAATCAAACAAACTTTTGCACTTTTTTGACGCACAAAATTTACTTTGTTAAGAAATTGATAATTTTGATAAATTATACGAGTATAATTTTTGCCACATCTAATTTGATCAAAATGTATAGTTAAAGGCAACGTAAAATTAAAAATGACAACGGTTAATAAAACAAAGCTGGGAATAAATTTCCAAAATTGCTCAATATTTAGACAGTCCGTCAAACCTCCGGGCGCATGGCTATCCTACTAACCTGTGCCTCTGTAAATATTTATGGAGGTGTTCATTTGAAAAGGCTTTTTATGAGAGTGGAAGGCGGACGAGGTTCCATTTTGATTACCCCAACAAACATACTTCACGAATAATTAAAAACGTTGACGTTGAGAGAACGAAGAATTAAGTTTAGAAACAAGGGTTATATCGATTTCATTTGAAATATTTACTAAGCCAAGAATTCTATAACGAATGCTAACAATTTAGAAAGCAATGGATAATTTAGTAGTCGACCAGTAGATGATACGTAAGATAGTTGCACAGTCAGATCTTTGAATAAAATATTTTATATGGATAGAAAATTATTTTCCTCCCTATTTGATATCTAGATATAAAAAAAAAATTAAAGCTGATCAGGTACATTATCTTCAACATGTCTAAACTTCTTCCTCTTTCCTACAGACACAAATAAATAATGTTTTTTTAATAACATCAACATGAAAACATCAACATATTGTAGTCAAAATGTTACACACGCTGATTATGCAGCGTAATTGCCAAGACTCCAAATTGTGGAGACAATTTCAATTTCTCTACAGCAGAATACAATACTTACTTTAATAAAAGCGGTGGCCAGATCCTGTGGCCCAGCTGCGGCTGCTGGCCTCAGTGTCAGCGCATAGTCACCAGCTTGGCCGAAGAGTTCACAACGCAGCGTCATCGTACGACGACCTGGGAACCCGTGCATCTGGAAGAGACATTGACTTATCATAAAAGAGAATGTTTATTTGCCTGGCCTACTATTCTTTAGGTCATCATCGTCATTCTTATCCTAAACTTTTTGGGGGTCGGCGTAGCATGTTGACTTTTGCATGTTTGACTAGCTATGATGGTTTTGGCAAAGTGTTACGAACAGTCTGACGTCAACTAAGCCTTTCGATAAATTTTATTATTAGATTAACTATTAATAAGACTTTGAGAATTAGATTCCTGAATAGCTTTTATGTTGCTGCTGTGAAAATAGATAGGAGAAGTATAACAGCAACAAACTAAGCTCAAAATTCACTAAACTGGATTTTAAAAATCGTGTTACGTGCTGTAACGAAACAAAGGCTTATCGTTTTAATTTTTCCAAAAATCTATGTTCACATGAGAGCTATCAGCCGTCGCTTTTACCTGACACTGGCAGCAAATGTTTTACTTTCTAGTCAAAGTCCTGACAAAATGATAAACGTGAAAGTTACACGGAAAAAACTGCTCAGCGACAAGTACAACTTGGCACACTACCATAATATCATGTTCTGAATTTGCATATACGATACTCTTTATTTAGAAAATATAATCTTCCTTACAGGAGGTCAGTGAAACTCCGGAGATAAATGGAATCTCACCTGTTCAGAATACAAAACGTGTGCATGCGAGCTGGTATTCTTCCCATCGCACAGCACAGCTCCTCCACTCGAATGCCCGCAGTACAGCAACTCCAGCCAAAAATCCGCACTTGACTCGATAGGAGTACACACTACCCTCGGAAACTCCAGCAAAGCCATCACCTGCCTCTCAGGGTACGTCTGTATCTGTTCTGGAGTTACATCTAGATTTGCCGTCGGCCACAGCACATCAAATTTCCAAGATTTTACAACGCTGTCTCCAGTCTCCATAAGACTACCATCACTAACGTCTCTCTTCACTTTGTTGTCAACATTGCGTTTAACTTCTGTTGTGTTGTCATAGTCTGATAAGTAAGGATCCTTATCAGATATTAGTTCTAAGTAGTAGGTGCCTCCTCTAGAAAAGTAGCCGCAAGGTAGGGTCATGCGGTTTTCGGAGTCAAGGGCTAGAGGCATGGTGGCTAAGAGTGCTCGTCCGTCATCGTCTTCTCGAGCGATCCGGACCTTTAGGCCACCTCCAGACGCGCCGTGGACTCGAATGTGCACGTCGCCTCCTAAAGCCACGAGAGTCGAAGGTATCTCCACCCATACTTGGTTGAGATCGACTCGATCTTCGCTTACGTATGGGTTGACGAAATTGGCGCCGCCTGAGGACAAAATATAACATAAGTTAACCTGTTGAATTTTACTTTAGTCTTTTAAGAGTCTGGAACTCTGGACTATGCTTTTGCCATTTGGCACAGTTTATATTTTCACAAAATATGTGGCTTTCATCACCACAAGAATTCGAAAGCAAAATAAAATCAGTTTTTTGACAAACATTTATTATTATTAGAACACTCCATTACTTTCACACTCCAACCAAGTTTAGTAATCTACGAATATAAGACTTAACAAGTTGTTTCAGATTAACATTGTTAGCTAGTCAGACAAGAGTTAGCTCAACAGAAAATAAAATCCAAAACCGTACTGCAACGCGAATAACCAAACAAATGTGCCAAGCGTGACAGTGAGACCTAACAGCCAATTCCAGGTGCACTAATTACGAAAACAAAGGATGCTAGGAAAATAGAGCACATTTTGTTTTTATCGTATTTTCAATGACGATAGAAATATACGTTGTTAACACACACACGTATCTAAATAGATAATGCAAGTTCGTATATATTATATTTGTATGAAACAAACGACGGAACTTGCATGCACCAAGCATGAGAGATTGATTTTTTTTTAATTTGTTTTTTTTTTTTACTTTTTTCTGTAATTTCACAAGAGCGTTTTAGTGATTTTCTTTATACTAGCTAACATTTTCAATACTTTTTGCAGCTCATTGCGGCACAATTATAAATTTTTCGAGGACTTAGGTGTACTGCACTCATCTGTCACACACGAAATACACACACTTGCCTCATCTATTTAGAAACATGTCTGTGGTTGTTCTATTGTTGACGCCTGCAACCCGCTTAGTAATTTGACTGATAAATCGCTCACAAAGTATACGAAAGTAATTTTTTTCTTTAGGTACTATTATTTCAAGTATTTGATTGGAAGTTCTGGCGTCAACTGTAGCACGTGCTTTGACTAGGGTGTGTTTTTATCCTTGTCTTACTGTCGTAATTTTAAGTTTGCACGAAAATGCCAGGTATAGAGCTAAGCCGGTCTGAGGGGACCTAGGAGACGGTTAGAGGCTACTTTTCATCTGGGTGCGATAATTAAATTCCTTGGAACGCGGGTGAAACCGCGGGAAAAAGCTAGTAAGCTGGTAAAACAATTGCAATACAGTATTCACTTGTAATCATCATGCAATTTTTTTATGGGATATAGCTTTCCGCCAGCGGCTTTGGATTATGCGAATTTAAATTCAAAATGACAGAGTTTCATCATACAAAGAACACACACACTTTAAGATTCAGGTCTCTACGATCATCGGTTTAGGCATTCTGCATATCCGTCAACCATTAAGGACAAAGCCTTTTATATGTATAGATAAAGTAAACTTAAATTGCATAATTGGGTTTCACGTTAAGCTTTATTAATATACTAGCTTCTGCCAGCGACTTCGTCCGCGTGGAATAGTGGTGCTCCGCTCCTATTGGTCTTAGCGTGATGATATATAGCCTATAGCCTTTCTCGATAAATGGACTATCTAACACTGAAAGAATTATTTAATTCGGATCAGCGGTTCCTGAGATTAGCGCGTTTAAACAAAATGACAACATTTCCCTTCACTGCCCTGCTCCTATTGATTGTAGCGTGATGAAAAGTATACTATAACCATCTCAGGAGTATGACAAATAATTGGACCAAGTTTCGTTAAAATCCGTCGAGTAGTTTTTGTTTCTATAGAGTTTATACAGACAGACAGACAAAAATTTTACTGATTGCATTTTTGGCATCAGTATCGATCCCTAATCACCCCCTGATAGTTATTTTGGAAATATATTTCATGTACAGAATTGACCTCTCTACAGTTTTATTATAAGTATAGATAAGTTATTCTGAGTGCAGTTCCAGTATTTTCAGCTTACTGAATTTTGTATTTTATCGATCGTCGTTACTAATTAAATAATCATTATTTCTGGTAAAAGTATTGTAACGTAAGTACTTTAATAAATAAATAACCACTAATGGGTCTCTCGGTTAAAATTAATTTACTCATAGTCTGTGTAAAGAGTGTTGGTGATGAAATAAAAATAAGTAATTTATTAACTAGCCTGGTGAAAGAGCTCGTGGCTAAGTAACAGCCGCACGGGTCGATCGATCAAAGTTAAGTTGCGCTTGCCGCAGTAGGTTCGTGGATGGAGCATCTATGTCATATCGAGATTTCTCCGAGACTCACAAGACACGTTAATCCATTGGTCCTGGCTGTCGTTTGTTGATCTTTAACGGTCATTACGGGTAGTCTAAAGTCAGTAAGTCTGACAACCTGCCTTATCAAGGTTATTATGATATCCGGTAACTGGGTTCTGGAGGTCAGATAGGCAGTCGCTCCATGCTAAACTCAGTTGCATCCCAACAGACTAGAATTAAGAAAAGGCTAGGCAATTATTTAAATTGCCTAGATGCAAGCGCGACTGCCGTGTATAAGATTTGGTTTTGGTGTTTGGTGACTTTCCAACTCTCAAAGACGATGATCATGAATTGGCTGCTACGCTGCGTTACAACTGGAATCGTTCCCGATCTTGGTGTTTGTGCACATATAGTATAATGTACCTATACGTGTAAACGCACCTACGATACAGATTTAAAAAAAATCTCCTGCTTTGGATAATAACGTAAAGTATACCTACGTAGATAAACGTAAACCCCCAAAAACGTTTAAAAATATTCAAAATTCATGAAGCGTGATACACCGTACATCAAAATTTACATATATTTTGCCATTAAATGCAAATGTGGGTTAACGCAGTGTTTCTACCCACGTTGCGAACAAGGCTTTATGTTTGCAACGACTCTAATTATTCTCTCTTTGAGTTTAATGAATAAAATTTATAATGAACTTGAATGATAGGCCTTACTATGAAGTGTTTTTGCCATCACTGTTCGAGTGGGTTTTTGTTTTAATTCATAATTTTAAATCTAGTGAATGCTGAGCAAAAGAAAGTTTACGATCAAGTATTTCCACTAGGTGCATGAGATTTTCGGAATGTGTTTTTTAGACACTAGCTTAACGCCCGCGGCTTCGCCCGCGTTGACATTTTTTTACACCTTGGATTACATTATTCAAGTTTTAGTAGGGATCCCTAAAGATTTCTGGAAATAAATATAGCCTATGACACTTCGTAAAAAGCTTTCTAACGGTGAAAGAATTTTTAAAATCGGTCTAGTAGTTTTTGAGTTAAAACCCTTCAAACAAACAAACAAATCTTTCCTCTTTATAAAATAAGTATAGAGTATAGATAAGAGGTGATTCTTGCTGTCTGTTGAACACTGGTTTTGCTCTCGGATAGTTGTATATTATATTCAGAAATAGCTCATGTTAGTGTCACGATTTCCTACATTCGTGTTAAGGTCATATTAGCATAGTTTTTTTTTTACAGCATCTCGAAAGTCAACCTAGAAGGTTGTCGACTGCTTAACCGGGCTTGCCTGTGAAGTGCCTTAAATGAATTTAGGGCCTCCAGCCAGGGATATTAGCATAGGACTTACATGCTTGCCTTACCACTAGGTGTACCAACAAAAATATGAGTGTCAATCTTTCGCCCCTTTTTAGAAATTTTACCTGATGATAGCTTCGACTCTTCATGGTAAGGCCCCTATTTTAACGAAGGAAATAAACAATTTCTTTTAAGATTGTAAATTTAATTTGGCCTCTGAATGGAATGACAACGCGGCGATGTTGTAAATCTTTTTAAATGGGAGAAAACTTCGTTGAATTACACTTAATTGTGTATTGTACAATGTACATTGGTCAAGTAAGAAAAGGGGGTGAAAAGTGGTAGTAATTGTGTAAATTAGAAGACTTTGAAGACCAAGAAAATTACTTTGAATTTTTGCTTGTTTGGCAACAAAGTGAATTAGTTTTGTTATTTTATTGAGTAAAACTGCAGAATATAGCTAGTAATCTTATAAAATACTAGCTGTTTCCCGCGGTTTCACCCGCATCCCGAGGGAACTACTTAGCGCACCCGGGTAAAAAGTAGCCTATGTTGTTCCTTAGGGTCTATTCTATCTCTGTACCAAATTTCATTTATATCGGTCCAGTAGTTTTGACGTGAAAGCGTAACAGACAGAACGGCAGACAGACAGAGTTACTTTCGCATTTATAATATTAGTAAGGATTAGCTTTCCGCCCACGGCTTCGCCCGCGTGGACATTTTTTTTACTCCTTGGGTTACATTATTCAAGTTTTAGTAGGGATCCTTAATTATTTCTGGAAATAAATATAGCCTATGACACTTTGTAAAGATGTAGCTTTCTAACGGTGAAAGAATTTTTAAAATCGCTCCAGTAGTTTTTGAGTTAAAACCCGTACAAACAAACAAATCTTTCCTCTTTATAATATTAGTATAGAAAATACTATTTGATTAACATAAATATCAAGGATGGTGTGACACGATCTAACCTACAAGACAATGAAAAGATTTTCAGTTTATCACAGTCGTAAATCTGTGAGGCTCATGAAATCACCTTCTATTCTTACGAGCTCACAACAGCCTACCTTACACATTATTCAGAACAAATTTCCCCGGAGATGTCCCTAACATGTAGAGGATTCCCGATTAATCTTGGCATAACAATGTTGAGATCAAAGCTGTAAATATCGGTGGAGACAATGATGATATTGGTGTTACTCTAAAATCTAGGACGCATGTCGGGTATGTCTGTTGATTAGTCAGATTTAGTTGTCTGATATGAAGGCCCGATTAACTTAAAACAGATGGTAAACACCATAGATTCAAACTTCCAACTTTCAATAGGTGACGTATTATTTGAGATTTTTATTCCTGAAACGGTCAATTACCAAGCCGGGGTCGAGGGGGTGAGTAACATGAAAATTCCAGCTTCCTGGTTGATATACGTTCTGGTTTAACGGGCCGATTACGTAACCATCAGTCTAGTAGACAAGTTCTTTAACCTGGTTTTACCTGAATCCTGAGAAAACTAATTCACACACCCGGTTAAAAACTAGCCTATATCCTTTCATACATTTTAAGATATCTCTATACTAAATGTCATTCAAATCGATTCAGCCGTTTAATTGTAGCAGCGTAACAGACAGACAGCATGACAGACAAGAGTTATTCCTGCATTTATAATACAAGTAGGGAAGGGTAATGTTGATGTTTTTTTGTCAACATTAATTGATGGAGATGGATGCCTACGTTATACAAAAATACACCTCCAAGTTTCAGGTCTCTACGATCAGCGGTTTAGGCTGTGCGTTGATCCGTCAGTCATTCAGGACAAAGCATTTTATATGTATAGATTTTATAACCTTCGTATCACCTTGCGGCCAACAAAATATCACCCCTACAGCCTGTAACGTCTTGATAACATATTGTATCGACGCTAACGACACTGGGCGGGACAGACGTATTAATTTAGCCAAATAGATAGCACGAGCTGCCATTATAGTCTAGACTAATAATACTAGCTGATTTACGTGGTTCCACCCGTATAAAAAGTAGCCTATATAAATCTCCAGGATGTCATCTTAATACCCTTTTTAGGGTTCCGTAGTCCGACAAGGAACCCTTATAGTTTCGCTCTGTCCGTCTGTCTGTCTGTCTGTCTGTCTGTCTGTCTGTCTGTCTGTCTGTCTGTCTGTCTGTCTGTCCGCGGCATAGCTCCGTGGTTTTTGTTATTAGAAAGCTGAAATTTGGTATGAATATGTATATTGATCACGCCGAGAAAGTGGTAAAATAAAATTTTGAAAAATATTTTTTTTTAGGGTAGCACCCTGTAGGCGACAGATCAGCAGTTTAATTTTAGAATAGTTTGGTAAAAGAAGAAAATATTTTTTTTTTTGACGTTTTTGACGGATTAAATAAAATTTGGTTTTTCGGATCGTGCCTTCTCCTTTTTTTCCTCAAAAATCGCAGCCCTATACCCCGAGTTGGCTACAAAGCTGGTCCACTCGAGCCGGATCGTCAAGAACCAAGATCCAAATGTTCCACACGCCTCCCGGTGTGAAAACTCGGAGTGTAGCCCGAAGGCAACGCGACATGGCTGATAAAATGGAAACAGAAGGAGGCGATGTAGTGGTCACGGAGGCCGCCGCGGCGGTCACAGCGGCCGCAATTGGTGGCGCCGCCCCCGCCGCCCCATCCGTATCGCGATCACAATCTCGGCGATCTATGTCATCGTCTTCAGCACGCAGAGCAAAGGTGGAGCTGGAAGCAGCCGAGGCGAAAGCCCGGATACAGTTGGAGCTTATAGACAAAAAGCGTGCAATGCAACTCGCCGAGATTGATGATGAACGTGAAGGTAGCGTGCGATCTGAAAACACCAACAGTCAAGTAAATAATTGGTTGGAGCATAGCAGACACATGGAGCCGGAAACACAGCCCGCCCACAATTATGGTCAGATCTCGGGCGAGCCGTGTCCGCCGACGAATATCGCCGGCACTGACGGGACGGTTCAACTATTAGCTGCCGCTCTGAGAAACTTGACAGCCAACAAGACCGGACTAACATGTAACGAGCATTTGTTGAGCCGCCTCTGCACTCCGCGTGACTTACCTAAGTTCGCCGGGGACCCCATGGAATGGTTGCAGTTCAAACAGGCATATAGCGAGTCTACACATGTGTGTAACTTCTCTCCGAAGGAGAACTTATGGCGCTTGCGAAAATGCCTGCAAGGTCCCGCTCGTGAAGCCGTCGCAGCCCTGCTTATCGGTGCAACGTCGCCCGAGATGGTAATTTCTACATTAGAGCTGCAGTTCGGCAATCCCGACGTTATTCTGGCAAGAATAATGACGGACATCAAGAAACTTCCACCAGTGTCACATGAGTATTTTAAAGAAATCGTGAGTTTCTCAGTGAGAGTGCGAAACTATGTGACAGCAGTCAGTGTTATCGGTCGTGAGGAGTATTTGTTAGCGGCTGATGTGATTACATGTGTGCTGGCTAAACTTCCTACTATTTTACTATCCAAATGGGCCGATTACAGTAACCAGCTGACACTGAAAGGTAAGCGTCCTAATTTGCACACATTGTCTGATTTCTTGCATGACGAAGCTCTAAAAGCAAACTCACTAGCGTTGTTGACACACAAGTTTGATAATAGCAAACACAAAAGGCTTTCCGAGCACTCACTTTTATTGAATAACGACGAGAGTGATAAATGTCGCTACTGCCGCACAACAAACCATAAGATAACAGATTGTAAGAAGTTTGCGAAAGCATTATGCAAAGATCGTTGGCGGTATGTAAAACAAAACAGATTATGTTATAAGTGTCTTATAGTGAAACACGACCGTAACACTTGTCCGGCCGCAGCCTGCGACGTTGATAAGTGTGGGCTACCACACCATCGCTTACTGCACTACAAGAAGAAATTAGCAACTGACAACAGTACGCGAGAACGAGATAACAGCGACACGCGCAACTCCATCGAGCGTACGGTCACACAGGGTCAAGATCAGCCGTCACCCGCGTCCCACCCGCAAGCAGCTGAGAGCGTCAACTACGTGAAGTCCGACTGCAAGGCGATGCTGAAAGTCGTACGCGTAAATCTGCATGGACCAAGCGGTGTTATCAGTACATATGCGTTGTTGGACGACGGGTCCACAGTCAGTCTTATCAGTGCGGAATTAACGTCACGGTTAGGATTGCGCGGTCGTAGGCAAACGTTAACCGTAAACGGTGCGTGGGACACCAAACTCGAGTGTCATACTGAATTAGTACATCTCGATATGTCAACCTACAATAATAAAAAATACTCGTTAGTTGCGCGTAGTATCAACGAGCTTAACTTACCTAAACAACCTTATGTCAACTGTAGTAACTATAATCATTTATGTAATTTAGATTTTGCCCAGCGATATGAAAATGTGAAACCTGAAATCCTTCTAGGGCAAGATAATTGTCATTTATTGTTATCATTGGAAACCAGAGTAGGGAAGGTCAATGAACCCTGTGCAACACTCACCCCTTTGGGATGGTGCATCCACGGTAGGGTGCCTGTGACGTCATCGCTGCACCACTGCTCACTCCTGGTCCAGGACGATGACCGGCCGACTCCTGAGGTCGATGAACTATCGCTGCAACAGCCGGAAGAAGAGGTACGTAAATCTTTTACCATCGAGTCGTTGGGTATACTAGGTAAGCCACGTCAGAATGCCGATGATCTTCAGGCACTGGAGCATCTGAAACGAACAGCCGTTTTAATTAACGACAGATGGCATGTTGGGCTTCCTTGGCGCGACCTTAACTGCAAATTACCTGATTCTAGGCCTAATGCTTTGGTGAGACTGAAAGGTGTCGAACGAAAGATGAGTATGAATGCGGAGTATCACAGAGGTATCGAGATCGCATAAAACATTTGTTTGAAAACGATTTCGCGGAAGAGACTTCTGAAAGTTGCGATAATACAAAACTTTGGTACTTACCTCATTTTGGGGTCGATAACCCGAACAAAAAGAACTTACGTTTGGTATTCGACGCTGCCGCTAAAACAAAAGGTTTATCACTAAATGATTATTTGTTAAAAGGTCCAGACCTACTTATGTCTTTGTTGGGTATTATGTATAGGTTTCGTGAACATAAAATCGCGGTAATCGGTGACATTAAGGATATGTTTTTAAGAGTTTTAAAGTCAATAGCTGATATAGCGTTGACCAACAATTCTGGAAAAGAGTGTTATGATTCAGAATGTGTAAATATTTTACAAATAGTGGAAAATACTTTACCTTTACCGGATCCAGGTAGATTTTCTTCGTGGTTACGTTTAGTTAGAAGTACTGTTTCCATGTTAAAGTTTATAGATAAATGTAGGCGTAGGGTTCTTACTAGTGATTGTGAGATGATGGCCCGCGCTGAAAATTTGTTAATAAAGTACTCACAAGCTCAGTCTTTTGCTGAAGACTTGTCTGAAATTAAAAACAATAGTAGTGTTAAGAAAACTAGTAGGTTACTTACGTTGTCGCCGTTTCTTGATGAACACGGTATTCTTCGTGTACAGGGACGTATTCAGGTCGTAGCCGATGTCTCTTTTGATGCGAAGCATCCCGCAATACTAGATGGTAAAAATAAAATTGCGCAGTTGATAGTTAGGCATCACCACGTTAAGGCGTGCCATGGTAGTCAAGAAATGGTGGTCAATGAAATAAAACAAAAGTTTTGGATTTTAAAATTAAGATCTACTGTAAAATATGTAGCTTTAAAATGTATGTTTTGTAAAATAAGAAAATCGAAGCCAGAGATTCCTAAAATGGGAAACTTACCTAGGGGACGCATGGCACATCATTTAAGGCCCTTCACACACTGTGGTGTAGACCTTTTTGGACCAATGGAGGTTTCCGTGTGTAGGCGCCGCGAAAAAAGATACGGTGTTCTTTTCACGTGTTTGACAGTGAGAGCAATCCATATTGAGGTAGTACAATCTCTGACGACAGATTCCTTATTGATGGCTCTGAGACGTATGGCGTCCAGGCGAGGCTGGCCTGGATTCTTGTACTCTGATAATGGTACGAATTTGCGTGGAGCCGACGCGGAGATTCGCAAGTCGATTTGCGATCTAGACCAGGATACTCTCATAGGTACCGCCAGTAACTACGGAACCCAATGGACCTTCATACCTCCCGCGAGCCCTCATTGGGGTGGAGCGTGGGAACGTTTGATAAGAAGCGTTAAGACTACTTTAGGTGTTATTCTTAAGGAACGCGCGCCCAGAGATGAGGTCCTTAATACACTCTTAGCAGAGGTCGAAAGTATTGTAAATGGTAGGCCTTTGAGTCATGTGTCAGTTGAGGTCGGAAGCCAAGAGTCGTTAACTCCAAATCATTTTCTTATTGGGACATCTTCCAACTTACCTATACTTGGCATATTCGACGACTCTGATTTATACCTCAGGAAGCAGTGGCGCATGTCACAGGCTCTAGCTGACATGTTTTGGAAGCGGTCGCTGCGTGAGGTATTGCCTGAAATGATTCCACGCAAAAAATGGAACGTCGAGCAGCAACGGCCTCTAGGTAAGGGTGATTTAGTTTTTATTATTGATCCTGACGCCCCCAGGGGAGTATGGCCGAAAGGCATCGTTCAAGACGTGTTCCCAGGCAGGGATGGACAAGTACGTGTAGTAAGTGTACGGTCAGCCACTGGCACCCTGAGAAGATCTGTAGCTCGTGTCGCCAGGATTCCCAATGAGGATGAGTGCTGCCAGGGCAGCACTAGGGTGGAGAGTGTAGGCGACAGAACAGCAGTTTAATTTTAGAATAGTTTGGTAAAAGAAGAAAATATTGTTTTTTTTGACGTTTTTGACGGATTAAATAAAATTTGGTTGTCGGATCGTGCCTTCTCCTTTTTTTCCTCAAAAATCGCAGCCCTATACCCCGAGTTGGCTACACACCCAAACATGTAAAGTAGGGATGAATATTTTTTTTCTCGCGTACCCCTTTGTGTGGGGTATCGTTAGATAGGTCTTTTAAAAATATTATGGGTGTGTGAAGACCATTTTTCAGTTCAGCGAGCCATTTGCGAAATATCTAGATTTTAAGTGAAATTTTTTGTTCGATACGAGTTACCCCCCCCTCTAACTTTTGAATGGCTGTACCTATAAATGTGAAAAAAATCACAGACGTAGTACATGTAATGAAATTACAAGGAAAACTATCACGGCTAAGTAGGCTTAACCGGTTACAGAGCTATAGTCGACTAACTAACTCCTACTACGGAACCCTACTGCGCGTGGCCCGACACGCACTTGGCCGGTTTTTTATTATTTTGTATTATTTGGGCTAATATCTATCAATCCTTATTATTTCGGAATCAACGTTTGTTTTTCGTTGCAAACTTTGTAGTTATGGGGGTAACATTTTTTTTGTGCATTTTTATTATGATTTGAAAAATAAAAGACATAAAATAAAATATAAATGTAGGTGGTATTTTAGAATGTAAAGATCAAGCCCTTACATATGATATTATTTAAATTAGGTAACTACAGTCCTACGCTAAAGAAACCCCCACTTTTTGTGTGACCTTGATTTTTGCCTTTGACCTGTTCTGTGAGCATAATTCTAGATCAAGTTGTTTCCCTTTTCTTGCCAGACAGATGAATAACGAAGTGATTATACACGGTGTAATTTAATTTACTATTTTCCCGAAAAGTATGTAGTTACTCAATTAATGAATTTCTATATGACTCAGAACCAAAAATAGTACAAAAGAAAACTTACAAAATAGGCTTTATGAATTTTATAATTTAAGGAGTTTTTCGGGTTTGCTATAATTAAGTACATAATATATATTTTGATGAATAAATGCTCTAGAAAGGTTACATACCTTTCAGGAAAACAATGAATTAAATTACACCGTTTATACGGGTTCCATTTTTAGGGTTCCGTAGCCAAATGGCAGAAAACGGAACCCTTATAGATTCGTCATGTCTGTCTGTCTGTCCGTCCGTATGTCACAGCCATTTTTTTTCCAATACTATAAGAACTATACAGTTGAAATTAGTAAGTAGATGTATTCTGTGAACCGCTTTAAGATTTTGACACAAAAATAGAAAAAAAACCCCATACTTAGAACTGAAACTCAAACATTTTTTTTTCATCAAACCCAAAAGTAAGTGTGGGGTATCTATGGATAGGTCTTCAAAAATGATATTGAGGTTTCTAATATCATTTTTTTCTAAACTGAATAGTTTGCGCGAGAGGCACTTCCAAAGTAGTAAAATGTGTGTACCCCCCCCCCCCTGTAACTTCTAAAATAAGAGAATGATAAACCTAAAAAAAAATATGATGTAGATTACCATGCAAACTTCCATTGAAAATTGGTTTGAACGAGATCTAGTAGGTAGTTTTTAAGTAATCAGCAATTTTCCTCTACAAACAAAGTTAATTATGCGGTCGGAAAAAAACAAGATAATTGCGACTTTATTGCGTATTTTTTCTTTCCAATGGTCGGAACCCTCGGTGCGCGAGTCCGACTCGCACTTGGCCGGTTTTTACACTTAAAATGTGAAAGACATCATCTAATAACAATACCTGCTATGATGATAAGCCGCAGCAGCGCGGCGAGCGGCACGCGGCGCATACTGCGTCACCGCCCCATCAAACCGTCCTCGCACGCGGTACTCCACCTGGAACAACCAATAATTACATCTTTATTGTTTGTTTACATTTCTATATTATTGTTACAATACAATAAAATACCAATACAAGACAATTATCATTGTAACCATGACATGAGATAGAGGAAGTTTTGGAAGTCTTTTAAAATGCCATTACAATTCCGTTAACTGTGATTTCTTCCAGGTAGTTAGTAAAATGTGTAAAATGTACTTAACTTTTAGTACATTTAAAAATATATTTTTAAATACCTAGCAAGAAGCCCCTTTTAATTGACAGTTCAAAAAAAAATAATGGCGTCAAAACTAAAACAAAAAATGAAAATTTTCAATCAAACACAAAATTAATTCCACTCTCGTTTTAGAAAACCCAGTGATTAAGCGTCAAACACAAACGATGTCACGCTACATGACAAGTTAAAACTACCACGAACTAAAACAAAGTCGAGCTGCGGTTTAAAATAAACGAAAAATATTCAGTTTCCATTCCAACTTGCCACTCCGATGTTGGGGTAACTTCATTTGAAAAATTCCTCGTAAATCCACAGCCTTCAATGTTCTTGTAGGGAAATAATAAAAACGTATTGCTTTTAAACAATGGTTCCGTAGATATTGTGTTTTTTATTTGAGAACTCAGTTTATTCAGTGGAGTTTGAATACCTACACTTTGTCACGAAGTAGGTTTGTTGTTCATTTTTAGAGTTCCGTACCTCAAAAAGTAAAAAAGAAACCCTTATAAGACCACTCTCTTGTCCGTCTGTCCAACAACTCAAAACTCAAATGATTTTATTTCAAATAGGTCTTTGCAGGCACAGGAGTGTGTCTTATGGAGAAGAACCGGCAAGAAAATCCATAGACACTTTTTCAAAAGGAAATGTTTACAAAAGTCTTTTTTTTCTTGTGTCCGTGTGTCGACACCGTTTTTTTTAAGAACCTAGTTAGGTGGACCTAGCAAATTTATACCAGATACTGAGGTCTTCAACATCAGCCTATATATTGTCCCACTGCTGGGCACAGGCCTCTTCTCATACAAAGAAGGCATGAGCATTGATCTATACTACGGATTGGCAATATACTACTACTGATACTGAGGTCTATAGTCCCTATTTAGTGTAAAAATCAAGGTCCTGAGTTAACATGATAAAAAGATATGGGCAAAAGATATTCGCGAAAACTTGTAAGTACCAAAAATTACCTTAATTTTTAACTTTTTTTTTCACCGTTAGAAAGCTACATCTTTACGAAGTGTCATAGGCTAAATTTATTTCCAGAATACCCTACTCAAACTTGAATAATTAGTTGTTATCCAAGGTGTAAAAAAATGTCCACACGGGCGAAGCCGCTGGCGGAAAGCTAGTATCGTATAAGATACAAATAACTCCAATCTCCCTTGAGATCTAACATCTTCAGTTTATCAGCAAGTTTATCATATAACCCTGTTCTGTCCCAGTTGCATAACTAAGTAAAACTATTACTTGGGAATAGCCAAGCGGCGCTCACAACTAATTGCCTAGTCACATGATATTACTTGCGAGGGTATTGGTGAAACCTACTGCCTGTTGCTAATGTCATTGCCAATACAAGATGGCGCTGGCGGAAAGCTAGTTCCTAATACAAAAAGAAGATCATCTTATTACTAATATTCACTAGCTCACGTCATAGCTACATGAAATGGTGTTTACGCGCACGAGCGGTCAATGTTAATCCAGGCACGTCTCATGGGAGATGAGTGAGATCATTTGTAAAGCCCTGAAACAAACGTTTGCTGTACAATGACGATGTGTTACCTTCTACTTATATTCTGACATGGTTGTTCTGAAATAGGGTTGCGGATGTTATGGTGATATATCATCTTGAATATAGTTGGGTCTGTTTTAGAGAATACTGCTGTCTTTCCTGGGGGGTTAGACAAGTGGCAAAAACGCTAGTAGAATAGAAACAAAATGTATGGAAATGACAGTCGTTTACAACTAACTATCTGTCATTCATTATGTTTTCTATTCTACTAGCGTTTTTGCCACTTGTCTAACCCCCCTGATATAACAAAGTGGATTCATTTCTTATTTTTGTTACTAACTTATTCCAGTGGTGGTACCCGCGCTCTCAGGGAACTACTGCATGAACCCGAATAAAAAGTATCCTATGTCTTCGTCCAGGTTATAAGCTATGTTTGTATAAAATTTAATCCAAATCCACTAAACATTTCTTGCGTGAAAGAGTAACAAACATCCATCCATCATTTACAATATTTAAAGGATATGATTATCTGTAAGCTTATGCTTGCTGAACATGGTATTTCACAGCAAATAAGTATTTTCATAAACTTCTTATCATGTGTTTACTGACGTTACAAGCCTAAAGGGACAAGTTCACTGACAGCTAGTTTCGTAATCGGCCCGTGAAACAAAAATGTTTTCTAATCAGGAAGCAAGAATTTTAGTGTAACCCGCTTCTTATTAAAACTCGGGTTGGTAATGGGCTGATTTAGGAATAAAGAGTTTAAATAAATGGGTTAGCCTTCGAAGCTATCTAGTTTGAATGCATTGTAAACAGCCGTTTTAGTTGATCGGAATGTTATCTTGTCGGTAAACTTGGGCCTTAGTGCCAGAGTTTTCTCAAGCCCGCCTCAACGGCCTTGGACATGGAATTATATCAACGGCTACTATCAAGGTAGCGGCTAGAGATGATGGCTTAACGTCCTCCCAGGCACGAGAGTGTAACACCGCCAACTTCCTGACTCCTAGCTGCTTTGAAATCAAATAAAAACGACAAAGCTATTTCGGCTCGACCCAAAACCGAAACCAAGACCCCGTTTTCAAAAGCCGGTTTATAGTACAGGACGATCGGGTCTAATGTTTTGTACTGCTTACTTACATTGTTTAACTACACAATTATATTAAAATTAATTATGATTTGAATTGTTTACCCACACGATGGTTAAGGTTTTAACAAGCAAAACAAAGCTGTTTCTATTGAAAAAGTTAAAGGCAAATCACACACAGTTTCCGTTTCTTCAGATCCAAAAAGCCTTATTACAAAAAATAAGATATCGCCCTTCTAATTTGTTCAGTTCGGCCAATTTGTGCTCGGAGATTAGGCTTGTTATAAAAAGTATTTATTAATGGCGCCACCGGGCGCTTTCTTCAAATACTGTTTTTGTGAAAAATCTCTGAGAAATTGAGTTAAAGGGACGCACGCGTGCTCTTGAATAATTTAACGGACCAAGTTTGTTGAGAGGAGATTTGTTTGTTTTTCCTTTATTTTTATTGTTAAGAGAATCGTCTGGAGAAGACAGGATTTTTTATTATTGTTAAGATTTATAAATTATAGCAGATGTGTTCTTTAATGATATTTGAAATTCGACTGTCTTTTTTTATTTTTATGCAAATAAATGATGCATTCATAATATCACGCCTTTCAAACCTTAAGCAGAGGATTCAGCAAGCATTCTTTTATTTTAAAACAATTAGCCCAGGTTATAAATGTAGGAATTATGATAAAAAAAATTAACAAACAACGGATCATCATAAAAATAACCTTTCGCATTAACTGTTATAATTACATCAACATCAGTAGGGACGAACATAAAAATTAAAAATTCAACTTTACATTTTTCACCCCGTCGAATTTTCGCGCCATGATTTTTTTTTACGAACGCGTCATAAGAAAATCCTCAATTTTAACACAAGAAGGTTTTATTAAAACTATTATTAACAGCGAAATTTCCTTACTTAATTTAAATTGCTCGTTTGCGTTCACGAAATTCCACCTGTATTAAATGTAAGACGGTAAGTCGCTGCGAAGCGTTTATTTTCCGGAAAATTCCGGTTAGAACCGGTGAGTGGCGCTTCGTACCGGAACATAAATGCGAGACGTGACGAGTGTGTACGTGACTTCAATGTTGTAATACACGGTTGTAATAATATCTTGTAATAACATCTTGTAATAACTAGTTATAGGGCCCCGTAAACGTTGATGGGATGATGTATTACCTGTGACAATGGTGAAGGAAGAACAGATGGTTTCAGACTTATTTACGGTAGATTTTGCACATAAGCTCACCGGTTGTGAATACACGTAATTTGTGGCACTTATAGATAGTCAATTTAGCTTTCTATTAGTTTTTGTACTACTAAAATATTATCTTATACATAATTAGATAATCATTAGGAAATAAGTATTATTATTACATACTTTCTTAAATACACAACAATCTCAAATATTTCAACACAATTTTTAAATTAAACGTTTTTAACATGAAAACGGCTGAACCTATGTTGATAAAATTAATATGGGACCTTTGTAGCATTACTTACCAAACAAAAAAAGAATATTCAAAATCTGACTACTCTGTAAAAAGTTATGCGTGGTATAAATAAAAAAATAACAAAATAAATATACGTGCCGACTTGTGCCGTTCGTTGCCTCCTCTGCTTTTTTTACGTCGGTAAAAAAAAAGACTTTTCAAATAGTAGGAGGTAGAACTCTTGCTCATGTTATTCTGAGGTGAAGGAAGATAGCTTTTTTAAACATGTGACCTAAGAACTGGTCCTATAAATACAATGTTCAGTCTATACTCGGTATTTATTTGTGACAACCAAGTGCTGTAAAAGACAATTTCCCAACAGTAAAGCGTGATTCAAGTCTTCCTAAGACTTGACATTTTATTTCTCCCTTACAACTCCCGTGGGAAATGATGAGTTATCTACAGGTCCAAACAGAAACACTTAAAACAGACGCTAAAATAAATAATCGGCATTCTTTAATACATTCCAAACTTGTCATTAGAATGTCCCCACTAATCCAACTAATATGCAAATATTTCTATGTATGTATGTTTGTTTGTCTTTCACGAAAATCTACTGAATGGAATTAAATGAAATTACACACATAATAATATAACCAGGATTATTACGTTGGATTCTTCTCATCTGGCTCCACGAAGAAGTTCTCAGGATGAGGGTTAGATCGCGGGAAACACCTAGTATAAAATATATGTAAGTGTCACTGTCTATAGACGCAAAAATATCACAAAACTCCTGCAAGAATTCAAATGTTCTTAGATCTCGTATAGAAATCGCGTTGATTATGTAGATACAGTATGAAATCGCACCATATAAGATCATACTTTACGCTACAATGATCCTGAATTACACTGATTGTGTTCCACGAGGCGTAACTTGTACAAAGGCAGAAAAATCATGAAGCCTCATCTTTTATGTTTGATCAGAAAGTTTTCCCTTTTGTAAATTAATGGGGAATCAATGGAATTTCTTTGGCACACAACAGGATGTCTGAGTTCAATAATCAAAGTGATGGGCTGCTTTGACAGATTCGGTACTCGATTACTGTATCGAAAATTTGTAATAAGCTGTAATTTTTTTGTTTTTGGAATTACAATCTATACATATAATAAAATTGTAATGGTAGAAAATCTGTACATTGAATATATTTTTTTTAAAGTGGTCTTTGCGTGATCAGTAAACGATGCTGAATCCAAAAATATGATTTTTAGAATTTTTGTCTGTTTGTGTGTTTATCTGTTTGAGCTTCACGCCAAAACGACTGAACAGTTCTACTTGAAATTCAGCAAAAATGATTGTTATGAATCGGGTCAGGCTTTAGGCTATAAAACATCACGCTAAATATTATGAGGAATAAGCAGTGAGACATTGTATAAAAGTTTGTAATGGGATGACCTATAAATTTTTAGTAATTATGCATTTTAGCCGTTATTACAATCGTTGATATGAAAATCATCACGCTGATTCCTAAAGAAGATAAGCAGTAATTGAAATTGAAAACACGAAAGCATTGGTAGAATAGTAGAATTTATGAATCGAACGATGTATGAGAACGTCAATTTTAACTATATGTCAACGAACAGTGTAGCCTGTATTAACGACCATGCGAGTCGGTTGCTTTTGCTTCGAGTTCAAATCCCGCATAGTTTTGTTTTTTTTTTTGCGTTTGGTAAATTATATTTTTATTTTTTTGGTTGATTCAAATTTTTTTACCATAAAAACAAAAAAATAACCATTAGAAACGGTTACAAGAATTCAAGTTACGAATTTGTTAAAAGTAAGCGCTTTCAAGTCATAAGTATTTACATTATTTACAGTATGAAACATAAAAATAGAAACCACAAAATATTCTAATAAAATGAAAATTTAACTTAAATATGGCGTCAAAAAATTTTTCCTCATCACCGTCAACTGGAAGCGTACCCAAGAGGCTGGCAGAATTGCCACGTTGGATTGCAATGCTTAGTCTTAGGCAAAGATAAAAGCAGCCCTTGGGTCGGGAAGTGTTAGCGAGCCGCTTCGCTAAATCTAGGATATCCAGTACCTGGAAAATGTCAGGGAAGCTATAGAGCTTCCACCACCTATGTGGTCAGGGATTGTCAGGTAAGAACATCGTAAGAGTAAAAATTCATGGAAAAGGGAGTCATGAAATAAAAACATGATTCCTAAGAATTATGTTCCTCATATTTCAAAAAAAAAATTCGCGCTCGCTTCGCTCGCGCTCAGATTCTTATTGGCCTATTTTCGGAGCTTACTATTTAGGGTACTTAACTCTAAGAACAAATTAGATATCTTTTCCTATTTAGTGCACATGGTCTAGACCTTGACTTCAATAGTGCAAAGTATAATACATTCATAATTTGGTTTAAAACGAGAAAATTGCATACTTGTCTTATACAACGACAATACAGTGTCAGGGAGATGTGGTAGAGTGATCAGGGAAAGTCAGGGTTTTTTAGGCATTTGGAGTGGACACCCTGATCTTTTAAAATAAGGTGGGTACAGTTTCAACCACAAACAGCTCGAAAATATATTTGCCTGTGTGGCTACTATACTAATATGTACATTTCCTTCCGCCTTAAAAAAACACTGTACAATTAGGCCATAGCCCTGTAGTGGGACAATAAATAGGCCGAAAATATTGTCGCGCTTTCCGTATGCGCCTAAAATAATAAAGCTGTTAGCGATAAGTCCGTCGTTGTACCCTTCACTTTGATGTAAATTATATCTCATGTATTTTCTTCGATGACGTTCGATAGAGTAATTATGATATTCCAGTTATCATAATGCAATGATATACCTATAAAAGTAAAGAATCTTTTTCCAGATTATATTGACCGGACCTATGTCCGTATAATATTCATGCGAATTTTAGGGTTCAATGCATGCGATGAAATCAGAAAAACACTTTTCACATAAAATACAAATGGCTTACAAGTGAAAATTAATTTTATTTTCTGCTAAAACATCGTTCTAGAAATCAGTGTCTTACACTTTTTCATTGTTCGTCGTCGTCAACCGCCTGTTTTAAAAATAACAAATGTTCACCAAACTTTTCTCACTTTTCGTAACGAGTATACAGTATACAGATTCTTCTGTTCCCCAGGAGGTAATTCCTGGGGTTCTTCTGTTTGTAAATCCATCAATGATGTCTTTAATACCTTATTAAGGAATATCCCATTCATCTAACATAGCTGTCGTCAGCTCCCTTATAGCGGTTGGTGCTGGCATTCTAGCCCAAATCTGTTGTTTAAGATTGATTCAAACTGCGTGCTGATTTAGAAAAAGTTTGCATTTCAACTCCCTCAAGATACCCAATAACACATATAATGATGTGGCTACAATACGTGGCTAAAATGAAATTATCTCCAATCAAAGATCAGGCTCAGGACTGACAGCTTCACGTGCTCTCCTAGGCATGGTTGGGTCGGTTTAGAAAAGGGTTACTTATCGTGTTTGCATGGCTATTAATTAGCTACGAGCTCCCCAATCTCCGCATATGATTATTTGGAGAGAACCTCTCATGTGACTTTCTGCACACAAGCTGAAGCCCATCTGGACCTCTTAGGTCACTCTGCTGTCGTATGAGATCAGTAAATTCTTTCGATTCTCAATACTTCAGTTCCGAGGCCCGAGTTAGCCAAAATACCCTTCAATTCCTTTCTGTCTTTTTGCTTGAACTTGAAAAATTTAGGTCGTCGGTTGATTGTGTCTGTGAGTCTACTTCACGCACCCGCATAATAACCTCAATGTCCTTCCTCAGCTTTCAGTTTATATCTATACAAAATTCATCTCATATGATTCAGCCGTTTTCCCATTAAGGTATTATAGACAAACGGATAGAGAGACAGATGGAGTTTCGTATTTATAATATTACTAATATAAGAAAAATAGGTTATGCATAGTTATAAAAAAAAAAACTCTTAGGTATTTTTCAGTTTCGTTGCCTTTGTAAATTAATCATCTAACAGACATTATAATTTACACTATCGGGACATTTTTTGTTTGAAATTATATGGAAACTGGTATTTTTCTGGAGGTGGTAAAACTGGCCATCCAAAAATAATGTTTATAATGCTATTTAGGTACACCTCTGGAATGTGTGCGAAAATCCGAATCTCTCGCGGACGAAGTCGCGGGCAAATTGCTAGTAATAAATAAAGATGATGATGGCTTATCCCTGGGATCTATTATTTTTTCATTAGTTTGAAAGCTCGCTCCAGGCAATTTAGATGCAACAATGAAGTAAAATAGCACTGCATTTTGCGTCCGTCCATGTAATAAAATATTACATTTGGAACAGCACAAAATGGCCCACTTTACTCAAAAATATAAATTTTCCAACAATGCACGTTCTCGCTAATGAGTCATTAGAAATTTAAACGGGTACTTACAAAATATAGTGTTCATATTTAAGGAACGCTCAGGAACGCTACATTATAGAATTTTGTAGGTATTTCAAACTCACAAGTGTGGGACTAAACCCAATTGTGCCCGCTAAAATGGTTCCTAAGGTGGTGCGTTTTGGCTTCCATAAATATTCCAAAAATAAATAGATAAACAACAATAAAGTCGCGAGGATTACGTTAAGACTAAATGTATAAAAAAAACATGTTGAAGTTATAATTAATAAATAATTATCGCGTTCAATGCATAAGACCAAATTAATGTGAAATGATTTGATTTTTTCTTGCTCTTTTTTACTCCGTGGAAAGTTCTGGAACATTTTTCGCTAAGAATCTTTTAAAATGTAATCTTTCGTTTTTTTTTTTCAAATAAAACCACTTAATAATCTTCCAAATTTCTTTTATTACATTTTAATCTCCATAAATTAACCAACATACGTATTTCGTGGCCGAAACCCGTAAATTCCTACGGGATTCCGATCTAAGCCTGATGGTATGCAACAAATTGTTTTCCCTCGCCACGTCAGCAGCCGTCAGCTTGAAGGGGGTCACGGTGGGTTCACGTCATTGTACGCCATTCTCGCGTCCTCGGCTTATGGTGGGTGGGAAGAGTTGATGGCTGCTAACTCCATGAAGATATGCTTTTGATTAAGGTTGTAGTAAAATTATAACTTTAATTAATTGAAAAATACACAGCGCTTAATTATTATTGGCATTCTCATCATCTGCCTAGCTTTTTTCCTATTATGTTGGGGTCGGCTTCCAGTCTTAACCGGATGCAGCTGAGTACCAATGTTTTACATGGAGCCACTGCCTATCCCCACAACCCATTTACCGGGTAGCACAGTACCCCTTAATAATACTGGTTGTCAGACTGTCTGGCTCCTGACTACACGTAACGACTGTCAGATCTACAAATGACAACCGGGATCAACAGCTTAACTTGCTTTCCAAGGCACGGAGGAGTTTCGCTATGGCATAGATGGTCACCCATCCATGGACCGACCGCACCAAGCGCAGCATAACCTTTGATCGGTCGAACCGCGCGGCTGTTACTTAGCCACTAGCTCCTCCTATTAAATGGCATTCTATTAAAACTGCAATAAAACTAGCTATTTCCCGTGGTTTTACACGTATCCTGAGAGAACTACTTCGCACACCCGGATAATAACGTCCCAATTTCCTGCTACAGGCTTCAGTCTATCTCCTACCAAATTTTATCACAATCGGTTAAGCAATTTTCCGATGAAAAAGTTACAGTCAGACAGAGTTACTTTCGGATTTATAATATAAGTAAGGATAGATATTTACAGCAATTTTTCGTGGTCAAATAATTCGCAATTGCGCCGAAGTTTCTTGTCCTATGACGTGTGAAAAATTTAATTTCTTTATAGTTTTATTTTTTGTTATGTTCCTTGTATCTACGGAAAACAAAACGATTTTTCTTCTATTATTACAATAATTTATTTATACATTCTAAACACAACACAATATAAATTCTATTCTAACAATAAACACAAAAAAAAACGTTGAGAGGCAAAAAATACGAATATTTTTGCATCCTACATACGCGAAGGCACCGTCAATAAATTCAATAAATATCTACATACATCTCCCCCCCTCACATCAACAATCTCCTTATAAATGCACCCCGATTGTTAGACTCTACGTGAACCCGTAATAAATACTCAAATAAAAAAAAAACAGAGAAGACGCGTCTATCGTTCTATTCAATTATTCGTCTCCCTTTATTCTGAAGATTTCCCAATTGGTAGGATAATTTTTCTTTTACAAAATAGCGTCAGGTATCAAGTAGAAAATATTTGGTTTTAATATTCAAACTCAAGTAAAAAATTATAACTCAAGTTAAAAAAAAAATTGTTTTGTATAGGCACTTGCCGTTCATCCGCGTCCCAAGGGAATATGGATAAAAAGTAGGTATAGTACCGTCTCTAGTGTTCCCTCTATCTCCTTAGCAAATTTCATCAAAATCGGTTCAGCCGTTTTAACCGTGAAAGCGTAACAAACAAAGAAACTCTCTTTCGCTTTTATAAATATTAGTTAGGATTCTGACTTATAAAAAAACCTGTTATCTGAAGTTTAACCATTTCTCACCGAATCCTTACTTAACATAGTAATCCAGGATTAACATACTAACTTAAGTATGGATTAACGCTAAACAGCATTTATGAGTGAGATATTTACTAATCCGTGGCTAAGCATCATCATCTGTCTAGCCTTTTCCTAACTATGTTGGGGTCGGCTTCCAGTCTTAACCGGATGCAGCTGAGTACCAGTGTTTTACATGGAGCGACTGCCTATCTGACCTCCTCAACCCAGTTGACGGGTAACACGGTACCCCTTGGTAAGACTGGTTGTCAGACTTTCTGGCTTCTGACTACCCGTAACGATTGTCAAAGATGTACAAATGACAACCGGGACCAATAGCTTAACGTGCTTTCCGAGGCACGGAGCAGTCTCGCTATGACAAAGATGGTCACCCACCCACGGATCGACCGCGCCAAGCGTAGCTTAACCTTTGATCTGTCGAACCGTGCGGCTGTTACTTAGCCACGAGATCTTAATTCGTGAATAAGCAGCAGATGAAAAGTTAATATCGTACTTTATAGGTAAGACGGTTAGACTCTAATGACAGTTGTTCATCTAGATAGCCTATTAGTGTCTGTCGTTCACGTGAGCTTGTTACTGCTAACGAACAGCCCTTAGCTCAGCTCAAGCTCCTGGCGATATGCAGCCAATGAGCCGCTCACTGATCGTTATTCACTTTGCCTACGCTCCATTGTTCTATAAATACATTTGATTAAAAACAGTTTTTTTGGCATTTTTGAGTGTTTATAATGCATTATGTAACCCATTTACTATGGAAATGTTTACGTTGTTGGTAAGGTTTGTGATTCCAAAGTTCAGTGGCAATCTGATTCGTTTTTGGAAATCAAAATATGTAGTGTTAAAAGTTCATTTAGTTATTATTTAAAAAATACGGCTTCAACTTAAACTATGTAAATTAAAATCTTCTGAAAATAAGAAGTGTATTAAAATCTTCTTCCATACCTATATTAAAAAAAACTTTCTTATCTTCATTATAAATCGTACAATTACGTAAGTACGTCACCGTAAATTAAACGCGTTAAAAACAACAGAAATCAAACTTCAATAAAAATGAGTTATGTTTTCAGCAGTGAAGGAAATATGTAATTCCTCAAAATGAGTTTTTCCTACACATAATTCATTTATACACATTTTAAGTGTTCATCATAATCATAGTAGAACCAGAAAACGTAACTACGTATAAATGACCCAATCACGCCACAGTCTAAAAAAAACTACACTCAATTTAATCCCACATTCTCAGTTTATTAACTGGCCGGCAACCCACCAGTAATATTTAGGTGCACCGCCCGTCAGACAGTTTAAACTACGTAGCTGTGTTATTGATGTGGCCGTGATGCCCTGACTAATGGCTGAACTTCTGCCTGCCCCCTAGATGTGGCGCTGATTTGTGGACGCTATATTTCATAGACTGTGGCTGTGTGGTGCAAGGGGTAAAAGCTAGCGGTTTTTGCGGTGTAAAATTAATACGTTTTGATTACGTTTTCGTTATAAAAATACTGGCTGTTTGTCGCGATTTCGCCCGTGTCCTGAGATTCTACCTATCTATATATCAAGTTTCATCTAAATCGGCTCAGTCGTTTTGCCATGAATGTGTAAAGTAAATTAAATGAAATTAAGGGTTATTTAAAAAAAACATAAATTTCTGGTAGGTACACTCTCAAATTAAAAATATCAGCAACGTTTTAAAATTATAATGTTTACAAAATTAATACGTTTTCGAAGAACGATAATTGTATATATTTGAAAACTTACCTACTATAATAAATTCGATTATACACATTATCTAAATATTGAAATCTAAATGATATCTTGCTAATAATCTTGACAGACGTTGTTTTTCAAAAAAATATTTTGTATTCCTTGGCAATATTCCAAAAAAAATCGTACGTACATACATAAAGTATAACAAATCGCTATCAGTTTATCACTCAATGTCCATCGTCTCCATTGACCTATAGTTATTAGCAAAGTTTATCATAGTTCAGACTGAATCATTTGTTTCAGTGAAGGATTCACTTGATATGCTAGTTCGTATTCTTGTACAAGCTTCCGAGATTAGTTTGTTTGTTTGTAAGGCACTTAATCTAATGGTATCCTTGGTTAAAGTGAAGGGGAAATCAGAAAAAGGTTTTAGGAGCTAAGTTGAGGAGGAAATTCGATTTGTGCTTTGTGATGATTTTGAAAAGTAACTTTAAAAAAAACTGATTTCTGCGTCCGATTATGTTGTTAAAAAAACCGGCCAAGTGCCAGTTGAACTCGCGCACGACGGGTTCCGTACCACTATATACAAAAAAATCGCGTTTGTTGAATGTGAGTTCCCTTAAATAGTAATAGCCCCATTATATTTATGTATTTGTTGTTGTAGCGGCAACAGAAATACATCTGTGAAAATATAAACTGTCTAACTATCACGGTTCATGAGATACAGCCTTGTGACAGACAGACGGACGGACAGCGGACTCTTAGTAAAAGTCCCTAGGGTTTTACCCTTTGGGTACGGAATCCTAAAAAACCGGCCAAGTGCATGTTGGGCGAAGCATAATAGGTTCCGTAATAAGTTTTAGTTGGTCGACTATAATTCCGTAACCAGTTAAACCTACTTAGCCGTGATAGTATATGGCGCAGAACCGGACCGTGTGGAGAAGATTGACATACAGTCACGATCCTCAGCATTGAGGGAACGACCAGAAAGAAAGAAGAATTGTCTCAACATTGTGATGACCTAGGACTATCGCATCTGCAGGACGTTCGAAAGAGATATCGCGCCCCCGAAATACTGGGAATAAAGCGAAATAAGGGCTGAGGAAGGAACATGGATGGGTTTTAGTCAGTAAGAGTCTGACACTCCCTACCGCTCTACCCACGGCGGGAAGGGTCATTTGATTATTTCCCATGCGAACAAAAAACAGGGCTATCGCATGGTTAAACTATGATATTTTTCATGATATTTTTTTGAAGTATTAACCACCTTTTAAATAAATGCTCTTTCTGAGGCATATATGAGTCTTTAGAGAGATTTTCATGTAATGCAAGGCAAAATATTTAATGGTTTAAAAGAAAATAATATTTATTATACAAATGGTTTTATTCTTTTCAAATATTCATGACTGGTTCGCCATTCTAATTAGATATTTACAAGAGTCAAATTTAATTGTATTCAAAACAGTAGCTTTTCCAAATCCTCATAATAACTAATAATACATATAAATACATGCATTATAAGTCTGTTAATAAGTCTGTTACATTTTCACGAAAAACCTACCATGTGTTTTTTGCAATCACTATTCAAGTGTGAGAGCGAGACACAGCTACTTATCATCATCAGCCTATATATTGTCCCACTGCTGGGCACAGGCCTCTTCTCATACAGAGAAGGCATGAGCATTAATCACCACGCTTGCTCAAGGCGGATTGGCGATTTCAGACTTTTTAAGTCCAGGTTTCCTCACGATGTTTTCCTTCACCGTTAGTCAGTGACGTCTAAGATATACTTAGAAAGTACATATGACTTCAGAAAAGTCACATTGGTACTTGCCAGGTTTCGAACCTGCACACTCGTACACGAGAGGCAGGTGCTGTAACCACTAGGCCACCACGACTTATATACACACAGCACACACAGCTACTTATAGCACCATCTTTTTTTCACAACAAAACTATTCTTGCTTTTACGTCATTTGTTAAGACCCCTGATCTTGATGAAATTTAGCAAAAAGCTCATCCAACACCCAAAAAAGGACCAATATTTCTTAAGGACATTAATAAAGTAGAATGCAAATGTAGTCTATCTTCATGGACACATCTACTACCATAAACTGACGAAATGAACCTACTCCCAAACTCCAAACTATTATACAAGAATAATGTTCCTCATATAAGACTGTACACATAAGAAAAGCACGCATATCGAGAGATCTCGACCCTACTGAGCCCTGAAGAGCGCTTAAGACGACGACTACCGCCAATGACCTTGAGCAAATGGGCGGAGCTTGAGCTTCCCCCCCCGCGACCCCGCAATGCACACCGCACGGTTGTCATTTTATATTTTGAAGAACTTTGACGGGTGACCATAATATTATGTAGAGATTCTAAGGACAGTCGCATATTGTATTTTGATATGCATGTCTAAGATATAAAAATAGAAATACAAATAACATCTGTCTGAGTAATACTTCGAAACACTAATTTTAAATTTCCAACCCCCACTGCATACTTCGTTTGCCAGAAAAGCAAAAATATTTTCAATTTCTTTAATCTGCAAAACATGTTTATCGATCTGAATTGTTACAAGTTTCAAGAAAAAAAACTGACAACTAGCATTTTTGAATTAATCCGCTGTGAAAGATGGACAGACAGACAGACAAAATCGCACCATAGGAGTTAATTTTTAGGCCATATTGGTGTCCACTTTGAGCTCTTCTAACAGAAATGCACGCAAGTTTTTTTCATATTTGCATTTTACGACATCTGCTGCTTCTCAAATAACTTCAGCTCATCTTCACTTGTATCGGAAAATCATATTAGTTTTGTAAGGAGAGCCTGAAAGCCAGTTAATTAGTCCGACGTTTCTGATCCATCTGTAAAGTGTCCGACCAAACCTTTGGCATCAGCTTTGGCCAAACCATTAGCTTAAAATTGGCCTAAGTTTTGACACCAACAGAACCGAAATTGAATAATCTATTACGTTTAAAGACCTAAAAGTGAGTGAGACTGTATTACAAATGATGTTAATATTTTAAATAAGCTGCAGGTAGTTTTATTCATATTATTAAGTTGATACACCGAACATATTAGTAAAAAGTCATTGTGGCTTCTTTGCTAAGGTCATGCATCTCGGTCTGCATCTCATTTATGAGTATGCAGATTCGAACTTCGAAACCTAGAAATTACGAATCTGACTATTCCAAAGTTTTACATGCACTTTTTTTAGTATAACTTAGACACCATTGACTAACGGTGAAGGAAAACATCGTGAGGAAACCTGGACTACACGGTCTGAAATCACCAATCCACCTTGAAAAAGCGTGATAATTAATGCTAATGCATGTCTATGTCATACCCAAAAGTGGGATAGTAAAGATTCCGATTATGACCAGGATTTTTTAAATTTTTACCTATCATGAACAATGGAATATCACCCGTTTTGGGCCCAATTTTGAAAGTGCCGCAAAGCAAAAAATTAATGCAAAAATAAATGTGCTAAATTCGGATATAGACTTTGTCTGAATGAGAATTAGCTGTTACATTTTCAAGCACCAAATTTGTACGACCCTTTTCCACGGTTTCATGCATTATTGAAGAAATAAAGTAATGGAAAAAAATCCTACCATTGTATGGCCTTTCGATGATCTTTTAGAAAGATGCAATATCGATTTTTGACTTTGAAATCATTTATAATTTAAATATTTTTGATCTTTATCTTTTTACCTTATATTACTAATATAAGGTTTTTTATAATATATTTTATCAGAAAAACTCACCGCAAAAATTGACAGATTTTTTTATAAAAAGATTATTAAATTGACATGCAGTAGCTCAATTTTCATTTAGTTTTCTTATTACAATTCATCGGAATTCAAACATAACCTTGGAATTGGAAAATGGTCGAAATACCATATTAAGAAAAGCATTGAAGTCTAATTATTTCAGAATGTTTGTTTTACAAACTACGGAGAGTTTTTTAAAAATTTAATTCGTATACCAAAAGATGTCGAAGAAAACAATTTTAATTCCCATTTTTCCTCGAAAGTAATAGGTAGTTTTTTTCTACTTTATCCATTTGCGATATATTTCAACAATTATTCCAAATCGATAAGGTTAGTTATTCCTGAAGTAATTATCAGCTCTGACAGACAGACAGAGAAAGTCGCATCCCATAAGGGTTACTTTTTACTATTTTGGTTCGGAACCTTAAATATACTATTTAAATATATCTTCTTTTTTCATTTTCAGTTCGTCTGTCTTTGACTTCTGGACCAAAAATTAAAGAAGATCAAGTCCTTTTTATTTATCAGGGCTTTAGCCAAAGAATTAAGCGATTGCCTATTAATCGGCTTAGGCCCAGCCAAAAATCGACGTTCTGTCGGATACTATTTGGTGTTGAAAATAAAACATAAGAGTGGCATAGTGAAGTAGGACCTTCATTTCTAAAACACTATGCTTCGTCTTATCTTTTACATTGTGTGTATATAATATTATCCCACATTAGATACCTTGACTAATAGATTAATATGTATATCATATGTGACTGCTTATTTGGCGTTTTTACTAAACTTCGAAAATGGTTGCTATGTAAAGCATCACTACCCAATGTTACCAGTAAAAAACCGGCCAAGTTCGTGTCGGGCCACGCGCAGTAGGGTTCCGTAGTAGATCTTAGTTAGTCAACTATAACTCTGTAACCGGTGAAGCCTACTTAGCCGTGATAGTTTTCGAAAGTTATTTTTTTTTATTTTTGAAAGACCTATCTAACGATACCCTACATGAAGGGTTACGCAACAAAAAAAAAATCATCCTCATTTCACGTGTTCGGAAGCTCTTCTATTTTTTTTCTTTTATTCATTTTTACCACTTTTTCGGCGTGATTAATACACATATCTATACTAAATTTCAGCTTTCTAGTACCAAGAGCCTCTGAGCTATGCCGCGAACAGACAGACAGACGGACATTGCGAAACTATAAGGGTTCCTTGTCGGACTACGGAACCCTAAAAATAAAACTAATGTAACCAATCCAAAATAGGAAAATGGTCTAGCTAAAATAGTCAGACAATACAATACATTTTACAATTTTACATTTTACAATACTCTTTTAATAGCGTAAGCTTATTTTTTTATCATATTCTGCATTTTTTTTCAAATTCGTCTCGTAGCAAAGAAACTCGAACCCAAATTCACGTGTTTAGAAAAATATTTTCATTGGTAATAATTTAGAATAGCGCCACCTTGTTACCCATGGATAAACCGTTTTATTTACAAACCATTAAGTTTTGTTCTAAGATATCATCCCATGCCCTGACTTATAGCTACTATTTCTATAAATTCCAAACTATTAGGAAATATTGTAACATAACATGAAAGAATTTTAATTTTGACGATTATCTCCGACCTACATGTAAAATTTAAATGAGGTAGGTATGCAATATTCTCGTTTTGAATACGCAATGTATTAAAAAAAATACATATTTAAATCCTAAAGTACATTTAATTATTTAGTAAGTCAATAACAAAATATATTTGTCCTGCCAAATTTAGATACACACATTTTAGATTATGACAGATTATGGATGATTTGGTTTGAAAACACGTTATTCACATCAAAAAAATATTTTATCCGCATGTGTCCTTTTCAATGTAATAATTATAATTCACCAGTCATCTTATCACAAATATAATAATTTATTTACATCGTGATGTGCTAGCTCTGAGTGACAGCGTCTACCCGTGACAGTGGTCACAGACGTACTGCCCCCGTCGCCCGGTGGAGCCCCTCCGTAATTTCAACTCAACGTTTTGACAAAAGCACAAAAATTGACGTAAATGTACGATTAAAAAAAAATATACGTATACAAAAAGACAGATAATTAACTTTTCTATAAAATGGTACAGGTTTCATTAAAATCCGCTAGATAAATTCTATGTAAAACTCAGTTTTTCTTGTGCGTTAGACCTAACTTCATGATTTTTTTATACAGTGTTATAAATACATAATTAAAAAAAACGTTATACAAAATTATCAAGCATATGCTCTAGTTTAGTATATATACTTTTCAAATCATGAAAGCAAGTCGTTAAAGCGTATTCATTAGCTTTAAAAGGGCCAAAGTCGTATATCGCCGCCTTAAACGACCTCAAGTCTACCCCGACAGCTTATTTACATAAACATAATATGAATGTGCGTTTGCTGAAGGAATTAGGATACAATTTTCGTGGTTGACCCTAATCTTTAGGAATGGCACTGATAGTGGGTTAGGATGTTAATATATGCGTCTGTTTGCAAGATAAGCTTCTATGTTGAATATTGACGAAATATTTGAGAATCGCAATGTGTTAATATTTTCTGGTGCTTTGGCGAGAGGAGATGGATATAATTTTGTAATTTTTTGACAGTTCAAGTACAGGTCGGGCATAGGTCGAAAAAAAATACAAAATTGAAAAATTTAATAACTCTTTTCCTGACCTGTGAATCGATGGAATCGAGGCACTGACACATTTTTTGTGCTAACCACACCCGGATATAAAGTAGCCTTCAACCGTCTCCAGGGCTCTAAAGAAAGAAAGAAAGAAAATATTTCTGTCTCCGTACCAAATTTGATCTAAACCGGTTCACCCATCAATCCAAACCATCACGTGAAAGCATCATAAACAAACTTACTCTTGCATTTTTAATATTAGACTAGGTTTCTGCCACCGGCTTCGTCCGCGTGTACTATACGAATTCAAAGTAAAACTATCAGAGTTTCATACAAACTTTGCTCCCCTTTTCTCCTCTCTTTAGGGGTAAAATTTCGGAAAATCCCTTCTTATCGGATGCCTACGTCATACAAAGAACACACCGTCCAAGTTTCAGGTCTCCACGATCAGTGGTTTAGGCTGTGCGTTGATCCTTCAGTCATTCAGGACAAAACATTTATACATATTAGATAGTTAGAATGACAAAGAAAATCCACATCAATGGAGGGTTATTTATTTTTGTATGGAATAGTAAGTGTAGGAACACCGATATCAATAAGTGTAGTGCCGAACCCGGATATGTGTGACATGTGTCGCTTAAGGGAGCTGACAGGAGAATCAAAGTGATTTTATCTGGTACCATTGTGTTTGGTATTTGCGGCCTATCGATTGTCCTTGAGATAAAAATACTTGGTTGTGTGCGGAGTGACGATCGTTCGTGTACAAAAACGGTTGGTGAAATAGAATTGATATTTTGGGATGATCATTATTGTAGTTACATTAGTTAGTCGACACGTTTGGCGTAGTGGCTGAGCAATTGGCTGCTGCGCTGCGTGTCGCGGGTTCGATTCCCGCACGGGACAATTAAAATTGTTCCGGGTCTGGGTGTTTATGCATGTGTAATGCATGTTTGTAAACGCACCCACGACACAGGAGTAATTCCTAGTGTGCGGCAACGTTTTTTTAAAGTTACGACAGAATTAAATAATTACTTGACGTACAATTACTTTAGTTTGAAATAAAAGCTTGTATCATTTTCCTATTTATTTGTCTATTGCAAAAGTTTGGGAAGATGTAAGTAATGTTTGTTACCCGTTCACGGGAAAACAACTAAATGGATTTGGATAAAATTTAATACACACATAGTTTATAACCTGGATTAGCACATTATGATGCTTTTGTCCGAGTACGCGAATACTCTCTTTCAGGACGAGGGTGAATCCAGAGGAAACTATTATACCAGCTAGCAAATATTTCCACCATCAAATTCATTATAATTATATATGTATATATAGCTTTCCGCCAGCGGCTTCGCCCGCGATATTTTAGCCAATAGATACAAAAACTTGACGAAATATATACTAAAACCTTCCTCTTGAATCACTCTATCTATTAAAAAAAACCGCATCAAAATGCGTTGCGTAGTTTTAAAGATCTAAGCATACATAGGGACAGACAGCGGGAAGCGACTTTGTTTTATACTATGTAGTCATATATGTATACTAGCTTCTGCCAGCGACTTCGTCCGCGTGGAATAGTGGTGCTCCGCTCCTATTGGTCTTAGCGTGATGATATATAGCCTATAGCCTTCCTCGATAAATGGACTATCTAAAACTGAAAGAATTTTTCAAATCGGACCAACGGTTCCTGAGATTAGCGCATTTAAACAAAATGACAACATTTCCCTTCACTGCTCTGCTCCTATTGATTGTAGCGTGATGAAAAGTATACTATAACCAGTTCAGGAGTATGACAAATAATTGTACCAAGTTTCGTTAAAATCCGTTGAGTAGTTTTTGTTTCTATAGAGTTTATACAGACAGACAGGCAAAAAATTTACTGATTGCATTTTTGGCATAATCAGTATCGATCCCTAATCACCCCCTGATAGTTATTTTGGAAATATATTTCATGTATAGAATTGACCTCTCTACAGATTTATTATAAGTATAGATAGATAGATTAGTTCTAGTTATCTCAATAGACTACCAATAGTTGACTCAGTAGCGAACAGTAAGTTCGCTCAGTTGTTTATCAGTCCCTTGAATGGGGACCACTTTACTGCAATCCCTAATTCTGTTTGCACTACCCCCCGCTTGACTTTGCTTACGTAAGTTCGGGATTGGAAACTGTGTTTATTTACTCTGTTCCTCTGTTGATGGGTAAAAGAATACATCGTGTTTGTACGTACTTTGTAAGAATCACACTTGAGAATAAAGTGTAGGGAGTTAGTAAAACTCTCTAGATAATTTGATTTGGCTCAGTAGTAGAAACACTTTATAGTACCAAAATAAAAACTAATATTATTACGAAATAAATAACATAAATGTATGTTACGTTTTCATAGTAAAATGGCTTAAGTAATTTGGATGAAATCTAGTGCAAAGATTTTTTTATCCGGGTGCGTTAACGTTTGCGACACAGTATTTACTTCACAATATTTATGATTCATCATCATCAGCCTATATATTGTCCCACTGCTGGGCACAGGCTCTTTTCATACAGAGAAGGCATGAGCAATAATCACCACGCTTGCTCAAGGCGTATTGGGGATTACAGTCTTTTTTAGGTCCAGGTTTCCTCATGATGTTTTCCTTCACCGTTAGTCAGTGAAGTCTAAGATACACTTAGAAAATACATATGACTTCAGAAAAGTCACATTGGTACTTGCCAGGTTTCGAACCCAAACACTCGTACGAGAGGCAGGTGCCTTAACCACTAGGCCATCACGACTGTTAGAATTATTAATTATTCAATTGAATATTTTTAATGATTAAATTTTAATAATATTACTAACAAACCACAGCTTAACAAACTAGTAGTCAACTCCAACTAAATGTGAAAAGTGTATATACGGTAAATGTATTTAATTAAACGGTAAATCCATATACTCTATACTAGCTTCTGCCCGCGACTTCGTCCGCGTGTAGTGAAGTCCGCGAATAGTGGTGCTCCGCTCCTATTAGTTTTAGAGTGATGATATATAGCCCTCCTCAATAATAGGCTATCTAACACTGAAAGAATTTTAAAATTACCAGTAGTTCCTGAGATTAGCGCGTTCAAACAAACAAACTTTTCAGCTTTATTATATATACTCTAAAGCTTTATTATATATACTCTACATTATCTACTCTGGCCACTAAACATTGTCCGGTTAAGCAGGTCGAATGCTGTTAGAATCGCCATGCAAGAGGTTATGTAGAAAAAAAATATTTGGCCACTAAAATTACCAAACAATTCTGATCAGGGGGGCTAGACAAGTGGCAAAAACGCTATAGAAACGCTATAGAATAGAAAACAAAATGTATGGGAATGACATTCGTTTACGACTAGCTATATGTCATTCCCATACATTTTGTTTTCTATTCTATAGCGTTTCTATAGCGTTTTTGCCACTTGTCTAACCCCCCAGATGACTAAAGTTTCAACAAAATAGACTTACAAGACAATAGACAGTACCTTTAAATAACTTACAAACAATATAATTCAAAGACTAAACATTTACATTTCCGACAGAATCGTTGATACTACGAATATCCCTGTAATATCCGTCCAATATTCGGCTAAGTGAAAGCAATCCTACTATCCTACCGGTAGATCAAATGAATTAATATTCAGGATACTCCCGGGACAGATGTCGCTAATGCCAATACTGGGATATTTAATAGCTATTAAAATTTATATAAATATTTGTTAGCTTAAGTAAGCTTTGGCTGTGTATTTCGATTTGATTTTGGGTATTTAGATTGATGATGTATATTGAGTTATTTACTCTTCGTATATAAAAATGAATCCCTATTTCCCTTGGTGATCGCATCACGCGTGAACGGCTGGATCAATTTGGATAAAATTTGGTACGGAGATAGAGGGACCCTGGAGAAGGTTCTTCCCTGGAAAAACTTCCGTCAGGACGCGGGTGAAGCCGCGGGAAATATCTAGTTTATAATATTTATGAAAACAAACCACTTCAATGATAGTAAAAAAAACAATTAAAATTATTTTAGACTAGTTGTGTCCTGCGAGTTCAATCGCACCCTGAGGAAATTCCTTAACTCACCCAGATAAGCCTACAACTGTCTCCAGGATCCCATCTATCCCCATACCAGATATCATCTTAATCCTTCAAGCCGTCTTACCATGATAGCGTAACGAACAAATAAACTCGCATTTTATGACAATAGTTTATTAGATTAAATTACTGTTTTTTTTTTCTAAATGAATCTAAAAATAAATTATCTAGCTAGTAAACCAAAACTTTAAAACACTAGATCTGATTGCACAATCTTAAACAGCCGTTACCTCCAAATATTGCGTGTAACAAAAATCTAGCATAGAACTCTCGTTACCAACAAGTCGAGATCTCACAAACTCAGATTGCTAGTCTGAAAAGTTTCCGTCTATTCCTTGAGTTCTCAACGATTCAATCCCCACACCTGTTTCTTTAATTTCAGTACTAAATCGAAAATCTATAATGGTTCGTGTGTCGAAACACTAACATCTGTGTTTGTAGCAACTGTTGAGATATAAACTTCGGAATATAGGACGTATTTGATTTTACTCTAACACCTGTATTCAACAATCTATACATACATATAAAATGCTTTGTCCTGAATGACTGACGGATCAACACACAGCCTAAACCGCTGATCGTAGAGACCTGAAACTTGGAGGGTGTGTCTTTGTATAACGTAGGCATCCTATAAGAAAGGATTTTCCGAAATTATATACCTAAGGGGGTTTAAAAAGTGGGCAAAGTTTGTATCATTAAATCAAACTCTGTCATTTTTAATTTCTCATAGTTTTTGCAGTTTCACAAACAATACTCAAGCTACCCTTTGTTATGCGGACGAATAGGCGTTGGGATTGGATCGAATAAATAAATAGGTAATAAATATCTGACCAGCAACGGTGAAATAGAAATGAATTCCCATCGCCACCCCAATATTTTGCATGGTAAACTTTTAAAGGATAAAATTACATATCTCCAAAGAATTCTAATGTATTCTAAACGAACAGTCGCATGGAACTGAAAGTTTTCAGACTAGCAATTTCAGTTGTGCTAGAATTTATATGTGTTGGCGAAACTTTTGTACAAGTATGTTGGACTGAGATGCATGTTGTTTCTACGTCGGCGCTCAGCTGGAAGAATGATTACATGAACCTACCATCTTTGCTGAATTTGAAAAAAATTGAGTGCCTGAGTAACTGCATAATGTAAATTCTTTTAAAATCATAGTTTATCAACGTTTAAAGTAATTTCTAACTTTTCAAGGCTTTTCGCCATAAATAAAGGCCTTTATTCATAAAGAGAAAGCATTGAACTTCATGCTTGCTCAAGGAGGTTTGGCGAATTTAAGTCCAGATTTTCTCATGTACTATCTTTGCTAAATAAATAAATGGAGCTTTTCCAGAAATAAATCTAGAGAGATCTACCGACACGATGCTTTGAAGTGAATTTGAGGTTTTTTTTAATAATATTTCTTTTATATTATTTTCTAAATGTACAAATAAAATTGAAACTAAATAAAACATACAAAAAACTTCCACATTTACAATCCTTTATTCATTTAATTTTTTAATTAATTCCAAAAAATGTCCGTGTATATTTTCTTTTTATCAACATTTACAGAAAAAAATATTCATATTTTAATAATGTTTTTATTATTATTTTATACGAAATAAATGTCGGATTTAATAAGAATTTTACATTTTTTTAGGACAATTTTTTTTTTTAATAAAATGTTTTTTATTAACGCCTTTAATTCATTAAATCAGTGATCAGGATAGTATCCGTTGAGTTTGTAAAAATATTCCGGGTCATACGACTTCACTAACACATGCGAAACCGGGTACTCGTACCGGTACCACGGATACTCGACCACAACCGGCTCGCTGATAACCGGATACTCGCCGTAATCTGCCTTCCATTCTATAGCCTTCGCTTCAGTGTGCGCGTAGATAATTGTCAGCACTAAAAAAATTGCGATCTTCATCTAAAAATAAATAAGAATTATTTAAAAAAAAACACGTCTAAAAATTCTGCGAAAAAACTGTCCTCTTTTCCCAGGCCTTAATCTAACTCTACTCAAAATTTTATCGTCGTTCGTTCAGCCGTTTTCACCGTGAATGCAGAATAAACAAAGTCGCATTCATATAAAATATAACACTTAAAAAGAAACAAAAAAAAATGAAAAACTACCTACTAACTAACTAATAAAGGGCGTCAAAATATTGTTAACAAATATCTAGGCGGCTGATTGACGCTTATCGAGACCCAAAGGCTTGACTTTGTCGAAAGGATCATTGCTTTTCGACGTGTTTTTTTGTATGGCATCTCGCAGGTCAACCTAGAAGCTTGTCGACTGCTTAACCGGGCTTGCCTGTGAAGTTTTATTTGAATTAAATGAATTTAGAAAACTAAGTGACTACATGCTAAGAGCACCCCCTAGTGGGGTACGGGCCTCGGCTTATGGCGTCGCTGGGGGAGGACAGCAAGGGACAGGCTGGATCAGAATATATATGATTATTATAATCGGGAATTTTAAAGCTATTAGCTCAGCTCAGCTTAGGTCGTCGCGATGGACCTCGGCGGCGAGGTCGATACGAACGCGGCCTGTGCTTGTATAGAGTGCTAGTGGACCTACTTTTCAACGTGGCAATGCAGCCAGCCTCTTGGGTACCCTCCCAGTCGACTGCGATGAGGAGGAATTTTTTGACGCCATTTATTAGTTAGTACTTCAAAAGTGATATGCTAGAAAAGAAGACTAAGATATTCTAGGTTTAGCACTACACCATTAGCATAGAGGATTTTTTACTTCAGAATTCAGTCTTTGGAAAAGCAGTTCTTACTCAAAATGAAAACTTCTTGAATAAAACTAACCTTAATAATTAAATTATTTACGATATGTAAACAATTCCTTCTACTAACAACAACACACAAATACGGCACTATTAAAAAAAACAATCGCTATATATCCTATTCAATCTATTAAAAAACTATTAAAAATGGATCAAGCCATTTTCTTAATTGTTTTTCCTATCCCATCCGATGATTCAACGTTTTGAACTGCAATTAATTGATTACACTTAATTTCATAATACCTAGTTTTTATTTAACTTTATTCTAACAACTAGCTTTCCGCCAGAGGCTTCGCCCGCGTGGGCTATATGAATTCTCAGTCCGATCGGTTTAAAATTGACAAAGTTTCATACAAACTTTCATCCCCTATTTTATCCCCTTGGGGGTAGAATTTATAAAAATCCTTTCTTAGCGGATGCCTACGTCATAACATCTAGCTGCATGCCAAATTTCAGCTTGATCCCTCCAGTGGTTTGGGCTGTGCGTTGATAGATCACTATGTCAGTCAGTCAGTCACCTTGGAGTTTTATATATATTAAGATAAGATTTAGATAGATATTCTGGTTGGTTTTGGAAGTAATTGGATGCATTTTGCAGCAAAAGGTAGGAAGAAGTTCCCCTTTTTCCTGACGTGGGTGGGGCGAAAGGGATTGTCAGACTCTTATTGACTAAAACCCATCCATGTTCCTTCCTCCTTCTTTGTATTCCGGGGGCGCAGTTACTCTTTTGAACAATCCCACAGCCACGGCAAGCGTCAGCCCTAGGAGATCAACTATGCTGACATTTCTTTCGCTGTCTACACGGGCCCACTGGCCTAGCACAAATATACTTATATAATCTGAACATTAAAGTAAGCGATTTTCAAATCATAAATACAACTATACCAAAAAAAAAATTTATTAAAGTCATCAATTTAAATAAAGAGTACGTAAGAAGCGAGTAGGTATATTCCATTTAAAAATCGCTTTCGATACGAATACTTTTTCAAAAATCATTCGTGGTAGGCCCACTGTACCTACTTTACCGGACGGCGAGCCATCCATTCTGAAAGAGATTTGTCCGTGCCGCTAGCGAACCACTCGATTGAGCGAAATGCCAACTAAAAGAAGCATTACTTGCACATTTTCTGGAGTCTATTAGAGTCAATACCTATATAAAACAAAATATTATGTGTTTGCGTACACTTGCGCGCCAACTGAATGGACAGGCCCACTCGGATCTGTATGATTCTTTCTTCAAAAGGTCATTTCAGACTCGAGCCTACGTTGCACATCCATGATGCAATTACATTATTTCTGGACCTTAAAAGAGACTTTGACCCTTGAGTTTGTTTCGGTGTTTCTTCTCAAGGTAGTCAGATAGGAAATACCGGCCTCATCTAGCTTTAAAAATAATAATTGACGTGTAAAAGTGTTATTTTATAACCTATTTGCTAAATAAATATCATTTATCATTTGTTTTATCTATGTATTTCACTCACGTCTTGTCGGAAAAGAGTAACCTGTAACCATCTTCAGGGTATGCCAAATACAAATCGGTGCAGCCGGTTTACTTTTTACCGGACTGCAAGGAAAGGGTTATGTTATTTGCGCCTATTTTTTCTTTGTTTGTTTGTAATATTCTTTATTCTCTTATAATATTCTTTGTTCCAAACCACTCGATGGTTTTTTTTAAATTAAGTAACGTTAGATTCGTCTCCTTAGATAGGTGTTCTTAGATAAATGACATAAAAAATGGGGGGTGCTAGATTTTATTGTTTAAGGTGTTTTTTTCTTGTCTTCTTTTTGTGCAATATGGATATCAAATTGAAGGGTTCGTAACAAGGATTCCAAAAAGCTATAACATCCTTCATAACATCCCTGTATTACTTAAAATAATGATAATTAAAACTACATTCATTTATTTTCAAGTACTTAATGAAAACTGCAACCATGGGTACTTTTTAGGGTTCCGTAGTCCGACAAGGAACTCTTATAGTTTCGCCATGCCCGTCTGTCTGTCCGCGGCATAGCTCCGAGGTTCTTGATACTGGAAAGCTGAAATTTGGTATGGATATGTATATTAACCACGCCAAGAAAAAGAAAAGTGTCTGGGAGAATGTTTGGCCCTTAGGATTGGTCTGGCTGTCCACAAAAGGCATTAAAATAGTCTCCCAAGGATAATATTTAAAGTTGAAGACTTCGAATGTAAGAAAAGTTAATTTTTTTGTTTTTTTTTAATGAAATTTAAAGCGTCTGGGAGGAATTACGGCCCACAAAAACGGTCTGTCAATATGAAATATTTGTTTTTAATAATATTCTGTGTGACATATAAAAATCAGTGCTTCGAATTTAACAAAAGTTAGTTATGTTTTTGTCTACCTTTACTACCTTCTACCTGTGAACGGGCCGCCTAGCCAAGCTAGCGAGTATGCACACACTCTTGAACACATATAAGAGTGTCTATACCGTAAAATTCGTTACTTCAAAAATAAGGAACGTCTGGGGGCCCTGGGATCTCAGAATATAACTAGATCTGCAATCACCGAACACGATGCGTGCCATAAAGGTTGAGCCCACAGACATACAAATTCATGCCGTCTGGCAGCTTGACTTCAACTGAATGTCTGGAAAAACTGACTGTCGCCGTTAGTGTGAAAAAGATAAATAGAAGTTTACGTCAAGGTGGTTACTAGTTTCAAAGCTTCGTTCGTCTACATACCAAAAAATTGGTTACGTTTTTTTTCACGCGTAATATTTGGTATTGCATCTCTATTTTATATATCTAGATGTTCCTAACACTATTATATTGTCTGAATTTAGTTTGTGTACGTAATAAGTAGGTACCTAAAGGTGTTTTATTGTTAACAAATAATGAAGAAAACAAAATACAGTGACAATTTTATTGATCAAACATTTCAGTTATTTATTATTAAACTTGTTTGTAATCATAATGAAAAGGTACGTAACCACGGAGAATGTATGGGGAATATCCACCGTTAATTAAAGGATAAGGGTAAGATAACCGGTAAGGGTAAGATATTTGGTAAGGGTAACTTCCATATTTGAAGTCATTAAGACCGATGATTTTATATTTCTTAACGGGTGCGGTTTCAATTTCTTTCTTCAGTTGAGATTCAATCTTGAATTCCTTTAAAGGCTCCTTTTCAATCTCCAATTCTTTTGGGAGTTCCTTCTCAATCTTGAACTCTTTTGGGAGTTCTTTCTCAAGTTTGAATTCTTCTGCGGGGTATTCGTCAAACGGTTCGGTGACGAGAATCCGGTATTGCCCGCTGGGGTCCCAGCGAACTTCGGCGTACGTCATTGCGATGACGCAAAGAGTCAAGAGAATTACTTTCATCTGCAAATTTAATGACAAAAGTTAATTAATAATTCTGTAAATTCGTCTTTTTTATATTCAGATACTTTTTACATGAATGAATACCACCGTTTGCGTCGATTAAATATTCATTCCTTATTTGTCAATATACTTTTTGGACTAAGATAAAGTTCTTTATGATGAAAAGTATAATAGCGACGTTTTCTTGTTATTGTAATTTTCAAAATGATTATGAGGAATTTAAACTAATGGACGTCAAAATAAAAACGCTGACATGAACACTAGGAGACATTATATCCAATACATTATACCTTAAACTTATATTTTTTTTTTCTCATTACACTGTTCAAATTTTAGGGAATTCATTAAAACTTACCTTAATAATATTTAACGATGGATACACGCTTGTTTCAATCTCACAACCAAATACGAATGAACTACTATTATAAAACCAATCATTTTATAGCTGACGTTATCTTTCATAAAACTATTAAAAATTGACAAAGCCATCTTCATAATTACTTTTCCAATTCATTCCGGTATAGCTACGTTTTAAACTGTAATTAATTGATACAAATGATAATTTCATAATAATATTAATCAAGTTTTTTCCAGAACATTTATTGCTGTCTTTTGAAATAGTTTTAGAAAGGTAGTCTCTGGATTTTTTAGTTGTATATTTTTATACCCCTTTCAATAAAACCTGGTTAAACTTATGTAAGTGCTATGAGTCGTGGTGGCTCGGAAGAAAGTTTTCATTTTCAAACACGAGGTTAGAAACCTGAAAGTTTCAATAAAACTATTTTGGAGTCATGACAAATTTGTTGTGCGAGTTTTCTTTCGCTCATTGTTCGAAAAATCGTTCGGGATAGTGTGTGTGTAATACTATTTTTTAAACATTGTGTGATCATGTTCTGATTAAAAAATATATATATACATCAATAAACCACCTTCCATTAAGGCTACACCTAAACCGGGCAAAATCTTAATATATAAAACAAAGTCGGGTTCGTTCGAACACTTATATCTCGGGAACGGCTGGACCGATTTTCATGGTTTTTATTTGCTGGATTTGTCTCCGCTCCGAATAACGGAATAACTATTAAAATCACGAAAAAACATGATGGGGCGGTACGAAGTTCGCCGGGCCGGCTGGTACATAATATTTAGCAAAATAAATACCCAACCTTACTACTGGCAAGATACTAAGTTCTTAACCTCAAGCTACCTTTTAAATAACGAAATAATAAATAATTTTCCTTCGCAATTTCGTGAACCTTCAAGAATATTTTTCAACGCATAATCCAGAGGTAATCTCTACCAAAATAAGCCTTCACCCAGACTGAAAACAAACAAAGTACCTCATACTTCATGTGGCGTTATAAATAAAGAGAAATCCTATAGTCCGCACAGCTTGCAACGAAGCCTGCCGTAATGAGAATCTGAGACTTTGCAAATATTTCGCAAGCCGCATGTGTTATTTTCTTTAAAAAGTGATAAGAACTAACTAATAGAAAGAAAATACGTTTATTTGCACCAAAATGTGCCGCATAAAATATAAAAGGAAACAATAAAAAAAACTTTTTACAAAAAAAAACCGACTTCCAAAAAAAACTGAAACGTAAAAAAATAATTTTATTTAAATGCTCATCGACCAAAACATCGCTCTAAAAGTCGGTGTCTTGTAAGTTACTATTGTTAGTATTTCGCCACCGACTTCTAGAGCAGTTTTTCTTGGAAGTCGGTTTTTTTTAGAAAAGTTTTTTCACCCAGTCAAAAGTTATGAGGTAACATACATAAAAAAAACATACAGTCGAATTGAGAACCCCCTTTTTTTTTGAAGTCGGTAAAAAAATAGTAATATGAGGAATATGCGTCACATCAGCGCAAAACGGCCATCACTCAGCATAATGCTGTGACTCATGCACGAAACAGAGCCACAGCGCTGGTTTTCAGTGATAGCCGGCGTAGACATGATGACGTCTGCGTGTGCAACATAATACGCTTTGAATTCTATACCTACTAGGATCCTCGTGGCTTAGTAACAGCAGAACGGGTAGTAACAATTAAGATACTACTTCATATGTCATCTGTCAAGATAAACATCAAAATTTTCTGTGAAATTATTTCTTATTCATAATTATTTTCGCCTACTACATATTATAATGTTATAGTCCTAAAGTGTCTGCCCAACAATACGGAGACCCAACAATTGAGAAGTGGCGCCCTCCAATGCTGTTCAAGCGTGTTTTGCTGTTCCGAGACCACGGGGAGAACATTTGTGCCAAAATTGATCCTGGATAATTGATTCAGTTTATGTAATTGGTCTAGGCCGTTCCAATTTGAACTAAAATAAATAAAAGATTAATCTGCACTTGGGGTCGGACCATGACCTCCGTCACGCCTAACTCCTCCGTGCTTTAAAGCCGTTCGTCCTATCATTTTCACACTCATTGCGAGTAGTCAAAGATCTGTCTTTGACTACTCGCAATAAGTCTAACAACCAGTCTTACTTTTAGGGTATCGTGTTACCCGGTAACTGGGTGGTGGAGGTCAGAAAGGCAGTTAGACTGAAAGCCGACCCAAGAAAGTTGAGAAAGACTAGGCAAATGATGATGTACTAGGATCCATATATCGCTATAAAAGTTGATTTAGGTCTAAAAAATGAATGGCATATAATACATTTCAGTAATAGGCACAAATCCTCTACTAATATTGTGTCATATAACATTATACAGCCTGTTTACCCAAAACGGATTAAGTAAATGGACAGAGTCCTAGGTATTTCCTTCAGAAATTTCTTACCCTGCATTCGTAGACTATGTCTATAGGGTCGCTCTTAATTACATGAGCTTAAATAAAAGAGAAATGTGGGTGTAATTTTATGTTACCTCTAATTTTATCTCAATTTTAAATGGCGAAGTTTCCTATTAACAGATTAAACTAATGGAGTTTTTCTAAATCAGTTCATCCCCTATCATATTGTATAGAATTGTACCTGTCAGTACGTCAGAAAAAAAAGTCGTGTAAAAGTAAGTCATGGTGGCCTAGTGGTTAAGGCACCAGCGTCTCGTGTACAATTGTGCGGGTTCGAAATGTGGCAAGTACCAATGTGACTTTTCTAAAGTCATAATGTACTTTCTAAGTATATATTAGACGTCATTGACTAACGGTGAAGGTAAACATCGTGAGATAACCTGGACTTAAAAAGTCTGAAATCGCCAATCCGCCTTGAACAAGCGTGGTGATCAATGCTCATGCCTTTTCTGTATGAGAAGAGGCCTGTGCCCAGCAGTGGGACAATATAGGCTGATGGTGATGATGAGTACGTTAGAAAGTCACAAATCAGTGAACAGGGCATTCACAAATACTTTATATTTCCTTTACATTAATCGCATCGCGTAATTCTAATTGTTTTTTTAGCATTGACTTAGGTACAATAAGATAATAAAACTAAAATATAATGTGAGTACAATTATTAATTAATTAAATATTTATTTAAGGATGTGCGTAGAAGGTTTGGTTCCAATTTCGATATTATTATCTTTTATTGGTTTAGATTCGATCTTAAATTCGTTTTCCATCCGGAGCTCGCTTGCTGGGTAGTCTTCGGGGAATTCAATCGATCGCTGACGAATCTTCGCGTTCGTCATCGTCATTGCGATTACGAAAAGGGTTAAGACTAAGATAAAAAGTTTCATCTGCAAGACATAAATAAGGTATTAATTTTATCTTGTTGTTTGTGTTGTCATTATATTTTCTCCTTATTTATTAATTTTTTATTTTTTTTTATTTAAATAAATTTGATAAAAAACACAGTTGTTTTATTGAACAATTTAATCTAGTTTTTTGGTATTTTTTTTTTATAATGAGAAATATTCCGACCTCTTTTCAGGTTACATAAAAATAAGGAAGAAAATCGAAACACACGGCTCATAAAAAGAAATACTCCCACTTTAAAGTCCTGAAGATGTTCAAAATCAGTAAGGCCCTTTCAGACTCTTGAAAATTAAATCCAATCAAGAAAATTGTACCTCAAAGCAAATACAAAAAAAAATCCATTCCTTGAAACCTTTTAATTCGTTCGCAAGTAGTGATTAAGTATGGTCTGAGGAGAAAATTAAATTTAGCTCAAGTGAGGTCTCAGTGAGTGCGAGAGGGACAATCATAATTAGACACACAGTGCTGGGGTTCGTCGAGTGCCCTCTGATGTTTAATTTGAATTTAGAATTAAGTTTTTAAGCACGATTTTTTTTCTTTTATTTTTGTGCGAAAGATTTTATGATTACCAATTATAAAATGGGAGCTTGCAAGTTAATTAATATTTTTATTCTTAAACTATCTACACAAAGGCGCTATATTTTTTTTTCAAATTGGAAATATGATATTTTTAATTTATTAACTAAGCTTGTATTAGTAATATGTCTGATATGGACTGTCTCTTTAGTCTAGTGTATCTCAAACGCGACTGCCATGAACGGGGTGGTAGATTCGAGCCAAAATAGCTGTCTTGGGTTTAAAAAAAAATCATAAAACTGCTCTGAGTTTGGTACTTGGTGGTGTTACACCCTCGTATCTGGGCAAGGCAAGCCATGCTTGATAACAATTGTTATTACAGTTCAATATCAGAGGCCATCAGGTGGATTTGAGAAAACTCTGACACTAGGGCTTGTTAGGTTAATAAAACCATCCCACACGATAAGAAGAAGAATTCTTCTAATATTTCGAATAGTTATAGGAAACTAGCTGTTTCCCGCGGTTTCACCCGCATCCCGAGGGAACTACTTAGCGGACCCGGGTGAAAAGTAGCCTATGTTGTTCCTCAGGGTCTATTCTATCTCTGTGCCAAATTTCATTTATATCGGTCCAGTAGTTTTGGCGTGAAAGCGTAACAGACAGACGGACAGACAGAGTTACTTTCGCATTTATAATATTAGTAAGGATTTAAGTTTGAAGTTAGTGCACGTAAAATCACAATCGAAATAAAGCCAATTTTGGGTACCAATGCATATGAATCTGCAAATTATCATGTTGAATTAAAAAATATACAAATAAACTGTAAATCAAAAATACAGTAAGCTCAACACAGAAAGCCTGCATCAAATAAAACTATTTTAATTCCACAGCAAAATAAACAGACTAATTAAAAACGTTACTGTCGTTTCATCAACGTTGAATATTTAATTAGAATCTAATTGTATAAGTTCACAGAATTAGACTGACTTGTACCGTTGCTTTTAGCACCAAATATATTTAAAAATCATTCCGTTTCTGTCAATCGTTTCAAGATAATAGAGATAGAGTGTTTTAAATAAACTTGACGGTGATTGCTTTTAGTGGGAAACTTTAGTGTCGGACATCCTTACTTTATATACGGTTCATATTTTTTCTGGTAATTACTGAATAAATACTTTTTGTACTAAATAATTATTGAATCAAAGCAAGATTTTACTGACATACTAATCATTTTTGGCACTTTTTTATTAGGTACATTAAATCCTTCGTATTATTTGTAAATCGCACCACGAATTGTGTTTGTAAAACATTGATAGTTTATAAAAATCGTAAAGGTAGGTAGGTAATTAAAAGCAATATTAAAGTTTTAATTTACTTGCCTCTTGAATTGGTTTCAATCGAATATAGTATTATAATTTTCAAAGGTGCATTTTATTTACATATTACATAATTAGACTAATAGCTAAATGAATTATCTTTTGAATCGCTGTACAATAATTTCAATACTCATTTAAAATAAGACAACCGCAAAAGAGTACATAATAATTTGTTGTTTTAAGTATTAAAAATCATATAGATAAAAATATTTTATTTTTAAAGTGTCATAATGAGTTTTACCATTAAAGTCATTTTGTTTTGTAAGTTTAAACAGAAACGCAGAAGAAGCGGTGTAGTTAAAGGCATTTTTTGAAATTGAACATTATAAGCCTTACAAAGTTATATAAAACCTTTGTCCTGCGGTTTCAATCTATATCTATCAGCTCAGCGTAACAAACAGATAGACAAAATTACTTTCCCATTTATAAGGATTAAGACAGCAAATAAGCTAAAATCATACTCTTTAGCACTTTTTACCCTAATTAAACTTTTTATTACAAACTGAGTATGTAGTTAATCCTATAAACAACATACAAAAGTTTGTCAGGATCTATGTCTGTCTGTTACTATTTCACGCAAAAACTACAGAATAGATTTGGGTGAAATTTGGTTCACACATCTATACTAATATTTGTGAGCTTTATAGGTAATCTCTGGATCTAATGAAACGATTTAAATAATATTTGGTACAGAGATAGAGGGTACCCTGGAGAAGATTAGAGGCTGGCTTTTTTTCAGAATTTCAAAAATTATTTATTCGAATTATGCTGAAAATCAGCACTTTTCGAACGTCATATATACAAAAGACAGCCCCCAAACTTCCTATGTGTTATTGCTGGGAAGAAGACGTGGTGCAACAAACTACCCAGCAACACAGTCTGTCTATTAGGTTTTAAGAACCAGCGTTATACATTATCAATATTCGTTATACATATTTTATCCAGCCGCACCCGCGTGAAGTCGTTCCCTCGTGACAATATAACTGGTGATATCGCGGGAAAAACCTAGTATGTTATAACCTGGGTTAATAACATAGAGCACTTTTAATTCGGTAATAGTTCCTTCCGTATGAGGGTGAACTTATATAATAAAAACAAAAATTATTCAAACCTCAAACGATACCCTACGTTTGTTTTTTAAACCCAAAAGAAGGAACGACCCTTTCAAATTAACTGCATAAACAAAATACAAAAACCGAACTGAATGTGATGTGAAAAACCGCACAGTTTCATATTAAATCCTTCGCGCTTGTTCGCGCCGCTTCACCTGTGCTATAATTAATTGAAGCTTTTATAAACATCCCCCTACCCTAGGCTAGGCTCCCCATGCGGCTTGCACTGTGGTCTAGGTGAAGAGAGAAATGGATTATCTTAGAATCTTTAATTAAGTCGTAGATTTCTGTCTTTGGGTACTCTGTGGTTTGACTTGTTTCATATTTTACGCGAAAACAAATGCGAATTAAGATAGAAATGAATTTTGAATATATTTTCTAATGTCAATATAAGGCATTTCTGTTTTGGCGGTAATCCATAAATTAGCTTTTGTAACTTACCTCATATAATTATTATTAACTGTTTTAGGAATTACTTTATACACCCAGAAAATAGACTATAAGCGTCGCAAGATTTCCATCCATCTCTACACCCAATTTCGTCTAATACGGTTTAACAGTTTTACCGTAAAAGCGTAATTAATAATTCCCATATTTTTTTCATCTTTTCCCATTTTTTCTCACGTCTTTGTCTATCTGGCACTCCACAATAAAACGATGTTGATTTCCGAAAGTACACTTTAAAAGATACAAGATTTTTTGGCATATTTTCTTTCAACTATTCCTATTTGATTCCCAGACGTAATCACAAAGTTCCAATCGCTTTTCACTTGCACCACGCAACTCAAGGATAAACTACTATGGTGAAATTGATGGCAAAATGCAACACCCATTAACTTGGCAATTCCTTTCCATCGCCATTGAATGACAAGAAAATACCGTGAGCACCTGATGCTTTTCTTTCTAGACTATTACATTTGTAGCGTAGTGATAAAGATGTCATTTTTGCTACTAAATTAGTGTCTCCTTTGTCAATGTTCTGATAGAATATGGCTCTATTTGTAATAGAATATTTTCATTTCAAAGCAAAAGTAATAAAAACAACTTGAATAAAATGTTGAGACATTTATTAATTTACGTTCACTAGTTTGGACACGGATAACATCAAACTTGGCTTTCTTAAAATTAATGGTGAATTTAGGTACACAGAATCTGCCTAAACAAACTCACAGCGAAGTTCAATTTCATTTTCAACATCAATTTCATAGCGGAGTTGAAAGTCAAAAATACCTATATCATTTTGTAGCGAAGTTGCTGACACTCATAGTGAGGTGTCTAACCCTCATAGTGAAGTGTCTGGCACTCACAGCGATATGTCTGACACTCATAGTCAGAAGTCCGTCCCACATCATTTCATTTTTTTTATATACATAGTTTTTCGGTTTTTCCGTTCATCGACTCTCAGCAAAAATGATGTGTGTCATGGTTTATCGGTTTATCGACACTCAGCGAAATGACTGACACTCAAAATAAAGTGTCTGACACTCATAGTGACGTGTGTGACACGGTTAATCGATTTTTCGGTTTATCCACACTTAGCGAAAGTGAAGTGTCTGACACTCATAGTGAAGTGTATGACACTCTTAGTGAAGTGTCTGACACGGTTAATCTCTTTAAGATTTTTTCCGGTTTTTCGGTTTATCGACACTTAGCGAGAGTGAAGTGTCCGACACTCATCGTGAAGTGTCTGACACTCATAGTGAAGTATCGACACGGGTAATTGGTTTAACGATTTTGCGGTTTTTCGATTTTTCGGTTTATCGACACTCAGTGAACGTGAAGTGTCTGACACTCATAGTGAAGTGTCTGACACTCATAGTAAAGTGTCTGACACTCATAGTGAAGTGTCTGACATTCTTAGTGAAGTGTCTGACACGGTTAATCTGTTTAAGGCTTTTTCGGTTTATCGACACTCAGTGAACGTGAAGTGTCTGACACTCATAGTGAAGTGTCTGACACGGTTAATCTGTTTAAGGATTTTTCGGTTTATCGACACTTAGCGAGAGTGAAGTGTCCGACACTCATCGTGAAGTGTCTGACACTCATAGTGAAGTGTCTGACACTCTTAGTGAAGTGTCTGACACGGTTAATCTGTTTCAGGATTTTTCGGTTTTCGGTTTATCGACACTTAGCGAGAGTGAAGTGTCCGACACTCATCGTGAAGTGTCTGACACTCATAGTGAAGTGTCTGACACTCTTAGTGAAGTGTCTGACACGGTTAATCTGTTTAAGGCTTTTTCGGTTTTTCGATTTATCGACACTCAGTGAACGTGAAGTGTCTGACACTCATAGTGAAGTGTCTGACACGGTTAATCTGTTTAAGGATTTTTCGGTTTATCGACACTTAGCGAGAGTGAAGTGTCCGACACTCATCGTGAAGTGTCTGACACTCATAGTAAAGTGTCTGACACTCATAGTGAAGTGTCGACACGGGTAATTGGTTTCAGGATTTTGCAGTTTTTCGATTTTTCGGTTTATCGACACTCAGTGAACGTGAAGTGTCCGACACTCATCGTGAAGTGTCTGACACTCATAGTGAAGTGTCTGACACTCATAGTGAAGTGTCGACACGGGTAATTGGTTTCAGGATTTTGTAGTTTTTCGATTTTTCGGTTTTTCGGTTTATCGACACTCAGTGAACGTGAAGTGTCTGACACTCATCGTGAAGTGTCTGACACTCATCGTGAAGTGTCTGACACTCATAGTGAAGTGTCTGACACTCTTAGTGAAGTGTCTGACACGGTTAATCTGTTTAAGGATTTTTCGGTTTTTTGGTTTTTCGGTTTATCGACACTTAGCGAGAGTGAAGTGTCCGACACTCATCGTGAAGTGTCTGACACTCTTAGGCTTCGTTCACACGGCATTGTCCTGCACGTTTTATTGCAGTATACGTCTTAACGAATAAATAGTGGCACATGTATTGTACATAGACCATTCACATGGCGTTTGTACTGAAAAATATCGTACACCGTTTATGTACAATACATGTGCCAGTATTTATTCGTTAAGACGTATACTGCAATAAAACGTGCAGGACAATGCCGTGTGAACGAAGCCTTAGTGAAGTTTAAGGATTTTTCGGTTTTTCGGTTTATCGACACTTAGCGAGAGTGAAGTGTCCGACACTCATCGTGAAGTGTCTGACACTCATAGTGAAGTGTCCGACACTCATAGTGAAGTGTCTGACACTCATAGTGAAGTGTCTGACACTCATAGTGAAGTGTCTGACAATCTTAGTGAAGTGTCTGACACGGTTAATCTGTTAAAGGATTTTTTGGTTTTTCGGTTTATCGACACTTAGCGAGAGTGAAGTGTCCGACACTCATCGTGAAGTGTCTGACACTCATAGTGAAGTGTCTGACACTCATAGTGAAGTGTCGACACTGGTAATTTGTTTAACGATTTTTCGGTTTTTCGATTTTTTCGGTTTTTCGGTTTATCGACACTCAGTGAACGTGAAGTGTCTGACACTCATAGTGAAGTGTCCGACACTCATAGTGAAGTGTCTGACACTCATAGTGAAGTGTCTGACACTATTAGTGAAGTGTCTGACACTCATAGTGAAGTGTCTGACACTCATAGTGAAGTGTCTGACAATCTTAGTGAAGTGTCTGACACGGTTAATCTGTTTAAGGATTTTTCGGTTTTTCGGTTTATCGACACTTAGCGAGAGTGAAGTGTCCGACACTCATCGTGAAGTGTCTGACACTCATAGTGAAGTGTCTGACACTCATAGTGAAGTGTCGACACTGGTAATTGGTTTAACGATTTTTCGGTTTAACGATTTTTCGGTTTTTCGTTTTTTTCGGTTTTTCGGTTTATCGACACTCAGTGAACGTGAAGTGTCTGACACTCATAGTGAAGTGTCCGACACTCATAGTGAAGTGTCTGACACTCATAGTGAAGTGTCTGACACTCATAGTGAAGTGTCTGACACGGTTAATCTGTTTAAGGATTTTTCGGTTTTTCGGTTTATCGACACTTAGCGAGAGTGAAGTGTCCGACACTCATCGTGAAGTGTCTGACACTCATAGTGAAGTGTCTGACACTCATAGTGAAGTGTCGACACTGGTAATTGGTTTAACGATTTTTTGGTTTTTCGGTTTATCGACACTTAGCTAGAGTGAAGTGTCCGACACTCATCGTGAAGTGTCTGACACTCATAGTGAAGTGTCTGACACTCATAGTGAAGTGTCCGACACTCATCGTGAAGTGTCTGACACGGTTAATCTGTTTAAGGATTTTTCGGTTTTTCGGTTTATCGACACTTAGCGAGAGTGAAGTGTCCGACACTCATCGTGAAGTGTCTGACACTCATAGTGAAGTGTCTGACACTCATAGTGAAGTGTCTGACACTCATAGTGAAGTGTCGACACTGGTAATTTGTTTAACGATTTTTCGGTTTAACGATTTTTTGGTTTTTCGATTTATCGACACTCAGTGAACGTGAAGTGTCTGACACTCATCATGAAGTGTCTGACACTCATAGTGAAGTGTCTGACACTCATAGTGAAGTGTCTGACACTCATAGTGAAGTGTCGACACTGGTAATTGGTTTAACGATTTTTTGGTTTTTCGGTTTTTCGGTTTATCGACACTTAGCGAGAGTGAAGTGTTCGATACTCATCGTGAAGTGTCTGACACTCATAGTGAAGTGTCTGACACTCATTGTGAAGTGTCTGACACTCATAGTGAAACGTCAACACTAGTAATTGGTTTAACGATTTTTCGGTTTTTCGGTTTATCGACACTTAGCTAGAGTGAAGTGTCCGACACTCATCGTGAAGTGTCTGACACTCATAGTGAAGTGTCTGACACTCATAGTGAAGTGTCCGACACTCATCGTGAAGTGTCTGACACGGTTAATCTGTTTAAGGATTTCTCGGTTTTTCGGTTTATCGACACTTAGCGAGAGTGAAGTGTCCGACACTCATCGTGAAGTGTCTGACACTCAAAGTGAAGTGTCTGACACTCATAGTGAAGTGTCGACACTAGTAATTGGTTTAACGATTTTTCGGTTTTTCGATTTTTTCGGTTTTTCGGTTTATCGACACTTAGCGAGAGTGAAGTGTCCGACACTCATCGTGAAGTGTCTGACACTCATAGTGAAGTGTCTGACACTCATAGTGAAGTGTCTGACACTCATAGTGAAGTGTCGACACTGGTAATTTGTTTAACGATTTTTCGGTTTAACGATTTTTTGGTTTTTCGATTTTTTCGGTTTTTCGGTTTATCGACACTCAGTGAACGTGAAGTGTCTGACACTCATAGTGAAGTGTCTGACACTCATAGTGAAGTGTCGACACTGGTAATTGGTTTAACGATTTTTTGGTTTTTCGGTTTTTCGGTTTATCGACACTTAGCGAGAGTGAAGTGTTCGATACTCATCGTGAAGTGTCTGACACTCAAAGTGAAGTGTCTGACACTCATAGTGAAGTGTCGACACTAGTAATTGGTTTAACGATTTTTCGGTTTTTCGATTTTTTCGGTTTTTCGGTTTATCGACACTCAGTGAACGTGAAGTGTCTGACACTCATAGCGAAGTGTCTGACACTCATAGTGAAGTGTCTGACACTCTTAGTGAAGTGTCTGACACGGTTAATCTGTTTAAGGATTTTTTGGTTTTTCGGTTTATCGACACTCAGTGAACGTGAAGTGTCTGACACTCATTGTGAAGTGTCTGACACTCATAGTGAAGTGTCTGACACTCATAGTGAAGTGTCTGACACTCATAGTGAAGTGTCTGACACTCTTAGTGAAGTGTCTGACACGGTTAATCTGTTTAAGGATTTTTCGGTTTATCGACACTTAGCGAGAGTGAAGTGTTCGATACTCATCGTGAAGTGTCTGACACTCATAGTGAAGTGTCTGACACTCATAGTGAAGTGTCGACACTGGTAATTGGTTTAACGATTTTTTGGTTTTTCGGTTTATCGACACTTAGCTAGAGTGAAGTGTCCGACACTCATCGTGAAGTGTCTGACACGGTTAATCTGTTTAAGGATTTTTCGGTTTTTCGGTTTATCGACACTTAGCGAGAGTGAAGTGTTCGATACTCATCGTGAAGTGTCTGACACTCATAGTGAAGTGTCTGACACTCATAGTGAAACGTCAACACTAGTAATTGGTTTAACGATTTTTCGGTTTTTCGGTTTATCGACACTTAGCTAGAGTGAAGTGTCCGACACTCATCGTGAAGTGTCTGACACTCATAGTGAAGTGTCTGACACTCATAGTGAAGTGTCCGACACTCATCGTGAAGTGTCTGACACGGTTAATCTGTTTAAGGATTTTTCGGTTTTTCGGTTTATCGACACTTAGCGAGAGTGAAGTGTCCGACACTCATCGTGAAGTGTCTGACACTCATAGTGAAGTGTCTGACACTCATAGTGAAGTGTCGACACTGGTAATTGGTTAACGATTTTTTGGTTTTTCGGTTTTTCGGTTTATCGACACTTAGCGAGAGTGAAGTGTCCGACACTCATCGTGAAGTGTCTGACACTCATAGTGAAGTGTCTGACACTCATAGTGAAGTGTCGACACTGGTAATTTGTTTAACGATTTTTCGGTTTAACGATTTTTTGGTTTTTCGATTTTTTCGGTTTTTCGGTTTATCGACACTCAGTGAACGTGAAGTGTCTGACACTCATAGTGAAGTGTCTGACACTCATAGTGAAGTGTCGACACTGGTAATTGGTTTAACGATTTTTTGGTTTTTCGGTTTTTCGGTTTATCGACACTTAGCGAGAGTGAAGTGTTCGATACTCATCGTGAAGTGTCTGACACTCAAAGTGAAGTGTCTGACACTCATAGTGAAGTGTCGACACTAGTAGTTGGTTTAACGATTTTTCGGTTTTTCGATTTTTTCGGTTTTTCGGTTTATCGACACTCAGTGAACGTGAAGTGTCTGACACTCATAGCGAAGTGTCTGACACTCATAGTGAAGTGTCTGACACTCTTAGTGAAGTGTCTGACACGGTTAATCTGTTTAAGGATTTTTTGGTTTTTCGGTTTATCGACACTCAGTGAACGTGAAGTGTCTGACACTCATTGTGAAGTGTCTGACACTCATAGTGAAGTGTCTGACACTCATCGTGAAGTGTCTGACACTCATAGTGAAGTGTCTGACACTCTTAGTGAAGTGTCTGACACGGTTAATCTGTTTAAGGATTTTTCGGTTTTTCGGTTTATCGACACTTAGCGAGAGTAAAGTGTCAGACACTCATCATGAAGTGTCTGACACTCATAGTGAAGTGTCTGACACTCATAGTGAAGTGTCTGACACTCATAGTGAAGTGTCGACACGGGTAATTGGTTTAACGATTTTTCGGTTTTTCGATTTATCGACACTCAGTGAACGTGAAGTGTCTGACACTCATCATGAAGTGTCTGACACTCATAGTGAAGTGTCTGACACTCATAGTGAAGTGTCTGACACTCATAGTGAAGTGTCGACACTGGTAATTGGTTTAACGATTTTTTGGTTTTTCGGTTTTTCGGTTTATCGACACTTAGCGAGAGTGAAGTGTTCGATACTCATCGTGAAGTGTCTGACACTCATAGTGAAGTGTCTGACACTCATAGTGAAGTGTCTGACACTCATAGTGAAGTGTCGACACTAGTAATTGGTTTAACGATTTTTCGGTTTTTCGATTTTTTCGGTTTTTCGGTTTATCGACACTCAGTGAACGTGAAGTGTCTGACACTCATAGCGAAGTGTCTGACACTCATAGTGAAGTGTCTGACACTCTTAGTGAAGTGTCTGACACGGTTAATCTGTTTAAGGATTTTTTGGTTTTTCGGTTTATCGACACTCAGTGAACGTGAAGTGTCTGACACTCATTGTGAAGTGTCTGACACTCATAGTGAAGTGTCTGACACTCATAGTGAAGTGTCTGACACTCATAGTGAAGTGTCTGACACTCTTAATAAAGTGTCTGACACGGTTAATCTGTTTAAGGATTTTTCGGTTTTTCGGTTTATCGACACTTAGCGAGAGTGAAGTGTCCGACACTCATCGTGAAGTGTCTGACACTCATAGTGAAGTGTCTGACACTCATAGTGAAGTGTCCGACACTCATCGTGAAGTGTCTGACACGGTTAATCTGTTTAAGGATTTTTCGGTTTTTCGGTTTATCGACACTTAGCGAGAGTGAAGTGTCCGACACTCATCGTGAAGTGTCTGACACTCATAGTGAAGTGTCTGACACTCATAGTGAAGTGTCGACACTGGTAATTGGTTAACGATTTTTTGGTTTTTCGGTTTTTCGGTTTATCGACACTTAGCGAGAGTGAAGTGTCCGACACTCATCGTGAAGTGTCTGACACTCATAGTGAAGTGTCTGACACTCATAGTGAAGTGTCGACACTGGTAATTGGTTAACGATTTTTTGGTTTTTCGGTTTTTCGGTTTATCGACACTTAGCGAGAGTGAAGTGTCCGACACTCATCGTGAAGTGTCTGACACTCATAGTGAAGTGTCTGACACTCATAGTGAAGTGTCTGACACTCATAGTGAAGTGTCTGACACTCTTAGTGAAGTGTCTGACACGGTTAATCTGTTTAAGGATTTTTCGGTTTATCGACACTTAGCGAGAGTGAAGTGTTCGATACTCATCGTGAAGTGTCTGACACTCATAGTGAAGTGTCTGACACTCATAGTGAAACGTCAACACTAGTAATTGGTTTAACGATTTTTCGGTTTTTCGGTTTATCGACACTTAGCTAGAGTGAAGTGTCCGACACTCATCGTGAAGTGTCTGACACTCATAGTGAAGTGTCTGACACTCATAGTGAAGTGTCTGACACGGTTAATCTGTTTAAGGATTTTTCGGTTTTTCGGTTTATCGACACTTAGCGAGAGTGAAGTGTCCGACACTCATCGTGAAGTGTCTGACACTCATAGTGAAGTGTCTGACACTCATAGTGAAGTGTCGACACTGGTAATTGGTTAACGATTTTTTGGTTTTTCGGTTTTTCGGTTTATCGACACTTAGCGAGAGTGAAGTGTCCGACACTCATCGTGAAGTGTCTGACACTCATAGTGAAGTGTCTGACACTCATAGTGAAGTGTCGACACTGGTAATTTGCTTAACGATTTTTCGGTTTAACGATTTTTTGGTTTTTCGATTTTTTCGGTTTTTCGGTTTATCGACACTCAGTGAACGTGAAGTGTCTGACACTCATAGTGAAGTGTCTGACACTCATAGTGAAGTGTCGACACTGGTAATTGGTTTAACGATTTTTTGGTTTTTCGGTTTTTCGGTTTATCGACACTTAGCGAGAGTGAAGTGTTCGATACTCATCGTGAAGTGTCTGACACTCAAAGTGAAGTGTCTGACACTCATAGTGAAGTGTCGACACTAGTAGTTGGTTTAACGATTTTTCGGTTTTTCGATTTTTTCGGTTTTTCGGTTTATCGACACTCAGTGAACGTGAAGTGTCTGACACTCATAGCGAAGTGTCTGACACTCATAGTGAAGTGTCTGACACTCTTAGTGAAGTGTCTGACACGGTTAATCTGTTTAAGGATTTTTTGGTTTTTCGGTTTATCGACACTCAGTGAACGTGAAGTGTCTGACACTCATTGTGAAGTGTCTGACACTCATAGTGAAGTGTCTGACACTCATCGTGAAGTGTCTGACACTCATAGTGAAGTGTCTGACACTCTTAGTGAAGTGTCTGACACGGTTAATCTGTTTAAGGATTTTTCGGTTTTTCGGTTTATCGACACTTAGCGAGAGTAAAGTGTCAGACACTCATCATGAAGTGTCTGACACTCATAGTGAAGTGTCTGACACTCATAGTGAAGTGTCTGACACTCATAGTGAAGTGTCGACACGGATAATTGGTTTAACGATTTTTCGGTTTTTCGATTTATCGACACTCAGTGAACGTGAAGTGTCTGACACTCATCATGAAGTGTCTGACACTCATAGTGAAGTGTCTGACACTCATAGTGAAGTGTCTGACACTCATAGTGAAGTGTCGACACTGGTAATTGGTTTAGCGATTTTTTGGTTTTTCGGTTTTTCGGTTTATCGACACTTAGCGAGAGTGAAGTGTTCGATACTCATCGTGAAGTGTCTGACACTCATAGTGAAGTGTCTGACACTCATAGTGAAGTGTCTGACACTCATAGTGAAGTGTCGACACTAGTAATTGGTTTAACGATTTTTCGGTTTTTCGATTTTTTCGGTTTTTCGGTTTATCGACACTCAGTGAACGTGAAGTGTCTGACACTCATAGCGAAGTGTCTGACACTCATAGTGAAGTGTCTGACACTCTTAGTGAAGTGTCTGACACGGTTAATCTGTTTAAGGATTTTTTGGTTTTTCGGTTTATCGACACTCAGTGAACGTGAAGTGTCTGACACTCATTGTGAAGTGTCTGACACTCATAGTGAAGTGTCTGACACTCATAGTGAAGTGTCTGACACTCATAGTGAAGTGTCTGACACTCTTAATAAAGTGTCTGACACGGTTAATCTGTTTAAGGATTTTTCGGTTTTTCGGTTTATCGACACTTAGCGAGAGTGAAGTGTCCGACACTCATCGTGAAGTGTCTGACACTCATAGTGAAGTGTCTGACACTCATAGTGAAGTGTCCGACACTCATCGTGAAGTGTCCGACACTCATCGTGAAGTGTCTGACACGGTTAATCTGTTTAAGGATTTTTCGGTTTTTCGGTTTATCGACACTTAGCGAGAGTGAAGTGTCCGACACTCATCGTGAAGTGTCTGACACTCATAGTGAAGTGTCTGACACTCATAGTGAAGTGTCGACACTGGTAATTGGTTAACGATTTTTTGGTTTTTCGGTTTTTCGGTTTATCGACACTTAGCGAGAGTGAAGTGTCCGACACTCATCGTGAAGTGTCTGACACTCATAGTGAAGTGTCTGACACCAGCGGCGTGCACAGAGTTTTTAGGTAGGGTAGGCAGAAAAGCCAAAAAGTTTTTATACGGAAAATCGATAGGTATCTCAGGTATCTTAATTACTCGCGAAGCGGCTTTCCGCTAGCGTGCGAGCCGAGCAGCGCACGACCTTACTTATAGGTAGGTACGCCTGCCCGAGAGATGCGCCGCCGCCGCGCCGCGCACGGGCCAAATGTGCCTAAACTGCTGAGTGACACCTGGTGACACCAGCCTGGCTTTGGTACCCACTTTTCAAAAATACCTTCCGCATGTTGGTTTTGGTTCGTCGTCTTGTCGATCAAATGATGCATGTAATTTGCCGCCTCAAATAATCATAGATTCAGATTTGATTTAAAAAACTCGAACATGAATATCTAAGAGCAATTTCGTAAATAGTTTTCCAAAACTCAGTCTTATTTCGCATGAAAGTTGACCTCTCTTAATAACTTCCCTTATTCACTGAGGAACAAATTCTTTTACGTAAAGTGAACTCATGTTTACTTCAAAAACAAACAATAAAAAAGTGATTGAATAATAATTCGGTTTCGATCTACTTTCATCGTGTTTCAATACGATTTTCTCCAAGTGTACGGAAGCTTCTAAGTCATATTGCTCGTGGTTTTTTCTACCGTAGGAGATAAATATGAATAGGTGAAACCTGCGTCGTTCCAGACGGTTTTATTGCGGTAAAATAGTAGGTAAGTAAGGGAAATAGCGTGTATGCAATCCGAGAGCTAATAATAGGAATCAGATTGTTTAGTATTGAATATACGATTGATTTACTATACCTTTAGTTTGTATAAATTGTATCTGATTTGGTGTAGGTGCAGCGGCCTTTCGCTATCACTTGTTTTTTTCTTCGAAAGATAGTTTTACAAACGCATCATTTTTAATTTTCTATACACACACACACCACCTGAACAACTTTCACAGTGAATATATTCCATTTCACACTATTATCAACGCTTAAATCTTACTATTATTTAAATATTCGCTAGCACAGAACAAGTTAGATAAACAATAACAATGGCGACGCGCGTGAAACTCACGTCACAGAAAAAAAAATACGACTAAAAGAAATGTTGTTTACTTAGAAATAAGAAAGTCAAAACATACTACTTTTTAAAATAGTTACATTACATCATAATGTAGATCGGTTCGGAAAACATCGGCCACCGTCCCTTGTGGCCTTGTCGATAGCCGAAGGTTTCCGAACCGATGTTTCCGTCGTATAAATCGCAAGAAGGCACAGCCTTTTTTGTTATTTGTGTGCGTAATTTGTGTCAATGTATGCAAAATATTTATACGAACGCACACTGCATTGTATTCGCATGTCTACGAATCTTCTTACAAATACTATTACACGAAATGAGGCAATCACGTTTTCTGTCTTTTCGCTAGGGGCGCCCTAGTACCGCGCAAACTTTTTTGTGTTGTTGAAATGTATCGCGAGTATTGATTCTTCGTAATAGGTACCACCAATATTCGACAGGTGGAGCTGATTTAAGTTTCAAGATTTTTTTATTGATAGTAATTACTCTGAGATAAAATATTAGATACTTATTAAAATAAAATAAAGATAGTAAATATTTTCTGAATTATGTAGGGTAGGCAGTGTCTTTTTGCCTATATGAACTGCACGCCACTGTCTGACACTCATAGTGAAGTGTCGACACTGGTAATTTGTTTAACGATTTTTCGGTTTAACGATTTTTTGGTTTTTCGATTTTTTCGGTTTTTCGGTTTATCGACACTCATAGAACGTGAAGTGTCTGACACTCATAGTGAAGTGTCTGACACTCATAGTGAAGTGTCGACACTGGTAATTGGTTTAACGATTTTTTGGTTTTTCGGTTTTTCGGTTTATCGACACTTAGCGAGAGTGAAGTGTTCGATACTCATCGTGAAGTGTCTGACACTCAAAGTGAAGTGTCTGACACTCATAGTGAAGTGTCGACACTAGTAATTGGTTTAACGATTTTTCGGTTTTTCGGTTTATCGACACTCAGTGAACGTGAAGTGTCTGACACTCATAGCGAAGTGTCTGACACTCATAGTGAAGTGTCTGACACTCATCGTGAAGTGTCTGACACTCATAGTGAAGTGTCTGACACTCTTAGTGAAGTGTCTGACACGGTTAATCTGTTTAAGGATTTTTCGGTTTTTCGGTTTATCGACACTTAGCGAGAGTAAAGTGTCAGACACTCATCATGAAGTGTCTGACACTCATAGTGAAGTGTCTGACACTCATAGTGAAGTGTCTGACACTCATAGTGAAGTGTCGACACGGGTAATTGGTTTAACGATTTTTCGGTTTTTCGATTTATCGACACTCAGTGAACGTGAAGTGTCTGACACTCATAGTGAAGTGTCTGACACTCATAGTGAAGTGTCTGACACTCATAGTGAAGTGTCTGACACTCATAGTGAAGTGTCTGACACTCATAGTGAAGTGTCTGACACTCATAGTGAAGTGTCGACACTGGTAATTGGTTTAACGATTTTTTGGTTTTTCGGTTTTTCGGTTTATCGACACTTAGCGAGAGTGAAGTGTTCGATACTCATCGTGAAGTGTCTGACACTCATAGTGAAGTGTCTGACACTCATAGTGAAGTGTCTGACACTCATAGTGAAGTGTCGACACTAGTAATTGGTTTAACGATTTTTCGGTTTTTCGATTTTTTCGGTTTTTCGGTTTATCGACACTCAGTGAACGTGAAGTGTCTGACACTCATAGCGAAGTGTCTGACACTCATAGTGAAGTGTCTGACACTCTTAGTGAAGTGTCTGACACGGTTAATCTGTTTAAGGATTTTTTGGTTTTTCGGTTTATCGACACTCAGTGAACGTGAAGTGTCTGACACTCATTGTGAAGTGTCTGACACTCATAGTGAAGTGTCTGACACTCATAGTGAAGTGTCGACACTGGTAATTGGTTAACGATTTTTTGGTTTTTCGGTTTTTCGGTTTATCGACACTTAGCGAGAGTGAAGTGTCCGACACTCATCGTGAAGTGTCTGACACTCATAGTGAAGTGTCTGACACTCATAGTGAAGTGTCTGACACTCATAGTGAAGTGTCTGACAATCTTAGTGAAGTGTCTGACACGGTTAATCTGTTTAAGGATTTTTCGGTTTTTCGGTTTATCGACACTTAGCGAGAGTGAAGTGTTCGATACTCATCGTGAAGTGTCTGACACTCATAGTGAAGTGTCTGACACTCATAGTGAAGTGTCCGACACTCATCGTGAAGTGTCTGACACTCATAGTGAAGTGTCTGACACTCATAGTGAAGTGTCGACACTGGTAATTGGTTAACGATTTTTTGGTTTTTCGGTTTTTCGGTTTATCGACACTTAGCGAGAGTGAAGTGTCCGACACTCTTAGTGAAGTGTCTGACACTCATAGTGAAGTGTCTGACACTCTTAATAAAGTGTCTGACACGGTTAATCTGTTTAAGGATTTTTCGGTTTTTCGGTTTATCGACACTTAGCGAGAGTGAAGTGTCCGACACTCATCGTGAAGTGTCTGACACTCATAGTGAAGTGTCCGACACTCATCGTGAAGTGTCTGACACGGTTAATCTGTTTAAGGATTTTTCGGTTTTTCGGTTTATCGACACTTAGCGAGAGTGAAGTGTCCGACACTCATCGTGAAGTGTCTGACACTCATAGTGAAGTGTCTGACACTCATAGTGAAGTGTCGACACTGGTAATTGGTTAACGATTTTTTGGTTTTTCGGTTTTTCGGTTTATCGACACTTAGCGAGAGTGAAGTGTTCGATACTCATCGTGAAGTGTCTGACACTCATAGTGAAGTGTCTGACACTCATAGTGAAGTGTCCGACACTCATCGTGAAGTGTCTGACACGGTTAATCTGTTTAAGGATTTTTCGGTTTTTCGGTTTATCGACACTTAGCGAGAGTGAAGTGTCCGACACTCATCGTGAAGTGTCTGACACTCAAAGTGAAGTGTCTGACACTCATAGTGAAGTGTCGACACTAGTAATTGGTTTAACGATTTTTCGGTTTTTCGATTTTTTCGGTTTATCGACACTTAGCGAGAGTGAAGTGTTCGATACTCATCGTGAAGTGTCTGACACTCAAAGTGTAGTGTCTGACACTCATAGTGAAGTGTCGACACTAGTAATTGGTTTAACGATTTTTCGGTTTTTCGATTTTTTCGGTTTTTCGGTTTATCGACACTCAGTGAACGTGAAGTGTCTGACACTCATAGTGAAGTGTCTGACACTCATAGTGAAGTGTCGACACTAGTAATTGGTTTAACGATTTTTCGGTTTTTCGATTTTTTCGGTTTTTCGGTTTATCGACACTCAGTGAACGTGAAGTGTCTGACACTCATAGTGAAGTGTCTGACACTCATAGTGAAGTGTCGACACTAGTAATTGGTTTAACGATTTTTCGGTTTTTCGATTTTTTCGGTTTTTCGGTTTATCGACACTCAGTGAACGTGAAGTGTCTGACACTCATAGCGAAGTGTCTGACACTCATAGTGAAGTGTCTGACACTCTTAGTGAAGTGTCTGACACGGTTAATCTGTTTAAGGATTTTTTGGTTTTTCGGTTTATCGACACTCAGTGAACGTGAAGTGTCTGACACTCATTGTGAAGTGTCTGACACTCATAGTGAAGTGTCTGACACGGTTAATCTGTTTAAGGATTTTTCGGTTTTTCGGTTTATCGACACTTAGCGAGAGTGAAGTGTTCGATACTCATCGTGAAGTGTCTGACACTCATAGTGAAGTGTCTGACACTCATAGTGAAACGTCAACACTAGTAATTGGTTTAACGATTTTTCGGTTTTTCGGTTTATCGACACTTAGCTAGAGTGAAGTGTCCGACACTCATCGTGAAGTGTCTGACACTCATAGTGAAGTGTCTGACACTCATAGTGAAGTGTCCGACACTCATCGTGAAGTGTCTGACACGGTTAATCTGTTTAAGGATTTTTCGGTTTATCGACACTTAGCGAGAGTGAAGTGTCCGACACTCATCGTGAAGTGTCTGACACTCATAGTGAAGTGTCTGACACTCATAGTGAAGTGTCGACACTGGTAATTGGTTAACGATTTTTTGGTTTTTCGGTTTTTCGGTTTATCGACACTTAGCGAGAGTGAAGTGTCCGACACTCTTAGTGAAGTGTCTGACACTCATAGTGAAGTGTCTGACACTCTTAATAAAGTGTCTGACACGGTTAATCTGTTTAAGGATTTTTCGGTTTTTCGGTTTATCGACACTTAGCGAGAGTGAAGTGTCCGACACTCATCGTGAAGTGTCTGACACTCATAGTGAAGTGTCCGACACTCATCGTGAAGTGTCTGACACGGTTAATCTGTTTAAGGATTTTTCGGTTTTTCGGTTTATCGACACTTAGCGAGAGTGAAGTGTCCGACACTCATGTGAAGTGTCTGACACTCATAGTGAAGTGTCCGACACTCATCGTGAAGTGTCTGACACTCATAGTGAAGTGTCTGACACTCATAGTGAAGTGTCGACACTGGTAATTGGTTAACGATTTTTTGGTTTTTCGGTTTTTCGGTTTATCGACACTTAGCGAGAGTGAAGTGTCCGACACTCATCGTGAAGTGTCTGACACTCATAGTGAAGTGTCTGACACTCATAGTGAAGTGTCGACACTGGTAATTTGTTTAACGATTTTTCGGTTTAACGATTTTTTGGTTTTTCGATTTTTTCGGTTTTTCGGTTTATCGACACTCAGTGAACGTGAAGTGTCTGACACTCATAGTGAAGTGTCTGACACTCATAGTGAAGTGTCGACACTAGTAATTGGTTTAACGATTTTTCGGTTTTTCGATTTTTTCGGTTTTTCGGTTTATCGACACTCAGTGAACGTGAAGTGTCTGACACTCATAGCGAAGTGTCTGACACTCATAGTGAAGTGTCTGACACTCTTAGTGAAGTGTCTGACACGGTTAATCTGTTTAAGGATTTTTTGGTTTTTCGGTTTATCGACACTCAGTGAACGTGAAGTGTCTGACACTCATTGTGAAGTGTCTGACACTCATAGTGAAGTGTCTGACACTCATCGTGAAGTGTCTGACACTCATAGTGAAGTGTCTGACACTCTTAGTGAAGTGTCTGACACGGTTAATCTGTTTAAGGATTTTTCGGTTTTTCGGTTTATCGACACTTAGCGAGAGTAAAGTGTCAGACACTCATCATGAAGTGTCTGACACTCATAGTGAAGTGTCTGACACTCATAGTGAAGTGTCTGACACTCATAGTGAAGTGTCGACACGGGTAATTTGTTTAACGATTTTTCGGTTTAACGATTTTTTGGTTTTTCGATTTTTTCGGTTTTTCGGTTTATCGACACTCAGTGAACGTGAAGTGTCTGACACTCAAAGTGAAGTGTCTGACACTCATAGTGAAGTGTCGACACTAGTAATTGGTTTAACGATTTTTCGGTTTTTCGATTTTTTCGGTTTTTCGGTTTATCGACACTCAGTGAACGTGAAGTGTCTGACACTCATAGCGAAGTGTCTGACACTCAAAGTGAAGTGTCTGACACTCTTAGTGAAGTGTCTGACACGGTTAATCTGTTTAAGGATTTTTTGGTTTTTCGGTTTATCGACACTCAGTGAACGTGAAGTGTCTGACACTCATAGTGAAACGTCAACACTAGTAATTGGTTTAACGATTTTTCGGTTTTTCGGTTTATCGACACTTAGCTAGAGTGAAGTGTCCGACACTCATCGTGAAGTGTCTGACACTCATAGTGAAGTGTCTGACACTCATAGTGAAGTGTCCGACACTCATCGTGAAGTGTCTGACACGGTTAATCTGTTTAAGGATTTTTCGGTTTTTCGGTTTATCGACACTTAGCGAGAGTGAAGTGTCCGACACTCATCGTGAAGTGTCTGACACTCATAGTGAAGTGTCTGACACTCATAGTGAAGTGTCTGACACTCATAGTGAAGTGTCGACACTGGTAATTGGTTTAACGATTTTTTGGTTTTTCGGTTTTTCGGTTTATCGACACTTAGCGAGAGTGAAGTGTTCGATACTCATCGTGAAGTGTCTGACACTCAAAGTGAAGTGTCTGACACTCATAGTGAAGTGTCGACACTAGTAGTTGGTTTAACGATTTTTCGGTTTTTCGATTTTTTCGGTTTTTCGGTTTATCGACACTCAGTGAACGTGAAGTGAATGACACTCATAGCGAAGTGTCTGACACTCATAGTGAAGTGTCTGACACTCTTAGTGAAGTGTCTGACACGGTTAATCTGTTTAAGGATTTTTTGGTTTTTCGGTTTATCGACACTTAGCGAGAGTGAAGTGTCCGACACTCATCGTGAAGTGTCTGACACTCATAGTGAAGTGTCCGACACTCATCGTGAAGTGTCTGACACGGTTAATCTGTTTAAGGATTTTTCGGTTTTTCGGTTTATCGACACTTAGCGAGAGTGAAGTGTCCGACACTCATCGTGAAGTGTCTGACACTCATAGTGAAGTGTCTGACACTCATAGTGAAGTGTCGACACTGGTAATTGGTTTAACGATTTTTTGGTTTTTCGGTTTATCGACACTTAGCTAGAGTGAAGTGTCCGACACTCATCGTGAAGTGTCTGACACTCATAGTGAAGTGTCTGACACTCATAGTGAAGTGTCCGACACTCATCGTGAAGTGTCTGACACGGTTAATCTGTTTAAGGATTTTTCGGTTTTTCGGTTTATCGACACTTAGCGAGAGTGAAGTGTCCGACACTCATCGTGAAGTGTCTGACACTCATAGTGAAGTGTCTGACACTCATAGTGAAGTGTCTGACACTCATAGTGAAGTGTCGACACTGGTAATTTGTTTAACGATTTTTCGGTTTAACGATTTTTTGGTTTTTCGATTTATCGACACTCAGTGAACGTGAAGTGTCTGACACTCATCATGAAGTGTCTGACACTCATAGTGAAGTGTCTGACACTCATAGTGAAGTGTCTGACACTCATAGTGAAGTGTCGACACTGGTAATTGGTTTAACGATTTTTTGGTTTTTCGGTTTTTCGGTTTATCGACACTTAGCGAGAGTGAAGTGTTCGATACTCATCGTGAAGTGTCTGACACTCATAGTGAAGTGTCTGACACTCATTGTGAAGTGTCTGACACTCATAGTGAAACGTCAACACTAGTAATTGGTTTAACGATTTTTCGGTTTTTCGGTTTATCGACACTTAGCTAGAGTGAAGTGTCCGACACTCATCGTGAAGTGTCTGACACTCATAGTGAAGTGTCTGACACTCATAGTGAAGTGTCCGACACTCATCGTGAAGTGTCTGACACGGTTAATCTGTTTAAGGATTTCTCGGTTTTTCGGTTTATCGACACTTAGCGAGAGTGAAGTGTCCGACACTCATCGTGAAGTGTCTGACACTCAAAGTGAAGTGTCTGACACTCATAGTGAAGTGTCGACACTAGTAATTGGTTTAACGATTTTTCGGTTTTTCGATTTTTTCGGTTTTTCGGTTTATCGACACTTAGCGAGAGTGAAGTGTCCGACACTCATCGTGAAGTGTCTGACACTCATAGTGAAGTGTCTGACACTCATAGTGAAGTGTCTGACACTCATAGTGAAGTGTCGACACTGGTAATTTGTTTAACGATTTTTCGGTTTAACGATTTTTTGGTTTTTCGATTTTTTCGGTTTTTCGGTTTATCGACACTCAGTGAACGTGAAGTGTCTGACACTCATAGTGAAGTGTCTGACACTCATAGTGAAGTGTCGACACTGGTAATTGGTTTAACGATTTTTTGGTTTTTCGGTTTTTCGGTTTATCGACACTTAGCGAGAGTGAAGTGTTCGATACTCATCGTGAAGTGTCTGACACTCAAAGTGAAGTGTCTGACACTCATAGTGAAGTGTCGACACTAGTAATTGGTTTAACGATTTTTCGGTTTTTCGATTTTTTCGGTTTTTCGGTTTATCGACACTCAGTGAACGTGAAGTGTCTGACACTCATAGCGAAGTGTCTGACACTCATAGTGAAGTGTCTGACACTCTTAGTGAAGTGTCTGACACGGTTAATCTGTTTAAGGATTTTTTGGTTTTTCGGTTTATCGACACTCAGTGAACGTGAAGTGTCTGACACTCATTGTGAAGTGTCTGACACTCATAGTGAAGTGTCTGACACTCATAGTGAAGTGTCTGACACTCATAGTGAAGTGTCTGACACTCTTAGTGAAGTGTCTGACACGGTTAATCTGTTTAAGGATTTTTCGGTTTATCGACACTTAGCGAGAGTGAAGTGTTCGATACTCATCGTGAAGTGTCTGACACTCATAGTGAAGTGTCTGACACTCATAGTGAAGTGTCGACACTGGTAATTGGTTTAACGATTTTTTGGTTTTTCGGTTTATCGACACTTAGCTAGAGTGAAGTGTCCGACACTCATCGTGAAGTGTCTGACACGGTTAATCTGTTTAAGGATTTTTCGGTTTTTCGGTTTATCGACACTTAGCGAGAGTGAAGTGTTCGATACTCATCGTGAAGTGTCTGACACTCATAGTGAAGTGTCTGACACTCATAGTGAAACGTCAACACTAGTAATTGGTTTAACGATTTTTCGGTTTTTCGGTTTATCGACACTTAGCTAGAGTGAAGTGTCCGACACTCATCGTGAAGTGTCTGACACTCATAGTGAAGTGTCTGACACTCATAGTGAAGTGTCCGACACTCATCGTGAAGTGTCTGACACGGTTAATCTGTTTAAGGATTTTTCGGTTTTTCGGTTTATCGACACTTAGCGAGAGTGAAGTGTCCGACACTCATCGTGAAGTGTCTGACACTCATAGTGAAGTGTCTGACACTCATAGTGAAGTGTCGACACTGGTAATTGGTTAACGATTTTTTGGTTTTTCGGTTTTTCGGTTTATCGACACTTAGCGAGAGTGAAGTGTCCGACACTCATCGTGAAGTGTCTGACACTCATAGTGAAGTGTCTGACACTCATAGTGAAGTGTCGACACTGGTAATTTGTTTAACGATTTTTCGGTTTAACGATTTTTTGGTTTTTCGATTTTTTCGGTTTTTCGGTTTATCGACACTCAGTGAACGTGAAGTGTCTGACACTCATAGTGAAGTGTCTGACACTCATAGTGAAGTGTCGACACTGGTAATTGGTTTAACGATTTTTTGGTTTTTCGGTTTTTCGGTTTATCGACACTTAGCGAGAGTGAAGTGTTCGATACTCATCGTGAAGTGTCTGACACTCAAAGTGAAGTGTCTGACACTCATAGTGAAGTGTCGACACTAGTAGTTGGTTTAACGATTTTTCGGTTTTTCGATTTTTTCGGTTTTTCGGTTTATCGACACTCAGTGAACGTGAAGTGTCTGACACTCATAGCGAAGTGTCTGACACTCATAGTGAAGTGTCTGACACTCTTAGTGAAGTGTCTGACACGGTTAATCTGTTTAAGGATTTTTTGGTTTTTCGGTTTATCGACACTCAGTGAACGTGAAGTGTCTGACACTCATTGTGAAGTGTCTGACACTCATAGTGAAGTGTCTGACACTCATCGTGAAGTGTCTGACACTCATAGTGAAGTGTCTGACACTCTTAGTGAAGTGTCTGACACGGTTAATCTGTTTAAGGATTTTTCGGTTTTTCGGTTTATCGACACTTAGCGAGAGTAAAGTGTCAGACACTCATCATGAAGTGTCTGACACTCATAGTGAAGTGTCTGACACTCATAGTGAAGTGTCTGACACTCATAGTGAAGTGTCGACACGGGTAATTGGTTTAACGATTTTTCGGTTTTTCGATTTATCGACACTCAGTGAACGTGAAGTGTCTGACACTCATCATGAAGTGTCTGACACTCATAGTGAAGTGTCTGACACTCATAGTGAAGTGTCTGACACTCATAGTGAAGTGTCGACACTGGTAATTGGTTTAACGATTTTTTGGTTTTTCGGTTTTTCGGTTTATCGACACTTAGCGAGAGTGAAGTGTTCGATACTCATCGTGAAGTGTCTGACACTCATAGTGAAGTGTCTGACACTCATAGTGAAGTGTCTGACACTCATAGTGAAGTGTCGACACTAGTAATTGGTTTAACGATTTTTCGGTTTTTCGATTTTTTCGGTTTTTCGGTTTATCGACACTCAGTGAACGTGAAGTGTCTGACACTCATAGCGAAGTGTCTGACACTCATAGTGAAGTGTCTGACACTCTTAGTGAAGTGTCTGACACGGTTAATCTGTTTAAGGATTTTTTGGTTTTTCGGTTTATCGACACTCAGTGAACGTGAAGTGTCTGACACTCATTGTGAAGTGTCTGACACTCATAGTGAAGTGTCTGACACTCATAGTGAAGTGTCTGACACTCATAGTGAAGTGTCTGACACTCTTAATAAAGTGTCTGACACGGTTAATCTGTTTAAGGATTTTTCGGTTTTTCGGTTTATCGACACTTAGCGAGAGTGAAGTGTCCGACACTCATCGTGAAGTGTCTGACACTCATAGTGAAGTGTCTGACACTCATAGTGAAGTGTCCGACACTCATCGTGAAGTGTCTGACACGGTTAATCTGTTTAAGGATTTTTCGGTTTTTCGGTTTATCGACACTTAGCGAGAGTGAAGTGTCCGACACTCATCGTGAAGTGTCTGACACTCATAGTGAAGTGTCTGACACTCATAGTGAAGTGTCGACACTGGTAATTGGTTAACGATTTTTTGGTTTTTCGGTTTTTCGGTTTATCGACACTTAGCGAGAGTGAAGTGTCCGACACTCATCGTGAAGTGTCTGACACTCATAGTGAAGTGTCTGACACTCATAGTGAAGTGTCGACACTGGTAATTGGTTAACGATTTTTTGGTTTTTCGGTTTTTCGGTTTATCGACACTTAGCGAGAGTGAAGTGTCCGACACTCATCGTGAAGTGTCTGACACTCATAGTGAAGTGTCTGACACTCATAGTGAAGTGTCTGACACTCATAGTGAAGTGTCTGACACTCTTAGTGAAGTGTCTGACACGGTTAATCTGTTTAAGGATTTTTCGGTTTATCGACACTTAGCGAGAGTGAAGTGTTCGATACTCATCGTGAAGTGTCTGACACTCATAGTGAAGTGTCTGACACTCATAGTGAAACGTCAACACTAGTAATTGGTTTAACGATTTTTCGGTTTTTCGGTTTATCGACACTTAGCTAGAGTGAAGTGTCCGACACTCATCGTGAAGTGTCTGACACTCATAGTGAAGTGTCTGACACTCATAGTGAAGTGTCTGACACGGTTAATCTGTTTAAGGATTTTTCGGTTTTTCGGTTTATCGACACTTAGCGAGAGTGAAGTGTCCGACACTCATCGTGAAGTGTCTGACACTCATAGTGAAGTGTCTGACACTCATAGTGAAGTGTCGACACTGGTAATTGGTTAACGATTTTTTGGTTTTTCGGTTTTTCGGTTTATCGACACTTAGCGAGAGTGAAGTGTCCGACACTCATCGTGAAGTGTCTGACACTCATAGTGAAGTGTCTGACACTCATAGTGAAGTGTCGACACTGGTAATTTGCTTAACGATTTTTCGGTTTAACGATTTTTTGGTTTTTCGATTTTTTCGGTTTTTCGGTTTATCGACACTCAGTGAACGTGAAGTGTCTGACACTCATAGTGAAGTGTCTGACACTCATAGTGAAGTGTCGACACTGGTAATTGGTTTAACGATTTTTTGGTTTTTCGGTTTTTCGGTTTATCGACACTTAGCGAGAGTGAAGTGTTCGATACTCATCGTGAAGTGTCTGACACTCAAAGTGAAGTGTCTGACACTCATAGTGAAGTGTCGACACTAGTAGTTGGTTTAACGATTTTTCGGTTTTTCGATTTTTTCGGTTTTTCGGTTTATCGACACTCAGTGAACGTGAAGTGTCTGACACTCATAGCGAAGTGTCTGACACTCATAGTGAAGTGTCTGACACTCTTAGTGAAGTGTCTGACACGGTTAATCTGTTTAAGGATTTTTTGGTTTTTCGGTTTATCGACACTCAGTGAACGTGAAGTGTCTGACACTCATTGTGAAGTGTCTGACACTCATAGTGAAGTGTCTGACACTCATCGTGAAGTGTCTGACACTCATAGTGAAGTGTCTGACACTCTTAGTGAAGTGTCTGACACGGTTAATCTGTTTAAGGATTTTTCGGTTTTTCGGTTTATCGACACTTAGCGAGAGTAAAGTGTCAGACACTCATCATGAAGTGTCTGACACTCATAGTGAAGTGTCTGACACTCATAGTGAAGTGTCTGACACTCATAGTGAAGTGTCGACACGGATAATTGGTTTAACGATTTTTCGGTTTTTCGATTTATCGACACTCAGTGAACGTGAAGTGTCTGACACTCATCATGAAGTGTCTGACACTCATAGTGAAGTGTCTGACACTCATAGTGAAGTGTCTGACACTCATAGTGAAGTGTCGACACTGGTAATTGGTTTAGCGATTTTTTGGTTTTTCGGTTTTTCGGTTTATCGACACTTAGCGAGAGTGAAGTGTTCGATACTCATCGTGAAGTGTCTGACACTCATAGTGAAGTGTCTGACACTCATAGTGAAGTGTCTGACACTCATAGTGAAGTGTCGACACTAGTAATTGGTTTAACGATTTTTCGGTTTTTCGATTTTTTCGGTTTTTCGGTTTATCGACACTCAGTGAACGTGAAGTGTCTGACACTCATAGCGAAGTGTCTGACACTCATAGTGAAGTGTCTGACACTCTTAGTGAAGTGTCTGACACGGTTAATCTGTTTAAGGATTTTTTGGTTTTTCGGTTTATCGACACTCAGTGAACGTGAAGTGTCTGACACTCATTGTGAAGTGTCTGACACTCATAGTGAAGTGTCTGACACTCATAGTGAAGTGTCTGACACTCATAGTGAAGTGTCTGACACTCTTAATAAAGTGTCTGACACGGTTAATCTGTTTAAGGATTTTTCGGTTTTTCGGTTTATCGACACTTAGCGAGAGTGAAGTGTCCGACACTCATCGTGAAGTGTCTGACACTCATAGTGAAGTGTCTGACACTCATAGTGAAGTGTCCGACACTCATCGTGAAGTGTCCGACACTCATCGTGAAGTGTCTGACACGGTTAATCTGTTTAAGGATTTTTCGGTTTTTCGGTTTATCGACACTTAGCGAGAGTGAAGTGTCCGACACTCATCGTGAAGTGTCTGACACTCATAGTGAAGTGTCTGACACTCATAGTGAAGTGTCGACACTGGTAATTGGTTAACGATTTTTTGGTTTTTCGGTTTTTCGGTTTATCGACACTTAGCGAGAGTGAAGTGTCCGACACTCATCGTGAAGTGTCTGACACTCATAGTGAAGTGTCTGACACCAGCGGCGTGCACAGAGTTTTTAGGTAGGGTAGGCAGAAAAGCCAAAAAGTTTTTATACGGAAAATCGATAGGTATCTCAGGTATCTTAATTACTCGCGAAGCGGCTTTCCGCTAGCGTGCGAGCCGAGCAGCGCACGACCTTACTTATAGGTAGGTACGCCTGCCCGAGAGATGCGCCGCCGCCGCGCCGCGCACGGGCCAAATGTGCCTAAACTGCTGAGTGACACCTGGTGACACCAGCCTGGCTTTGGTACCCACTTTTCAAAAATACCTTCCGCATGTTGGTTTTGGTTCGTCGTCTTGTCGATCAAATGATGCATGTAATTTGCCGCCTCAAATAATCATAGATTCAGATTTGATTTAAAAAACTCGAACATGAATATCTAAGAGCAATTTCGTAAATAGTTTTCCAAAACTCAGTCTTATTTCGCATGAAAGTTGACCTCTCTTAATAACTTCCCTTATTCACTGAGGAACAAATTCTTTTACGTAAAGTGAACTCATGTTTACTTCAAAAACAAACAATAAAAAAGTGATTGAATAATAATTCGGTTTCGATCTACTTTCATCGTGTTTCAATACGATTTTCTCCAAGTGTACGGAAGCTTCTAAGTCATATTGCTCGTGGTTTTTTCTACCGTAGGAGATAAATATGAATAGGTGAAACCTGCGTCGTTCCAGACGGTTTTATTGCGGTAAAATAGTAGGTAAGTAAGGGAAATAGCGTGTATGCAATCCGAGAGCTAATAATAGGAATCAGATTGTTTAGTATTGAATATACGATTGATTTACTATACCTTTAGTTTGTATAAATTGTATCTGATTTGGTGTAGGTGCAGCGGCCTTTCGCTATCACTTGTTTTTTTCTTCGAAAGATAGTTTTACAAACGCATCATTTTTAATTTTCTATACACACACACACCACCTGAACAACTTTCACAGTGAATATATTCCATTTCACACTATTATCAACGCTTAAATCTTACTATTATTTAAATATTCGCTAGCACAGAACAAGTTAGATAAACAATAACAATGGCGACGCGCGTGAAACTCACGTCACAGAAAAAAAAATACGACTAAAAGAAATGTTGTTTACTTAGAAATAAGAAAGTCAAAACATACTACTTTTTAAAATAGTTACATTACATCATAATGTAGATCGGTTCGGAAAACATCGGCCACCGTCCCTTGTGGCCTTGTCGATAGCCGAAGGTTTCCGAACCGATGTTTCCGTCGTATAAATCGCAAGAAGGCACAGCCTTTTTTGTTATTTGTGTGCGTAATTTGTGTCAATGTATGCAAAATATTTATACGAACGCACACTGCATTGTATTCGCATGTCTACGAATCTTCTTACAAATACTATTACACGAAATGAGGCAATCACGTTTTCTGTCTTTTCGCTAGGGGCGCCCTAGTACCGCGCAAACTTTTTTGTGTTGTTGAAATGTATCGCGAGTATTGATTCTTCGTAATAGGTACCACCAATATTCGACAGGTGGAGCTGATTTAAGTTTCAAGATTTTTTTATTGATAGTAATTACTCTGAGATAAAATATTAGATACTTATTAAAATAAAATAAAGATAGTAAATATTTTCTGAATTATGTAGGGTAGGCAGTGTCTTTTTGCCTATATGAACTGCACGCCACTGTCTGACACTCATAGTGAAGTGTCGACACTGGTAATTTGTTTAACGATTTTTCGGTTTAACGATTTTTTGGTTTTTCGATTTTTTCGGTTTTTCGGTTTATCGACACTCATAGAACGTGAAGTGTCTGACACTCATAGTGAAGTGTCTGACACTCATAGTGAAGTGTCGACACTGGTAATTGGTTTAACGATTTTTTGGTTTTTCGGTTTTTCGGTTTATCGACACTTAGCGAGAGTGAAGTGTTCGATACTCATCGTGAAGTGTCTGACACTCAAAGTGAAGTGTCTGACACTCATAGTGAAGTGTCGACACTAGTAATTGGTTTAACGATTTTTCGGTTTTTCGGTTTATCGACACTCAGTGAACGTGAAGTGTCTGACACTCATAGCGAAGTGTCTGACACTCATAGTGAAGTGTCTGACACTCATCGTGAAGTGTCTGACACTCATAGTGAAGTGTCTGACACTCTTAGTGAAGTGTCTGACACGGTTAATCTGTTTAAGGATTTTTCGGTTTTTCGGTTTATCGACACTTAGCGAGAGTAAAGTGTCAGACACTCATCATGAAGTGTCTGACACTCATAGTGAAGTGTCTGACACTCATAGTGAAGTGTCTGACACTCATAGTGAAGTGTCGACACGGGTAATTGGTTTAACGATTTTTCGGTTTTTCGATTTATCGACACTCAGTGAACGTGAAGTGTCTGACACTCATAGTGAAGTGTCTGACACTCATAGTGAAGTGTCTGACACTCATAGTGAAGTGTCTGACACTCATAGTGAAGTGTCTGACACTCATAGTGAAGTGTCTGACACTCATAGTGAAGTGTCGACACTGGTAATTGGTTTAACGATTTTTTGGTTTTTCGGTTTTTCGGTTTATCGACACTTAGCGAGAGTGAAGTGTTCGATACTCATCGTGAAGTGTCTGACACTCATAGTGAAGTGTCTGACACTCATAGTGAAGTGTCTGACACTCATAGTGAAGTGTCGACACTAGTAATTGGTTTAACGATTTTTCGGTTTTTCGATTTTTTCGGTTTTTCGGTTTATCGACACTCAGTGAACGTGAAGTGTCTGACACTCATAGCGAAGTGTCTGACACTCATAGTGAAGTGTCTGACACTCTTAGTGAAGTGTCTGACACGGTTAATCTGTTTAAGGATTTTTTGGTTTTTCGGTTTATCGACACTCAGTGAACGTGAAGTGTCTGACACTCATTGTGAAGTGTCTGACACTCATAGTGAAGTGTCTGACACTCATAGTGAAGTGTCGACACTGGTAATTGGTTAACGATTTTTTGGTTTTTCGGTTTTTCGGTTTATCGACACTTAGCGAGAGTGAAGTGTCCGACACTCATCGTGAAGTGTCTGACACTCATAGTGAAGTGTCTGACACTCATAGTGAAGTGTCTGACACTCATAGTGAAGTGTCTGACAATCTTAGTGAAGTGTCTGACACGGTTAATCTGTTTAAGGATTTTTCGGTTTTTCGGTTTATCGACACTTAGCGAGAGTGAAGTGTTCGATACTCATCGTGAAGTGTCTGACACTCATAGTGAAGTGTCTGACACTCATAGTGAAGTGTCCGACACTCATCGTGAAGTGTCTGACACTCATAGTGAAGTGTCTGACACTCATAGTGAAGTGTCGACACTGGTAATTGGTTAACGATTTTTTGGTTTTTCGGTTTTTCGGTTTATCGACACTTAGCGAGAGTGAAGTGTCCGACACTCTTAGTGAAGTGTCTGACACTCATAGTGAAGTGTCTGACACTCTTAATAAAGTGTCTGACACGGTTAATCTGTTTAAGGATTTTTCGGTTTTTCGGTTTATCGACACTTAGCGAGAGTGAAGTGTCCGACACTCATCGTGAAGTGTCTGACACTCATAGTGAAGTGTCCGACACTCATCGTGAAGTGTCTGACACGGTTAATCTGTTTAAGGATTTTTCGGTTTTTCGGTTTATCGACACTTAGCGAGAGTGAAGTGTCCGACACTCATCGTGAAGTGTCTGACACTCATAGTGAAGTGTCTGACACTCATAGTGAAGTGTCGACACTGGTAATTGGTTAACGATTTTTTGGTTTTTCGGTTTTTCGGTTTATCGACACTTAGCGAGAGTGAAGTGTTCGATACTCATCGTGAAGTGTCTGACACTCATAGTGAAGTGTCTGACACTCATAGTGAAGTGTCCGACACTCATCGTGAAGTGTCTGACACGGTTAATCTGTTTAAGGATTTTTCGGTTTTTCGGTTTATCGACACTTAGCGAGAGTGAAGTGTCCGACACTCATCGTGAAGTGTCTGACACTCAAAGTGAAGTGTCTGACACTCATAGTGAAGTGTCGACACTAGTAATTGGTTTAACGATTTTTCGGTTTTTCGATTTTTTCGGTTTATCGACACTTAGCGAGAGTGAAGTGTTCGATACTCATCGTGAAGTGTCTGACACTCAAAGTGTAGTGTCTGACACTCATAGTGAAGTGTCGACACTAGTAATTGGTTTAACGATTTTTCGGTTTTTCGATTTTTTCGGTTTTTCGGTTTATCGACACTCAGTGAACGTGAAGTGTCTGACACTCATAGTGAAGTGTCTGACACTCATAGTGAAGTGTCGACACTAGTAATTGGTTTAACGATTTTTCGGTTTTTCGATTTTTTCGGTTTTTCGGTTTATCGACACTCAGTGAACGTGAAGTGTCTGACACTCATAGTGAAGTGTCTGACACTCATAGTGAAGTGTCGACACTAGTAATTGGTTTAACGATTTTTCGGTTTTTCGATTTTTTCGGTTTTTCGGTTTATCGACACTCAGTGAACGTGAAGTGTCTGACACTCATAGCGAAGTGTCTGACACTCATAGTGAAGTGTCTGACACTCTTAGTGAAGTGTCTGACACGGTTAATCTGTTTAAGGATTTTTTGGTTTTTCGGTTTATCGACACTCAGTGAACGTGAAGTGTCTGACACTCATTGTGAAGTGTCTGACACTCATAGTGAAGTGTCTGACACGGTTAATCTGTTTAAGGATTTTTCGGTTTTTCGGTTTATCGACACTTAGCGAGAGTGAAGTGTTCGATACTCATCGTGAAGTGTCTGACACTCATAGTGAAGTGTCTGACACTCATAGTGAAACGTCAACACTAGTAATTGGTTTAACGATTTTTCGGTTTTTCGGTTTATCGACACTTAGCTAGAGTGAAGTGTCCGACACTCATCGTGAAGTGTCTGACACTCATAGTGAAGTGTCTGACACTCATAGTGAAGTGTCCGACACTCATCGTGAAGTGTCTGACACGGTTAATCTGTTTAAGGATTTTTCGGTTTATCGACACTTAGCGAGAGTGAAGTGTCCGACACTCATCGTGAAGTGTCTGACACTCATAGTGAAGTGTCTGACACTCATAGTGAAGTGTCGACACTGGTAATTGGTTAACGATTTTTTGGTTTTTCGGTTTTTCGGTTTATCGACACTTAGCGAGAGTGAAGTGTCCGACACTCTTAGTGAAGTGTCTGACACTCATAGTGAAGTGTCTGACACTCTTAATAAAGTGTCTGACACGGTTAATCTGTTTAAGGATTTTTCGGTTTTTCGGTTTATCGACACTTAGCGAGAGTGAAGTGTCCGACACTCATCGTGAAGTGTCTGACACTCATAGTGAAGTGTCCGACACTCATCGTGAAGTGTCTGACACGGTTAATCTGTTTAAGGATTTTTCGGTTTTTCGGTTTATCGACACTTAGCGAGAGTGAAGTGTCCGACACTCATGTGAAGTGTCTGACACTCATAGTGAAGTGTCCGACACTCATCGTGAAGTGTCTGACACTCATAGTGAAGTGTCTGACACTCATAGTGAAGTGTCGACACTGGTAATTGGTTAACGATTTTTTGGTTTTTCGGTTTTTCGGTTTATCGACACTTAGCGAGAGTGAAGTGTCCGACACTCATCGTGAAGTGTCTGACACTCATAGTGAAGTGTCTGACACTCATAGTGAAGTGTCGACACTGGTAATTTGTTTAACGATTTTTCGGTTTAACGATTTTTTGGTTTTTCGATTTTTTCGGTTTTTCGGTTTATCGACACTCAGTGAACGTGAAGTGTCTGACACTCATAGTGAAGTGTCTGACACTCATAGTGAAGTGTCGACACTAGTAATTGGTTTAACGATTTTTCGGTTTTTCGATTTTTTCGGTTTTTCGGTTTATCGACACTCAGTGAACGTGAAGTGTCTGACACTCATAGCGAAGTGTCTGACACTCATAGTGAAGTGTCTGACACTCTTAGTGAAGTGTCTGACACGGTTAATCTGTTTAAGGATTTTTTGGTTTTTCGGTTTATCGACACTCAGTGAACGTGAAGTGTCTGACACTCATTGTGAAGTGTCTGACACTCTTAGTGAAGTGTCTGACACGGTTAATCTGTTTAAGGATTTTTCGGTTTTTCGGTTTATCGACACTTAGCGAGAGTAAAGTGTCAGACACTCATCATGAAGTGTCTGACACTCATAGTGAAGTGTCTGACACTCATAGTGAAGTGTCTGACACTCATAGTGAAGTGTCGACACGGGTAATTTGTTTAACGATTTTTCGGTTTAACGATTTTTTGGTTTTTCGATTTTTTCGGTTTTTCGGTTTATCGACACTCAGTGAACGTGAAGTGTCTGACACTCAAAGTGAAGTGTCTGACACTCATAGTGAAGTGTCGACACTAGTAATTGGTTTAACGATTTTTCGGTTTTTCGATTTTTTCGGTTTTTCGGTTTATCGACACTCAGTGAACGTGAAGTGTCTGACACTCATAGCGAAGTGTCTGACACTCAAAGTGAAGTGTCTGACACTCTTAGTGAAGTGTCTGACACGGTTAATCTGTTTAAGGATTTTTTGGTTTTTCGGTTTATCGACACTCAGTGAACGTGAAGTGTCTGACACTCATAGTGAAACGTCAACACTAGTAATTGGTTTAACGATTTTTCGGTTTTTCGGTTTATCGACACTTAGCTAGAGTGAAGTGTCCGACACTCATCGTGAAGTGTCTGACACTCATAGTGAAGTGTCTGACACTCATAGTGAAGTGTCCGACACTCATCGTGAAGTGTCTGACACGGTTAATCTGTTTAAGGATTTTTCGGTTTTTCGGTTTATCGACACTTAGCGAGAGTGAAGTGTCCGACACTCATCGTGAAGTGTCTGACACTCATAGTGAAGTGTCTGACACTCATAGTGAAGTGTCTGACACTCATAGTGAAGTGTCGACACTGGTAATTGGTTTAACGATTTTTTGGTTTTTCGGTTTTTCGGTTTATCGACACTTAGCGAGAGTGAAGTGTTCGATACTCATCGTGAAGTGTCTGACACTCAAAGTGAAGTGTCTGACACTCATAGTGAAGTGTCGACACTAGTAGTTGGTTTAACGATTTTTCGGTTTTTCGATTTTTTCGGTTTTTCGGTTTATCGACACTCAGTGAACGTGAAGTGAATGACACTCATAGCGAAGTGTCTGACACTCATAGTGAAGTGTCTGACACTCTTAGTGAAGTGTCTGACACGGTTAATCTGTTTAAGGATTTTTTGGTTTTTCGGTTTATCGACACTTAGCGAGAGTGAAGTGTCCGACACTCATCGTGAAGTGTCTGACACTCATAGTGAAGTGTCCGACACTCATCGTGAAGTGTCTGACACGGTTAATCTGTTTAAGGATTTTTCGGTTTTTCGGTTTATCGACACTTAGCGAGAGTGAAGTGTCCGACACTCTTAGTGAAGTGTCTGACACTCATAGTGAAGTGTCTGACACTCTTAATAAAGTGTCTGACACGGTTAATCTGTTTAAGGATTTTTCGGTTTTTCGGTTTATCGACACTTAGCGAGAGTGAAGTGTCCGACACTCATCGTGAAGTGTCTGACACTCATAGTGAAGTGTCCGACACTCATCGTGAAGTGTCTGACACGGTTAATCTGTTTAAGGATTTTTCGGTTTTTCGGTTTATCGACACTTAGCGAGAGTGAAGTGTCCGACACTCATCGTGAAGTGTCTGACACTCATAGTGAAGTGTCTGACACTCATAGTGAAGTGTCGACACTGGTAATTGGTTAACGATTTTTTGGTTTTTCGGTTTTTCGGTTTATCGACACTTAGCGAGAGTGAAGTGTTCGATACTCATCGTGAAGTGTCTGACACTCATAGTGAAGTGTCTGACACTCATAGTGAAGTGTCCGACACTCATCGTGAAGTGTCTGACACGGTTAATCTGTTTAAGGATTTTTCGGTTTTTCGGTTTATCGACACTTAGCGAGAGTGAAGTGTCCGACACTCATCGTGAAGTGTCTGACACTCAAAGTGAAGTGTCTGACACTCATAGTGAAGTGTCGACACTAGTAATTGGTTTAACGATTTTTCGGTTTTTCGATTTTTTCGGTTTATCGACACTTAGCGAGAGTGAAGTGTTCGATACTCATCGTGAAGTGTCTGACACTCAAAGTGTAGTGTCTGACACTCATAGTGAAGTGTCGACACTAGTAATTGGTTTAACGATTTTTCGGTTTTTCGATTTTTTCGGTTTTTCGGTTTATCGACACTCAGTGAACGTGAAGTGTCTGACACTCATAGCGAAGTGTCTGACACTCATAGTGAAGTGTCTGACACTCTTAGTGAAGTGTCTGACACGGTTAATCTGTTTAAGGATTTTTTGGTTTTTCGGTTTATCGACACTCAGTGAACGTGAAGTGTCTGACACTCATTGTGAAGTGTCTGACACTCATAGTGAAGTGTCTGACACGGTTAATCTGTTTAAGGATTTTTCGGTTTTTCGGTTTATCGACACTTAGCGAGAGTGAAGTGTTCGATACTCATCGTGAAGTGTCTGACACTCATAGTGAAGTGTCTGACACTCATAGTGAAACGTCAACACTAGTAATTGGTTTAACGATTTTTCGGTTTTTCGGTTTATCGACACTTAGCTAGAGTGAAGTGTCCGACACTCATCGTGAAGTGTCTGACACTCATAGTGAAGTGTCTGACACTCATAGTGAAGTGTCCGACACTCATCGTGAAGTGTCTGACACGGTTAATCTGTTTAAGGATTTTTCGGTTTATCGACACTTAGCGAGAGTGAAGTGTCCGACACTCATCGTGAAGTGTCTGACACTCATAGTGAAGTGTCTGACACTCATAGTGAAGTGTCGACACTGGTAATTGGTTAACGATTTTTTGGTTTTTCGGTTTTTCGGTTTATCGACACTTAGCGAGAGTGAAGTGTCCGACACTCTTAGTGAAGTGTCTGACACTCATAGTGAAGTGTCTGACACTCTTAATAAAGTGTCTGACACGGTTAATCTGTTTAAGGATTTTTCGGTTTTTCGGTTTATCGACACTTAGCGAGAGTGAAGTGTCCGACACTCATCGTGAAGTGTCTGACACTCATAGTGAAGTGTCCGACACTCATCGTGAAGTGTCTGACACGGTTAATCTGTTTAAGGATTTTTCGGTTTTTCGGTTTATCGACACTTAGCGAGAGTGAAGTGTCCGACACTCATGTGAAGTGTCTGACACTCATAGTGAAGTGTCGACACTGGTAATTGGTTTAACGATTTTTTGGTTTTTCGGTTTTTCGGTTTATCGACACTTAGCGAGAGTGAAGTGTTCGATACTCATCGTGAAGTGTCTGACACTCAAAGTGAAGTGTCTGACACTCATAGTGAAGTGTCGACACTAGTAGTTGGTTTAACGATTTTTCGGTTTTTCGATTTTTTCGGTTTTTCGGTTTATCGACACTCAGTGAACGTGAAGTGAATGACACTCATAGCGAAGTGTCTGACACTCATAGTGAAGTGTCTGACACTCTTAGTGAAGTGTCTGACACGGTTAATCTGTTTAAGGATTTTTTGGTTTTTCGGTTTATCGACACTCAGTGAACGTGAAGTGTCTGACACTCATTGTGAAGTGTCTGACACTCATAGTGAAGTGTCTGACACTCATCGTGAAGTGTCTGACACTCATAGTGAAGTGTCTGACACTCTTAGTGAAGTGTCTGACACGGTTAATCTGTTTAAGGATTTTTCGGTTTTTCGGTTTATCGACACTTAGCGAGAGTAAAGTGTCAGACACTCATCATGAAGTGTCTGACACTCATAGTGAAGTGTCTGACACTCATAATGAAGTGTCTGACACTCATAGTGAAGTGTCGACACGGGTAATTGGTTTAACGATTTTTCGGTTTTTCGATTTATCGACACTCAGTGAACGTGAAGTGTCTGACACTCATCATGAAGTGTCTGACACTCATAGTGAAGTGTCTGACACTCATAGTGAAGTGTCTGACACTCATAGTGAAGTGTCGACACGGGTAATTGGTTTAACGATTTTTCGGTTTTTCGGTTTTTCGGTTTATCGACACTTAGCGAGAGTGAAGTGTTCGATACTCATCGTGAAGTGTCTGACACTCATAGTGAAGTGTCTGACACTCATAGTGAAGTGTCTGACACTCATAGTGAAGTGTCGACACTAGTAATTGGTTTAACGATTTTTCGGTTTTTCGATTTTTTCGGTTTTTCGGTTTATCGACACTCAGTGAACGTGAAGTGTCTGACACTCATAGCGAAGTGTCTGACACTCATAGTGAAGTGTCTGACACTCATAGTGAAGTGTCTGACACTCATAGTGAAGTGTCTGACACGGTTAATCTGTTTAAGGATTTTTCGGTTTTTCGGTTTATCGACACTTAGCGAGAGTGAAGTGTCCGACACTCATCGTGAAGTGTCTGACACTCATAGTGAAGTGTCTGACACTCATAGTGAAGTGTCGACACTGGTAATTGGTTAACGATTTTTTGGTTTTTCGGTTTTTCGGTTTATCGACACTTAGCGAGAGTGAAGTGTCCGACACTCTTAGTGAAGTGTCTGACACTCATAGTGAAGTGTCTGACACTCTTAATAAAGTGTCTGACACGGTTAATCTGTTTAAGGATTTTTCGGTTTTTCGGTTTATCGACACTTAGCGAGAGTGAAGTGTCCGACACTCATCGTGAAGTGTCTGACACTCATAGTGAAGTGTCCGACACTCATCGTGAAGTGTCTGACACGGTTAATCTGTTTAAGGATTTTTCGGTTTTTCGGTTTATCGACACTTAGCGAGAGTGAAGTGTCCGACACTCATGTGAAGTGTCTGACACTCATAGTGAAGTGTCCGACACTCATCGTGAAGTGTCTGACACTCATAGTGAAGTGTCTGACACTCATAGTGAAGTGTCGACACTGGTAATTGGTTAACGATTTTTTGGTTTTTCGGTTTTTCGGTTTATCGACACTTAGCGAGAGTGAAGTGTCCGACACTCATCGTGAAGTGTCTGACACTCATAGTGAAGTGTCTGACACTCATAGTGAAGTGTCGACACTGGTAATTTGTTTAACGATTTTTCGGTTTAACGATTTTTTGGTTTTTCGATTTTTTCGGTTTTTCGGTTTATCGACACTCAGTGAACGTGAAGTGTCTGACACTCATAGTGAAGTGTCTGACACTCATAGTGAAGTGTCGACACTAGTAATTGGTTTAACGATTTTTCGGTTTTTCGATTTTTTCGGTTTTTCGGTTTATCGACACTCAGTGAACGTGAAGTGTCTGACACTCATAGCGAAGTGTCTGACACTCATAGTGAAGTGTCTGACACTCTTAGTGAAGTGTCTGACACGGTTAATCTGTTTAAGGATTTTTTGGTTTTTCGGTTTATCGACACTCAGTGAACGTGAAGTGTCTGACACTCATTGTGAAGTGTCTGACACTCATAGTGAAGTGTCTGACACTCATCGTGAAGTGTCTGACACTCATAGTGAAGTGTCTGACACTCTTAGTGAAGTGTCTGACACGGTTAATCTGTTTAAGGATTTTTCGGTTTTTCGGTTTATCGACACTTAGCGAGAGTAAAGTGTCAGACACTCATCATGAAGTGTCTGACACTCATAGTGAAGTGTCTGACACTCATAGTGAAGTGTCTGACACTCATAGTGAAGTGTCGACACGGGTAATTTGTTTAACGATTTTTCGGTTTAACGATTTTTTGGTTTTTCGATTTTTTCGGTTTTTCGGTTTATCGACACTCAGTGAACGTGAAGTGTCTGACACTCAAAGTGAAGTGTCTGACACTCATAGTGAAGTGTCGACACTAGTAATTGGTTTAACGATTTTTCGGTTTTTCGATTTTTTCGGTTTTTCGGTTTATCGACACTCAGTGAACGTGAAGTGTCTGACACTCATAGCGAAGTGTCTGACACTCAAAGTGAAGTGTCTGACACTCTTAGTGAAGTGTCTGACACGGTTAATCTGTTTAAGGATTTTTTGGTTTTTCGGTTTATCGACACTCAGTGAACGTGAAGTGTCTGACACTCATAGTGAAACGTCAACACTAGTAATTGGTTTAACGATTTTTCGGTTTTTCGGTTTATCGACACTTAGCTAGAGTGAAGTGTCCGACACTCATCGTGAAGTGTCTGACACTCATAGTGAAGTGTCTGACACTCATAGTGAAGTGTCCGACACTCATCGTGAAGTGTCTGACACGGTTAATCTGTTTAAGGATTTTTCGGTTTTTCGGTTTATCGACACTTAGCGAGAGTGAAGTGTCCGACACTCATCGTGAAGTGTCTGACACTCATAGTGAAGTGTCTGACACTCATAGTGAAGTGTCTGACACTCATAGTGAAGTGTCGACACTGGTAATTGGTTTAACGATTTTTTGGTTTTTCGGTTTTTCGGTTTATCGACACTTAGCGAGAGTGAAGTGTTCGATACTCATCGTGAAGTGTCTGACACTCAAAGTGAAGTGTCTGACACTCATAGTGAAGTGTCGACACTAGTAGTTGGTTTAACGATTTTTCGGTTTTTCGATTTTTTCGGTTTTTCGGTTTATCGACACTCAGTGAACGTGAAGTGAATGACACTCATAGCGAAGTGTCTGACACTCATAGTGAAGTGTCTGACACTCTTAGTGAAGTGTCTGACACGGTTAATCTGTTTAAGGATTTTTTGGTTTTTCGGTTTATCGACACTTAGCGAGAGTGAAGTGTCCGACACTCATCGTGAAGTGTCTGACACTCATAGTGAAGTGTCCGACACTCATCGTGAAGTGTCTGACACGGTTAATCTGTTTAAGGATTTTTCGGTTTTTCGGTTTATCGACACTTAGCGAGAGTGAAGTGTCCGACACTCTTAGTGAAGTGTCTGACACTCATAGTGAAGTGTCTGACACTCTTAATAAAGTGTCTGACACGGTTAATCTGTTTAAGGATTTTTCGGTTTTTCGGTTTATCGACACTTAGCGAGAGTGAAGTGTCCGACACTCATCGTGAAGTGTCTGACACTCATAGTGAAGTGTCCGACACTCATCGTGAAGTGTCTGACACGGTTAATCTGTTTAAGGATTTTTCGGTTTTTCGGTTTATCGACACTTAGCGAGAGTGAAGTGTCCGACACTCATCGTGAAGTGTCTGACACTCATAGTGAAGTGTCTGACACTCATAGTGAAGTGTCGACACTGGTAATTGGTTAACGATTTTTTGGTTTTTCGGTTTTTCGGTTTATCGACACTTAGCGAGAGTGAAGTGTTCGATACTCATCGTGAAGTGTCTGACACTCATAGTGAAGTGTCTGACACTCATAGTGAAGTGTCCGACACTCATCGTGAAGTGTCTGACACGGTTAATCTGTTTAAGGATTTTTCGGTTTTTCGGTTTATCGACACTTAGCGAGAGTGAAGTGTCCGACACTCATCGTGAAGTGTCTGACACTCAAAGTGAAGTGTCTGACACTCATAGTGAAGTGTCGACACTAGTAATTGGTTTAACGATTTTTCGGTTTTTCGATTTTTTCGGTTTATCGACACTTAGCGAGAGTGAAGTGTTCGATACTCATCGTGAAGTGTCTGACACTCAAAGTGTAGTGTCTGACACTCATAGTGAAGTGTCGACACTAGTAATTGGTTTAACGATTTTTCGGTTTTTCGATTTTTTCGGTTTTTCGGTTTATCGACACTCAGTGAACGTGAAGTGTCTGACACTCATAGCGAAGTGTCTGACACTCATAGTGAAGTGTCTGACACTCTTAGTGAAGTGTCTGACACGGTTAATCTGTTTAAGGATTTTTTGGTTTTTCGGTTTATCGACACTCAGTGAACGTGAAGTGTCTGACACTCATTGTGAAGTGTCTGACACTCATAGTGAAGTGTCTGACACGGTTAATCTGTTTAAGGATTTTTCGGTTTTTCGGTTTATCGACACTTAGCGAGAGTGAAGTGTTCGATACTCATCGTGAAGTGTCTGACACTCATAGTGAAGTGTCTGACACTCATAGTGAAACGTCAACACTAGTAATTGGTTTAACGATTTTTCGGTTTTTCGGTTTATCGACACTTAGCTAGAGTGAAGTGTCCGACACTCATCGTGAAGTGTCTGACACTCATAGTGAAGTGTCTGACACTCATAGTGAAGTGTCCGACACTCATCCTGAAGTGTCTGACACGGTTAATCTGTTTAAGGATTTTTCGGTTTATCGACACTTAGCGAGAGTGAAGTGTCCGACACTCATCGTGAAGTGTCTGACACTCATAGTGAAGTGTCTGACACTCATAGTGAAGTGTCGACACTGGTAATTGGTTAACGATTTTTTGGTTTTTCGGTTTTTCGGTTTATCGACACTTAGCGAGAGTGAAGTGTCCGACACTCTTAGTGAAGTGTCTGACACTCATAGTGAAGTGTCTGACACTCTTAATAAAGTGTCTGACACGGTTAATCTGTTTAAGGATTTTTCGGTTTTTCGGTTTATCGACACTTAGCGAGAGTGAAGTGTCCGACACTCATCGTGAAGTGTCTGACACTCATAGTGAAGTGTCCGACACTCATCGTGAAGTGTCTGACACGGTTAATCTGTTTAAGGATTTTTCGGTTTTTCGGTTTATCGACACTTAGCGAGAGTGAAGTGTCCGACACTCATGTGAAGTGTCTGACACTCATAGTGAAGTGTCCGACACTCATCGTGAAGTGTCTGACACTCATAGTGAAGTGTCTGACACTCATAGTGAAGTGTCGACACTGGTAATTGGTTAACGATTTTTTGGTTTTTCGGTTTTTCGGTTTATCGACACTTAGCGAGAGTGAAGTGTCCGACACTCATCGTGAAGTGTCTGACACTCATAGTGAAGTGTCTGACACTCATAGTGAAGTGTCGACACTGGTAATTTGTTTAACGATTTTTCGGTTTAACGATTTTTTGGTTTTTCGATTTTTTCGGTTTTTCGGTTTATCGACACTCAGTGAACGTGAAGTGTCTGACACTCATAGTGAAGTGTCTGACACTCATAGTGAAGTGTCGACACTAGTAATTGGTTTAACGATTTTTCGGTTTTTCGATTTTTTCGGTTTTTCGGTTTATCGACACTCAGTGAACGTGAAGTGTCTGACACTCATAGCGAAGTGTCTGACACTCATAGTGAAGTGTCTGACACTCTTAGTGAAGTGTCTGACACGGTTAATCTGTTTAAGGATTTTTTGGTTTTTCGGTTTATCGACACTCAGTGAACGTGAAGTGTCTGACACTCATTGTGAAGTGTCTGACACTCATAGTGAAGTGTCTGACACTCATCGTGAAGTGTCTGACACTCATAGTGAAGTGTCTGACACTCTTAGTGAAGTGTCTGACACGGTTAATCTGTTTAAGGATTTTTCGGTTTTTCGGTTTATCGACACTTAGCGAGAGTAAAGTGTCAGACACTCATCATGAAGTGTCTGACACTCATAGTGAAGTGTCTGACACTCATAGTGAAGTGTCTGACACTCATAGTGAAGTGTCGACACGGGTAATTTGTTTAACGATTTTTCGGTTTAACGATTTTTTGGTTTTTCGATTTTTTCGGTTTTTCGGTTTATCGACACTCAGTGAACGTGAAGTGTCTGACACTCAAAGTGAAGTGTCTGACACTCATAGTGAAGTGTCGACACTAGTAATTGGTTTAACGATTTTTCGGTTTTTCGATTTTTTCGGTTTTTCGGTTTATCGACACTCAGTGAACGTGAAGTGTCTGACACTCATAGCGAAGTGTCTGACACTCAAAGTGAAGTGTCTGACACTCTTAGTGAAGTGTCTGACACGGTTAATCTGTTTAAGGATTTTTTGGTTTTTCGGTTTATCGACACTCAGTGAACGTGAAGTGTCTGACACTCATAGTGAAACGTCAACACTAGTAATTGGTTTAACGATTTTTCGGTTTTTCGGTTTATCGACACTTAGCTAGAGTGAAGTGTCCGACACTCATCGTGAAGTGTCTGACACTCATAGTGAAGTGTCTGACACTCATAGTGAAGTGTCCGACACTCATCGTGAAGTGTCTGACACGGTTAATCTGTTTAAGGATTTTTCGGTTTTTCGGTTTATCGACACTTAGCGAGAGTGAAGTGTCCGACACTCATCGTGAAGTGTCTGACACTCATAGTGAAGTGTCTGACACTCATAGTGAAGTGTCTGACACTCATAGTGAAGTGTCGACACTGGTAATTGGTTTAACGATTTTTTGGTTTTTCGGTTTTTCGGTTTATCGACACTTAGCGAGAGTGAAGTGTTCGATACTCATCGTGAAGTGTCTGACACTCAAAGTGAAGTGTCTGACACTCATAGTGAAGTGTCGACACTAGTAGTTGGTTTAACGATTTTTCGGTTTTTCGATTTTTTCGGTTTTTCGGTTTATCGACACTCAGTGAACGTGAAGTGAATGACACTCATAGCGAAGTGTCTGACACTCATAGTGAAGTGTCTGACACTCTTAGTGAAGTGTCTGACACGGTTAATCTGTTTAAGGATTTTTTGGTTTTTCGGTTTATCGACACTCAGTGAACGTGAAGTGTCTGACACTCATTGTGAAGTGTCTGACACTCATAGTGAAGTGTCTGACACTCATCGTGAAGTGTCTGACACTCATAGTGAAGTGTCTGACACTCTTAGTGAAGTGTCTGACACGGTTAATCTGTTTAAGGATTTTTCGGTTTTTCGGTTTATCGACACTTAGCGAGAGTAAAGTGTCAGACACTCATCATGAAGTGTCTGACACTCATAGTGAAGTGTCTGACACTCATAATGAAGTGTCTGACACTCATAGTGAAGTGTCGACACGGGTAATTGGTTTAACGATTTTTCGGTTTTTCGATTTATCGACACTCAGTGAACGTGAAGTGTCTGACACTCATCATGAAGTGTCTGACACTCATAGTGAAGTGTCTGACACTCATAGTGAAGTGTCTGACACTCATAGTGAAGTGTCGACACTGGTAATTGGTTTAACGATTTTTTGGTTTTTCGGTTTTTCGGTTTATCGACACTTAGCGAGAGTGAAGTGTTCGATACTCATCGTGAAGTGTCTGACACTCATAGTGAAGTGTCTGACACTCATAGTGAAGTGTCTGACACTCATAGTGAAGTGTCGACACTAGTAATTGGTTTAACGATTTTTCGGTTTTTCGATTTTTTCGGTTTTTCGGTTTATCGACACTCAGTGAACGTGAAGTGTCTGACACTCATAGCGAAGTGTCTGACACTCATAGTGAAGTGTCTGACACTCATAGTGAAGTGTCTGACACTCATAGTGAAGTGTCTGACACGGTTAATCTGTTTAAGGATTTTTCGGTTTTTCGGTTTATCGACACTTAGCGAGAGTGAAGTGTCCGACACTCATCGTGAAGTGTCTGACACTCATAGTGAAGTGTCTGACACTCATAGTGAAGTGTCCGACACTCATCGTGAAGTGTCTGACACGGTTAATCTGTTTAAGGATTTTTCGGTTTTTCGGTTTATCGACACTTAGCGAGAGTGAAGTGTCCGACACTCATCGTGAAGTGTCTGACACTCATAGTGAAGTGTCTGACACTCATAGTGAAGTGTCGACACTGGTAATTGGTTAACGATTTTTTGGTTTTTGTGTTTATCGACACTTAGCGAGAGTGAAGTGTCCGACACTCATCGTGAAGTGTCTGACACTCATAGTGAAGTGTCTGACACTCATAGTGAAGTGTCGACACTGGTAATTTGTTTAACGATTTTTCGGTTTAACGATTTTTTGGTTTTTCGATTTTTTCGGTTTTTCGGTTTATCGACACTCAGTGAACGTGAAGTGTCTGACACTCATAGTGAAGTGTCTGACACTCATAGTGAAGTGTCGACACTGGTAATTGGTTTAACGATTTTTTGGTTTTTCGGTTTATCGACACTTAGCGAGAGTGAAGTGTTCGATACTCATCGTGAAGTGTCTGACACTCAAAGTGAAGTGTCTGACACTCATAGTGAAGTGTCGACACTAGTAATTGGTTTAACGATTTTTCGGTTTTTCGATTTTTTCGGTTTTTCGGTTTATCGACACTCAGTGAACGTGAAGTGTCTGACACTCATAGCGAAGTGTCTGACACTCATAGTGAAGTGTCTGACACTCTTAGTGAAGTGTCTGACACGGTTAATCTGTTTAAGGATTTTTTGGTTTTTCGGTTTATCGACACTCAGTGAACGTGAAGTGTCTGACACTCATTGTGAAGTGTCGTCAGACACTTCACAATGAGTGTCAACTCATAGTGAAGTGTCTGACACTCATCGTGAAGTGTCTGACACTCATAGTGAAGTGTCTGACACTCTTAGTGAAGTGTCTGACACGGTTAATCTGTTTAAGGATTTTTCGGTTTTTCGGTTTATCGACACTTAGCGAGAGTAAAGTGTCAGACACTCATCATGAAGTGTCTGACACTCATAGTGAAGTGTCTGACACTCATAGTGAAGTGTCTGACACTCATAGTGAAGTGTCTGACACTCATAGTGAAGTGTCGACACGGGTAATTTGTTTAACGATTTTTCGGTTTAACGATTTTTTGGTTTTTCGATTTTTTCGGTTTTTCGGTTTATCGACACTCAGTGAACGTGAAGTGTCTGACACTCAAAGTGAAGTGTCTGACACTCATAGTGAAGTGTCGACACTAGTAATTGGTTTAACGATTTTTCGGTTTTTCGATTTTTTCGGTTTTTCGGTTTATCGACACTCAGTGAACGTGAAGTGTCTGACACTCATAGCGAAGTGTCTGACACTCATAGTGAAGTGTCTGACACTCTTAGTGAAGTGTCTGACACGGTTAATCTGTTTAAGGATTTTTTGGTTTTTCGGTTTATCGACACTCAGTGAACGTGAAGTGTCTGACACTCATTGTGAAGTGTCTGACACTCATAGTGAAGTGTCTGACACTCATCGTGAAGTGTCTGACACTCATAGTGAAGTGTCTGACACTCATAGTGAAGTGTCGACACGGGTAATTGGTTTAACGATTTTTCGGTTTTTCGATTTATCGACACTCAGTGAACGTGAAGTGTCTGACACTCATAGTGAAGTGTCTGACACTCATAGTGAAGTGTCTGACACTCATAGTGAAGTGTCTGACACTCATAGTGAAGTGTCGACACTGGTAATTGGTTTAACGATTTTTTGGTTTTTCGGTTTTTCGGTTTTTCGGTTTATCGACACTTAGCGAGAGTGAAGTGTTCGATACTCATCGTGAAGTGTCTGACACTCATAGTGAAGTGTCTGACACTCATAGTGAAGTGTCTGATACTCATAGTGAAGTGTCGACACTAGTAATTGGTTTAACGATTTTTCGGTTTTTCGATTTTTTCGGTTTTTCGGTTTATCGACACTCAGTGAACGTGAAGTGTCTGACACTCATAGTGAAGTGTCTGACACTCATAGTGAAGTGTCGACACTGGTAATTTGTTTAACGATTTTTCGGTTTAACGATTTTTTGGTTTTTCGATTTTTTCGGTTTTTCGGTTTATCGACACTCAGTGAACGTGAAGTGTCTGACACTCATAGTGAAGTGTCCGACACTCATAGTGAAGTGTCTGACACTCATAGTGAAGTGTCTGACACTCATAGTGAAGTGTCTGACACTCGTACTGAAGTGATTTTTAGGTATTGCGGTTTTACGGATTTTCGTTTTTTCGACACTCAGCGAAGTGGACACTCAGCGAAATGTGTGACACTCATAGTGAAGTGCCTGACACTCATAGTGAAGTGTCTGACACTCATAGTGAAGTGTCTGACACTCATAGTGAAGTGTCTGACACTCATAGTGAAGTGTCTGGCACTGTCTGTCAGGTCTCTGTCACTCATCATTTCATTTTGCGGTTCCATTTCCAGTTTTTTATTTGAATTCGTATAGCCCACGTATTCGAATCCGCTGGTCGACCATGGACTTCTTAAAATTATGAGTTTGGTTACACTACATCTGCCTAAACATTTGTGACAAACATGGATGATATTTTTATTCCCTTGATTTCTTTTGTCATAAGCCATAATAAATTATATATGTGTTATTATTGTAACACATTTTTTTAGTAAATTTCGCACTTTATGTGTCACAACACAATATTGACACTAGCAGAGTCATCACCAGCATTTGCCAAATTAATTAAAGACAAAAATAATAAGAACGCAGCGTGAGTAGGTTAGATAAGGGGCAATGTGCTAATTGACTTGTGCATACAACTACAACATATTTTCTAACACTATACCATAGATATATGTTACTAACGTAACTAGATCTGCAATTACGAATCATATGCATGCCATAAAGTTTAAGCCCCCAGCCACAATTCATGTCATCTGTCAGCTTGACTTCAACTGAATGTCTGGAAAAACTAACTGTCGCCGTCTTTGTCGAATAGATGTCACGTAGGTACATAATGTTTCGGTTAGTGTGAAAGAGATAAATAGAATGTTGCATCAAAGTGGTTACTAGTTTCAAAGCTACAAACGTAACCAAAAAATTGCTTACGTTTCTTTACGCGTTTTGTTCGGGATTTCATCTCTATTGTACTCAATGCACTAAACTGTCAAAATTACTCGAAATCACGTATGAGTTCATAACTCCTGTTGGCAAATGTCAGAACAATTTGCGGTGCTCGGTGTAGACTGTCTGCTCCTTGTGACACGTGTCAGAGTGAGTTGTGCACGTTAGACATGACTTTGAACTAAACTGCTGTGTCAGCCCTCGCAGTGCTGGCGAGACGATTTCATTTATTTTATTGAAATTTTTCTCACCAGACGTCCACGAGTTAGGGGTGAGGCATAGGACGAAAAACCATGTTCAGAAATGTAGTTGGTACCTATTTTTTCAAACGTTGTTTTGAGATCTAAATTAAATGAAGGTGAAATTTCCAATTTTATTTTCTGAGGTACACTTTTAGTAGAAGTGTTTTTTTTTAATATCAACGTAATGTTTAGTTTTTTATTATGTAAATTACCCATTTAATCCTTACTTACCTTACTTACGTTACTAATATTATAAATGCGAAAGTAACTCTGTCTGTCTGTTACGCTTTCACGCCAAAACTACTGGACCGATATAAATGAAATTTGGTACAGAGATAGAATAGACCCTAAGGAACAACATAGGCAATTTTTTACCCGGGTGTGCTAAGTACTTCCCTCGGGATGCGGGTGAAACCGCGGGAAACAGCTAGTATTATATATAAGTATATATACCTATAATTTCATAAATCGAATTACATGAATTTTGATATTTTTCATTCAAAGAGATTGTATAGCTAACTTTTGAAAGCAATAAAATACAATAACCCAACAAATTATGATGCCATACAGCAAGTAGTGGTTGTGTCCACACCCTAATAGCAGGGGAGTCTAGGGGAAAATTGGCACAAGATAGAGGGTTGTTCAGGGGAGTTTGTTCAGGGTACGAATGGGGTACTTTGGTGCATTACCAATTCGCTTGCAATTTCCTTGGACTTGGTTTTATTTTCGAATTACTGTCGCTAATGTTGGTTATTTGCTACGTGGTGGCTATTGCTGTTTCATGAGAGAACTCCTGTGAATTGCTGGATGTTTCTATGTTAATCTTAATGAATATTGCATGTCATTTTGTGTTTTTTTTGTACATCTACAGCAGTGTTAGTACATATTGTTGGCAGGTATGTTGGTACAATCGTAGTGAACAATTTAATTTCTTACTAATTTTATAAATTAGATATCGTGTTTGTTTGTCCATTACATACGACGTATCGACATGATTTTATGCTCAAAGATTGTTTATGGGACGGAGGAAAACATATTCATTTTATATATTATATACATACCGGGAAAAATATACGATTCCTCTGGGATAGATAGAGAAAGGAAAGCTGGGTTTAGCTAGCTTAAGTGCTGGTACAACACGCCCCAAAGTAAAGAAGGGGGAAAACCTTTCAACCCTCAAGTGTTTAAATAAAAAGGATTTTAATAGACCCCAAAGTAATTTCCCTTCAATCATAAGTAAAAAAGAAATCAATTTTCATTTTTTTAATATAAATACCTAAACTGGGAATTGGATTCAAGATCTACACTTAAATTGTAAAACAATATCGGAAATTCTCTTAGGGGATAAAAAGTACAAAATATTTTAAAGAAAATTGGCAATTCGTGACGTGAAAAGATCGATTTATTAGTGTGGAGTAATGGAATTCTGTTTTTATGTATAATATGTAAAAAATAAATATGTTTTGAGAGACAAATTTTAATGCCCGATTACTCGAAAGGTCTCTCAACTTTAATTGTACTTGCGAGACCGCATGAGAATTTTAGTATCGCTAAAATTTAGTAACGTTTCATTATTCAGGCTCTTTTCATTAGTTGTAAAACTGCCTCAATTATATACTAAGCATACCAAAATAATTGGACTTGAAGCTCACTTCTCAGTACTACGTACTACTACTACTACTATCTACAAATATTTTAAAGAATTATTTTCCGATGTCAAAAATGTTCCAATTTAATTTCAAAATTCATCTCCAGTACTTTCTTATGTAAAAGTGTTTGATCTGCAGATTATCAATTATTTATTCCCCCTCCCGTCTTTCATCCTCCATCCTGTGACGTCACTCATTCATCACGGCCATCTGACGTGTTAAATTACAACCTTCATTTTGCCGAACGTACTGAATAAATGGAGTTTTTATTTATTTTTTCGGGGATACAGTTTTTGATGAAAATAAAGTTTTATTTTTTATTGTGTGATGTTTTTTAATATTTGCTTTTTAGATTAAATATCGAATGAACTTCTGACATGAACGCCATCACTTTTCGCGGAAAAAGCGCATCCATTAACACCCAGTGTTAACCTTTCTATCTCCATACCTCCCGACTCTCCTCCTTTAGGAAGATAAACTAAAAAAATATGGGAGTAAAAACAACGTCCATATTCTGTAAAATTATAATGCTAAAACATCTTTTCCACCCATAACCAGGTCTATCTGCGTACCAAATTTCATCCAAGTCGGTCGAGCCATTTTACCGTGAAAACGTGACAAACAAACTAAGTCACTTTCGAATCAAATATTAGTTAGGATTCAGTTTTCTTTTGTGGAATTACAAAATCATTTAAGCGAACGTTGAGCAAAGTACAAGAAGTATTTTTGCTATGTAGATAGATATAATTACAAATATAAAAGATTATAAACTTGATTATTACATTTATCACAAAGCAACTAAATAAACCAATAATGTGTGTATAAATATAAATATTTAGATAGGTATATTGAATTTCACTTAAACACAGAACAAAATCTTTCATATAGAGCTCATTCTGTATTAGGTATTCAGCAAAAGGATACTTTAATGTGAGTGTTAATTTAAATCTTATTCGCTTTGATTAAGTTCTATTTAACTTAAATTAGTATCAAGCAATTATTCTCAACAACACAATATTACGATAAAGCACGACGTTATTTAAATTTCAACTTTATCGCGTCGGATTAAAGTCTGGTATTGCAATATAGCTGCACAATATGTATCAGATTGTGAACAACGAGAAACCCTTTTGTGTTCACCTGTACTGTGAATAAGATAGCAGAACATGTTTTTGTCGTGATTGTACCATTCGTTACTGCGAGGGCGTTATCAATACAGGGTGTATTTTGGGGTGACCATGAAATATTATCTTTTCTCTCTGCTAGCTTATTCTCCTTTGCAATTTAATTTTAATATTTTATTCATCATTAGCCTAGCCTTTTCCCAACTATATTGGGGTCGGCTTCCAGTCTAAACCGGATGCAGCGGAGTACCAGTGTTTTACTTATAGCGATTGCCTATCTGACCTCCACAACCCAGTTACCGGGTAACACGATACGCCCCATGGTAAGACTGGTTGTTAGACTTCTGGCTTCTGACTACCCGTAACGACTGTCAAAGATGTACAAATGACAACCGGGACCAACAGCTTAACGTGCTTTCCGAGGCACGGAGGAATCTCGCTATGACATAGACAGTCCCCCATCCAAGGACCGGCCGCGCCAAGTGCAGCTTAACCTGTGATCGGTTGAACCGTGCGGCTGTTACTTAGCCCCTCTAATTTTAATATTCTATTCATTAGCATGAATTAAATGCTAACAAGTATTTGTTCCTTCTTTCAGGCAATAACGGAGTAGATTTCACGGATAACAGGCCGAATAAAATGATCTATCTAATGTCATAACAAACAAATTGGATACATTGTCTAACCTAAACAGCAAAAGATGTTATACTCATAAAATAAACCTTATATCATCATAGAAAATAACGAACATACTTGTCATAGGTAAATATACCCATTACGGTGGCTTTGTTTACAACTAAAAAAGTTACAAAATCTATACATATAAAATGCTTTGTCCTGAATGACTGACGGATCAACGCACAACCTAAACCGCTGATCGTAAAGACCTGAAAGTTGGAGGGTGTAATTTTTGTAAGACTTAGGCATCCGATAAGAAAGGATTTTCCAAAATTCTACCCCTAAGGGGGTGAAAAAGGGGGGCAAAGTTTGTATGACACTGACATTTTTAATTGTATTCGTATAGCCCACTCGGGCAAAGTCGCTGGCGGAAAGCTAGTCGAATGATAAAATGTTTTCACGTGAATTATACGACGTCTTTCAATTTCATGGTCACAACAATGTGAGTCAATGGAAAATCCAGCCATGAATTATGAGGGCGCCGATCGATGCAGTCTGCACGCTAACTGTTACATAATTAAATGTTTTTTGTCTTGTTATGGTATTGTTACACCATAAAATGGAGAAATACGTGTGGTTCCCGATATTTTTATTTTGTCATGAAACATGAAAGCGAGGTGAATATAATTACTGATGTTTTTTGTACAAGACTTGTGCATTACCTTAGCTACTTTTCAGTGTAACATGCAATACATATTTAATGGAAAAGATTCCGATAGAAAAGTATAATAATATTTCACTATAAAATGTAAGCAATAAGTTAATGTATTCAACTTTCTGATTACTGTTAGTGGCGAAACATAAATAAAATTAAACTTATAGAAAAACTTTGGAATCATTTTTATTGATCTTTTACAGGCTTTATTACATAAAGCCTGTTGCCGGGAAGATTACAGAAGCCGCTGATGATGCGAGGACCAAAGCTAAATTGATTCTCACAATCGACTCAAGCTTGTACGTGCACATAAAGGACGTTAAAACGTCGTTGGAGCTGTGGAATAAGCTGCGAGCATTATTCGATGATTCCGGTTTCACTAGACGTATTAGTTTATTGAGGAATCTAATATCGATTCGCCTCGAAAATTGCAGTTCCATGACAAATTATGTAACACAGCTAGTGGAGACTGGACAAAAGCTTAGTGGTTGTAGAAACTGATTCGAGAATACAGAAGCGTGTCCGTAACAAAAACTCTGTTTGTTTTATTTTACAACTGGATCACATTTTTTCTAGCCGACATGACATTGTTCGACCATTTTTTATAGTCTAAAAGGAAACAAAAACTAACACCTTGTTGCCAGTATAAAATAAACATACATTATAATGTAGCCAGCGTAATCAAACTCTTGTTCGGATACGAACAATTACTTACTCACCATTATTTGAAAATAAGTAGACTATAAATGGAAATATTTTCAAAAAATAAATTGATAACTTTTGGTACGTTTTATGGAAATTTTTAAGAACTAATTTCAAGATAAACTTTTTTTTTAATATGACGAGAATTAAACAAAGATTATCGGCAGGTTTCTTCAAAAGCAGTGGTAATGGTTCAGACTTTAAAATTTTAGAATATTGAATATTTACAAGTCTTAGTAGTTAACATTGTAAATTTTGTTGTTCTCAACTTGTACTAAACCAAAATAACATTAATTGGCAAGCGATAGGTTACTGCTGAGCAGGAGACCAGAGCCACAATCACTGAAGCACATCATAATAATACTATTGTAGTTTGATTATAATATATTTTAGACTATAACGCCATTTAAAAACTTGACTATAAAATGAATTTACAGTAGTATGTGATACGAGCAATTGTCACAAATCTAGTGAGACCTCGTTAGTTGAATTCGCTCCAGTAATTTGGTTAGGAGAGCTTTCGACACAATAGACGGATGAATTCACAAGCCTCCATGCTTCATACCCCTTGGATTACAACAAAAGAGAAAAAAACTGTTATTTTTTATTTCGAGCTGCCAATGTAGCTCCAAATATTTGTGAGAAAGTGTTCATAAAAAAAGATAATAATTTTTTGACCAGAATGTTTTATAACCTTGCTTTTTGTATATCCAGCTAACATAATGTAACTTAAAAAAAATATCATCTGCCCAGCCTTTTCCTAACTACGTTGAGGTCGGCTTCTAGTCTAAACTAGATGCAGCTGAGTACCAGTGTTTTACATGGAGCGACTGTCTATTTGACCTCCACAACCCAGTTACCGGGTATCACAGTACCCCATGGTAAGACTGGTTGTTAGACTTTCTGGCTCTTGACTACCCGTAACGACTGTCAAAGATCTACAAAGACAGCCGGGACCAATAGCTTAACGTGCTTTCCGAGGCACGGAGGAGTCTCACTGTGACAAAGATGGTCACTCATCCATGGACCGACCGCGCCAAGCGCAGTTTAACCTTTGTTACTTTAGCTACGAGCACAATCAACTGTTACTTTAGCTACGAGCTCCTACTTACAGCTAAACAGGTACAGTAGGTAAGTGAAAAATAAATACAAATTAAGGCCAATTTCAAGTTTCCACGTGTAGGTAGTGTTGTGTGAATCAGAAATGTTATAATGAACTATATAATATGTAATACAAACTAGATAGATGACTATTTACGCTCGAAGAAGGTATTAGTTAACACTTTTTTCAATTTAGCAACACTACTAAGAATAATGTCGATATCAGTTTATATCTTTCTAAAATGATCATAAGATATCCGCAGTCTCTTATATACATAAAATAAAGGCAAACGAAATTGGAATAAGATGATAATGACCTCCAAATTAAAACTTTATTCAACCTCCATAAAGACCTCACTGAACTTAATTCCAAGCATGATCAAAACGACTACCAAGGGATTAAATTCTGTAAAGAGAAAGTTTAGCTAAGCAATAAAAAAGTTAAGGATAAAAAATGTATTTAATATTTCATCCTTAAACCGGTAAATATGAGTTTGTGAGTTTTCCTGGTTCAGCTCGGATCCTTAAGGGCTCAGAGTAACAGATAGGGGTTAGTGTATATGTCAGCTATTCTTCGTAAATAAGAATGATAGTTGCCTTATAGTTGTACTGATGTATTACTATTGCAAAACATATAACCTACTAAGATTTCAAGTGAAACACTTATTTACAACTAGCTTCTGCCAGCGACTTCGTCCGCGTGGAATAGTGGTGCTCCGCTCCTATTGGTCTTAGCGTGATGATATATAGCCTATAGCCTTCCTCGATAAATGGACTATCTAACACTGAAATAAGTTTTCAAATCGGACCAGCGGTTCCTGAGATTAGCGCGTTTAAACAAAATGACATCATTTCATTGTAGCGTGATGAAAAGTATACTATAACCAGCTCAGGAGTATGAAAAATAATTGTACCAAGTTTCGTTAAAATCCGTCGAGTAGTTTTTGTTTCTATAACGTTTATACAGACAGACAGACAACAATTTTACTGATTGCATTTTTGGCATCAGTACCTATCGATCCCTAATCACCCCCTGATAGTTATTTTGGAAATATATTTCATGTACAGAATTGACCTCTCTACAGATTTATTATAAGTATAGATAGATAGATAGATATCAAAACATAAGAATAATAAATTATCTTCTATACTTATAATAAATCTGTAGAGAGGTCAATTCTGTACATGAAATATATTTCCAAAATAACTATCAGGGGGTGATTAGGGATCGATACTGATGCCAAAAATGCAATCAGTAAAATTTTTGTCTGTCTGTCTGTCTGTCTGTCCGTCTGTCTGTCTGTCTGTCTGTATAAACTCTATAGAAACAAAAACTACTCGACGGATTTAAACGAAACTTGGTACAATTATTTGTCATACTCCTGAGATGGTTATAGTATACTTTTCATCACGCTACAATCAATAGGAGCAGAGCAGTGAAGGGAAATGTTGTCATTTTGTTTAAACGCGCTAATCTCAGGAACCGCTGGTCCGATTTAAATAATTCTTTCAGTGTTAGATAGTACATTTATCGAGGAAGGCTATAGGCTATATATCATCACGCTAAGACCAATAGGAGCGGAGCACCACTATTCCACGCGGACGAAGTCGCTGGCAGAAGCTAGTACCTAATAAAGAAATTAGGCATCAAAATATTCATCCGCATCTCTGTAAACGGGAATCGTGCCCAAAAGGCTGGCTGCATTGCCGCGTTGGATATGCGAAATTTTGTGAGGATTTCACATAAAATATACTGAATGGGTTTGGATGAATATTGGTAACACACATCGTTTTTCACTTGAAATACAAATAGGATAATTTTTATCTAGACATCTGGGTCCAATTCTTAGTCCACGTAGACGAAGTTGCGGTCAGAAGCCAGTAAGGAAATTTAGGCAAGTAAAATTCTGCCGGACATTCGAAAGAGATACCGCGCCCCCGGAATACAAAGGGCTGAGGAAGGAACATGGATGGGTTTTAGTCAGTAAGAGTCTGACACTCCCTTCCAACCCACCCACGGCGGGAGGGGTCATTTGATGATTTCACATCCAAAAAAAAATACTAATTCAATTGTTCTGGAATCATCACTCTGCTTTAAGTAAAGTGTAGTGATCAATAGAAGGACAAAAAAAACGTCTTTTAGAAGGACAATAAATAGAACGTTGTTATACAGTGAAATGTTTTTATTATCTTTCGTGAGAGGAGAAAGTTTTGAAACTATTTTTCTTGCGACTGTACTTTTTACAAAAACATTTTCTCCAGCTTTAAATCTCTCTGAGCAGCTGCGAGGAATTGAATTAACATTATTTTTAAATGAAAATGCTTTAAGGTAAATAAATACTACTATGCAATAAGGTTAAGGCACCTGGATCTCGTGTACGAGTGTGCGAGTTCAGAACCTGGCAAGTACCATTGAGGCTTTTCTAAAGTTGTATGTACTTTCTAAGTGTATCTTATAATTACCACTGACTAACGGTGAAGGAAAACATCGTGAAGAAACCTGGACTTAAAATGTCTGAAATCGCCAATCTGCCTTGAGCAAGCGTGGTGATCAATCCTCATTGCCTTCTCTGTATGAGACGTGCCCAGCTGTGGGACAAATATATACGCAAACTGTGCTTTTGCTAGTCCTAACAAATGTAAATGCAAAAGTAAGTTTGTGTTTAATTATTTGTAACACTTTAACGGTAAAACTGCTGTACCGATTAGGATGAAATTTAGTACAAAGATAGAGAAGCCACTAGAGAAAGTTATACGCTACTTTTTATCCTGGTGCATAAAAAACTTACCTAGGGAAACAACGAATACTAGCATATTCCAAAAAAACTATACAAATGAAAATATAAAACAAGAAGTACTCTTTAATATCCTAAAACATTGTCACATTTACATTTTCAAGCATAAACAGCGCTTCTATGAAGACATCAATCCTTCTTGGCAATCGTGTTGGCTGCATATAAAGCAGCTGCAGCGCTGACGTCGCTTTCGCGTAATATCACTGCAGCACGTGTCGCGTCGCGAATTCACGTCACTAATGCGTTTTATTAAATACTATTTATGTATTCCGCTGTTTCTCCTGTATTTTGAGGAAACTCCTTCACCTTATATACCCGGATGAAAATATCCCATCCTATGTCTTTCGCCAGGTCTCAATCTAATTACATTTCTATACACATCATTACAAACTTTCGCTTAAAACATTTTTGAACATTTATCAAAGTACTCAGTAACAAAGAAAATCCAAAGGTTCTGATTATCATAAACAAATAGGTGCGTATAAGAATGAAAATAAAAGGGTTATTATTTAAATCCTAAATGGGTCTTTAATCCATTTCTACTGGCACTTCACACGCACACATACGCTTCGTATATTTATAATAGAACTAGCTTTCCGCCAGCTGCTTTGCCCGCTATATTTTAGCCAATGGATACAAAACCTTGACAAATTACTAAAATCTTCCTTTTGAATAACTCTATCTATTAAAAAAAAAACCTGGATATGGTTACAGACTAGTTATATGACGAGGATAAAACGACGGAAAAAAGCTAGTCCTACCAATAGTATGATTGCGAAAGTTGGTGATGATGATGATGATGATGATTGTAACTACTGAACTGTTTTGGATGAAATTTGGTATACACAAAGTTCATCACCTGTATTAACACATAGAATACTTTCTCCACGTATTTAGTCCCAATTTTTACTCCAAGAGCAGAACATAGTTAATTAGCTTTATGCCCGAGTGGACTTTTTTTACACCTTGGGTTACATTATTCAAGTTTTAGTAGGGATCCCTTATTATTTCTGGAAATAAATATAGCCTATGACACTTAGTAAAGATTTAGCTTTCTAACGGTGAAAGATTTTTTTACATCGGTCTAGTAGTTTATGAGCTAAAACCATACAAACAAACAAACCAACAAATCTTTCCTCTTTATAATATTAGTATAGATTACAAAAAAAAACTAAACAAAAAACTTAATAATAGTCGGCCCGTCAAAAGGAGTTTGCATTTTAATATTTTTCACACAAACTCTAACAGCGCAACCCCATAAAGATAAAATGTCTCGTTTATGTTTTCCTGTATATATACTGATATCCATTCCGCTTCGTATACCAATAATGGGACGGGTTTAAAAGACTACAGATACTAAATGTGTCTGCCCCACTGGTTTTGATTACTATTGACCCGTTTTACTCTTCGTTGGCGTTGACAACTGCAGCCAAAAGATAAGCTCCATTTTGGATGCTAGAATAGTATTTTTTTCGAGGTTTTTATGGAACTGAATACTCTGAAAATGGGAATGTTAGAGATATGAATTTTTGTTTGATAAAATAACGGCTAAGGGTGAGTCGAACTTGCGTCCTATAAGAAATTCAGAGATAAGGCGGATCTTTTTTAATTCGAAAACTAAAAGATACAAAAAAACTAATACGTAGATCAATCCCTTTCGATATCTCACGTCACCGTGTAACCACACTTTGAAATTTTAATCCCCCAATTCCCCCCACTTTTTTCATAAATGCAATATTATTTTTCCACATTTTTTATTTGCAATACGTATGGACAATCATTTTATATTTTATTATAACCGTGTTTGAAATTCCACGTCGATAGCGTCGCGTCTTTGCCGAAATCAACTGTGTTAGATCATCATCTCATTTGAAAAAAAAATACCAAACATTTTTTACCTGCACATTAATTAACAACGACAAAACAACATGATAATTAAAAACCAATCAAGCGGCTTAATGGGCACTTTGTAATGGCTTTAAATTTTCGATAAACTCCCACCAAACGGATCATCATTAATAAACGCTACTAATTAGTGTTTCGATAGCAGATACAGTTTACCGCCGGCCTCACCGCCATCTCAACTTCAAACAAAAAGGTCTATGAAAAAAATATATAAAAAAGGTATTTAAAAAAGCTATTTTATTATAAATTTCTGCCAGCGGCTTCGCCCGCGATATTTTAGCCAATAGATACAAAAGCTTGACAAATTATATATTAAAACCTTCCTCTTGAATCACTCTAAAATAAAACTCAAAATTCATTGCGTAGTTTTAAAGATCTAAGCATACATAGGGACAGATAGCGGGAAGCGACTTTGTTTTACACTATGTGGTGATGATACGAAAGTAGATATGTCTGTCTATATGTTAGGGTTTTTATGGTTGGTTTTTTATTTTTGGGGTGGGAATTTATCAAATGACTTCTACCGCAATGGGTTGAGCAAGAGTAAGTGTCAGATTCTTTCTGACCAAAATTCATCCATGTTCCTTCCTTCACCATTGTGTTCCAGGGCCGCAATAACTCTTTAGAACAACCTCGCAGCTATCTGTTACCCTTATTTAGCTGCACAGATATTGATAAGATTTAATTATTAAAATATTTTTCACCGATACTAATTACTGACAACAGATTTTTATAGATAGACCAGCTTTCCGACAGCGATTTCATCCGCATATGCTATACGAATTCAAATTAAAAATGACAGAGTTTCATACAAACTTTGCCTCCCTTTTTCACTTTAGAATTTCGGAAAATCCTTTCTTATTAGATGCCTACGTCATACAAAGAAGTTCTTCTCTAAGTTTCAGGTCTTTAAGATCAGCGGTTTAGGCTGTGCCTTAATCCGTCAGTCATTCAGGACAAAGCATTTTATATGTATAGTCAACTTACCGGAGTAAACAATGAAATAAATATTTTCTAAGTGAAACTTGGATAAAAATATCCTTCCAAATCATTTATCTCTATTCAATTCATTCATGTAATTCCTACTTCCCTTTCAGTCAGTCTCCAAGATAAAACTACCATAAACGCGAACTTTGCGAACCGTCAAAAGTTCAAAACTAAAGACAACTCACTAACTTCTCCCTATAACCAAACTACACCGTACAAGTTCCCATAAGTCCGTGGTGATGGGAGCGGCGGCCGACATAGCACACCACTCTTCTGATTAAACTTATTGTCTTCATAAACTTGAGTTGTTTTCCGTTCGATGACCGAGTGTGACAGTTACGGTGATAGATTTACTGGCAGTCTTTTTTACTTTAGATACTTGGAGATTGTTTGTTTAAGTATATTGGTATTGGAGACGTTTTTTCTTGATAGTACATTTATTTGTATGCCATTGTAGGACAAAGTGCTCCTGTTATAAAAAAGGCAAGCCTATTATTAAGTGTATCGTTTCTGGATACATTCTATAATGGATATTCTTAAATTGTAAAGCAAAGCCGATCAATCATCTACACTAATATATTAATTATAGACTAAACCACAGTGAGAAGCCTAATTAAATAGCAATAGGAATTAGGCCAATTGTATAACGTATAAATGATCATCATCTGTCTAACTTTTTCCCAACTAAGTTGGGGTGTAGCTGAGTACCAGTCTTTTACATGGAGCGACTGCCTCAACCCAATATCAGGTTATTCAATGTTAGACTTACTGACTTGTTGACTGAATAAGATAAGATACAAAGATCTACAAATGACAGCTGGGACCAACGGCTTAACGTGCTTTCTGACGCACGGGGGTGTCTCGCCATGAACTGTGGCTGCTACTTAGCCAGGACCCCATTTACTGGGTCTTAATGGTGGAATATATTCCATTACAATAACTAGACATGCCTATATAACATAGAGACGGTCATTGAAACAGCTTATATCTTCAATATGACGAACAAACTTGACCTGTCAGTCCGCTTGGCAATGAGACCACATAATGGCTCAAGTAACGTATGCACATAATTGAGCGAACATGGCGTTGGACCGCACCCAAGCATGCCACGGTCACTGCCGGTGACATGTCGCATAATACCGCTAATGTACTGCCGGTATTAGGGGGGAATGACCTTAGTTGGATAGGGATTGTATAAGGGATGGTGTATAAAGTTAAATCTATCTATCTTCTTCTATACTTATAGTAAATCTGTAGAGAGGTCAATTCTGTACATGAAATATATTTCCAAAATAACTATCAGGGGGTGATACGGGATCCATACTGATGCCATAAATGCAATCAGTAAATTTTTTGTCTGTCTGTCTGTATAAACTCTATAGAAAAAAAAACTACTCGACGGATTTTAACGAAACTTGGTACAATCATTTTTCATACTCCTGAGCTGGTTATAGTATACTTTTCATCACGCTACAATCAATAGGAGCAGAGCAGTGAAGGGAAATGTTGTCATTTTGTTAAAACGCGCTAATCTCAGGAACCGCTGGTCCGATTTGAAAAATTATTTCAGTGTTAGATAGTCCATTTATCGAGGAAGGCTATAGGCTATATATCATCACGCTAAGACCAATAGGAGCGGAGCACCACTATTCCACGCGGACGAAGTCGCTGGCAGAACTAGCTTCTACCTTCTTACTTAATATTAGTATAATATTTATATTATACTAATATTATAAACGCGAAAGTTTGTAAGAATGTATAGATGTATGTTTGTTACTCTTTCACGCAGAAAGTACTGTATGGATTTGGATGAAATTTGGTACACAGATAGTTTATAACCTGGATTACCACATAGGATGTTGTATAACCACGTTTCCCATTGTTTCACCCGTATCCCGAAGAAACTACTTAACGCACCTGGATAAAAAGTAGTCTATAGTTAGTATAGTCAAATAATGACGCATTAGTCTGTAGTTTTTATTTTTTTTATGTTATGTTAGTGTAATTTAAGTTTCTTTTGTATATTTTTCTCTTTTGTACTTTTTCTATTCTAGCGTCTTTTTTTGTGTGAATAAATGTTTTTTCTTTCTTTCTATAACCATTTCTAAGGTCCCGTCTATCTCCGTAGTAAATTTCATCCAAATCGGTTCAGCCGTTTTAACCGTGAAAGCGTAATAAACAAACGAACTCACTTTCACATTTATAATATTAGTTAGGATTGAAAAGTATCCTATCTATTATAAATGTGAAAGTAACTGTCTGTCTGTGTGTAATATTTTTATAATAAAAACAACTGAACCGATTTTGAATGAAATGTGTTGAGATAAATTGAAACATTGCCGTCATGAGGAAAAAGGCCGTAACTACCATTTTTTTAGATATAGAGTTAAGTACAATTTTGGAATCAGGAAAAAAATCTGATCACGAATATTTATTAACATAATATCGAAAAAAAAGTCAGTTACGGCCTTTTTTCTTGTGACAGCAGAGCGGCATACTACACAGACTACTTTTTATCCAAGTGCGTGAAGTATTTCCTTCAGTATGCGGGCAAAACCGAGGTTAACGGCTAGTTTTACATATTCCAGTATCTAGGCATATTACATACAAACTACAGAATTACATTCACGAAGGGACGTCGATAATAACATTCTATTTTAAGTGCTTGAGAACGATAGCAATGTCTAACACCTGTGTTCACCCATCGCTGTATGAATATATCAAAACTACACGTTGTATACGATTCACGCTTGAATTTCTCAGAAGTGCATTAACACACAGCCGATTGCACGAAACAATATGCGGTTACTTTTACGTGAAACGGAAGAACTGTCATTCAAGATCTGTCAAAATAAAAGATAAAACTGAAAAATTTGGTTATTATTTTTTATAATTTTTGCTGTCTTAAAATTTATAATATTTTTATTATTGACTAGCTTTCCGCCAGCGGCTTCGCCCGCGTTGACATTTTTTTTTACAGTTTGGGTTACATTATTCACGTTTTAGTAGGGATCCCTAATTCTCAGCTCGTCAGACTAACTAAGCTGGCTAAGTAACAGCCGCATGGTCCGACCGATCAAAGATTAAGCTGCGCTTGGCGCAGTCGGTCCGTGGATGGGTGACCATCTTTGTCATAGCGAGACTCCTCCGTGCCTCGGAAAGCACGTTAAGCTGTTGGTCCCGGTTGTCATTTGTACATCTTTGACAGTCGTTACGGGTAGTCAGAAGCCAGAAAGTCTGACAACCAGTCTTACCAAGGGGTACCGTGTTACCCGGTAACTGGGTTGTGGAGGTCAGATAGGCAGTCGTTCCATGTAAAACACTGGTACTCAGCTGCATCCGGTTAAGACTGGAAGCCGACCCCAACATAGTTGGGAAAAGGCTAGGCAGATGATGATGATGAGTAGGGATCCCTAATTATTTCTGGAAATAAATATATATATACACTTCGTAAAGATGTAGCTCTCTAACGATGAAAGAATTTTTAAAATCAGTCCAGTAGTTTTTGAGTTAAAACCCTACTAACAAACAAACAAATCCTTCCTCTTTATAATATTAGTATAGATATAGATTTATTTACACAACTGTATTAAAAACCAATCTGTATATCCTGTAAAATATTTACTTACTTACCATAGGTGATATGTATTTTGTATTAGGAGAATCTTACAACGTCACTCGTTTCACATACCAAAATTTAGTACGACGGGTACACTGTGTGTCCATTTATGTAGATACATATGTATAGTAAAAAGTAGGTTTTTTTTTAAACACACACACACACAATCAATAACCTTTTATTTATTCCCTCGAGCGTTTCTACTTCACCAATTCCCTTTTGCAATATATCATAACAACAACAACAAAAAAAAACAAAACAAAAACCTATACCACCCAAAATAAATATTAAAATCTCTGTAGATTTATAATAAAATTTTGGCGCGTACACCGGTGCCGAATGAAAATATTGGCAGATGATAAAATGGCGGATCGCTTGGCAATCGGCCAGCGAGTAATATTTTACATAACTCCTGAACTTTACATGCATTATGTTACGTTCAGATATTGCTAAGCCTGAAAAAAATATACCTTGATAAAGGTATTTAGGTAAATGATTTCCAGCCAAAACTTCTTATTTTTCTACTGTAAAGATATTCGAAAATAATGTCGTAACTAACTTCTCCGATCTGTGATTTGATTTTACCAAAAAGTCGAGTTCTTTCGACAAATCCTTATTAAATTTTTAAAATTCAAATGAAATTATTTATTAATTAGGCTTAATACTAGAAAGAAAATATTTTATGTTACCCATTCAAAAAAATAGTTTCCTGCAGAGAAGAACGGACAAGAAACTCTATTTTCATATTCATATTAACTAAGTTTTATCAAGACTCATTTTCGCAGATTATGTAGAATCAAATCCGAATAATTCTGCCTTTATCCAAAACTATAAGAGATCGGTGTAGTATGTCTTTACCTTCCTTACATCTCTATCAGCAATCATCTCATAAGTCACCCTTTTTCAAGCCATATTTTCTACACAATCTATCCATAGTTTTTGGCCATCCTTCAGTCCTAAATTCATCTACAAGATCCTTTCTTGTCTTATCTTTCTCACTTCTACGCATCACAGTAGCTTTGGCATTAATACATTAGACATGCTTCTCACAGGATCTCAGAGGATTACTAAAACTGCATAAGACTTTAGTCGCAGAAGTTTCCATCTTATATAAATAAATTAAAGTGATGCTCTAACTAATGAACAAGTTTGCCAGCTTGTTAGCCGGACGACAACTAACATAGAACGTAAAGTACGGGTAACATACTTCTAAGAAGTTACTGATGAAACCGTATAAAGAACAAATAAGGGTCTGTTGAATCATGGTGTAGTTGTATTGTCATATCGTACGCTCAATAATAGAATTATTGATTACAATTTAGCGCGTTCTCACATTTTTTATTTTGCGTTTTAAAATTCGTATCTTTTCTTTCACTCGGATACTTTTACACAACAATGTTACTTCCATAACACAGTGATGCATATACAATTTCTCAAAAAAAAAAAACAGTGATCGTTTGATAAGTGGTTTAACTGTTCATAATGATTTAATATTATAGTTTAATAATGACTTTCAAGACGAAGCACAAAATAATTATCCTGTTTAAGCTAATGAGTCATGAACAAAAGACTGCCTACTTCTGACATGTCATCAAAAAGCAATTTGGATAACGAACCTCGGGAAGCTGATTACAGGAAGACTCTTCTATACGAGTATGTTATGTACATACGTACCACGTATTAATATGTAGTACTTGGGCGATCGAGCTTCGTTAATTTTTTAACCGACTGCTTTTCGAATTTTTTTTATCTTCTACTAGCTGTTGCCCACGGTTTCACCCGCGTCGACCCAGATAAAAAGTAGCTTAAAACCTTTTCCAGGGTCCCCTCTATCTCCGTATCAAATTTCGGCCAAATTAATCCAGCCATTCACGCGTGATGCCGTGACTAAGGGAAGAGGGATTCATTTTTTTATATAAGGTATATAAATATACTAGAAGATAGATAGAATAGTTAAGACTATGGTGAATGTAATAACTCTTTTTTTTTAAAAAAAAACAAGAATAAAACTTTTCTTTTTTTTCCCGGAAATTAAAAACAGGCTTTAAGCAGCACATGTTTGTGGTTTTAATGTTTACACTTAAAATGAACTGTTTCATCCAAAATTAAGGACCCTTGTCAACTAAAGTATACCCAATTTTATTTGCTCTGCCTTTTGTTGTATTAGAATTCTTCAGCAAATAATTTCTCATATTTGTCAAGTGAATCTCGTCTGTTTGACGATCCGTTTGATCATACCTTTGGCAAACATACCAACTTTTTGACAAACACAATAATTCATGTATAAAGTGGGCTTTGCAAATAAGATGAACGTTTGTCAAATATTATGAAATTCAAGCAGTATTTTATTTGTTTTGTTTTGTAGGTATACTTATAAACTACGCGAGCTATGAATGTGTTTGAGTTAAAAAAACTACTGGTACTATCACATCATGCACCTAAAAGTAGCCTATAAACCTTTTCCAAGTTCCATTCTATTTACAAAATTTCATCATAATTGGTTCAGCCGATTTCGATAAGCCAAGATCAAAAATATAACTCTATACCTCTGCTTTCTCCTTTAAAGCTTAGAGGTGTGATGTTATGTTATAGAATAGTGAAAACAATCACTGGCATACGATCGCAGTAATCGCTGTTCCTTTACTATTAGTAATTGAAGAGTTCCATTGGCTATCTCCGAAGAACTTCATCAGATCCCAATATTATTTAAAAACTATTTATATTATACTAAAAACCTTCCTTGAAACTGACTTGACTATGCTTTTGAAGAACGAAAACTCCTATCCAATTCGGTTCAGTAGTTTTTGAGATAATCGCGTACATAAAAACACATACATACGGGTACATATGGGTCAAATACAGCCACGTTTTTTGAAGTCGGTTTAAAAACAAAGACTGCCTACCCGTGCGAAGCCGGGGCGGGCCACTAGTATTAAATACTACAGATAGACTCCAAATATTGATCGTATTGAAAACCATTTACAAGACCGCTAAACTATAAAAAAAGAACTAACTTCATCTTGTATAGGGCTCTAGTCACACATTTTTCTCTCTTTCCCTAAAAGAAAATGTCTTTGCACAAAAGGAGGTTTTACAAGCAATCCCATAAAGAGCTGAGGGCGGCGCCCTGCATCTTCCATGGTAAATTAAACGGTTGTCAGCCCGGTTGTGTCCCTTGGGAGCCGCGTCCGGTATTCGCCCGGATGGCCCGGTATTTACTTTCGTGTCCGGACGAAAAATAATACGGATTCCCCTTTCTGAAATGTCGGTATCTACGAAGATTAGGGGAAGATTATGATTGTTTTCAAGACATTCAATTGTAACTGTTGTTTATTTATAACTAGCTGTACTACACTAGAACCTACTACGCTATACTAAAAGCGTCCTCTTGAATAACTGTCTATTAAAAAAAACCGGCCAAGTGCGTGTCGGGCCACGCGCAGTAGGGTTCCGTAGTAGGAGTTAGTTAGTCGACTATAACTCTGTAACCGGTTAAGCCTACTTAGCCGTGATAATTTTCCTTGTAAGTTCATTACATGCGCTACGTCTGTGATTTTTTTCACATTTCTAGGTACAGCCATTCAAAAGTTAGAGGGGGGGGTAACTCGTATCGAACAAAAATTTGCACTGAAAAGCTAGATATTTCGCAAATGGCTCGCTTAACCAAAAAACGGTCTTCACACACCCATAATATTTTTGAAAGACCTATCTAACGATACCCCACACGGAGGGGTACGTGAGAAAAAAAATATTCATCCCCACTTTACGTGTTTGGTAGCTACCATAAAAAAAAATATTTTTCAAAATTTTATTTTACCATTTTCTCGGCGTGATCAATATACATATCCATACCAAATTTCAGCTTTCTAGTATCAAGAACCTCGGAGCTATGCCGCGGACAGACAGACAGACAGACGGACATAGCGAAACTATAAGAGTTCCTTATCGGACTCCGGAACCCTAAAAAACCGGCCAAGTGCGTGTCGGGCCACGCGTATCGAACAATAATTTCCACTTAAAATCTAGATATTTCGCAAATGGCTCGCTAAACCTAAAAATTGTCTTCACACACTCATAATATTTTTAAAAGACCTATCTAACAATACTCCACACGAAGGGGTACGCGAGAAAAAAAATATTCATCCCCACTTTACGTGTTTAGGAGCTACCCTAAAAAAAAATATTTTTCAAAATTTTATTTTACCACTTTCTCGGCGTGATCAATATACATATCCATACCAAATTTCAGCTTCCTAGTAACAAGAACCTCGGAGCTATGCCGCGGACAGACAGACAGACAGAGAGACGGACATGGCGAAACTATAAGGGTTCCTTGTCGGACTACGGAACCGAGAAAAGAATAAAAACTCACATTAAAAATAAATAAAAATAGACATTGCCACTGCACCTACATTTTAAAAACTCATACCATCTTACCTACTTACAAAGTCCGATTAGTTTTTAATCTGCTGCTTAGCAACGGATTAGCAAAAATCTCACTCATAAATGCTGTTTAGCGTTAATCCAACCTTAAGTTAGTAGCTTAATTAGTAATTTTACATATTACTTATGTCTTTGGAATTAGAAATGGCATTAATATCGTGTCGTGTGTCGTCCATATGTAACTCCATCCAACTTCCTGATTGCCACCCCATACGTCGCTACCCTGCAGACGCGTCACCCCTTGGACGGAAATCGCCATTTTACACATTGATTAGCAATTTTATTTATTTAGCAACCATTTTGAGGGTGTTTTAAAAGTTGTTTTGGTACTAACTTTGATGTCTATGGACCCAATAGTGATAATTTTCTGATGAATGCAATTATATGGCGCTTACCTTCTAATAATTACGAAAATGCCAGTCTCTTACTAATAAAACCCATCCATGTTCCTTCATTCGCCATTTCTGGTCCAGAGCCACGGTATCTCTTTCAAACTATCCCGCAGTATAAATAAAATTGTTTAAGACTTGTGACCAAAACTTATCGTGATAAAGTATCATAATATAGCATACACTTTAATCGTGTTTCTTATGGACATTTTTAGCTCCTTTAAATAGAAAGTCATGTTGTTTTTCGTCACTGTTGCTCTGTAATGTAGAATCCTTACACTGAACATTTTGTGAAGTCCTTTACATATTAAAGGGATTGTTTTTTTAATTAGAAAATAACCGTTGAATTATTTGTCTTAAAAGTGTTCAAAAATATTTAATCTTTGTAATTAAAAGCACAGCAAACATTTAACTTACCCAATCTTAGCGCGACAATCAATGTTTCTGAAACAAAAACAAACAAAATTATTTTAATAAATAAAATAGGTACCGAAATAACGGATTAATTTCTACTTATAAAAAAAACCTTGCAATATATTTTTCATTTTTCTTTTAACCAACAAAAATAATAATTTCTAAGTAATGTTCACACTCAAACCAATTCGCTCAGACGCAACACCGGTGACGCAAAAACAAATGCATTTTAGCGTAAATTCACGGCGACAGTGGCTCGGCAGCCATCAGTCGCGGTCACAATAGTATAAACACGTTACCCGAAATGAATACGAAACAATTATGCTTCGAAACAGACTGGTACAGTCAGAAAGTAAATTGTTCAATGCAATTTTACAATACACTTCTCCCGATCATTACTGACTGTGAGATAGAGGGGAAATAATTTATTCAACTGGAATAAACTTTTATGGAAATGGTTTTAAAAATAAATATATATTTTATTATTTATATACATTTATTTAAGCAAACAATCAGCCGGTGGAATAATAAAGAGTGACAGTTATTGTCAGAAAGTTATTTAAGGTTTTTATGACAACATAAAAATGAAGACTAAAACTTACTATACGATTGAATTTTTGGTGAAATTGCGTTTTTTTTCACAGATTTAAGAAACACGATTTAGTCGCCAAATTGGGCAAACTAGGCAAAACCTCAAACAATTAGTTTGTGACACTGTATAGCCGAATAGAGTTCAGTTAAATAATATATACCTGTAAAATTCACATATAATAATGACGATCTATAAAACCAGTAAATTTAATCAGCAACATAAAACTATATATTCAAATTGTTGTATAGACTGCTGTCAGCGATGTTACCACGAAAGCACTGAGTGTGACGTCACTAAGCGTCTTTACTGCTAACAGCGGCGTCGAGCTAAACAGCATCGCGCAATTCTACCATTGTGACAAGCGGAAACATTAGTCGAGTTCTTGCGACAAATTATTTGGAAACATACAGACATGCGCTTTGAAAGGCGCCGCTTAGAAATAAATACGAAATCTATGTACCTGTTTTTATTTACTTTATTTAATAAGAGGTTTTTATTCACACGGATACGTCAACCTGATTGTACCTTATACTACATTTACTCACAGCTAGAATCTATGTACCTAAATAGGACGGAAAATTTTTAAAAAAATGTGACGAAAAAATTACTACAATTATAAATAGAAATACATTATTAATATTAAGTATCAACTCTTTTCCGCGGTCTCACCTGATGGCCGAAAGAAGTACGTCACACACTCACCATTCAATTTGCATACCAAATTGCATCTTAATCGGTTTGGCAGTTTTAACATAAAAGCGTTACAGAAAGACAGAGTTACTTTGCAGTAATTTACATACAAAAATGTCTAGTATTTTTCAGATTTAACCCTGGGTTTGGACGTTACTATGCGTCTAGTACTGCAGCTGATATTCAAAGCCGATGGACACTACACCATTCTTATTTTTTTTTCCGCATGGGAAATCGTCAAATGACCCCTCCCGCCATGGGTAGGGCGGAAGGTAGTATCAGACTCTTACTGACCAAAACCCATCTATGTTCTTTCCTCAGCCCTTTATGTTCCGGGGGCGCGGTAACTGTTTCGAACTAAACCAACACCACAATATCAATCATCTATCACCCATAAAATAACGACAAGTCAATTTTTTCCAAAATTATTGCAATAAAGGGATCTTTAATTCATGAACAACGTTTTTTTACGAAATATTCAACGGTAACATTTCAACAAGAGGTTTCCAAGATGGGTAAAGGGCAGTAATGAGTTTGACGACGCCCGGAACCGACATCGTACCTACTTCAAGAACACTCTATTAAGAATAATACTCCAGTGTGTGAGCTTTTCATGCTAACAGTCTTTTATTGAATGGTAATATTATCTTCGAAGGAAATGGGTGAGTATACAGAATAAGATGCCTTTGGGATGGTTATGAAAATTGAATTAAAGTTGAGAAGGTATTTTGAAGAATATTTTCTAAGAATTATTGTTTCATTTTGAAGACGTTTTCCTTTTAAGATACGCGCTCTGTTTTGAGCACTTCTTCTCTTTTACTACTTTTAATACATAAACTGTTTAATTATAATATTAAGTATTTTTTTTAATTTAATATACTATAATCTATTTTCTTAATTTACATTTCTAAATATTTAAGGCTTTTTTGTATTGTAATCTCCAAACAAGACACTATCAAGAGAAACATTAATTAATTTACATTCTTAAAACTACTTAAGGCTTAAGATTATAAACTATACTACTACTACTATATATTACATAAAAAATATTTAAATATTCCGACTTGTCATCAATATCCAATAATTACACCTGACCATATCACACAACAAAAAACATTTACCCGATCCAAAAAAAAAGCACCTTTTACGTTACTTTCAAAATACGTATAGTATTAGGTATAGCGTATCAAAACCGAATTTCCACAGTTAATAAATAAAATATCGAATCTAAACAGTAGTACAGTCGTGCACAACAGTAGCGAACACGCCGCGCGTCACGCCTCAACACGGCGAACCGATGTATGTTTAAGCTCTGCGTAGCGTGCAAACACGGCTCGCGTGAACCACCACACAATCACGCAAAAACATCACGCTTGTACCCCAGAATATTTGTTATAGATGAAGTATTTATTTGGTGCAGATAGGAGAGGGACTAAACTAATATTGTTAAAAAGGTATTTGTTTATATGTAGGAGGTAATCTCCAGAAGTAATGGACCGATTCCAAAAAATATTTTACTGATAAAAAGGTCATCATCATCTGCCTAGCCTTTTCCCAGCTATGTTGGGTCGGCTACCTGTCTAAACCTGAGTACCAGTGTTTTACATGGAGCGACTGCCTATCGGACCTCCACAAGTTACCGAATAAAACGATACCCCATGGTAAGACTGGTTGTCAGACTTTCTGGCTTCTGACTACCCGTAACGACTGTCAAAGAACTACAAATGACAACCGGGACCAACAGGTTAACGTGCTTTCCGAGCACGAAGGAGTCTCGCTATGACATAGATGGTCACCCCTCCACGGACCGACCGCACCAAGCGCAGCTTAACCTTTGATTAGTCGAACCGTGCGGCTGTTACATAGCCACGAGCTCCTCCTTACTGATAAAAAGCTAATTATCCTTAAGTTCTTTATCCTTGTTTTATTTGCAAACAACACAGGTAACGCCATAGGCAAAAACTAGTCCTGCGGACGGTGTCCTATAGGTCGTTCGTCGTCCGATAAGGACCAGGTCCATGTCAACAGCGCGTTCGTGTTCCACACGCGCCTCAAAGAGATGTCAGCAGTAGTGACGGAGCCCCACAGGGCCATAGCCTGCCGGGGCTGCGGGATGTTCGAAAGAGCTACCGCGCCCCCGGAATATAAAGGGCTGAGGAAGGAACATGGATAGGTTTTAGTCAGTAAGAGTCTGACACTCCGTCCTACCCCGCCCAAAGTGGGGGAATCATTTGATGATTTCCCATCCGACAAAAACAAAAACAGAAACTAATCTATACTTATATTATAAAGAGGAAAGATTCGTTTGTTTATTATAGGGTTTAACTCAAAAACTACTGGTGTAAAAAAAATACCATGCGGGCGAAGCTGCGGACGGAAAGCTAGTCATAGATATAGATATTTTTTTTTTAGGATGAGACATTATCAAATGAAATACGACGACAGATAATATAACAGACATTTTTAATAAGGATACAGAGGTACTATAAAATCAAGGTAAGGCATTAAACTTATCTCATAGTCAAGATACTATTTGAAAGACGAACCTATTTCAGTACAGTAGGTACCGGCACTTAATTAGACATTCCCCAGTAGTTGGCACTAGCAAACGTACTCCAAATTCATTAACAGCATACGTGATAACACCTAAGACCAGATTAAATTCAACTTCGTGAGCTGTTCGCTTTGGAGTGACGTCACGTGACCTCATAGAGAGATTGAAACGTGTATGTGTGACGCCATCTTTGTCCGTCGTTTGAATTTGTGTTTCTAAATGAAAATAAAGATATATATTTTTTTATAAATGTGAGTGTGTGCACCTACTGTGTTTGTGAGCGTCTAAGTCTACTCTTTGATAAAAAAGGAACAATTTCTACAGATGCATATTGAAATTTGAGTTCAGTGGCATAAAAAGCAATTTTCGTGAACATTCTGATTGCTTAAGCTACTGCTTAACCTTAAAAAGGTACCTTTTATACCTCAAATGTCTCATGTAATAGGAAGCCGTCACCAGCTTTCGACCCGCCAATGGATTTCTAAGCTGGTACCGACAAATGGTTGATAGAAATAACCCAATAACACTAGCCTGGGAATCGAACCTAAAATCTTCTACTCAGCAGGGTCCTTAGACAAAGTAACATCGCTTCGTACCGAAACGATATCTAAATTCGTCATCGTCGCTGAGATATCGAAAACAATTTCCTAGCCAATGTAACACTATTGTCGCGATCGTTGTGTCGAATTGTTTATTCGTTAAGAAACAAAAATATTGTTTATGGTATCGAAAATTTAACTGTCAGTCAAGAAGTGTCAAATCGGATCAAACCCGCGAACTTAGTAGTTGTTGTTTTCAAAAAGTATTTAATGCTAAGAATAAGTGAGTGTTGCGTTTAATCGTTTTCAAATTATAATTAAAACAATATTTTGGCAGTGGTAAGTGAATCAAGTGTTATTACTTTTAGATGGTCTCCAAAACTTAATGGTATTCAAAATAGATTCATTTTTAAAAGTGTCGGATAATTTAACGATGATGGAGTAATCTGTATATCTGGTTATCTATATATGTATAATCTATTTGGTTCGATGATGCCTGCAATAATTAAGCAAATAATTGGTTTATGATTATGAATGTTAAATTTTTTACCTTTATTTCCAGGGGAATTTCAGGGAACCTTTTAATCCGGCATGACATTTTAGGTAGTTACATAATTTTCTAAATGTTCTTTTATTAAGCCTGAAATGTTGGATGAATAACAATTCTGGCATATCCTCAATTGTTTCCAATTGCCGTCGCTGTCTTAACCAGTTTTGGCGCCTCTCCCAGGTGTTTTCATTGTGTGCAGCCCACAATAAACGTAAAGAATGCATTTTCGATCTGCAATAATGCACAGAAGAAATACCTACCTAAGAGTATGTAAGTAAATGTAATCACACCGTGTCAAAAATCTGCTGCTAAATGAAATCCGGCCATAATGTTTCTATAACTACAACGTTTTAACATTCGTTTCGTTATCTCTTTTGGCGATCGCGATCGAAGCGAAGGCGAACGCTGAAAGTGCTGCTTGTCTACGCATTTGTATGTGATAGCCACAAAAACAATTCGTTACTCTATAGTTTCGTTACGAATTAAAACATTGTCTACCAACTTGCGATAGCGATGTCGATTGACCACGTGATTTAACGCGGCTTATGTCAGTCCCATACATTTTAGTCTTTTCGAACTTCGTTATCGTTTTTAAATTGTTACTTTGTCTAAGCCCCCAGTTGCGCTTGCGACCATTATACAAAAAATAAACAATAACTTTGCAGTTAGTTTAATAACTGCTCTCTGAAAGGGACTTAAAAAGACCCAGACCTTTGAGACGCGAACGTGGAGCCGAAGTCAAAACAGAAGTCCTTTGAGACAAAAATACAATGTAATGCTGCCACAAAAATTATTTTATTATTATTACTAATGATATTAATGCAACTATTTATTCGTCCCGAGGGAACTACTTAATTCACCACAATAAAAAATAACCTATAACCGTCTCTAGCGTTCAATCTATCTCTGCCCAAAATTTGATCCAAATCGGTTCAGTCGTTTTACCGTAAAAGTGTAACAAACAAACAAACTCATATTCGCATGTATAATATTAGTTAGAATGGTCTCAAAACATGATTTGAGTTCGTCGTGTTGGCACCAAAAGTTAGTCTATATTACTGGCTAAGCAGTTTAGTAGCACCATTTGGCACCTATTTAGCCCTCAATTATTTAAAGTGCCAAGTCAACTTGCATGAACAATGGTTTGGCTTCTATTTCACATTTAGTTTTTGCACACAACTGTTCTGCCTGCCATTTGTCGAATAATTTTCAGATAATTGTACTGTTTGAGGCCTCTCTAACCAATGTATTATGTAAGATCATAGTAATGGACTCTAAACAAATAATAACGTGATTCATTTCACAAAGAACAAGATTATCATAATTATCGTAATGGGAAATGATTTGAATTTTCAATTCTACTAATATTATAAAAACAGCTAAGAACCACCGCAAGGAAACTGACTTTCAAATGAAAAAAAACACATCGAAATCGGTCCATCCATTTGAAAGCTACGATGCCGCAGACAGATACAAACACAGTCGTCAAACTTTTAACACCCCTCTTTTTGCGTCGGGGGTTAAAAACAGAAGTTTGCAAGGAAAGTTTTATGCATTTTTTACTCTTTCACTCAAAAACTGCCGAATGGATTTGGATTAAATAGCGTATGTAACAAGGTATGTATTAGCTTGTTACATAAATGAACACATTGGATTTTTTTTATTAGGATGCGTGAAATAGTTCCTTCAGAATACGAGTAGAACCACGGGAAACAGCTAGTTTTAGAAACTAAAACTAGGAAATTTCGACGTATGTAAAACCAAAAAAAAATGTCCCTACAGCTAAAAGTCAGAACGGTATTCGATATTCTATAGAACGCTTTATTATGTAACACACGTCGCTTTAGAAAATCCAAAGTAACATGGTACCTAGAATTTATCCTTCTAACAGGGTTAGCACACATACAAATTAGATAAAAAAAGGTTCATGGATCTATTTCTACATTCAGTAATTGAATCTTCTCAAGTCTTAAGGGTCACGATGTCACCGTCTCCAATTTTATCTTTATTCGCTCCTAACTTATTAATATTGCTAACCTCGCGAGGATAAAACGTTTAATTTATTGTTAATTAAGAAATGTGTTCTGTGAACTGTGAACTAATTCGTTAACGAAGTCATTATGTATTTTTTCTTTGTTGTAATTTTTATGATCCTTACTAATTCCTTACTAATATTATAAATGCGAAAGTAACTCTGTCTGTCTGTCTGTTACGCTTTTACGCAAAAAACTACTGGACCGATATAAATGAAATTTGGTACAGAGATAGAATAGACCCTGAGGAACAACATAGGCTACTTTTTACCCGGGTGCGCTAAGTAGTTCCCTCGGGATGCGGGTGAAACCGCGGGAAACAGCTAGTATAATATATATTTTTTATTTGACTTAAACTTTTTTAGTATTTCTTGTAGTAATAGTAAAGTTAAACTACATGTACAGTAGTGATACATGTATACTAATTATTTTTCTTTATTACAAACCTCGTTTTGACAATAATGTATCTTTCGGTATTCTTTTTTAGGGTTCCGTAGTCCGACAAGGAACCCTTATAGTTTCGCTCTGTCCGTCTGTCTGTCTGTCTGTCTGTCTGTCTGTCTGTCCGCGGCATAGCTCCGTGGTTTTTGTTATTAGAAAGCTGAAATTTGGTATGAATATGTATATTGATCACGCCGAGAAAGTGGTAAAATAAAATTTTGAAAAATATATTTTTTTAGGGTAGCTCCCAAACATGTAAAGTAGGGATGAATATTTTTTTTCTCGCGTACCCCTTCGTGTGGGGTATCGTTAGATAGGTCTTTCAAAAATATTATGGGTGTGTGAAGACCAGTTTTCGGTTAAGCGAGCCATTTGCGAAATATCTAGATTTTAAGTGTTTTTTTTTGTTCGATACGTGTTACCCCCCCTCTAACTTTTGAATGGCTGTACCTAGAAATGTGAAAAAAATCTAAGACGTAGCACATGTAATGAACTTACAAGGAAAACTATCACGGCTAAGTAGGTTTAACCGGTTATAGAGTTATAGTCGACTAACTGAGACCTACTACGGAACCCTACTGCGCGTGGCCCGACACGCACTTGTCCGGTTTTTTTATTTCATGTTAACTGAAAATAAATATCCTTCAGTCCGAATTCTGGCCACGGCGGCTAATGTTAACACACACACAAATTAACGAGAATAATTATGGTATTTTCAAAAAAAAATATGCCAACTGGACTGAAAATTATCATTTTTGAAAACCAAATTGACAAAAGACAGCCCCAAAACACACGCCCTTTATCAATTCCTATGTGCTTTTGACGGGAAAGAAGATGTAGCGCAAAAAACTCCCCAGCAAGACACACAGAGGTGCACTCGCTATTCCCTTACTCTTATAGTCTGATGGGAATGCAATTCCACTGGGAGGATCAGTGGGCCTAGTTCGAAACACTTTCGAAAAAGTATTCGTATCGACAGCGATTTTTAAATAAAATATACTATAAGTATATTTTTTTTACGAACTATTTATTTAAATTTATGACTTTAATCATATCTTTCGATGCAGCAATTTTTTATTTACACATTTTAAACTTATATTTTGCTCTAGTATGGTAGTATTTAAGATTCGAAAATCGCTTTGGAAGCGAATACTTTTTCGAAAGTGATTCGTGCTAGGCCCATAGGTGAAGGAACAGCGGCTTGCAAGCCATCTAAGGCAAGAGAAACGATATCAAAATCAAAGTCAAAAGGTTTTTATTACATGTAGACCAGGTTCTTATAAAACGTCAAAAAAAGAAGCTAGGTGCACGGTTCCAAAAAGTGGGTCCTATGGAGAAGAACCGGCAAGAAACTCCATGGATACTATTTTTAAAATAAATTGTTCTGGTTACAAATAGTACTATAATAAACTGTAACGCAACTCACTATCTATCATAACAATACCAATTATGAGTCTAATTAAAACATAATACAATAATAGGTATCCTAAACACAATACCCATCAATTTACCTATCCATTATAACTGCTTCAGTCTGTATGATAACTAATTACAATAAACATGTTAATAAATTGAAGTAGGTACTAGTCGATTCTGTTCGCGTGCCGTCAATATTATTAATTCTATCTCGATGAGTTTTGCTTGGGATAGATTTATTTGATAAGTCTATAGTCTGGTGCTTATGTAAGTGAGATCATGAAATTTGAAAATCTATACTACTTACTAGCTTTTCGCCCATTGCTTCGCTCGTGTGGACAACACGGTTTTGGCTGTTTAATTTTTTCCAGTTCTGGCGGGATATTTTAAGTAATTTTGATACTATAAATTTTTCATAGAAACTTTGATACTGACCTTTAAAGATTATTTGAATTTCATCCCTAAAGGAGTAACCACTTTTTACCCCTTTAAAGATGAAATTCAAAAAATCTTTAATGATCAGTTTCGTCTCGAGCAAGTGTGGTAATCTGTACTTATGCCGTGAGTGAAACGCAGAAATGGTGTCGAAAAATTAAACAATTAAACAATTTATTATATACTAGCTTCTGCCAGCGACTTCGTCCGCGTGGAATAGTGGTGCTCCGCTCCTATTGGTCTTAGCGTGATGATATATAGCCTATAGCCTTCCTTGATAAATGGACTATCTAACACTGAAAGAATTATTTAAATCGGACCAGCGGTTCCTGAGATTAGCGCGTTTAAACAAAATGACAACATTTCCCTTCACTGCTCTGCTCCTATTGATTGTAGAGTGATGAAAAGTATACTATAACCATCTCAGGAGTATGACAAATAATTTTACCAAGTTTCGTTAAAATCCGTCGAGTAGTTTTTGTTTCTATAGAGTTTATACAGACAGACAGACAGACAGACAGACAGATTGCATTTTTGGCATCAGTATCGATCCCTAATCACCCCCTGATAGTTATTTTGGAAATATATTTCATGTACAGAATTGACCTCTCTACAGATTTATTATAAGTATAGATAGATAGAAGATAACTATTAAATATCTTACTTCACTGTATCCGCCATGATGTCAATTTTAAGACCCATACAAATATATTCAGAGTTATTTGTTGAAAACCTTAGTACCTACCATAAAAAAATACTTTGCTTAGTCATTGTCCTAACGTAATCCTTATTTATTTCTCCCATACACTACACCACGTAGCTACGCTGTGGGAAGATGGAAAACGTCGCCGAGGCAGACCTAAAAAACGCTGGCGGGAAAACTTGGATGCATTTACTAGGGACTGGACAGATAAAGCAATGCAAAGAGAAGAGTGGAAAAGGATGGGGGAGACCATTGCCCAGCAGTGAAACAGTAACGGTTAATAAAAAAAACACTACACCAAGGTTTTAATTGATTTTCGAATGTTCAATGTGGCACCGAATTAGGATAGGCAGCAATAAATCAAACGAAGCCTATCTCAGTATGCTGAAGGCCCTTAATTGATTAATCAATCACGATACTGGACGTGACAGTCGATGAGAGATAAAAAGTGAGCTGATGAGTTAATATTGCATATGTGAATGAAGGGAAAAGTTAGTATAGATTTCCTTGCATTTCAGCAGTAAATAAGTAAAATAATTTTCGTATGTTTTCACATTTTTGGCTGTTCTGTGGTGTTCTTGGGTCTACTCAGTTGCATCAAAAATATCAGGTTACTTTTAAGTGACCGGACGAACTGTCATTCAAAATCTGTCAAAATGGAGGATAAAATTGAATTATTTTGTTATTATTGTATGTTTTTCGTCTTCATATCTAATCTAAATCTAATCTAAATATATATAAAACTCAAAGGTATATCTGACTGACTGACATAGTGATCTATCAACGCACAGCCCAAACCACTGGAGGGATCGGGCTGAAATTTGGCGTGCAGGTAGATGTTATGACGTAGGCATCCGCTAAGAAAGGATTTTGATAAATTCTACCACCAAGGGGGTGAAAAAGGGGGGCAAATTTTGTATGAAACTCGGTCATTTTTTAACTCACGCGGGCGAAGCCGCTGGCGGGAAGCTAGTTTGTGATAAAAGTGTACTTAATTATAATATACATACGTACTTGTATTGATATTGACAACATCAAAAAAAATTTAGAAGTATGCTAATTATTGAGATCATGTTTTGTGATATTGTCAAAAGTATAAATGATAAAAAATTGGTACAACCGGCCAAAAATCTTCCCAACATTGATATAATTCCATGTTCCATAATTTATATATAAGTGAATTTCGAATTTCAGTCGCTCCATGTAAAACACTGGTACTCAGCTGAATCCAGTTTAGACTGGAAGCCGACCCCAACATAGTTGGGAAAAGGCTAGGCAGATGATGAAGTGAATTTCGAATAGCCAACCTCTTCCTTCTTTGAGAGTAAAATTCTCGGTAGTAAAACTAAATAAATGCTTTTAACTAATGTAAATGCTTAAGCTCTTTACAGGCAGAAAGAAATAAATCACACACAGGTAGCCCACAAAATACATTCGTAGCGGAAATTCCAATTTAAGACCACTACACTTCCATTCCGAATCTACATAACACGATCAGCTACTAACAGAAGCCGAGTCTAATCGACTGCTAAACGATTGTTACCGATCTCTAGATTGAGTATCGATGTAAATCGCTTTTTTATTGAACATCTCGTAATCGGATACTGAAAATCGGTCGATCTACTTCAGATATTTGGGAATCGTTTTAAACGCATTTTTTATGCAAAATCGATTGAGGAAAGAAAGATTTTATGGTGTCAAGCAGCGATTGATTGCAGATTGTTATCACAGAATACATTAGAGTCTGAATCGATCATGACGTCAATCCTTACGCGCTGTCTGAAGTTTAAAATTCTGACGACTGATTTAGGCTTAAAATATTAGCCTAGAGTTACGTTTCACGTACCCTACTTACACACCTACACACACACAACCACATTTCGGAGTATGTTCAAAAGAACCCAATAGTATACTGTTGCATACGGTATATCAGGAATAATGTAATGTGACTACAAAATAGCTAGAAAAAGACTAGATGTATAGTTATAATAGAAGCTACATCCTTAACAATAGCATTATGCATCAGATGTTTATTAGTGTAGCAAACATTAAAATATAAAATATATACATATTTATTTAATTTCATACCTAACTTGACATAAATAAGGTCTATATTTAGTCGTATTTCACAGCTTTTTTGTACCAATAAATATAATATTAAATACTGTTGCAGCAGCGCAGTGTCGCGCAGACTTCCGACCTCGCCGGAACACGTCGCCCTCAGGCCAAAAGTCTGGCTCCGTAATGTTCGCCAGATGCAACGGAAAGCATTGATAAAATTGTATTTTTATAGATATAATAGTGGTATTTTCATTGCTGCGGTCCATTAAAAAATATAAAATATCCACCGAGGTAAAGAAATAAAATGAACTCTAAGAGCTGATTTCACCGTTCAGAGAATTGAAAATTGACGATCGTAAATTTTAGTAAACGTAGTGTAGAGTACCCTGTAGCTGCCTCAATGAGCTGTCAGTGTTAGTGACGGGGCCCTCCCGCGAGGCCATAGCCTGCCAAGGCTGCAGGATGTTCGAAAGAGTTACCGCGCCCCCGCAATACAAAGGGCTAAGGAAGGAACATGGATGGATTTTAGTCAGTAAGAGTCTGACACTCCATCCCGCCCTACCCACGACGGTACGGGTCATTTAAAGATTTCCCATCCGAAAAAAAGGGCACCTATAGCTAGGCCGACGATGGAATTCGTAAGACAGTGGGCTGGAAGAGGAGGAGAGCTATAGATTGAGTTTAGTGGCGTGCTGGGGAGAGGTCAAACTTGCATTTCTAAAACTATCGAACCAATACCATAAAAATATCTAAGTAAAATAAAAAAAACATTATCCTTTAGTATTGTGAAAAATAAATAGACAAAAATCCTTGAGAGAGTTCTTAATCTTTAAACACACAACCACTCCCGTACTTTTAATATTGTCAGTAAACATTACTAAGCCCCCCTGGTTCCTTTGTTCGTTACTTAGTATGCTCACTCGAGTTCCACCGTTTATACATTTGAAGGAATACCTTTATTTTCCCTATTAGTAGAACTGTGGAAATACAATCTTTTGATGTTGTGCGAACACGACTCGTATGCTGATGCGAGATGGTAAGATTGTGTTGTCGTTATTTTAGTATTGTGTAACAAAATTGGTTCCACGTTACATGGTAAGTAGCTTTATTTACCTATTTCTTAATAACAATAGATACAAAATATTACAAGAAAAATAAGGTTAAAATATTGAAATTAAAATAGAGAGATAGTAGGAACTGCTTCATCGTTCGCTAGCGTAACTTCTGAGCATATTAAATTCTGGATTCGATTCGCGAGTCGTGCCGCGTTATTGTTGTTATTGGGGTTAGATAAGGCAAGCCTATTACCATCGATTGGTTAGAACTCCAGACTCGACTGATACTGAGGAATTCTATATGAAAAACCAAATAACCGTTTTCGGAAGAGAACCGAAAACATAATATAACCCCACCCGCAATAGTTGAGCGTAAGGAGGGTTAGACTTTACTGACTAAAACCCATCCGTGTTTTACCCCTCGCGTTCCAGGGTAGCGGTTACTTCTTCGAACAATCCCGCAACCATGCTAGCTTTTAAACACTTGACCCAAGAGGCAGTCATGAAACATTACAACCTTTTTGCAGTGGCTTAAAAATGATAGTAAGTTATTTTTACAAAACTTAAAATCGACTTCTAAAACACTGCAAATTGTTTTTTTTTATCTACCGAAACGCTTGAGAACCAATACATCGAACAAAGCTCGAATACAGAACCTCCTTTTTTGAAGTTTTTCAAAAATATCCACTTAGTGCTGCTCTTCTTCAAAGATCGGCACTACATTAAGGAGCATAATGGACTACAACAAAAACTCCCAAACTACCCTAAATTGAAACTCGTCTACTTTGAGCTGTAGTTCTAAGTTGCAACTTAAATTCAAGTTAGAGTAAGCCGCCTGAGCTGCCGTAGTAAACGACATTTTAAACTTGAACCTCATAATGTAGAAGTTATAATGAGTGTTATAGTTCCTGGGGGGAGGGATTATCTTGTTAAGAGCGGGTAGGTAAAGTTGACATGTGTTTTAGGGACGTCTTTGAGAAATGTATACTAAGATCCGAATTACAACAGCTGATTCAAGACTCAACACATTACACAACACACTACTTAAATTTAGATTCAAATACCTAATAGTTCTCAATCTATATTTTTTTGGGGGATAGAATATCAAATGACTCTTCCAGCTATGGGTAGAGCAGAGGTAAGTGTCAGACTCTTACTGACTAAAACTCATCAATGTTCTTTCCTTCACCCTTTGTGTTCCGGAACCGTGGTAACGAAACCCCATCCAAATATTAGCTCAAGACAAGATCTATGTTTGATTACCGATTAGTAGGTGATATGGACCAAAAACTGGTGTAAAAAATATAACAATTTCTCGCGATTTCATTCGCGTCTAACAGAAAGTACTTCAAATATCTCAGATAAAATGTTCTATTTTTTATAGCATCATTTGAATTGTATAATTTTCTCAGAGATTTATTTTTGAAAGGAGTGTCTATGGAATTTCTTGCCGGTTCTTCACAATAACCGAGCAACTAGCACGACTTTTCATAAAAGCCTGCAAAGACCTATTTGAAATAAAAAAAATGAGTTTTGAGAATCATAAACAGTTTTCTTTTCTACCAGCAAACAAAAACTTTAGTACCCTCAGTTTTCAGCGCTCCAAGATCCTCAAAACCCACATAGGAACACTGAAACTGAAAAGCCTAAGAAGTGACACGCTTTGCTGAAACAAAAGGCGCACACCGCCGACAGTAATGGCTTCTTTTCACCCAGCATCGGATACCGTCAGCAAAAAAGTTGGAGTTAATTAAAGTTTGAAAAGTTGGTATCAATTCGCTGACACAGTTTTGCGAATCGAAGTCAAGTTTCTGTGTTAACGTGTAGGTAATTGAGTGTATTTTTTGGAGATAGCGGTTCTTCAAAATTTCAGACAGATACGTGTTTGTCGGGTGTAAGTTGTGCCAATTGATTTTCCCAGCTGAAATACACAAAAAATTAAGAATTGCCCACAATTGTTTATATTTTGAGCTGTCTGTGAAAAAATCTGCACATTTAGAAGGTCAAATAAACTAAGGGGAACCCCCAAAACGCCCGCCCTTCACTCCACCACTCACCTTTCACCACACTTCCACTTCTGTGTTTTGCTGAGAACATAAATGGCGCAACAAACTCCTCAGCATAATTGTCCCAGAAGGTCTTTGAATGGATTCCTAGGTGATCATATATCATATCACTCTTCAATGAGACAAAAAGCAATATTTTTCTTTTTTGTCGCACGCGTCTAATACTGTGACGTGGTTACCGAGTATCTAATTTTCATATTTAGAAGAACCCTTAGAGATTACATACTCTGGAAATATTTAGTCAACCTTTATATTTTAATCCAATTATTCCCTACGGGGAATATCTAAGTTCGGCTCAAATGTGATTAACTATGAATAAAATTAGTTACAGAATTCAAATTTCGAATTTTGGAATGAATGGCTAAAATTTAAACCGACCCGGTTCTAATTTAAGCACTAACTAAGTAAGGTAACTTCAAATTATTTTCTCAATTATAAATAAAATCTAGCTTCGTGCTCTTATAGATTTTTTTTACAAAATAATTTATATTATTTTTTGTTTTGCTGACGCTACATGAAAGAAAATTCACAGGTAAAATGCAAGCGTGCGTCATCCTTGCACCACATTATTTTTGCTTAAGTAAGCTATTTTAATTTGCCAACGGTACATGTAAGGACCCGGTCTTTGTAACAGCGGGAGAGCGTTTGCATAATCAATCGATTTTAAACAATGAAGAATAATGGTGGAACAAAAGATTAGCGAAAACATTACGTAGATACCTATTGCTTGTTACGGTATACAATACGTGTTATAAACAGTAATTTGTTTTACGATTTCGTGGAAGAATACTGGCAGCAAGTGCCCAGAAAAAAAAGTGGCACAATGCAAACTGCCTATTTGGGATTCACTTTATGATCATATCAATGGAATTATTTTGTAATTAATGCAACTACTGAAGGCTTACTTATAACGTGCTATTTAATTCAACAGCTATAACGTGAATCTACCATTGAACTGTTCTGCGTACAACTATAATCACGAAATGGTTATAGCGAGCAATGAATAGCTAACGAATGGAAAATCAAATTGGCAATTATGAGTATAGGGAACTCTTCAAGAAACCATTGTATTTTCCCAATTGAAATTCTACTAATATTATCAATGTGAAAATTTGTATATTTGTTACACAAACACGCGAAAATCTTCTAAACAAAATTTGGTAAAACAAATGGCACAAAGTTATTTCCTACAGTAATAAATAGGATACTTTTTAACCTGATATCTGGACTCAATTCCAACACCACTTGGACGAAATTGCATGCAAAAACTAGTAAATACAATTGGCTGATGCGCTGCGTATCGCTGGTTTGATTCCCGCACGGAACAACTAAAATTGTACCGGGTCTGGTTATTTGTGCATGTGTACTTCATGTTTGTAAGCGCACAATATACAGGACAAATGCCTAGTTCGCGGCAACGTTTTTTTTTATAATTTCTAAGCCCGCTCCCCGCTCTCAATGACACCACCGCCTCCGTCACGGGTAATTAAACTTCTTGAATTCTTGATTTATGTGTGAAAGAAAATTTTATTTCCTCCGCCCTAGCTTTTAGCTGGCGAGTGAATTAAATTCTGGTACGTGGCGGATATAAATGGAGTGTTTATGCACTACGAATATGTGAAGGAAATATTGCTGTTATTTACTGCTGTGAATGCCCTGATTCTGGCCTGTGATTTTAAGAAAAGGGTTGGCGTATAGTAGATCGGGGTAGGAGGAGTCTCGCTATGACAAAGATGGTCACCCATCCACGGATCGACTGCGCCAAGCCAGCTTAACCTTTTGATCGGTCGACCCGTGCGGCTGTTACTTAGCCACGAGCTCCCCAATGCCCTCGAAAAACATAACCCTCCTTCTGGCGCAGTCGGGTAAAAAAGGGGCATTACAATCTTATATGTTAGTAGGTATTTTCTTTTCTAAATCTTCAATATTACCTGTCAAACAAAATTATACTTTATCCTTACAAACTTAAAGTTGCTAATATATTTATGTGTTTCCATGTTATATACAGGTCGCAAGGGTAATGGCGGATGCCTTCGGTCACCACATGCCTCCTCGAGGAGGGATCCCGAACACGAATTAAATTCACTATTAATCCCTACGGGGTTATAGCTATTATGGCAATAGGACCACCAGCACCTTAGGGGTAATATTAGCCCTGTTTAACATTTTAACGGCTTGGTTTAGGGAGACTAAGACATTCACCGATAACTTTGCCCGAAGGTTACACTGTATAGTGAGGGAAGGGGGGGGGGGTGTAAAAAGGATTCTAACAATAACGAAACCACTTCACGCACCCGGAAGAAAGAAAAGAAAAGTTTTATCCGTCTCCAGGGTCCATCTATCTTCGTACAGAATTTTATCTAAAATGGTTCAGCAATATTACAGTGAAAATGTAACAAACAGAAAAAATCACAATCGCATTTAAATTATTAGTTAGGAAGGATAGGGAATATGTTTTTTAAGGTTCCATTATCAAACCGTGATGGATGCCTTTTTTAGGGATGGAAAATCATCAATTGACTCCCCCACCGGTGGGCGGCGCGGGAGGGAGTTGCAGACTCTTACTGACAAAACCCATTCATGTTCCTTCATTCGTCATTTATTTCCACACACACTAGAACACTCCGCAGCCCACGAGATATGCCTTAAGTGTTAATAATAATTACAAATTAATTATTACAAAACCGCTTATTACGTGCAAATCAAAATCTCATTAACAACCCTTTACAGAGTCAATAGTTAAATAATTAGTGCCATCATACTTAGCAAAGCGGTTGATTTAATGAGTTGAGGTAAATTGTGATTATATTGCACTTCATAGGATCCCATTGTTAGTTTAACAATGTATCTACATGCAGCCCTAACAAATATGATTGTATGTTTGTTCGACGACCTGAGTGGTTTAGTGGTCAACATGCCGGAATGCCACGCAAGAGGTCCCGGGTTCTATTCCTGGCCGGGCAGAAATTGAAATGATGAATTTTAATTTCTGTAATGGGTCTGGGTGTTACTATGTATAATATGTATGTATTTATAAAAATATATAAGTAGTATATCCGTTAAGCTAGCACCCATAACACAAGCATGCTTGCTTGCATTGCTTACTTTGGGGCTAGATGGCGCTGTGTGAAATTGTCCAAAGATATTTATCTATTGTCCAAAGATATTTGTTTCATACTCGCATTTAAATTATTAGTAGGCTAAAACAAAGAGGTATCTGTTTGTAAGTTTGTATGTAGGAGCTAATCTCCGGAACTACAAGACAGATTTCAAAAAATCTTTCTCTTATTGAAAGCTACATTATCCCTAATTGCTACAGCCTCTGTTTTTGTGTATACAACCCGGCCAACACCGTGGTAGCTTCAGCTCACGGTGTTAATGTCGGTCATAAATATTTAAATGCAAATTAATTCCTATAATCCTGTACCATCAATTCGAGACGAAACTAATTTCCTCAATTCCTTTGACTGTCGTCAAAGACGTACTTCAAACCAGTGACGTAGCTAGGATCGCGTCTGTTGCCTTACAAAGACTAGATAGTACAAAAAGAGCAAGTCTAGTCACAAAGTGGGTCTGTAGCGCTAGCGCCAATCTGTCTGCGTCCACTCCATTAGATAGGTAGCTAGACTCTATTGAGGCCTGGGAAAGAGGGAAATAGTATCTACGTTCCAATTTCAAATGAATAATCTGTATTATGTTTATATTTTCTGCGAAAGATCTAGAATTTTATTTAGTACTTGCTTTCCAGCTGCTTCGCCCGCGTGTATTTTTTTTTACACCTTGGGTTACATTATTCACGTTTTAGTAGGGATACCTAATTTGTTCTGGAAATAAATATAGCCCATGACACTTCATAACGATGTAGTTTTCTAATGGCGAAAGAATTATTAAAATCGGTCCAGTTGTCAAACAAACAAACAAATCTTTCCTCTTTATAATATTAGTATAGACTAGCTTTCGGTCAGCGGCTTCGCTTGCGTGGATTATAAGAATTCAAATAAAAAATGACAGAGTTTCATACAAATTTTGCCCCCATTTTCACCCCCTTAGGGGTCGAATTTCGGAAAATCCTTTCTTAACAGATGCCTACGTTATTTAAAGAACATACCCTCCAAGTTTCAGGTCTCTACAATCAGCGGTTTAGGCTGTGCGTTAATCCATCTGTCATTCAGGATAAAGCATTTTATTTATATAGATTTTAGACAAACTATTTGTGATAAACTGGCTGGCATTTAGGGTATATTTCATGGTTTCTGGATATTAATTTTCTACCCGATTAATACATAATTGGAACGTCATTAGTATGAAATTATCTGGCATTTGGGTTTAAACGATACTTATGCGGAGTTGATGTTATTGCCCATAAGTTTATATTTATTGTGACTGATTTAGGTCTTTTTATGACAAACTATTCTTAATACACTGACTATTTAATTTGGCATTCTGATTAACTTAATTAAAGAGACTGATTTGAATTTTAAATATTGTTTTTGATATTTTACCGTAAAGACCTAAAATTGCAGAACTTATAAAATAAATATAAATTCCCATCACTTTATTAATCGTTCGCAATATAATACAAATTAAATTAACTCCATCTGCTTATCACGAGGCACAAGTGCTACTAAAGATTCTAATAAAAACAAAGCCAATTTTCTAAGATCAAAAAAGCAAAACCCGCTGACGGTTTACAAAAAAGCGCTTCAGCGCAAATATAAAAACAGCGAAATTCTCTTTTTTCTGCCGAATCTAACAAAGGCTTTTATCAAACAAATGGTCAAGTCGCTGCAGCGACACAGTTCCAATCTGTCTCCCACTCCATTAGTTAGCAGCCGGGGCCGACGCGCCTGACAAATTAAAAGGCCCAATCTGTTCTTCGGATTGGATCAGGTGACCTGCAATGCAGGAATTTCTCGGAACGGCGATTTTGATTTTGGAATGTTTGGTGGGTGTAGACTAGGCTTTATAGAAGAGGAAATGATGTCATGAATAGGTAAATAGGAGTATACATGGTTGTTCTATCAGTGGTATAGATTGTGTGATCTTTAAAGTCCTTTTTTTTTGGATGGAAAATCATCAAATGACCTCCTCCGCCGTAGGTGGGGTGGGTGGGAGTGTCAGACTCTTACTGACTTTAACCCATCCATGTACCTTCCTTAGCCCTTTCTACTACGGGGGCCCGGTTTCTCTTTCGAACGTCCCGCAACGGCAGGGTCAGCCCGGCAGGGTCTTTAAGGCATCAGTTGGATATTTTGTCTTTAAATAAGAGGAAAAATGAATCACTAGCGGTCTGCCACGGTTTCACTCGCTTCTTAAGAGAATTATTACACGCACTCAGATAAAAAGCACCATCAAACTGTCCACAGAGTTCAAACTCAAACTCAAAAACGTTTATTGAAATTAGACTAATTAAATTAGTACTTTTTCACGTCAAAATACATTTATGACAGCACCCCAAAAACGCCCATCTTTCACCATATCGAATTTCATTAAGATCCAGTTCTGTAGTTCTGTAGTAGTATCTTTAAAATTTTAGTACAAAAAAATATTTCATTTTTATGAAAACAATTAATATAAAAAGATTAAATAATGGTCAATATAAATCCATTACCTACTGGAAGTTTCAAGCACATTATTTATACGTAGGAATATATGTATACAAAAAAAATGATACAAAATCAATTAAATAGAATTCAATTGTCTACCTACATTCTGCTGAATCGCAGTGTAATATCAATAAACGAGCCATCGTCAATACGATGGCGTTATAAAGCAGCTCACACAATGGCCGTCGCGTGCGGTGACGCGAGTCCCGTACACGTCCACTCTGCTAATTGTTATGCAAAAACAATTCACTTCGCGCACTCGCTGTGACCAATGAATATCTATTTTTCCATTGTTTTTACCTGCAAATTTGTACGCATATCTAACTTAATTTAAAATAGACTGGTCTCCATACCACTTCCCCAGAAAGTCGGGCTGTGCTGGTGCAGCTGCTGCAGCCACAGAAAACTTTAAACGGCGCCAATCTTCATCATATAGTGAATCAACTTAGTAACTTTTACTTTACTTAAAAGAAATTCTAACTAATATTATGAATACGAAAAATGTTTGTTACGCTTTCACGATAAAACGGCTATAGTAATTTAGGTGATTTTGGTACGGAGATAGAGGGGACCCAGGAGACGGCTATAGACTTCTTATCCAGTAGTTGCTTCAGGATAAATGATAAGAAAATGTATCATCTACCTTTGCACATGAAATCGATAAAATTTGACTAAAGCTTACAGAAATAAATAGTACCTATCGGCATGATAGTTGGAAATCAGTTTATTTGTATACAACATGGTGAACAATTTGTTGGGGATCAAATGGGGCCAAGCAGGCTTAGGGCTGCCTAGCATTGGTGTCCGGAAAACTTATTGTATGCAACTTGTTGCTTTTTTGTTTGCCACACCATGGAACAAATGGTGGAACGTATTTATTTTGCTTTTGTATAATATTATGTATAATGGCCGCGATTCTCTTGACACCATCTAAATTAAATTTAGTCTATAATTCTCTCTTTCCATCAACAAATATAAGAAAGGGATAGCAAACTTTTAACACCTGTCAAATTAGCAAAAAATAGTTTTCCATACAAAATTAAACATCACGACGTAACATCTCGACTAAATTAACAAACCTGTACGAACAAAATGTCATCTGTCATTTAATTTGACAGCACTGAATTACTTGCTATCCTCTTCTTGTATTTTGCAATAGAAAAAGAGCATGATATTTTAAAATTAGTTTAGTCGTGTGTAAGTCAGAATCGGCACCAATAACTAGCTTTCCGCCAGCGGCTTTGCCCGCGTGGCCTGTATGTATTCAAATTAAAAGTGACAGAGTTTCATATAAACTTTGCCCCCCTTTTTCACCCTCTCAGAGGTAGAATTTCGGAAAATTCTTTTTTATTGAATGCCTACATCATACAAAGAACACAGCCTCCAAGTTTGAAGCCTCTACGATCAGTGGTTTAGGTTTTTAACTTGAATGCGTATAGCGCACGCGGGTGAAGCTGCTAGCGATAAACTAGTCAATATATAAGGGTTGTACCCCAGCAGTTTACAGTCTACGTTGATGGATCAGTCAGTCAGGACAAGTACTCATATTTATATGTAAAATAACACTGATGACAAACTTATTTGTCTCATGCAAGAATCGAGCCTGCGATACCTTGAACCGCCGATTTTGCCGCTTGACCTTGTAGTGCCGAAATTTCCGTCTTCTGACAACCCTTAACCCCGTTCCGGGCCGTTTTCCACCGTATTGGGTGCGCAATGAAAATATTGCCGGAGCCCTTTTTTGACTTTCAAATTGAATCGGCCGAAGCACGACTTAGGAATCAATTTGATACTTTATTTGTGATCCTCTTCCTTATGATGTAAGGATTTGGGTTCGATTACTCGCTAACCGATGGGGGAGATTGTTTTATTTACATTTTAGGTCGATTCTCCCCTCGTACTTAATTCGGTTTTAAATGAGCTGTGATTTTCATCTTAAATATTATTTTATTTATGTTTGTGTGCCAAAATTAAGTCCGTCAAGTTATTAGCTCCGCCATTGTACATTTTTTGTGTGCAAAAAGTGTACCATAACGAATGGCGGAACTAAATTAAAAAAAAAAAACATTGGGTAACAAACACCCAGACATAGAAACTTTGATATATTGAGTAAATACAAGATTAACGAACGCGTTAATATTGAAACTAATTGTTATTTTAATGATACAATTTATCAACATAATTGGTTGATAAATGTTTGATTGTTAATTGATACTACAGCGTCGGGTTAGTTGCTTTATTTAGCCTGAGGATATTTATTATATTATTTAATGCTTTACATTAATAATGTTTTTAATATCAATGAAGTTACCATGTATGCGTTATTATAGGTATATATTCTATGTATATATACATCAAGTTATGCCACAAAATCATTTTTGTTACTGTTTCTGTCTAGTGGTAGCAAACGCGACTTCTGTAAACAGGGTTTTGGGTTCGATTCCCGGATCGGGCCAAAATCCAGCTCAGAGTCAATCAGTTGACAGTATTATACCCTCGTGTCTGGGAGGGTAAGTTAAGCCGTCGTCCACGGCCGCTACATTGATAGCAGTCGTTGTTACAATTCCAAGTCAGAGACCGTCAGGCGGATTTGAGAAAACTCTGACACTATGGCTTATTAGGTTAATTAGACTACAGCGCGAAACGAAGATAAAGTTTTTTGTTTTTAGGTACTGTATTTTTATGTGCACAAAAATACAGCCATGTTTAGTCGCAGCAAGATTAAACATAGCCTTTATCACTCAAGGATAGTGAAACTTTTGTGTAATGATATGTAGAAAACTATAACATACTAGTTACAAAAATGAAACCATAGATACGAAAAAGACGGGCTGCGGTATGTTCGAAAGAGTTACCGTGGATGGCCCAAAAACATAAAATTCAAAGTCAAAAGTCAACAACTGCAACTAATTTGACCTTTCATAAGTGCTTTATTTGTAGGCCTATGTGGAATAAAAAAAATATCTTTTGACTACCGTGGCCTGAAACAAAAAGCACGAAAGAATGAACATGGATGGGTTTTTATTAGTAGGCAAGAATCTAACATTTCCTTGATGATTATTTGATGATTTTCCATCACTACAAATATAAAAGACTCGAAAAAGATCACGATACGAAGTATTTTTTATAAGTTTAGAATATTAACCGAAAAGTAGATAATACATATAATAAATCCATAAAGGCTTGTATAAATTCATAAAAATATAACCGGATTATCTTCCAAAACTCTCAATTGAAATTCATAGATTCATATCAAAACAGGGTTTTATATTCATATCGTCAGTAACGTTGGGTTTATGAATACTCTAATCAAAGGTCCCGCGGTCAATCTCTGTTTGATTTCTATTTCACGGAAATTGGATCGTTAATGTAGCTTATTTTCTATGAAATATAGTCTACACGTGCCGTTTTCTACTTATTTAATGGAATTACTAACATTCCCTTTTTTCGCATGAGAAATCATCAAATGACCCGATCCCACCTCCCGCCCAATCCTGTGGATGGGGCGGGAGGGAGTGTCAGACTCTTAGTGACTAAAACCCATCCATGTTCCTTCTTCAGCACTTTATATACCGGGGGCGCGGTAGCTTTTTCGAAAATCCCGCAGCTCCGGTAGGGGCCAACATTCCTATCGTTCACCTTGAAAAAATCGAACTAAGTTAAGTACGCTTAATTCGGTAGGTTTTTAGTGATGGGAAATCTTTAAATGACTCTTCTCGCTCAGCCTACAACGGTCAAGCTTGTCACGTGTCAGACTTGCTAACTAAAATCCATTCATGTTCCTTCCTTCGCCCTTTGAGGGCCGCGGTAATCTTTCGAACGACCATGCAGCCCCGGCAGGCCCTGGAGCCATACCACCACGTGTTTTTGCAATCACTGTTCAGTGCTCATGTGTAAAAGCGAGACATAGCCGCTAACGTCGTATAGCTCCATATTTTTTTACAACGAAATCATTCTTGATTTGGCACGTCACGTCATTGTAAGGCCCCTGGACGACTTACCAATATGTTATTTCCATTTCTAAAAATATCGAAATTATTTAAAAACCTGATTATACATTTTTATAATGGCAATAGAATATATTGCCATTTTACTATACCAACCTGTAATGATTATAACATGCTATTTTAATACATTCTAAACGTTATCATAATGACCCAGTGAATATGTCCCATCGCAGACGTGACTCGAATAATGAATCAATCGATTCAAATCGAGACAAACGCTTCGCTGAGCGGAACCGATTCAATTATGCATGATATTATGTGACGGGTGTACCTATAGTGTGTCGCTGTGATGCGGCTAAATTAAACCCGTGTTCTATTGATCTATGAGATGCTATACTTATCTGTAGAAAGGATTTTCACAGATAATAACTAAAAATAAGATTGTGGGTGGAGAATTGGAAAAGGGATCGATTCCCGGGTCGGTATTTTCCGTGTGATTTTTCAGTAGCAGATTTGATTTTGAGCTTATTTCCTATTAGTGGCAATGATTATACTACGTACTTAGCTAAATACGTCAGACTTGATGGCAGTTGATAGGGAAATGGACAAGCGGAAGACGTACCTAACAAGGAAAATAATTTCATAATCTGGAGTACGCTAAACAAACATTTAACCATAGTTTTCCAAAATAAGAAAACTTAGGTGAAAAATCCTAACTTAATCATTATTATAAATCTGAAAGTGAGTTTGTTTTTTACGCATATACGCTCGAACGGCTAGACCGCTTTTGAGAAATTGGGATCGATAGGACCCTAAAGATGGTTGTAGGCTTATTTTTATCCTGACGCGTTAAATAGTTCTCACAAAACGCGGGCAAAACCACGGGAAACAGCTAGTGATGATATAAAATAAAAAAATCTACTGAACAATTAATATTACTTTACAAAACCGAAGAAGAATTAAAAGCCTCAGGTGTCCAAGAAAATGATTAATGAGCTAAACCTAATTGAATGAAGATAAAAAATAGCGCTTTACCTAGAACAGTTCATCATTACCTACTACGGACACTTTAGCGAAGAGAAATTTATTTTACAATGAGAACTTTTCTCAAGAATTTTATAAATTACTAGCTCTCCGCCAGCGGTTTCGCACGCGTGGGCTACACGAATTCATAATAAAAAGTACCGCTCGACCGATTTTGTGCAAACTTCACATAAACCATCTACTAAATAGTCCGAACAAAGCCTAAACATTTGGTTTGGATAGGTGAGCCCGTTCTTGAGTTATAAAATTACAACGAAAAGTGGCATTGATTTTTATATATATTGATGAAAGAACGAAAAAATTTGTTAGAATATAGTACAACAGGTGTAAAAAGTATTATAAAATATCAGTATTCTACCGAATCGGTGTACAAATATTTTTATGGTTAACTTAATTACATAATGTTTTAATGTCTATTATATTATAACAATGATTTATCCTCGAGTAAGTCATTGGTAGAATTGTAGCATTTATTAATTAAGAGATCCAATAATTTTCTTTAGAATAATACATTTATTCTAAGTAAGTAACTAAGTTTTTTTTTAATATTATTTGGTAAGTTATTATAAATTCTAATAGCCATACAAAATTATTTTTTACTAAATATGATGAAAGTCTGTTAGATATTTCAGACAATTAAATACACAGACAATCGATTTTACTCGATTACTGTTGAGAGGAAAGGTGAATCTCACAGGCTACGTTTCTTGTATGTTAGTATATTTGTTTCTTCTCATAGGGTAAACTACTGTTGTCCTTGGATTAGACTTTTCTAAGAAAGTGTTGATTAGTTCAAAATGTAGGTACTCAATTTGTCGCAGATAGTAATCGCTAATTTAAGCATTAGCAGGAAATGATTGGTGAACTTATGTAAAATTTTAGAATCCTTTTGGTATTTAACTCATGTGTACCCTCAAAGAAACCTTGGTAGTATACGAGGAAAACTACCATTCAATTACTACTAAAACAAATCAACTTGCACTTTCCTCATCACGAACATGGCGGAAAAAATTCCATACTCCATCTACCTCAAGGGACATAGCGTTAAATTTAAAGGCTGTGTGACGTCATAGGCTAACTCGTAAGGTTACCAAAAAGGAAGTGTTTACCTAGAGAACCTTCGAGAAGATCACAACTTTGACGCGAAATTTAAAACGCAGTTGTCTAAGATCGTGATTAATGATATCTTTTTAAAAGGTATTGTGTTGTGAAATCCTTATCCTTACTAATATTATAAATGCGAAGGTAACTCTGTCTGTCTGTCTGTTACGCTTTCACGCCAATACTACTGGACCGATATAAATGAAATTTGGTACAGAGATAGAATAGACCCTGAGGAACAACATAGGCTACTTTTTACCCGGGTGCGCTAAGTAGTTCCCTCGGGACGCGGGTGAAACCGCGGGAAACAGCTAGTTTAGTATAAGCCAATAGAAAATTACTGGATTAATGATTGATGTATCATAATAATGTTTTATGAAAGTTTAATAAACTTGTTTTAAAATACAGCTGTTTATACTATTAATATTATAAATTCGAAAATACCATTTGTAAAAGACATAATAATATTACGTTCCTATAAAACAACAAAAAAATGGTGCTCGTGGCTAAGTAACAGCCGCACGGTTCGACCGATCAAAGGTTAAGCTGCGCTTGGCGCGGTCGGTCCGTGGATGGGTGACCATCTATGTCATAGCGAGACTCCTCCGTGCCTCGGAAAGCACGTTAAGCTGTTGGTCCCGGTTGTCATTTGTACATCTTTGACAGTCGTTACGGGTAATCAGAAGCCAGAAAGTCTGACAACCAGTCTTACCAAGGGGTACCGTGTAACCCGATAACTGGGTTGTGGAGGTCAGATAGGCAGTCGCTCCATGTAAAACAGACTGGAAGCCGACCCCAACACAGTTGGGAAAAGGCTAGGCAGATGATGATGAAAACAACAAAAAATAGCAATAATTTCAAATGATTGTGCGTTTAAATTCAATTTATAATTAGACAATTGTATCACACTCAAAATAGAACCACAAAACTGACAATGAAATATGAAATTATGATTTCAAATGTAATTATACGTCGACACTAATTAATTACTTCTATGCCACTGTTAGTCGCGTAATTGTATGACTGTGATGACGTCATCAGTACCCCTAATAACAAGTCCGGGAACATTGTTCACGACCGCGTGCAAAATTGCAATAAATCAAGGGAAAATGTATGCAAATTGTAAACGTCGAGCAATCGCCTCCAATTTAGCTCCCCATCGTCCAATGGAGAGTGATTTGAAACTATTTTTTACAATTGCTTCTATATAATACTAGTACATGATGTTATTTCTATAATTACATTAGCTACTTGTAAACACTAGAAAATAAACACTGTAGGTACTCAAGGTTTAAATGTCTTATTTCTTGTTTTTTCAAATGGCAATGAAGTTTAAAAAGTTAACGAAAATAATATATTTACAGTAAGAACAAAAAAAAAAAAAACTTAAATATTCTTAAAAAAATCTAACTGCAACATGGCGTCAAAAAATTCTTCCTGGCAGGCTGGCAGCATTGCCACGTTGGATGGCAATGCTTAGTCTTTGGCCAAGGTAAAAGCCAGCCTTTCGGTCATGGGAAGTGTCAACAAGCCGCAATGTCTTATTGATCCTTATGAGATCTTTTCGATTAAAATGGTTAAATTTTACATAAGAACGTGAAATTTTATGACTTTAATCGATTAATGCATCGACAAAGAAAAAGGTGCTGGTTTAGATAAATTTTGCATCAAGCCAAAAGCTATTCCCGAAAATTATTTTTTGATTCTTTTTACTTGGATACATGATGAACCAGTGAAACCTAGTACCTGTTATAAAACTAGCCTCGTACGAGTGCGCGGGTTCGGAACTGGCAAGTACCAATGTGACTTTTCTTAAGTCATATGTACTTTCAAAGTATATCTTAGACGTCACTGACTAACGGTGAGGGAAAACATCGTAAGGAAATCTGGACATAAAAAAAGTCTGAAATCGCCAATCCGCCTTGAGCAAGCGTGGTAATCAATTCTCATGCCTTCTCTGTATAAGAAGAGGTCTGTGCCCAGCAGTAGGACAATAATTATAGGCTGATGATGATGATGATCCGAGAAAAAGACTAATAAATTTTACTTAAAACTTCATTAATATTTAACCTTTAATGCGAGGCAAGTCATAGATGAAGCTACTCCCGAAATATGCCAATAAAGTTACAGGGAGTTTATTGACTATTCTGAATAAAAGCACTTCCTTAACCGATCACTCTGGGCAAATATATAAATGGCTCAATATAACTCCGAGTTTTCCTATTGATGTTAGCTCGTTATGAAATGTTACGAACATTTAGAAGTACCTACCAATTAAAATAAATGAACAGGGGATTTTTGATGTTGTTTGATGGCTTACAAGGCTGTAGTTTACATGAAAATAAATGATCACAGCAACCTGTAGACGTCTCCAAATTTAGAATAATATCTTGGAACGAATATAGGCTTCTTTTTTACGTTGGCACTTATTAGTCGTTCTCTAAAAACCTAGTGAAACTTAGCAAAAATCTGTACTTATAATAAATCTGTAGAGAGGTCAATTCTGTACATGAAATATATTTCCAAAATAACTATCAGGGGGTGATTAGGGATCGATACTGATGCCAAAAATGCAATCAGTAAAATTTTTGTCTGTCTGTCTGTATAAACTCTATAGAAACAAAAACTACTCGACGGATTTTAACGAAACTTGGTACAATTATTTTTCATACTCCTGAGCTGGTTATAGTATTCTTTTCATCACGCTACAATCAATAGGAGCAGAGCAGTGAAGGGAAATGTTGTCATTTTATTTAAACGCGCTAATCTCAGGAACCGCTGGTCCTATTTGAAAATTTATTTCAGTGTTAGATAGTCCATTTATCGAGGAAGGCTATATATCATCACGCTAAGACCAATAACAGCGGAGCACCACTATTCCACGCGGACGAAGTCGCTGGCGGAAAGCTAGTAGTAAATAAAAGAGGCAGCCATACTTTTATGTGCCCACATAATTAAATTTATTTGTTTCTAAAGAATAGTTGTTCATTACTTCAAAATTGGATGTTATTTTTGTGAAATGTTCATTATAAATTATTAATCAAAAACATAAAAGAAACTAAAATAGTATATTAGTACCTTTGTTCAAATCAAAACCTTCCATATGATACCTAATCCACACACTTTGAAATTTAAAACCCCCACTTCGCCACTTATTTCATGAAAAATTATATTTTCAACATTTTATCAATCATTTATGTATCCGATAGTATTAGTAGTTCCTGAAATAATCAGCCGTGACAGTCAGTTAGACAGACCCATGAAAGAAAGTGAAACCATAAGGGTTATTTTCTACCATATTTGGTACGGAAAAACCCTAAAAAAAACATAACATTTCAATCGGCGAAACCTCCTAATACAATTAAAAGTTGTTGATCAAACACACGGCATAACAACCCAGATATATTAGCCCCAAATGGATTCATCATGAAATTAGGAGCGCCGGAATCAAAATAAAAAACACAATCGTATCTCGCAGAGTTTTCCAATTTGTTACGAAAAAAAAGCTTCGCAATGATAAAAGCCATTTTGGGATAATTTCATCGCAAACAGCCCCTGTTCATTAAAAGTATTGAACCTCGTAACATAGGAATACGAAATCGTGTCGTATTCCTATAGATACTTCATTTCGTATGTCATAAGTGGATCTTTTTAGTGAAAGAACGTAAAGATATTCTTACTGATATAAATGTTAAAGTAACTCTGTTTGTCTGTTGTTTGCATGGGAAAATAACTGAACCGATTGAGATGTAATTTAGGTGTGGAGATAGCTTGATCCCTGGGGAAGGACATGAACATACATTAACCAGATGGCAAATCTTCATCAAAAATCTATTAATACTATCTGGCTTCGGAGTCAAACCCAGGCTTTTGTTACCAGAACTCGTGCTTGCAGGCACAACCAATGAAGCAGTCGTGTTATATTAAACTAGCTTTCTGGGCCATACGAATTCAAATTAAAAATGACAGAGAGATCTTCAGCGAGGTAGTCGAAAAACACACATTGAAATTAAGAACGTTCCCAAGCAAATGAAAGAAACTAAAGAAGACCTTATTAACATGATAGAATGTTTAACTAAGACTATAAATAGTGATATCGCGAAGTCGGATATACGTGATATTTATAGAATTAAGGGGAAAAAGCAGGGTACGACTAATACCCCTATAATAGTGGAACTATCCTCAACGATACTAAAGACCGAGGTCCTTAAGATGTGTAAGTCTTTTAACACTAAGCATAAAGTGAAGCTCTGCGCTAAACATCTAGGCTTCAAAAGTAGCGAAGACACCCCTATATTCGTATCCGAACAGCTTACTGCAAAAGGCTCAAGACTACATTTCCTTGCACGCGACCTCGCTAAGTCAAAGGGATATAAGTACTGCTGGACTGCCTATGGTAAAGTGTATGTTAAGAAACATGACGAATCACCTACACACGTAATTAGAAGTGAGTCCCAAATACAAAGCCTTATGCAAGAAGCGTGACTATTATTATGATTTTTATACTTTTTGTTTTTACTGATTATTTTACTATGCTCTTTGAACTTTTTTAAAAATTTTAGTAACACTAAGTCTCCCAGTTTGCACATACTCGAATTATATACACATAACAATTATACAATTAAACATACCCTTACGTACACTCTCACACAAACAATATGCATACTTGCAAACTTACATAAACTGCACACTCATTTACACCGTAAATACTGTCTACACAAAAACAAAACAAATGTTGAAATATTAAATTATTTGATCTATGATTCCTTATGTACACTAGAAACTCAAAAAAACACATGCATACCTAACTCATATTACATACTCTTATCGTCTTGTCTAAGCTATATTTCCCATGTAAGTATACACAGCATTGCAATTCTCACAATTTCTAATAATTATGTACTTTTCTTTATCAAAATACTTATTGACGAAGGTCGAGCAAAATATATTTACGTAAATAATATGGAATTGAAACTCAGACTGGTAAATTACCAATATTATGGATAGCACACATACAACAATGCAAGAAATAGACGGTATAGTTATAGCGCAATCAAAAGAATTTCCAATTGATGATTTTTTAAAACAATGTTATGTACATAAATCTGATTTTACAATAATATCACAGAATATTAGAAGTATATATAGTAATTTGGATGATTTACTAATCACTCTAACTCAACTAAAGTTTAGTGTAGACCTATTGATCTTAAATGAATGTAGGCTAGACGTAAATAAACCTACCCCTGAAATTAAAAACTACTGCAGTTTTACCACAAGTAACCATATAAACCAGTGCGATGGCGTAGCAGTATATATCAAGCGTGAGCACAAAGTTAGTGTTAAAGAAATAATATTAACCCATGCTTCATGCTTGCAAATAAAAATGCCTAATCTTGTTGTCCTTGCTATTTATCGATCCCCTTCAACTAATAATGCTGTCAATTTTATAGACTCTCTTAATAATCACCTAGACTCACTTAAATCATATAAAAATATTGTAATAACTGGCGATATAAATATTAACATAATTTATAAACCTACTGAACAAACAAATGAGCGGACAAACAGATTAAACTACCTAAATATGCTTGCAATGCATGGCTTGTTACCGGGACATTCCTTACCAACTAGAGGTGATAAGGAACAATTATTAAAGGCAAAAAAGAATACGAAACAGATATGGAATACTATTAACAATATAACTAATCGCAAACCAAAGAAAAAATTTAATTCAGAACTATTGAAATTAAAGACCACCCCTCATGCTTCAGTAGACCACATAAATGATTACTTTTCTAATATTGGAAAAACCCTGGCTGAAAACATTACTTCCGCAAACCGATCACAAGTTCAACACGATTCTGTTCAAATAATAAACTCACAAGCTTCCTCCTTCGTGCTTCTTGAAACAGATCCTAGAGAAGTCTACAACGTGCTAATGGGTCTCAAATCTGAAAGCGCTCCGGGCTGGGATAATATAACAACATTTTTTCTAAAAACTGCCCATGAATTAGTAGTTCCCTTAATTTCACATCTTGCTAACTTGTGCTTTAGCCAAGGGAAATTCCCACCAGCTCTGAAGCAAGCCATAATTACTCCTGTGCACAAGGGTGGAGACAGAGATGACGTTAATAACTACAGACCTATCTCTGTCCTACCTGCAATATCTAAAATTGTTGAAAAGTTAATTAACTCAAGACTAACCAAATACTTTAATAAATATAATATTATTTCACAAGCTCAATACGGTTTTAGACAAAAATTATCAACGGAAGATGCAGTGACAGCATTAACCACTCATATTGTTAATCTAGTGGACTCGGGAAAAAGATGTTTAACAGTATTTCTTGATTTAAAAAAAGCTTTCGATACCGTTTCTGTCCCAATTCTTGTGCGTAGTCTAGAAGAGATAGGAATAAGAGGAAACCCGTTAGCATTACTAATAGATTATCTACAGTGTCGTAGGCAAAAGGTTAAGGTAGGTGAGTATATTAGTAAGGAGTCATACGTGACCTACGGCGTCCCGCAGGGCAGCGTACTGGGCCCAACTCTATTCTTAATATATATAAACCATCTCTGCAATATGACGCCAGAAAATGGTCGCGTCTTCTCTTATGCCGACGATACAGCTATTGCTTTTTCTGGTGACACATGGGAATCCGTGTATCAATCTGCTGAAAAGGGTCTCTACGAAATTGCTAACTGGCTAAACTCACATCTTCTTACACTGAATATTTCTAAAACAAAATATATCGCATTCACAAACTACAAAAACACTCAACCCGGACCTAATGCAACTGTCAAAATCCACACTTGTCATGATATATCTAGCACGAATTGTTCTTGTAAAAATATTGAAAAAGTGACCCATATAAGGTACTTAGGAATAATGATAGATCAGCGGTTATCCTGGCATACTCATATAGATATGGTCATGGCTCGTACGAGAAAATTAATCTGGATGTTTAAGAACCTAAGACATGTGACAACTAAAAAAATGTTAACAGAAATCTATGTCTCTCTGGCTCAATCAATTTTGACCTACTGCATACCTGTGTGGGGCGGTGCGACAAAAACGAAATTTATTGAGCTAGAGAGAGCACAGAGATCTCTTATCAAGGTCATGTTTACCAAACCGTACAGATTCCCAACAAATGAGTTATACTCCATTAGCGGTATTCTATCTGTCAGAAAACTATACATACTCCATACTGTCTTAAAATTACACAAAGCCCTACCCTATGACCCTCACATTCAGGAAAGAAGAAGAAAATACCGTGTTGCACCTGTAAAATTTGTTAAAACTACTTATGCCAAAAGACAGTTCAATTCAAATTCCGCTGTTCTATATAATAAAATTAATAAAATAATTAACATTTACCCCATGACTACCAAAGACTGCAAAAAGGCAATAATTCAATGGCTAAAGCTGAAGACTTACAAAGACATTGAACTATTGCTGCAATCATCTTTAATATGAGTTTAAAAATACGCACACACACACACACACACACACACGCATACACACAAACATACACACTCACACACACACTACTTTAGGACAAATGTCAAAGTTATTTTGGACAAATGTCAAAGTTATTTTGTTTTAAATTAAGTTATATTTTGTTTTGTTTAATTTTACTTTTAGATTTTACTTTTAATTTCTTGTTTTAAAATTCTAGCTCATTTTTGTACACCACTTTTACCATTTTATAATTTGTTATTGAAGAGGGGGACCTCCTAGCACAGGTATATCTATTACTTAAAAGGAGGTCCATATGTAAGATTTACTGTAAAAGTTGTACAAGTTTCTGCAATAAACCTTTTTATTTTTTTTTATTTTATTTTATTTTTATAGAGTTTCATACAAACTTCGCCCCCCTGTTTCACCCCTTTAGGGGTAGAATTTCGGAAAATCCTGATTACTCAAAGAACAAACTCTTCAAGTTTCAGTTCTCTACGACCAGCGGTTTATGTAGGATGTGCGCTGATCTATCAGTCATTCAGGACAAATCATTTTATATGTATAGATAGAGTATTTAATATTATAAAACGCCAACCTATTAAAATAATAAGATAACTATAGCGAGCTATTTCTTCAGGTATAATGATTCATTTAAATAAATACCTTTCAAATGTAAAATTGTTTCTGAATTTATTCATACGAACGAAACTAACAAAATCCAATTACTTGTTTCAATACTTTGCTCGTCATTCACACACGTGAACCGCTAGACGTGTTTGACCGCATAATTACACGTCGGGCGACCATTTTGTTTTTCATGTAGATGAATAAAGAACTAGCCGTTTCCCGCGCTTTCACTCTTATCCTGAAGGAACTATTCCGCGCACATAAAAAGTCCTATCCTATATGTTAAATTAGGTTATAAGCTATGTGGGTACCAAATTTCTTCTAAATCCATTTAGTGGTTTTTGCGTGAAACAGGAATAAATATACAAAATAATATATACATATATTACTTATAATATTAGTAAAAAAAATTAAGAATTGAAAAGGTAACATTCAGCTAAAGAGAAAAATAACGGTAAATAATAATTATTGTCACAAAAAATAGACAATGGAGGCCAGCACAGAGCTCAATAGTTTTTTATTTTCAACTTTATATCAACGAGCATATTGTTGATATTTCTTTGGTTGTTGCCAGGTAATGAAACTCGTCAAATTTAGTTTTCAGTAACTTTTTCACGTCAGATACAATATTTCCAAACTGGGGCACAGAAACTATTTTGACTGTGGAATTAAACGTCAACTGCCATTATGTCAATTTGACACAAACATAACAACATGCCTTTATTTGCCGAAAAGTCATTTATGTTAAAAAGTGCTATTATAGCTGTACCGATTGATTTTACGAAAAATATAAACAAAATCATAAACTATTTTGTTCTAAATTTATTTGACTAAATAGTCAAATAATGATGAATGTTGATGTTTAGAGCATGAAATTGCTACGAATACGCCATTTTGTTAATTTCTGTGGCAGAATTACAACAAAATAGGTTACGATTTTTTTTTCATTTGTCATAAATCAATTAGTACTATAAATTTAGTAATTTCAATTTAAATGATGACCTATTAATGAAATGAAGAAATCAATAACACCCTGTCCTTCCTAGAAATCGAACCAATCCTTTGCTCAGCACAGAAGAAAATTATGCAGAACAGAACATATTATTACTAAAAATATTGTATCACTCATAAACAAAATCACAAGTTAATTATCTTCTTTACGCTAACATAATATTAATATAAACAGCGAAAATATCAATAGTAATACAAACGCAGACTTTTCCCGCCATGTGCCGCCAGACGCCATATTCCCGCGTAATTAAACGTCAAGCAGCCATTTTGCGTATAAACATGCATGAGGGAATCGACGCGTGGTGTTCGCCTCGAAATATTTTAACGCCTTTTTATATTTATTCGTGAATGTGAATCGAATATTAATTCAGGATCCCTTTGAAGCTTATGATGTGAGATCGAATTATGAATGAACAAAAATTGGCTTCTAGAATTTTCTATTTAGGTTTGATTTCACAAAGAAAGGTCGACAAGGACTTGTTTAGTTAGGTTAAGGACCATTTTTTTGTACAATTTTATTCGAATAATACAATGTTTGTGCCTTGAATTTGTAGATTGTATTTTTTGTTTTCTCCTTTTGTATTTTCAGCTCTAGTTTATTGGCTTTCAAATAAACGGCATATCTGCAAGTTGAAATTGAAATATAATTGGATAGAATGGGATTTGATATTGTAGATTGTACGTACATATATTTATCAAAGAAAAGAAATCTCAAATATAAAAAAAACAGACCACAAAATGCAAATTTAACATCGCAAAAAACCTATTTGTTTTAAAATTACAAAAAGGCGAAAAATTATCAGACTAATTGTAACACTATCTAAGCCACTTGGAATCTTCCATATCCCACATACGACTATTGTTCTGACATTTTTAACATTTTCACCTCATAGTTTGTGGCCAACGACTTCTAATAAGAACACTGACATAATCACAATGCAAAAACAATGGCCCAAATGAATCACTGTCTACGAATTCGGTCACGCATGTTGCCACTAACATCGGCACCTGGTGCCAACTAACGCCATAATTGACTGCCAAGGAGATGTGCACCATGCATAATACATGCCAACCATTGCACGTCACAGTGATTGGGGCTATTGTAGAACTTCGTCATGCGATGATTGTGCGACCGTTGTGTGTTACAGTTGCGTGAAGTTTCAAGCAATGGCGGTGGGTTTGATATTGTAAGGATTGATTGCAGGTATTTTAAATAAAACATACAAAATTGTAGAAAAATGGAAATCATTAACAGGAAACAACAGTTAATTACTTTGATTGAACAAAATGATTTAAAATCATGTTACATTCTCAATTTAAAATGTAACCATTAACATTTATAATTGTGATAAGTGTTATTGCAATAATGGACCATTTCAATAAACTGCATAGTAACAATCTCAATTACAATAATTTTAATAACATCCCAGTGAATATTTTTTTTCATTGCTTAATAACTCAATAATGAGGCGGGAATAAAAGTTAATAAAATGAAAAAACTATTTCAGTTTGCAACAACCATCCACTAATCGCTATTTACATAATAAAGACAATATACAATTCTGCCCTCGGCGCCTTAATTACGTCAGCCAACTGGCAATACAGTCCTTTTAGGCGGTGATTACACGAGCCGACCCATTATGCTCGCAATCAGCCGAATATTCACCAATTAGCGAAGCAAAAGAAAGCGGTTTACCCCATATTCATGAATATTGGTAATACTGAATATTTTGTATTAAGTAAACGGTTCTAACGAGTTCAAATTACGTACGCACAATGACAGGTCCTAATCGTCGTGTTACACAACCAATGATCGTCGGTTAGGAGGCCAATGTCGCGGTCCACTCGCCCAGAATATCGATCATGGCGAAGAGATGACACATCCGGTGATCGCGGAAACTTTGGAAAAAAAACCGGCCAAGTGCGAGTCGGACTCGCGCACCGAGGGTTCCGACCATTGCAAAGAAAAAATACGCAATAAAGTCGCAATTATCTTGTTTTTTTCCGACCGCGTAATTAAGTTTGTTTGTAGAGGAAAATTGCTGATTACTTAAAAACTACCTGCTAGATCTCGTTCAAACCAATTTTCAATGGAAGTTTGCATGGTAATCTACATCATGTATTTTTTTTAGTTTTATCATTCTCTTTTTTTAGAAGTTACAGGGGGGGGGACACAAATTTTACCACTTTGGAAGTGCCTCTCGCGCAAACTATTCAGTTTAGAAAAAAATGATATTAGAAACCTCAATATAATTTTTGAAGACCTATCCATAGATACCCCACACGTATGGGTTTGACGAAAAAAAAAATTTTGAGTTTCAGTTCTAAGTATGGGGACCCCCAAAATTTATTGCTTTTTTTCTATTTTTGTGTCAAAATCTTAAAGCGGTTCACAGAATACATCTACGTACCAAATTTCAACAGTATAGTTCTTATAGTTTCTGAAAAAAATGGCTGTGACATACGGACGGACAGACAGACAGACAGACAGACAGACAGACAGACATGACGAATCTATAAGGGTTCCGTTTTTGCCATTTGGCTACGGAACCCTAAAAAGGGAAATGTATATAAGCGGGGCGCGGTGTGAACACAGCATCATTCGTCTTCAATCAGTCGAAGGAATCAGTTCAACATGAAATCATTTGTGTGTGTACTCCTGCTCGTCGCCGTGGTGGTAGCCGAACCTCCTTACAGAAGGTTCCAGCGACAAGAAGAAGAAGCGCCTTACGCTCCAGCTGGCTTCAGACCTACAAAAGAATTCAATTTGCCAACTCGCCAGGAAGTGCTTCCACCGAATCCTCCATCAACTTCATACGGTGTTCCTGACGACAGCTACGGTGCTCCATTGAACACTTACTCGGCTCCTCAAACAGAGTACGGTGTTCCAGAAAAAGAATACGGTGTCCCAGAAAACAATGAAGATGACAAGGGGGAAGAAGTTGAAGCTGAACAAAAGGAGGAGCTTAAAGAAGAGAAAGCTGAGAAGGAAAATCTTGAAGAAGCGCCAAAGAAAGATGCTGAAGTAGTGAGTGCTCAGGGTGTGTACTACGTGCTGCTGCCTGGTTCTCAGCTCCAGAGAGTGCAGTTCCAGACTGAAAACGACCAAAGGAAGATGGCGTATACTGCCCGTCTTCAATACAGGGATGAAGACCGCGCCCCAGTGTACGTCTACACAGCAGTGCCCCAATACCAATCCGCGGCTTACGTTCAATTATTCTAATTTCAAACCCTTTCAACCAATGTTACCCCAAACGGATGCAATTTAGATTTGCGAGGATTATACCAGATCCGATATACAGATACGGGAAATACCGTTTTTCAAACGAATTTATTGTTCAATGTCGTAGCCCGATGTTAATGCTGAATCGTTTCCAATGCGGCAATAACCACCAAGTATATTTTTATGTAATTTATTCGGGACGTTGTAAATAAATGTCTTTGTTTTACATAATGAAATGTGTTTTGACTATTTTATGTGTGGTGGAGGTTGGCGTGGCTGAGCTATATGTTTTTCAGGTAAAATCCGATCTATTTGTAAAAGCACTACTTGTTTAAAACTACAAGTTGGTTTGTATTATCAGTTTCATTGCTTTTATATCAATTCTAACTTTAAATAACAATTTAATAGACAACAATGATATTGTTATTCCAAAAGTTAGCTCATACTGTTATCACAATGTGATTGTTAACTTTTTGAAGTAATTTACTATTTTACAAGCTTTATTATCTACTCAAATTGTAATCCCGTCCTGACATTTCAGAATTTAATTTAAAATTGAAACAATTTCAATAATATGATTCCTTTCATATTAAATCTCTGCATCGAGAGAAAATTTATAAAATGCAATAATATTTCGTTACATATAATGTTAAACTCACATTGCACCCATTTGCCAAATTGCTTTAAAAGCCATACTGGATTTGATACTTAATTCCTTACCAACTACCAATTTCGTCTTTAGCAATAAACAGGTTATTATTATAAGTGGGATGGTGGATGGGTGACCATCTATGTCATATCGAGACTCGAGTTAAGCTGTTGGTCTCTGTTGTTATTTGTAGGCCTTTGACAGTCGTTACGGGTAGTCAGAAGCTAGAAAGTCTGACAATGAGTCTTACCGTGGGGTACCGTGTTACCCAGTAACTGGGTTGTGGAGGTCAGATAGGCAGTCGCTCTATATAAAACATTGGTACTCAGCTGCACCCGGTTTAGACTGAAAGCCGACCCCAACATAGTTGGGAAAAGGCTAGGCAGATGTGGTTTGAATATAAGTCTTCTAAAAGAATATCACAGTAACGAAATTACTGAAATAACTTCATCTGTTACGCACATCATTATGAATCATAGCAAAAGTATGACAGCCTCTTTCAAAGCGTTACAAACCGAGATTTTGACAACGCTTTCGAGAGATTAACATAACAAATGGTGTCCCGATTTGGCAATTACGAGCAGTTCCACTACCAGCTCAGGTTATGCCATCGTGAAGTCATAAAAATGCATATTTGCTAATTGTTTTAGAATGAGATGTGAGTAAAACTGTTGTTTTCAGAACTATTTAGGTCATGTCAGCAGTCTTTTGTTTTTTGCATTGAATAGGTTTCCAAATGGTTGTTTGTTTTAACGGTTTTTTTAATGATAAAGCAAACTTTATTCATATTTATTATGTAACTAGCTGTTTCCCGCGGTTTCACCCGCATCCCGAGGGGACTACTTAGCGCACCCGGGTAAAAAGTAGCCTATGTTGTTCCTCAGGGTCTATTCTATCTCTGTACCAAATTTCATTTATATCGGTCCAGTAGTTTTGGCGTGAAAGCGTAACAGACAGACAGACAGAGTTACTTTCGCATTTATAATATTAGTAAGGATTACAGACTATGGAGGATCGTACATTGTAATGTAAAGCTTGTTACTGACGTTTTTTGTTCTATCTCATCTTCGATCAAAACTTGGTTTTAGATTCATCTTAGAAACATAAATAAGATATTGATTCTAAAGTGGCTATGCAAAAAATCTTAACAACCGGTAACACCAAACTTTTTATCATATATATACTTTTACGAATATCACAAAACATATGATATCAATAATTAGCATACTTTCAATATTTTTATGAAGATAATAATAAAGTAAACATATATCATAAATATTGAGACGAAAAACAGAAAAAAATGACTAAACTATTCAATTTTATCCTCAATTTTTGTCAGTTCTTGCATGACAGTTCTTCCATAAGTAACCGCATATCTTTTTAGTGCAACCATCTGGTAACGTCATTAAACTTCTAAGTCCAAGCCATTGTTTGCTCTAAAGCTACAAAATATGTACAGGCACTCTGTATTTCAATACGTCGCCATTCTATATACATAGATAGTATTCGATAGATGTTACACAGAGGTTTCTTGCCACATGTCTGAGGTTTCCTGAAATTCGACATGCCTTGTTACCATGCTACTGTACTATATTAATTGGTGTTACTGTCTACTTATTCATCGGTTAGACATGTTCTGACAATCGATAATAGAAAATAAATTTGGCTTTGACCGTATCAATTCATTTTGTAATGATAGCGACTGAATCCTAATCTATCTAACATATAAAATGCTTTGTCCTGAATGACTGACGGATCAACGCACAGCCTAAACCGCTGATCGTAAAATTGGATTTAATGGCGTTCGGAATAGTACGTTTACACGAGAATGTAGATTCTAAACCTAGCTTGACAAGATTCTTTCTTTAATCCTACAAAGTTCGTCAGAAAGAAAACACGTAATATGAGGAAATAAACATAAACTGACTTTAGCACGCGTACAATGCTTTTTTGGAAAGGAAAATCATCAATTCACTCCTCTTGTGGGCAAAGCGAAACCCATCCATGGTCCTGCCCTCGCTCTATGTGTTCCGAGGCCGCGGTAAATCTTCTGAATAATCCTGCAGAAGGCATGCACACTCTCTTATTCAAAGATTCTCTTTCATTAATTGAAAAAAATCTCATTATTTCATTACCTATTGAAATTCTAACTAAAACATTAACGATTGTCAACTCGCAATCAAGGCATTTTCCAACAGTAACAAAATGTTGCTATTGCAAAAATTCTGCGAGTCAGCTCGACCTGTCTTAGACATATTTCAACAGTCACCGTCCGCAAATACTCAGAGCTTCGCTAGAAGCCTGTACAACCCTCGACATGTTCGGATTCCGGGAATATGTAAGCCTGTTCAAACATGATTGATTGCATCCGATGCTAAACGTACCTATCTCTGTGTTTGTTGATTGGTAACGTTTCATTTTAATTACGCTTCCGTGGTAATTTAGGTTAGGTGCATCGTTGTGGGCAGATATACAAATTAATTTGTATTCAGAGAATGGTCAGTAAATACTTTGTTGAGTTTATGTTTTTTTTAATACCTACTGCTTGATGAAAGTATATTTTTCTTACACTAGGATTTTTTTTTATAATGTAAGTACATGTTTTTATGAATTAAACTTATTAATTAAATTTGGTGACATAATTAGCTGTCTTATCGATGTTTAATTTATTACCACTATCTGCTATTCCTAATGGAAAAAAAATTACAGAATAGTAAAAACATGCAATTTTTCAAGCAGAGCTGGAGATAGATAACTAAGTATACCTCAGCTTTACCAACAATAGCAAAAAATATTCCCCACAGTCCAACCTGCCATTTTTTCAACGACAAAAACGTAAGAAGTTTTCTTTAGTTTCCCTCCGCTTCTAATGATCGCTGGCTTTATTTTTTATCCTCTCTAATTGTGTACTAAAAAGCTATATTTATAGTAAAGTTACTTATCTATTTTTGTTTTTCAAATAAATGTTTGGTGCTACATTGCTTAGGCCTAGGGCCTTTTCGATTGCGACTTTTTGCAGTGATAGTAAACACAATTCAGTTTCGTTGTAGTACTGATACAGTAGCAAATAGTTTACCTTTACACACATTGGTGTCGCGATGCAGTTGCTCGATTGTTAAACTCATGTTAATATCGCTGCAAAAAGTCGCAGTGTATTAAGTTCCTAAGCCTTACGAAAAAAATATTTCATAGTACCAAATATTTATTTGAATAAATAGAGAAACATGTTGTGACAAGGTTATAAGCGTGAACGACGATGGCTATAGATGTAGAGGAAGACCAAAAAATGATGTATTGATTCCGTGACAGATGATATGACTAAGAAGGAGGTTACTAGTGAAATGACGTCAGATAGAGAAGTATGGAAGAAGAAGACATGCTGTGCGGACTCCTAATAAATTCAAATAAGAGTAGAAAAATTATGATACAAATAATATGCTTTGTTATATTAGCCCCTCTGCCACTTATATAACTAGTATAATCTTTATCAAGGCCTGAATTAATATTGTTTTATTATCAATCAAATGGTTCATTATAATTTTATCACCCTCAATTCAATAGGTACCGCAAGGAGCAATCTTCGGACCAACTCTGTAAATCGATTGATTATAAATCGAATTCCTGTAACACAGGCTGTCTGTGTAAAGCCACAGAATGGGACAAACGCTACATTTGCTCACTTCCTGTAGCTTTGTGGTTACCGAGAGATTGTATAGATATAGGAACACAAACCACAACAATCACGCTATGCGTAAATGCTTCGAATTTGTGGTGATCTGTTCTATGTTGATCTGTACACACGTTTCCCTGTATATTAGTTAAAACAACAGGTTCTTTCTATAATTAATGTTTTGGAATTCGTAAAGGTTTTTTTTTTGTATTTTAAGTCTAAAGATACGTCCAGACAACCTAATGTATTAAATGCGAATCGTCATTATAAGTTACAAAAAACGCAAAAGTTTAGAGCATTACTTGAAATTTTATTACTGGTTTTCCTAATTAATACTATGCACATTTCATGCTATCTGGATCCTGTTACCTTCTCCAGGGCTCAAGCTCTCTTCTTATCAAATGTCATCGAAATCGGTTCAGTCATTTTATCGTACAAGCATAATAAACTATCATTCGTATTCATAACATTAATTAGGAAATTAATCCCATAGTATAAACAGGACTTGTTGTATTAATGACTGTTTATTTTATGTAATAACATTCAGCGATATGTGTTTTGTTTGTTTGTAATATAATCAATATCGTCTGTAACATGGTGTTTAGGTATATATCCGTTGATTTCGATATATATGGGAATATTTTATAATACTTCTTGTTATTAAACTGGGTCAAACTTTAAATTTATTAATATCCTGACTTTGATTCTCAAGTCAGGCCAATTATATATTAACTAGTTGTGTCTCATGGTTTCACCTGCACCCCGAGAGAACTACTTCACGTGCCCAGATAAGAACTATCCTATGTTCAAACTATATATTATGTAGATACTAAACTTGTACTATGTTATGTTATAGGACTATCACATTAACTAAAACTGAGCCATCTGTACACTTCTGTAAACTTATTTATTTATTTAAACTTAATCCAAATCATTATAGCCGTTTTAGCGTAAAAGCGTAGCAGACAGACATTGATAACACAAGACTTGCATTAGTAAGGATTATTTTTTAACATTTAATATTTTATGTAACGACAACGTCTATGCTATCCTTCAGCCACAACAAACGATTCTACGTTCTCCAAAAAAAAATGTCTGGCATTAAAAAGAAAAACACCACTATCGTTCTAGAAAAATCTCTCAATCTCCGTCGAGAAACTAATCGTCCGTGCCAGTAACTATTACCTCCCCTACGTTTCACTAGTCTGTTCGTCTGACGAAGACATAAAACTGTCGACACTTAATTAACTAGACGTCTACAGCCCCATACATAGCTCGTTGGAACTACTTTTTTATAGTTTTATCGAATCTTTTAAAGCTCTCGAAAAGTTTTTTATCGTTAGGACTTAAAACTGCATGGAGTTTTCTTTTAAGTTTTTGATGAATTTGTGACTAGTACAGATAATATGGAGGTATATTATTCTTGGAACTTGCTCACCCTTTCGTAGATAGTTTGGGACTGGAGACGATAAATATTAACCGGCTTATTCATAATAAGCCCATTTTAACTATCAAACTGTTTTATCATTCAATCAATCTAATCATTTATTTGCAACGAATGTATATATAAATATCACAGATTTATTACAATTTTAAGTAAATTAATTAACATATATTTTTTTTAATTAAAATAAGTTGTGTATAAAATTAAATGTATTAGAAGTTATGGATTAGTAGTTTAGAGGTACAGATGTTCAAGATAGTATTAATTATCTGTCAAGTCAAAATCAAGTTTGTCAGAAAGGGACAAAACAGTTCGATTACTAAAAGAGGCCTATAAAACGAAATGCATTGTTATAAAAAAGAGGGTTCGTTTTTTATCTTCATATGTTTGTTCATCTTTAACAATTATAATTTCTCCAGACCAATTTCGGTCACGGCGGCCATTCTCAATGAAAGCTAGCCAGGTACGCAGGAGATATTATAGTGCACAAGTTCTCTCGCAAACACAGGTGCACTCTTTATTCCCTCACTCTCATAGTCCGATGGGTCGGCAATCCAACATGACTGGGACAGACCGAATCAGCTTTAACAATAAATTTTAACTAATATTATAAATGCAAAAGTGAGTTTGTTTGTTACGCTTTCACGGTAAAACGGCTGAACTGATTTGGATAAAATTTGGTATGGAGATAAAGGTGACCCTGCAGACGATTATAGGCTACTTTTTATCCGGGTGCGTTGTGAAGTTTCCTGGGAACGGGTGAAACTGCGGGAAATAGCTAGTTATAAATATTATGCAATTATTATTGCGTGAATGGGATGATGCTATACGTCTCGTTCGCTGCTCTCACTCCCAGTCTCCTCTCACGGTTCATGATTTATCAAATAGCTATTTTTAATCATCTTGATATTGGATTTAGTTTCTTCAAACCTCTTTACTAAATAAAACATGACTTACGTCAAATCAGCTCGTCGTGTCAGTGTCGTGAACTGTCAGTGAGACTGATTTTCTGTTATGTCATTGGCAGAATCGTCGACACTGGATTCGACATAGTTTGCCATAAATAAAAATAGAAAAGAATAGATTTTCTGTTATGAAAATCAAATCGTAGATGTTTAAGTTGTAATAATATTTATATAGGTAGTCAGCATGCTATTTGAAAATACGGATTATTTGATAGAACAGCAGAAAGTCACTTTGCTGTTGAAGGATAGGAAGAAATGTGCTTTCATAGCTGATATTATTATGATTCAGTGTAAGTTATTTTTTGTATATTTGAAACAATTATTTTATGAATTACTATTATTATTATTTTAGTTGACTATTTAACACACATATAAAGTACATTTTAAAATGTACTAACAAAAAAAACATTTAAAATCTACAAAGCTATTTATTATTTATATTAAAAAAAGAAACCGGGAGAAAAGAACCTATCCTAAATAACCTAGATGTGCTGCAAATTAATATAATTGTAGTTTTAATTTGTGTTCTCTCCACCTTTAGTCTTCGAAAGATTCAAGGACACTTTAGATACTAGATACGTGGTACCAAACAGTAGTTGCTATGAAGTATAACAGACATTTGGAATTGACTTTCTTAATTAATAACTGATTCTCGCGGTAACCAAGTACCTACTTAACGTACTGTAATAAAAAGTAGCCTATAATCGTCTCCAAAATCCCATCTATCTCTGCACCAAGTATCATTCAAAAGTAGCCATTTTAGCGTGAAACCGTAACAAACGAAAAAATAAATAAACAAACTAACTTTCGCATTAATAAGATTTATTAGAATTAGGATATTCATAGTATTCTAGTAATGTTCTATTACTTTTATTTCCTGCACAGGTATCATTATATGCATGGGCTCAGCATCAATCCTGGCATGCATATGGACTCCTGAACACTCCACAATGGACTACGACAAACTGACCCGCATCATGTACCTGTACGACTCCGCAGCCTGTGGCTACAAGCTCAGGACTGCTAAGCTGATAGCGAACCTGTATATAAGTAATGAGACATATGGGCTGGATATTCTTCCTATCAAGTGGCTGCCGGCTATTACTACTGTATCTACTCGCCTCTCAGCTAAGACTAGGAAGTACGTATACGCCTACTCTAACTCACTGAAACGAAACTTCGGACAGACCGAGAATAGACGATAACTTTTTTGTGGTGCGGTAAGGTGCGATCTGATGCTCTTTACATAGACGGATATACTTATACTATCCTTATAACAATTATTTGCACCTTACCGCCATAAAAACCATCCAGAAACGAATGAAACTTCAACCGAATCTTCGTTTTCGTTGAGTTAGAATAGGCCCCCTTTTAGTCTTTAAAGAAACTTTACACAGAGGAAGCGTTGTGATCAATCTTCATAGATACCTTTTCCATAATATGTTAAGAAGACTTTGCTAAGCTTTAGAACGTTAATAAGTGATAACGTTGCTAAGAAATCTATTTTTGCACATTGAGATAGATTATTATCAAGGCTCACAACGCTTGGCGCTGGCGGTCCATGGATGGGTGACAATTTATATTATACCGAAACTCCCCCGTACCGGGAAGCAACGTTAAACTGGTGTTGTTGTTTATTAAATTTAGTATTATAAAATCGAATAAGGCAAATATTGATCATTTTATTATTGCTCATAACCACATAATTAGTACCGGCAGAAATTTAACATGCACTTGCCCCAGGTTGCATAGTGTCACAAACGTAAAGTACTTGGGGGTAATCATAGACGACAAACTGAATTTCGCACCTCACATTGACCTACTTACAGGGAGAATTCGAAAGCTTATATATGTATTTAAACACTTAAGACATGTGGCCAAACCAAATACTCTAAAAAGCATATACTTCGTTCTGTGTCAATCCCTGTTGGGGTACTGTATTTTATCTTGGGGTGGGGCTTGTAAGTCAATTTTAATAAAGCTTGAGCGGGCACAGAGAGCCGTACTAAAAGTAAGTACTTTTAAACCATTTCGATTTCCTACAAAAGAGCTATACGAATACTGCGAAGTTCTGACAGAACGGCAGTTGTTCATTCTGCAGATTGTAGTGAAGCAGCATACAGTGAGCAAAACAGATGGGACACCATCGTTATCATCTCTGCGACGCAAACTGCGTTCTTTAAAGCTTCCGCCAGCTCATAGCCATAGGACCACATTTAGCGAACGGTTTTTCTACTTCCTCGGAAGATTTATTTACATCAAAATTAATAAAGCCTTAAATATATATCCATATAATAAACATCAATGTAAGAATATAGTAACGAAATGGCTCCAAAAACTTTCATATGACGACACGGAAAATCTTATACGTCCAGTAACATAAGGATACACATACATACACACACACACACACACATACTCACACACACACACACACACAACAACACCTCATATCTCTTATATACTATAGCAGGTTTACTTAATCCCTAACATTATTCCTAACTTAATATTTAAATTCCGTTAAAGCTTAATAATGTGAGTAGGTTTACTTTCATACTGTAATCATTAGATTATTACCGAGTTTAACTGTGCAACTGGAAGGCTGCTGGTAATTATAGCTCAGGTTATCCTATTTTAACTACCAGCAGAGCATTATACATAAGATTTTCTGTACCTTTTTTTAGTGCTTCTACTACTATGTACCTACTTGTTTTGTGGCAATAAAGATTTATTATTATTATTATTTTGGGAAAACATTTTTGTTTCTTAGCACATTGGCTAGTTTTGACTACATTTACGGGCCAAAGCCAAGTAAATGTAGTGTGTAATGTGTAGTTGTTTATGTAGTGTGGGGGGCTATTTCATTTTCTTCCAATTGCATGAACTTTCTTACTATACGGCAGGTATTTAATATTGCGGCTTTTTGGAGTTGAATGTAAGTTGAGTCTTGTAGGTCTATTAATTTGATGCTGTGGTGGAGATGGTTGGGTATGACACCCGTGGTGGAGACAACTATGGGTACTATGTAGACTTTATCTTGTCTCCAAATTCTGGTAACTTCTTCTTTAAGCTCTGTATACTTGCTTATCTTCTCGCCTATTGTTTTTTGTAAATTATGCGTGTTGGGTACTGCAATATCAATGAGGTAGGTAATTTTATTTAATTTATCCTGAAGTGTTATGTCTGGTCTATTATAATGAACAGTCCTGTCGGTAAGTATAGCACGATCGTAGTAGAGTTTGTGTGTAGGGGTTTCTAAAACAGTTTGTGGTGTGTATTTGTAGTAGGGTGTGTTTGTGTCTTGAATGAGTTTATGTTTGAGTGCTAGTTTTTGATGAATGATGTTTGCTACTTGGTTGTGTCTGTGAGTATAGTCGGTCTGTGTGAGAGTTGTGCATGCCCCTGTTATATGTTGTATGGTTTCTGGTTGTATGTGGCACTTGCGGCATTTGTCATTTGTTATTGTGGGGTCTTTGATGATGTATTTCCTGTAGTTCTTAGTGTTGATTATCTGGTCTTGTATTGCTATGATAAACCCTTCAGTTTCCGGGAATAAGTTACCTATTTTAAGCCACTTATTTGAAGCTACTGCGTCTATATGCGGTTGTTCTAGGTCATGTGGGTGTCGTCCGTGCAGAACTTTCTTTTTCCAGTCCTCAATCTTTTGGTTTTGTGGGTCATTAGTGTTATTGTGTAGTGGGTCTGTTTCTTCGTTTAGGTTGAGTGGGGTGTAGTTGTGATCATTAAGAGCTACTGCTTTGTGAATGTTGCTAGTGCGAGATTTTGTGTGAAAGAATGTTTTGAGCCTACTTATTTGTTTTTGCCAAAGATGGTGAATATCTATAAGGCCTCTCCCTCCATTTTGTCTTTTGATTGTGAGTCTTTCTACGGCGGATTTAGGGTGTAGATTATTGTGTTTGGTGAGTGTGGTGCGTGTGATTCGTTCTATCTGTTGTATGTCAGTTTTGGACCATTTAATAACTCCAAAGGAGTAGGTTAATATTGGGATCGCGTAGGTATTTAATGCTTTGATAAGATACTTTCCAGCGAGTTGTGTTTTACATACTGCGGTCACTCTCCGTTTGTATTCTGCGTTTAATGTGTGTTTGATAGCTGTGTGATCGAGTCCTTTGAGTTGCTTGTATCCTAGATATTTGTATAAATCTGTTGGTTCCATTGCTGTAATTGTGTCATTAGTGTTAATTGTGTAGTCACCTGGTTTAATTTTGCCTCTTATTATGTGTACTGTTTTGCATTTATCTAGTCCAAAATGCATGTTGATATCTTTGCTAAATTCTGTTGTAGTGTCTATTAAAACTTTCATTTCTTTTTCTGTTTTTGTGTAAAGTTTAATGTCATCCATATAAATAAGGTGTGAGAGTGTGATTTCTTCTGTTGTGGTGTGTTTTAGGTTATACCCGGCTTGGCAATTGTGTAGTAGGTTAGACAGAGGGTTCAGTGCAAGGCAGAACCATAGAGGACTCAGGGAGTCACCCTGGTAGATACCCTTTCTAATAAATATTTGTCGAGTTTTAATAATGTTGTTGTGGTAATTTAATTGAAGTGTAGTTTTCCAACGAGCCATGATGTGATGTAAAAAGTTTATTAATTGTGGATTTATTTTATAGATGCGTAATATTTGTATTAACCATGAGTGTGGGATACTATCGAAGGCTTTTTTATAGTCTATATAGGTACAGTGTAGGTTTCTATTTTTTGTAGCGGCGTGTTTGTGGACTATTGAATCTATAACTAACTGTTCTTTGCATCCCATGTGGCCTCGTCTGCATCCTTTTTGTTCTTCTGCTATAATGTTGTGGTGTTCAATGTGTTTGTTGATTTTACTTGTGATTGCTGATGTTAGTATTTTGTATATTGTGGGAAGACAAGTGATTGGTCTGTATTGGGAAGGTTGTGGGGAATATTGAGATTTCGGTAGCATGTAAGTTATTCCAGTTGCAATAAATTCAGGTATGGTTTGATGTCCTAAAATTAAATCTGTTAAGTTTTTAGCGATAATTTTGTGTAATGAATCTAATTTTTTGTACCAGTAATTGTGTATTTTATCAATGCCAGGTGATTTCCAGTTGTGTAGTCTTGCTGTAATACTGTTTATATCAGATTCAGAAATCTCGGTAAATTCCATTTCTTCTATTGCACTCCACTTACTTTCTTCGTCTGTTATCCAACTAGCTTTGTCATTGTGTTGTACTTGCTCTTCCCAGATGCTAGACCAGAATATCTCCAGTTGTTCTGTTGTTGGTAGTTCTGTGTTAGTGTTGGTTGTCATTGTGTCAATTTGTGGTCTCTGTAAATTTCTGTAGAAGTTCTTTTCGTTAGTAGCAAACATAGCGTTGTCGTTTTTGCGTTCTTGCGCCTTTTTGTACCTCCTTAGTCTATGGACTTTTAGCGCGAGCTTCTGTTTTAGTGTATCTAAGAATTCTTCGGGTTTTCTATTGTCGTTTTCATGTCTAGTATGGGTGGCCATGTTCTTAAATATTGCTTCAACTCTTTTGACTACCTTATTAGATCTGTTATTGTTGATGTACTGTGTTAATCTACCGCAATCAGCTCGCAGTTTTTCGATATCTCGTTCAAGTCTCTGCTGCCATGATGGTTTGTTTGTGGTTCTTGATCTAATGCCACCTGTGTGTTCTGTTATTTTATAACCAAGTTGTTCGCTAATAACTAGCGCTGTACAATATATTAATGTGTGTATGTCTACTAGCTGTGTGTTTTCAGATATATATTGGTTTAATATGATATTATTAAATATATATACTAAGTGAGAGAGTTTCGGGCTATATCTAAGCTTGGAGAGTTTGGGACGGGCTGATGGATTCATCCCTGAGTATTGAGTTAAGGCGGTTTTAAGTTTTTCGTGTATTTCTTGGATGTGTGCATCTGATAACTGATTTTGATCGAAATTTTCTAAAGTCTCAATGTCATTTTCTAGCATTATGGTTATATTCTCGGTTTGTGTAGATGTGTGTGTACTTTGTGAGTATGCTTGTGATTGACTATAAGGTTGAGATTGTGTGCGATGTTGTGATTGAGTAGGTGATTGTGGTTGTATTTGTAGGGTATTTTCTGCTGGTTGTGGTGTAGGATCGTGATTTAGGTCATCAAGCTGCGCACGAACTTCTTCTTTCAGTTGGTCAATTACTTCTTGGGATAAAAGTTTATTTCTTACTATTGTTCTTCTTTGATCTGAAATTCGTTGTTCTGTAACGCTTATTTCTGGGTATTGTTGTATGAAAAGTTCATGCAATCGTTGTCTGTACGTGGTCAAGTCTGTCTCTAATTTCGTGATCTGGAAGTAGGTTCGCATGATAAAGATATTTACTTCCTTGCTCCATCTCATGCGAACTCTTGGTTTTCCTGCCTTGGTGGACGCGGGTAAGAAGGTGCTTACCCCCCGCGCAACATTCAAGGCTGGTAAGGGTGAATCGGAAATAATACTAGTGATGGGGGGTGATAAAGGTATGGGAGGTGACGATGGTATCGATGGTGATGATTGTCTGGAGGGTGTGTATGATACGGTACTTGGGCTAAATGGTTCTAATGGGCTATCTGTACGGTCTGTCACCATCGTCACTGATTTCGGCTGTAGTATTCTTGTCGGTGAGGGCCCGCCTGTTCAACTCCTCACCGCTGACGGTTCGCATGCTGAGACACCCAGCGCCAGCTCCAGGTGTGCCCCGGCGATCGCCCCCGGGCAGCGGTCCTAAACGTTTTCTTTTTGAACGAGTCTCCATGTTGAATGGGTTTCCAGAGCCACGTTAGCCACGCCAGTAATATTCCAATCGTGTGTCCGCCCCCCACGTGATTTGATGGTCAATCAGGACGTGTGGTTGTTTAGGGGGCTTATTATTATTATTATTATTATTATTTCGTTTATTTATTTATATACATATTAATTACATTTTTAAATATTAAACTATATACAAAAACATTTAAAAATATAAAAAATAGTTTCCCACCGGTAACGAGACAGGGTCCAAGCTACCGGCGGTCAGGGCTCTAGAGAAAGGAACCTCCTGACGATACGCGCAGTGTCTAGGAGTACTGCTTTCTGTATCAAGCCCTTGATCCAGCTGCCTAACGAGAGCCTCTTTAGGTGTTGGTCGAGGCTCTTAGCTAGTAGACCATTGGCCGAAACGACTATCGGCACAATGACTGCTGAATCCACATGCCACATATCGACAACCTCGTGTGCCAAATCAAGATACTTGAGTTGTTTATCTTTTTCAGCCTTCACGAGGTTCTCGTCATGTGGCACAGTGATATCAATAATCATTGTGCGGCGCTCTAATCGATCTATCACCACTATGTCAGGCTTATTAGCTATAATAGTCCTGTCAGTGATGATAGATCGATCCCAGTATAGTGTGACATGGTCATTCTCGAGAACTGGGTCGGGCACATACCTGTAATATGGTACCTCATAGTCTACAAGGCAGTATCGCAAAGCAAGTTGCTGGTGGATAATCCTGGCCACTTGGTTATGTCTGTGCAAGTACTCGCCATTGGCTAGACTGGAACAACCGGAGATTATGTGTCGGATCGACTCTCCCGGACGGTGGCATGCCCGACAGATGTCAACCGTGCCATCCTTCACAATATACCTTCGGTAGTTCCTTGTCATCATGACTTCATCCATAATTGCACAAACAAACCCTTCGGTTTCTCCGAAGAGATCCCCGAAGCGTAACCAGGATATGGACGCTAAAAAGTCAACATCAGGCCCATGAAGGGCCCGGAAGTAGCGTCCGTGTAGCTCCTTACTCTGCCATACCTCCATGCGGTCCTTAGTATCCAGAATTACAGGCTTGCGCCAATTCTCGTTAGCCAAGGCGAGCGGGGTGAGTCCCTTGTCCACCATGACTACATCCTTATGCATCCCCATTTCAGCCTTCAGGAAATATTCCCTGAGACTGCATACCTCGCGGTTGTGGAGGGTCTTCGCGTTCAAAAATCCACGCCCTCCTAACTTCCGCGGGATATACAGCCTCATCACCGAAGACCGCGGGTGATGCATCCGGTATGCTGTCAAAAGTGAACGTACTCGTCTATCCAGGGCGTCTAATTCCGTTTGAGTCCATTTGAGTATGCCAAAAGAGTACATCAAGACCGGCATGACCCAACCATTAAAGGCGCGCACCTTATTCCCGCCCGACAAAACGCTATTAAAAACTTTTTTCAGGCGGCCAAAGAAGCGCTCCTTCAATGATTGCTTCATGTCAGTCACATTAATGCCTAACGCTTCTGACATACCCAAATACTTGTAAGTTTCAGTTGAGGAGAGGGATCTAAGGTTTATGGAGTTCGAGAGCTGTGTTCCCACGGACTCCACAATCTCACCTCGCTTCACATGCATGACTGCACATTTGTCCACACCAAATTCCATTCTGATGGCATTACTAAAAGTTTCCGTTACATTCAGTAACTCCATCAGATGCAAATTGTTGTGGGCAAAGAGTTTCAGATCATCCATGTAAAGGAGGTGAGATATAACCCGACCTCCTCTTCTCAACCTAAAGCCCAGCCCTGAACCCTCCAGCAGAGTGCTTAGAGGGTTCAAAGCAAGGCAAAACCACAACGGACTCAAACTGTCGCCCTGGAATATACCTCGCTCGATCCTAACAGTTTCGCTGTTCTCTTGGATATGTCTACATCCTGGATAGCGAAGGACCGTCCTCCATTGCCTCATACATGACATCAGGAGGTTGCGTAGATTTGCATCAATTTTATACAATTCCAGCACCCTCATGAGCCATGTATGTGGCACCGAGTCGTAGGCCTTCTTATAGTCTATCCAGCATGTAGACAGATGCTTTCGAGACCGACGAACCTGCTGGCTTATGGCCATGTCAATAAGGAGCAGCTCCTTGGTACCGCGGGACCCATTCCTACATCCATTCTGAGAGGGAGACAGGATGGTATTATCATTAATGTGACTATATATTTTTGCTCTCAAAATGGATGTAAGAAGTTTATAGACCGTCGGTAAACAAGTAATCGGTCTATAATTCTTAGGTTCCGCGGTATCACCAGATTTGTGGAGCAGGTGGGTGATTCCTGTTGTTAGAAATTGGGGTAGGTTTCCAGTCTCTAAGGCCAACTGGAATTGAGATGCCAAGTATCCGTGTGAACTACGAAACCACTTTAACCAGAAATTATGCAGCCCGTCCGGTCCTGGAGATTTCCAATTTGCTAATGGACGAGCTGCATTAGTGACATCTTGGGGGCTGATAATGATTATTATTATTATTTGTTTGAGACCCTGGTAGTGGTTACGGAAAGTCAGTGGTCAGAAATTCTGATAAACAGCTTCAGCAAAGGGTATTGTAGTATCTTGTAATTGTTAGGGGTCAGTTAGTCTTTCAGCTGCACCCGATTCTGGTTAGACTAGAGCCGATCCCAAGATAGATGGGAAAATGCTGGGCCAATAATAAAAAAACGATGAATATCACTTAAAATGTTATTATGTCAATATTTTGTTCCTTTTTTTTATTATGAATCTTTATTTCAAGACTTTCAACAGAATTATGTTTTAAAACGATGTTCTTTTTATTAACCGTGTAGGTAATACAACCCATATTACCCGATGAATAGAGTCTGGATTCATAAAAGTTTTTATTTCAGAAAGTAAATTTAATGAAGTGCATTCGCGCGTCTGTCCATGTAATCCTATCTTTTTATATTTTATTAAATTACTCGAAGAACATCCGATATGGAGCGCATTTTGCATATTTATTTCAAATTGACTTCGTTATACTGAGATAGGAAAAGTTTTGCTTCGAACCAAACTCGCTTTAAAATACACTTGCAATATCATTGTGCCATTATCTAGGTTTTTGCAGATATGAAAATAAAATCATAAAGCATAGCCAGACTTGCAGCCAGAATAGATTCAAAGATAAAGACATTATTTTTTGCGCTGCTTTAGAAAATAAAAATTTTATCAGGCAAAACCAGCAATTTTTCTTGCTAAATCTTTTTAAATTTTATAATAAAAATATTACCATTCTTCATATTTCTCTTTTCAGGTACATCGAGTTAAGTTTCATCTTTCATGTGATCTGGTTTATTCTTGCGATTGCTTTTCGCATAATCGCCAAAAACAGCTCAGACGCACGCACATTAAAAGCAACGCTTGCCATATTCTTCTATAGCTGTATCTTCATCATTGGCTTCGATTCATCAATGGGCGTTGTCTACGTCACTCATATCAAACAGAGTTTAACCAAAGGCATGATTCTGAGGTACAGTGGCTGGAGCACCGAGTTGAAACTAGATAGTTATGACGACTTCTCCGGTTGGCTGCCTATTGCAGCTGCTGCTTGCTGGCTCCGAGGTTTCGTCATCTTCATGTTGAATATATACTTTTGTAGAGTAATCTCTATTATCAGACGGAAGGTCAGAAGGAGAGAGTTCAAGAAAAAATTGCCTGTTGAGAGGTATCAGCCTTTTCCTGAGCCTCAGCAGGTTCAAGTAGCTGATAACAAAATTCTTGTGTACCGAGTTGGTGTGAAAAAGCCTCAAATGAAAGAATTTGCTTAAGATCATACATGTGCATATTTTAAATAAAGGTGGTTTTCTTTCTAAATATAGAAACCCCGATAAGTAAAAAAAAACTTTTCTTGTAATAAAATACCTCCCATTAATAAAAAATAACCGTCTTTTATTATCTGGATTAGGGAGCGATGATTTTCACCAAAGGACGTTTGGTAACGAGAAATGAAATGAAGCGGTTCTGTTCTTGAACGAATTCAATTTCTAACGTTCGTCGAGGGACGCTATTAAATTTTTCATTATCACCTCGACGGGAGACGTTGCCCATTAATTCTGGACTTTACCTGTAATCAAAACACGGGACGGCCTCATTTTAGTGACAGCAAATTGGAACACAGCCCACTTGAAATTTGTTTGCCCTCTAAATTGTCTTGGAAACGTTTTGTAACGAATTTGAGTGCGGCCTCGGATTGAAAAAGGTTTATATTAATTAACAACTGTCGCAATAATAAACCGAAATAATGGGATCATTAGGATTTTGGAGCATGCTAGCAATTTTGTTTCAAAGTAAGTATCGTGACTGCTGATCATTCATTTGTGAATTTACTGTTTTGATTTGATACTTTTAGTATTAATAAAGACACAATTAATGTAGCTATTTAATTTCAAGGACATTTGATATCAACATCAGGCAGAATGATGACTTTTGATATCCGAAATACTGTATTTTTTATTGTTTTATTGATTTGCTTCATACAAGGAGAGCAAATCTATGTAATAGTTGAGATTCCACTTCTAATATAAAAATTGCTACCCTTTGACCTCTATAACTATAATCCTTCCACAAACATATGAATACTCAAAACCTCCAAGTTTCTGTAAGAAAGACGTTACATAAACCCTCAAAGCATCGCCTAAGTTCTAACGAACCATTTTCCACTTCAACTTTAGATTATATTATTACCTTTCCTAAAGTATTTTGAACTCTAACGCTTGTACCGTACAGTATACAATCATTTCAGCAACGCTATGCGTCATAATAAGCTGGCTGACTTTAGACTGCAAATTCGAGCCAAACGTTTCGGAACTCCATGAGATCACGTTGATGAAGATGCTGTACCTATATGACCCTGAAGCTTGTGGGAGGATCCACTTTTACAACCTGACTTCTAGCATCAGCTACGAAAGAGTGTATAACAGCGTGGTGTGGCCCGTGAAGAATCATGTTTCTGCTAGATTTAGAACGTAAGTAATATTCTGCGTTAAAACATTTTATAAATGCGTAAAGGCCGTATATGTGTCATGCCTCAACTGGCGTTCCGGTACGTAAGTGTAGCCGACCGGTACTACCGTAGGCGTCACGGGGTAGGTGGTACGACCTCCTTCATACCGATCCCCATAGTTGCTCCGTCTAGACGCCGAGTTAACTCGCGGACGTCACTCCGCGTGGAATAGTGGTGCTCCGCTCCTTTTGGTCTTAGCGTGATGATATACCTCGATAAATGGACTATCTAACACTGAAAGAATTATTTAAATCGGACCAGCGGTTCCTGAGATTAGCGCGTTTAAACAAAATGACAACATTTCCCTTCACTGCTCTGCTCCTATTGATTGTAGCGTGATGAAAAGTATACTATAACCATCTCAGGAGTATGACAAATAATTGTACCAAGTTTCGTTAAAATCCGTCGAGTAGTTTTTGTTTCTATATAGTTTATACAGACAGACAGACAGACAAAAATTTTACTGATTGCATTTTTGGCATCAGTATCGATCCCTAATCACCCCCTGATAGTTATTATTTTGGAAATATATTTCATGTACAGAATTGACCTCTCTACAGATTTATTATAAGTATAGAAGAAGATAGATTTGCTTTAATCATAACAGGCCAATTAATGTGTGTACCGACTATAGGTTGGTTTACTACATATCGCTTATTGAAAAACAGCAATATGATTGATGCTGTATAATATTTTTTTGTGGTATTTCTCTTGCATTCTGACTTCAAGATAGCATTATTTACTTTTAGATAATCTGTCAGCACCAGCAAACTGACTGGTCGAAGTAGATTTCAATGACCAGCTGGGTAAAAAGCAATAAAACATTCATAAGCTGTCTTTGCCGTATTTAAAACCGTAAAACTGTCAATTAATTCATTAATAGGACTTTTCTTGTCTTTAGTCATGTCTTCCTTTTCAGTAAAATTCAGCTCTGGTTATCTCTTCACTTGGTCTGGATGGTGTTCGCCATCATCAACGTGACGCAAGGGCAGCGCTCCTGCAGCTTCTATGCCACTTTACTGCCTTTCACCATCACGGGATCCACCTTGCTCATCGTGGATATTATCAACTCTATCTTGTTCCTTATTGATGCGAGATATACTTACAGCGAATGTTAGTAGACCAAACATTGTATTTTTAGCAAACTTATACATTGTTATATCAGCTGTTTAATCGGATTCTAAAAAGAATTACTTCATATAGGTACTAAAAAAAACTTGATCTCCTTCCCCAAGTTTAAATCTCTATAATAAATTTCATCAAAATCAGTTCAGTGGTTTTACCATGGAAGCGTAGCAAACAGACAGACACACAGAAGTTACTTTTGCACTTGTAACGATATTTCAAAATATTTTCCAAGTTATGTTTGTGATGGATCAATTTTTTTATCAACTATTACTTCTTCATCTTCAATTCCTACTAATAATTATTTTATTGACAAGTGTAAGAAAGTTCTGAAACACAAAGGTTAAAGGAAGGAACATGGATGGTTATTATCAGTAAGAATTCGACACGTACACCCACCGTCCGAAGGAGTCATTAAATGATTTCTGATCCCTAAATAAAGTGCATTTTAGAGAGGCTGTTATCTTTTTGATGACTATTGGTTACTTTACAAGGAACAAAGACAACAAAGCACACGAAATCCCAATGCGGAACAACAATAAATCCCTCTTGGTACAATGATATCCGATCAACCTCCCGATACATCGCGGGCTTTGTACGAAACACGTCTATCATCATCCTATCAAAGGCAGCAACAGTATGAAGTTATAGTTTCCGATCTCGGGCACTTTACAACAGGTATAGAGTTCGGAGGCAATTTCGCAGGATTATTCTCCGCAGTATAATTTGCTTTTCAGTGTTGTTTAAGTTTAAAATACATACATTTTCAAAGGAACAGTTGGAATTTTAATGGTACATTTTGTTAAAGGATAAGTCTTACTATAACTTCTTATTCTCTTTATGGAGGGTACTAAATGTGATAATATTGAAAATGAAGTCGGTTAAAAATAATAAAATCATATCCTTTAATCATAATATCGAACTGTTTTGTCCCTTTCTATCAAAACAGTTTGGTTACTAAAACAACTTTATTGATTGAATGGCTTTGTTATGAGTAAGACGGTTTGTGTAGTCTATATACCTAGTGGTGTTCAGTCGGTGATTTTGCCTTCAAAAAATTCCTAGTAAGAAGGTTCAAAAATTTATTTTCCGATAAAGCAAAGCTTCTTTAGCCTCGTAGCTGACTAAAACTGGTATGCGTTTTAATGTAGTTTCACCCTGCATGGGACTTGAACAAAACGAGTAAGCTGTTGATCACCCCGCTTACTTCTTCGAGGATACTGGCATAATCTTCTAAATTACATGTATCATAAATTCGCAATCTTCTTTAGTGATCAAATAATCCGAACATCCCTCAATAAGGCGATCCACTTGCTTCTAATTGATGCCCACTCTGAAGCCGATGGCCGCTTTGTGCCTCATCCCGTCTTGCATCCATTTAGTCTGTGTCACGTTGACTGCGCAACTGCCCATTCACTTCGCTTTAGTGTGACATGCCTAGACTCAATAGGTGTTCAATCCTTTGATTAGGAATATTGCTTCTGCGCGAGCAAATTTTCTTACCCAAGTGTGGATAATGAGTTTTGAGATGTATGTAGATTCAAATCTGGATTTATAATCTGGATTACCATATAATCAAAAAGAAACATGCACCAGGGGGGCTAGACAAGTGTCAAAACGCTAACGCTAACGCTATAGAAATAGAATAGAAAACAAAATGTATGGGAATGACATTCGTTTACGACTAGCTATATGTCATTCCCATACATTTTGTTTTCTATTCTATAGCGTTAGCGTTAGCGTTTTGCCACTTGTCAAACCCCCCCGGTAAGCCAAGTCAAAACTATTTTTGTTTTGTCTTTTCAACTGTTATCTTCAATATATTTTTCGCTTCCATTCTTCTCTGTTAGCCGTCATACTATCATTCACTCCCTTTTCATTCATATCCTCTTTCACACAATCTATCCATCTCTTTTTTGGTCTTCCCCTTCCCCTTCCCATTCGTCCATCTACATCATAGATTTTTCTTTTTCCCCACAGCCGCAATTCTCCGCTATCTAGCAACCAAAGGCCACCTTCGCGCCATGAACAAGAAGCCAATCACTCCAGGGGTGCTCAACGTTGATGACACCTCCTGGATAGCAGTACTGCTGGCTTATATCAGCGTGCGAGGCATTGTACAGTGGATTGTCAACTTCTGGATTGTCAAGGATAATTACTTTGAAGGCTTAGAGCGATATCGTAAGTTTCTTTAAAATGTTGACCAGCTATTTCACGTGGATTTATCAGCATCCTGAGATAACTTCACGTCCTTCCTCAATATACAAACTGTCTCCATAATAAATCTCATCTTAATCGCTTCAGCCGTTTAACCGTAAAAGTATAATAAAAACTCTTTTTGGCAGTCATTATACCTACTAACTGTTTCCAGCGGAACTACTTCACGCATCCAGATAAAAACTACCCTATGTCCTTCCCCATGGTTGAAGCTATCTCCATACGAAATTTCATCTCAAACCGATAAGCCGTTTCTCCGTGACTTTCGTATTTATAATATTAGTATAAGATTAGTTTAGTAGTAGACGATTCTGCACACTTCATAATTGAAATTTGTTTCTACTAGGTTTTTTTTTTTCATACTAGCATATTATTCACAAAAAATATATTTCACGAATCTACTTTGATCCGCATCCCGTCATTTTGTTCGGATTATTTTTTGCACGCCGTGCACTGCATTTATTTCCATACATCAAACATTAAAAAATTCGAGAATATTCGATTTCAGTATAATTGAATTCTCTTTTGTTTATAAAAAAATCAAAAGCTATACTACATTATATAATACTACCGAAAATCTGTCAGTTCATATATGTTTTTTTATTATTATTATTTTTTTAATTTCACATAGGCCTCCAAATTAAGCACTTGTGAAAGTTCAAATTAGTTGTACGGTTCCAAGTAGTGGGTCCTTTGGAAAGAAACGGCAAGGAACCCCATGGATAGTGACAAACGTAATAAAACATACATCCTCACATTTAAATATCGCATTAATAATAATATTAGTAGGATTCATAATCGTCAGTCACAACAGTTTACGGATCGGCAATCATCGCTTGTACTAACTATACGAATTTTAGGTATAATATGAGTCAATAATATTTAAAGGGATTTTTTTTTTTTGTAATGATCTGGATAATCTCTTAAACTACTGGACTCATTCCGATGTATTTTTCACTAACAGCGATTATTATTCCCCCGTGCTATAGACTTTGTTTTGATATACATAGAACAAGCAAAGCCATACGCAGAATTCTAGTTATCTACAAGCTTAATGTTCAAAGGACTCTCAAGAGATTTAAAGTTAGGATCTCAAGTTGGTCATCCGTTTTAACGTTTATTAGTTATATCCTAGCAACCCTACAATTTGTGGTTAAAACATACCCTATCTATCTATACATAGGATGCTTTGTCCTGAATGACTGACGGATCAACGCACAGCCTAAGCCGCTGATCGTAGAGACCTGAAACTTGGAAGGTGTGTTTTTTGTATGACATAGGCATCTGATAAGAAAAGATTTTCCGAAATTTTGCCCCTAAGGAGGTGAAAAAGAGTTTGTATGAAACTCTGACATTTTTAATTTGAGTTAAAATGTAGAAAAGCTAGTCATAAATAAGCATCTATACATTGAATGTAATCCTTATAGACTCAAGTTTTCCATCGATTGTTATCTATTGCTCATTTAGAATATTTACTATATAATTTAACATGCTAATTTGACTGATTAACTTTTTCCTCTAGCATCTAAATGAACAACTAAACCCAACCACGAATTAATATTATTTCGTATGTATTAATTCGATAAAATATTTTATGAATAATTATATTATTTTCAGGGAAAATACAACGGACGCCAAAGCACAAAATGCGACTGAAAAGTGCATCATTGGATTGACTGTGAATATGGAATCATATTAATTACAATTTCAAATGTTTTTGCCAAATAAATCACAAATCTTTCCTAAATGACTGACGGATCATCGCACAGCCTAAACCGCTGATCGTAGAGATCTGAAACTTGGAGGGTGTGTTCTTTGTATGACGTAGGCATCCGATAAGAAAGGATTTTCTGAAATTCTACCCGTAAGGGGGTGAAAAAGGGAGGAAAAGTTTGTATGAAACTCTGTCATTTTTAATTTGATTTCGTATAGCCCACGCGGGCGAAGCCGCTGGCTTAAAGCTAGTATTAATAAAAGGTCTAAAATAGGTTATATTTGTTTTATTAATTTTGTCTGTTATTAAGTAGTAGGTTTTTCCTAAGAAAGTGTTTACAAACGCACAGATATTACCGATAACATCCATGGGGTGACAGAGGACCGGGACAACAGGTGGGTGATGATCATAACTTTTACGGACGGTCAGAACCGCCATCTAGCTTTTTATGTTTATTATATTACGTGCCGACTTTATAAATAGGAGGAACCACCACAGGGGCTGTGGGATTTTGAAAGAGTTAACGTGCCCCCGGAATATAAAGGGTGAAGAAAGGAACATGGATGGGTTTTAATCAGTAAGAGACTGATACTCTCACCCACAGCGGGTGTTATCATTTAATGATTTCCTATCCATAAAAAAGGCACAGCATCACCTTTTTCTTTTTAACTTTGCTGAATACAGAAAGCCAATACGGAGCACGTTCGAAAAAGTGGTCGTTACGTCATAGTTTACCTCTTTATAAATGCAATCCTTTAGGGGTTAAAAATGCAATAAATGTCGCATTCAAAATATAAATAATGTATTGAAATATTTGAGAAGAAAATTAAATTCTATACAACGCTAGTAAATACATTTATGTTAACAACTTTATGAATTATTTTTCAAAAGTTTTTTAATAGGACGACAGAAATCAGTCGACCAAAGAAATCAGTCTATGACACTCAATCAACGCCTACTAAGATTGGTTAGGCATTAAGTCATACACGAAGCGATTGCTAACGAATATATTGAAGACTAGTGGCCCGCCCCGGCTTCGCACGGGTAGGCTGTCTTTGTTTTTTAACCGACTTCAAAAAAGATGGTTCTGTATTTGACCCGTATGTTTGTGTTTATATGTCCGCGATTTTCTCAAAAACTACTGATCCGAATTGGATGGGGGTTTTCGTTCTTCAAATGCATAGTTTTCAAGGAAGGTTTTAGTGTAATATAGTATATTGGGATCTGATGAAGTTCTTCGGAGATAGCCAATGGAACTCTTTCATTACTAATAACAAAGGAACCGCGATTGCTGCGATCGTATGCTGTGATTGTTTTCACTTTTCTATAACATAACATCCCACCTCTAAGCTTTAAAGGAGAAAACATTTGTCTGGACATTAGTATATTGTAATTTATCTAAATTACATCACAAAAAGCGAAAATATTTTTTTGCAAAAATAAAACTGGCTTGGAAAACAATACAAATTGAAAATAACTAATACATCGTTCTAGAAGTTGGTATCTCGAAGTAGGTACCTATTTTGCTGTGTATTTTCGTTCTATTTTTGCAAAAGTTTTTCTTTTCTTTTTAGGAATGGAAAATCATCTCGCGACTCTTGCTGTTGCTGTGGGTGGAGCGGGAAAAGTGTCACACTGACTTAAACCAATCCATTGTTTTTTCCTTCGTTCTTTATTATCTAGGGTCGCCATAGGTCTTCCGAACAGCGCCGACAGGCACTATCCCTGGGGGTGGGCCCCGTCAATTATGCTTACATCTCATTGAGGCACGCGTAGAACTTAAAATACATGGGCGAGCGTCTACACGGGCCTAGTCCTCACCGGACGGCTAGCCACTTATTGCTCAAAGTCTGCAGGCCCAGGCCTACAGTGGCGTGGAGTCGATTTCTGGCTCCAAATGCTGATGACGTAGCTGGGGCGTGAGGTATGTTTCTCCCTCACGCATCCCGCTATCTAGATCATGACTACGCGTCTAAAGCATGACTGCTTCGCATAAGGAGGTGACTGCTTCCTATTCCCACTCGCTTTGGACCATCGACATTTCCTCGCGCTTGATTCGATGCAGGAACCTCTCAAAATATCCGTGTCCAGTAAGAACCTGCATCAGGCGTAGGCATAGGATCTTGACCTGATGCCGGGGCGCCTCCCTAGGCACTTCTCAAAGAGGGGATTTATCTTTATCTTAATTTGGTCACAAATAGAAGTTACTTCGGGTGTGTGGGTGATGCCGCCGCGTTTCGCTAGTTAAAAATTTATTTAAGAGTTTATAGTGTTTCTTGATAAATTATATTTATTAGTAGTTATCTGTTTTCGGGATTACCTGTTCATGAAAGGCCTACATACAGTTGGGCGTAAGACAAACAATTCTCACGCAGGTCCATCCGAATACATTTAAATGTATGGCCTTATGATTTGTTTATTAGCAAAGGTAATTCTAGATTCTTAATTTTAGAAGTGTGGAATAGAATGAATTCATAGAAATGGAAAGCGCTATTTTTTGGCTTATAATTATCCCACTGTTTTGTATAAAAAGAGGCCCTTACACACTTGAAAGCGCTTACTTTTAACAAATTCGTAACTTAAATCTTGAAGCCGTTAAGGTGAAAGATATTATGTGATCTCAACAAAAAAAAAGAAAAATATGTAAATACCAAACTAAAAAAAACTAAAATATGTGGGATTCGAACTCGATGTAACCGATTCGCATGATCATTAATACAGTCCCTCTACTACAGTGCTCGTTGACATTGCAGGCAAAATTGACGTTCTAATACAATGTATTTTCAATTTTAATTACTGCTTATCTTCTTTACAAACGGGCGTGACGATTTTCATGTCAAAGATTGTAATAATAGCGAAAATGCATAATTATAAAAAAATTAAAGGTCATCCCATTACAAACTTATTTTAATACCTCACTGCTCATTCCCCATATTATTTAGTGTGATGATTTGTGGCTTAAGGCTTGATCCGATTCATAATAAACATTTTTGGTGAATTTCAAGTATAAGTTTTCAGACGTTTTGGCGTAAAGCTAAAACACAATTTTTTTTCTTACAAACTTAAAATTTAAATTTTTCACCCTAGGGCTAAACTCTTGAAAAACTGTGAAACACGTGTTTAATTATTTTCATTTTGATGTGTTCCTACAAAATTTCAGTTTATTCGAATCAAAAATAAAACTTACTCCATATAAACTTTCAACCCCATTTTGATATACTTAGGGTTGGAATTTTCAAAAATCCCTTCTTATTACTTGTCTAGGAAATAAAAGGCACCTCCTGTCCAAATTTCATTACTCTAGGTCCAGCCGTTTCGGCTCTGCGTTGATGAGTCAGTCATTCAGTGTATGAGGTTGTCATTTTATATAATAGTATAGATAACGTTACGACTGATAGTGACTACAATAAGTTATAAGTGAAAAGAAAGGAGCCTACTGCCTCTAATCGAGCTCAATAGCTCCTTGTAGGTTCCGAAAAAAATCTTAATTAAAATGCCCATTAACGTATTAATGCTAAGTCTGAGAACCAAATTCAAGACCACATGCTCATCAGCCACGCTTGTGACTACACCATCACTCCATAAAGTGTACTTTCATTGTTTCTTGTTTATGTGTCTACTAGCTGATATCCAAACTACTAGTCATGTACCTGGATAAAAAGAATACCATGTCGGCACGATTGGCGTAGTGACTGAGCAATTGGCTGCTGCGCTGCGTGTCGCGGCTTCGATTTCCGCACGGGACAACTAAAATTGTTCCGGGTCTGAGTGTTTATGCATGTGTAATGTATGTTTGTAAACGCACCGATGATACCGGAGAAATTCATAGTGTGAGCCAATATTTAAAAAAATAGATGTCTTTTGTCTGTTCGAAGTATCTCCACAGCAAATATCATTAAACTGATTCAAGAGTTCAGCTGGGAAATCGTAACTTACAGACAGAGAAAGTTACATTCGGATGGTCAAACATGAACACTTACCCAAAGGAAACGAAGCGACCTACATCAAAAACAGTCGCCTCAGATGGCGAGGCCGAGGCACACAAACAGCTAAATCAAATGAATGCCAGCAGTTGAATGCGGGCGGAGCAATTAAAATCCGTCTCCATTATAAATGACATAATCATTGCGGAGATTCCGACGCTTACCGCCAGCCTCGTAATGAATGGAGCCTCGAGGCAGTTCCTTACAAGCGACATCTATGAGTCTGCAAGTTGCATGCTTTTTTGAATGAGCAGAAGAGATCACGCGCCTTTAGGTTCTAAGATAAACAGTTTATGAAAGAGCAGTGTCTTTACCGATTTATACATTTTTTAGTCTCCTCGCACGAAAACGTTTTTTTTTTGGTTTGGACTAATTTAACCTTTGTTTTATTGGGAAATGGCATATTAACGGCAGAAGGAGATGGGAGACGAAGTAGACTCCTATCTAAAAGAAAGGCCTTAGGTTGCACTAGGCAGAACCAAGTGAAAGGAGGAGGTCCTTTCCTCTGCAGTAGGATACTATAGGATAAAATGAATAAATAATACAGGCATCATTATATTATGATAGTTTTAAATTAGGTTTACAGCGCTATAATAGACAAAATGACTGCGTAAGTTGAGTAGCTTATATTGCTTATTTTTTGGGCTGTTCCATATTTATTAGTAAATGAAATAATACCAATTTAATTCGTTTAATAGGTGCAGCTCAAAGTACCTACTTGCCTATAAAATACGATAAGTAATCAAAATGGTCTATTCTAAAAGAAACCGATGTTAGCGATTTACCATGTATCAAAAACCGCTAATGTTACAGTCCTGTCAAAAACTTTTAATAATAAACTAATTTTCCAATATCATCATAATATATGTAAATGGTAAGTAGTAAAACTTTAATTATTCAGCAGTAAAGGGATTCGCGACCCAATTCTTTGTTAGAACACAATTCGCATGGGAATGTTGTCACCTGCCTCACACTGTGTATCTTGTGTATTTCAGTAAGTAACTAAGAAAATGTAACACAAACTCTCCACAAAATTAGGGAGGAATAAGATTTTAGAAACAAATAGGTATATTTAAACTTTGTTTATATAATGCCGTTCTAAGAAAAAAATGCCGTAGCTGTAATTTTTTTCAATGTTGAGTTAAATACATATTCGTAAAGATCTTTTTTCTTGATTCCAAATATTATGTACTTAACTCAATATCGAAAAAAATACAGTAACGGTATTTTTGAATATGTAAGTTACTGTGATCAGATTCATTTTTAAAGTCAAATGAGACGAAAAACTGGATTTTTCGGCTAGCATCTGCATTACCCCATGTATAAAAAATACTGACGAACGACTTATGGCGATAGAATTCATATACTGAGTCGTTGCTGGGGAGTTTGTTGCGCCACTTTTTCTTCCCAGCAAAAACACATAGGAAGTGGTGAAGGGCGGGCGTTTCGGGGCTGTATTTTGTAAATTTGCTGATTTTCAGCCTAATTTGAATAAATGACTTTTGAATTTGAATTTTGAAAGTCATCACTTGCCATCATATGAGCCGTCTGCATTATTACAAGTTTCTAAACAAAATATATTATTTATATAGTAACATAAATCATTGCATAAATTAAATATATAAACTTTTAAAACGAAAGGATTAATTGTAAATATAAAAATTTCTCATTTAGATTTAGGTATTTCAATATTCCACTAAGAATGCAATATTGAGCATAGCAATGTAATGGAGCTATCAGCATTGCAATGTTTACTGACAACGCAGATTTATTAAATTTTATTAGTAATTGTCTTACTCAAAAGTTATTATAATAAAACATAACCAACAATACCTTTCAATGATGGAAGTAGATAAAAATTCAAGTTTAAAATAGGTATACACTTTATTCAAAATATAACTTCACAAACAACAAAATTTAAGGTCTAAACACTAGGAGAGGTGCCGGCTTACGAAGCTGGAGTTTCGCACTATACTTCATATTCTGGACATCATTTTCAGTCACGAACTCCACTTTCTGGAGCCTTCCGTCAGGGAGCAAGACGAAGTAGGTTCCAACGCTCTTCGCCACTTCAACTGGACCTTCCAACCTTTCCGCCTGAGGGTTATCAGTGGTTGGAACTTCAGTAGAATCGGGAACTCCATAGGTGTTATCTGGCACGCCATAGCTGGTCGCTGGTGGGGTCTGCTTAGGCAGTTCAAAGGCTTGTCCTTGCGGCTTCCACCCAGAAGCTGGGTAACCTTCGTCAGGAGCTCCGTATTGGTCAGCAGGCTTCGCAGGCGGCTCTTCGTTAGGTAGAGTGAATGGTTCTCCAGCCGGCTTCCAGCCAGACGCTGGGTAAGGTCCTGAAGCCTCCGTAGTCGGTTCTGTTGGAGAATCAGTGGTAGTCGGAGCTAATTCCTGTCGCTGGAACCTGAACCTCGCTGGTCTGAAGCGAGGCAGCTCAGCCAGTGCTCCGATCACAACACAAGACAGGACTAGGAACTTCATGGTTGATGTTGAACTGTTGAATGATACTGGTCTTCAAATTCCCGCCCAATTTATACTATGATGATAAGTTTATGGTGCTTTGTTGTATCATAAATGGTGTGATAAGGACGCTATAGAGGATATTTGGTGATCATCAGTCCGGTCACGTTCGAGTTGACTGACATTGACCTGATGCCGCACGAATGACATCAGTTAGTGATTAGAACGTGTTGTTAATTAATTAAGTGATAATTAATGCAGAAATTTAGAACTTACCTTGTAGTAATATGGTTGTGAATATTATGTTGCTTATTATTTAGAATAGTTGTTTTAATCTTGCTGCAACTATTAATGTCGACGTAAAAATAATGGTGTCTGTAAATCACAATCGAATTCTACAACATTCTTTTTAAAAGGGAACGCGTGAAAATATTTGATTTGTACCTAAATAATATTTTTAAATATCATCATAATAATAAAGGAGCAGCCTTTAAAATCTCAAGGACATTAATTCCATTTAATAGACAATATCGTTTGTTCAGTAATTTCCGCTGAACATTAACTCGAATATTATTTTGTTATTCTCCATAAGACTGAGGTAAACCAGTGTCAATAAAAAGCCTATATTTTGAACAACAACAAACAAGATGACAATTGTAATGTGGAAGAGGTCGCCAAAATGAGGGCTATTGCGGAAAAATAAAAGTACAATTTCCTCCTATATTTTTTCAATGTAATTTTTTTCTAACTTCCGCACTCAGAGATGTTTCTTGATACTAAATATCAATCGTTAACTTAGTTATTATGCCTTAGAACTTTGTACTGCCTTATTGGGCTAGTGGTTGACTGCAGTGCTAGGGGTTTTGGGTTTGGTTCCCGGGTCCAGCCGACAACGCTTTGGACTTTTTTGAATCCACAAAGCAGCTCGGAGTCAGGTAGTTGGCGGTGTTCCAATCTGTGCCTGGATGAGTACGTTAAGCCCTCAACCCAGTCTGCTAGCTTGTTAGCAGTTGTTGTTACAATGTCATGTCAGAGGCAGCTACGCGGATTTGAAAAAACTCTGACACTAGGGCTTGTTAGGTTAGTAATACCTGCAGCCCACACCACACGATAAAAAGAATTACTTAATACATATCTTCCACTAGTAACCTAAGTAATTTTAATTAACTAGGGTTAATTTCTGTAGTGCATGCAGAGATAAACGTTGATGATGTGCTATTACATATTACAAGCTAACTCATCATCTGCCTAGCCTTTTCCCAACTATGTTGAGTCAGCTTCCAGTCTAAGCCGGATGCAGCTGAGTCCCAATGTTTTACATGGAGCGACTGCCTATCTGACCTGCACAACCCAGTTACCGGGTAACACGATATCCCTTGGTAAGACTGGTTATCAGATTTTCTGGCTTCTGACTACCTGTAACGACTGTCAAAGGTCTAGAAATGACAGCCGGTACCAACTGCTTAACATGCTTTCCGAGGCACGGAGAAGTCTCGCTATGACATAGATGGTCACCCATCCTTGTACCGACCGCACCAAGCGCAGTTTAACCTTTGATCAGCCGAACCTTGCGGCTGTTACTTAGCCTCGAGCTCCTCCTTTTTTTATTATATTACATCCTGACTATTATTATAAATACAAAAGTGACTTTATTTTTGTACGCTTGAGACGAAATTTTGTATGGAGATAAATGGAACCCCGGGAAAAAATACTCATTATCCTGGTTCATATATTTCCCTCACGATACGATATCAGTAGACCCACTAAAACAAACATAGTCACAGAATTAACATTGTACCTAAATTAATACAAACGGTATTGCAGAACTGTCGATAAAACATGTTCGATACGCGACGTGAATACAGAAACGGTAACATGACTGGTTGGTCACGTGGTCGCGAGTCCGTTGAGCAAGAGGTTCTGGGATCGTTTCCCTGTTGGAGCACAGCATTATTGGTATTTTCATGTACATACCTAATAATTTTCGTATGCAGCCCGAAGTCTATATTTCGTGTCCGATTACCACACCGACAATACTCTTTCGATCTTTTCAAATTTAAACCATAAGAAATTGTGGGATTTAGAACTTAACACTAAGTCGTTTGACGACAATTTTTTGTGCCTTATTTTTTTATGTATTTAAAAGTCAATATTTGTTATTTATTATGCTTGTTCTTTTCATTCTAAAAGACTTCAATTTATAGACTATCTGTTTCCCAACTAGGTAGTTCACGTACCCGGTTAAAAAGAAGTCCGTAACCGCTTCCGTAATAAATTTCAATTAAATCGGTATAAGGTATGAGTTTTTAAATAACTTAACAAACTCACTCACTCGCTCGCTCACATTCGTGTTTATAATAATTATTAGTTATAAACACGAATGTGAGCGAGCGAGTGAGTGAGTTTGTTAATTTATAATAGACTTTATGACGTAACCAATATTTGGTTACGTCATAAAGCACATGTTAATCTTGCATATTTTTCTATATTATAAAACTAAGCTAAAAAAAACTTTGTACTCACTCCTTTGTAGATGAAAGCCGCTCAATAATAATCTGTAAAAAATAAAAATATTTTATTAAAAAATTAATTCACTTTTCCGTTTATTTCATTCACTTTTAGTTTTTTTTACAGTTCCAAGCGATGTACCTATGTAGATTGTAGTTACCAATTAAATAAAAAATACGAAAAGTATTATAAAAAGTTATTGCATTCGAAAACTCTTTGTTCGCAATTTTAACTAGCATTGGACTGTTTTTTTTAAAGTAGTCTATGTCCTTTCTAAGGCTTTAGACTATCTGTGTACCAAATTTCATTTAAATCAGTTCTGTAGTTTTGGCGTGAAAGCGCGACAGACAGACAGAGTTACGCATATTATATAATATTAGTAAGGATGTGTGTGCCTAAGTTTGTTAGTTTGTATGCTATGGTTAATCTCTGGATCTATTTCACATCTAGAAAACTACTTTATTGTACGCTTAAGGCTATATTTTATGTGCAAACAAAAAAAAACAATAAATTACTGTTATTAAAGCCGAATATTCTTATTTGGTAAAACTTTTGGACCGGCAATCAATTAATAAAATCTGAATGGGCAGCAAAGACCGATGAAAGCAATTAACTTCAATAATATTGGCAATTGGTCGATATTCCTCTTTTCAAAAGAACTTTGATCATTTTTAGTACCTACCTACCTACCTAATCAAAATGTTTTTAGTGAGTAAAGATTGTTTTGTGATTATTGAAAATTTTAATTTGTTTTTTTATTTCTTTTGAGCTGGCGCGATTAGTGATTTTCTTATTTTTAATAGAAAAAAAATGATTGATTTATATTTTTTTTATTAACGTTATTTTTGAGGATACTGTAGGCTGGCAGAATATGATTTGAAAGTTTGAATCCTATAAAGAATTAAAACATAGTTCAAAATTAGAAAAAAAGACAAATTTCAAAATTATTCAAAGTAAACTTAACAAAAGACAACCCCCAAAACGCCCGCCCTATATAAATCTATCTAATTTGCGAATTTGATAGTTCAATATTATACATTACGTCGTTATAACTATCAATAAGATAAACATTCAAAACATACACAGCAATCTATATTAAACTCCTTTTTCTTCCAAATTACGTAAAAAATACCTAATTGCCATACCCTTAGGTATGGCAATTAGGTATTTTTTAGGTAATTTGGGTGCTAGAATAATGTTATGTTTACAATTTAATAACACGGACTAAACTATAGTTTTGCCTGTTAAAACTAGTGTTCAAAATTCGAAACTCATGCAAATAAAACGATATCGTCCGCTCGCCATATGCAGGCTACGCCAACTTAAGTACCTAGACTCCGAATACATAACTCAAGTACTTTGTACACTGGATGATGTCTACACCAGTTATCCAGCCTCGTTCATCGATAGCTTGCATTATACAGTATACATGGTGCTTTATATCCCGAAGGCAACACTTCGCCATTTACGTCTGGACCAAATAGAATAGAGAATGAAGTCTTCGCTAGCCAGCACCCCTAACGGCGCTCTTGGGTATTGAAATGTTAAAAATGTATTTGCTCTTAAAGTCTTGATCGATGAAATCGTTATCTGCGCTGTATAGAATAACAAACACGCTTTATTTATCTATACATACTTACTTACTGTTTAACTAGCGTCTCGAGATATCTACTTAACGCATCTGGATAAAAAGTAGCAAGCATAATAGTCGTACTTGTCAGTATCATCATCAGCCTATATATTGACCCACTGCACAGGCCTCTTCTCATACAGAGAAAGCATGAGCATTGATCATCACGCTTGCTGGCGATTTTTAGGGTTCCGTAGTCCGACAAGGAACCCTTATAGTTTCGCTCTGTCCGTCTGTCTGTCTGTCTGTCTGTCTGTCTGTCTGTCCGCGGCATAGCTCCGTGGTTTTTGTTATTAGAAAGCTGAAATTTGGTATGAATATGTATATTGATCACGCCGAGAAAGTGGTAAAATAAAATTTTGAAAAATATTTTTTTTCTCGCGTACCCCTTCGTGTGGGGTATCGTTAGATAGGTCTTTCAAAAATATTATGGGTGTGTGAAGACTATTTTTCAGTTAAGCGAGCCATTTGCGAAATATCTAGATTTTAAGTGAAATTTTTTGTTCGATACGAGTTACCCCCCCCCCCTCTAACTTTTGAACGGCTGTACCTAGTAATGTGAAAAAAATCACAGACGTAGTACATATAATGAAATTACAAGGAAAACTATCACGGCTAAGTAGGCTTAACCGGTTACAGAGCTATAGTCGACAAACTAACTCCTACTACGGAACCCTACTGCGCGTGGCCCGACACGCACTTGGCCGGTTTTTTTTTTAAGGCTAGGTTTCCTCACGATGTTTCCATTCAAAGTTAGTCAATGACATCTAACTATAAATTCATATGACTTCAGAATAGTAACATTGGTACTTGCCAGGTTTCGAACCCGCACACTCGTACACGAGAGGCGTACTATCGCGAACTAAACCAGTCAAGTAAATATTTGAAGTATCACAAAACAATTTTGTTACAACATTTCCTAAACAAAATGAGCCGTCAAACTCTAGCGCCAAACCAAACTCTTTAATTAGATCGTTCAATCAAAATGTTTCAAAAATTAACGGCTGCCGGCGAGTCACCGGTCCGCCCAAGTTAGTTTTAATGTAGGCCCTTTTAGTTCCCTAAATCGAGCTAAAAGCCCTCAGGGGAGACAGTTTGTAAAGGATAAAGTCCCTCAAAACATTTGGGAATTAAATTTTAGCCGGAGTGATGTGTTTACGTCATGTCCAAGCGGCCTAGCAGGCGCTTCTTCGATGATTTGTTGTTTGAGTAAATATAATACCATTTTCGCTTTTGTTATTTGTGTAAAATTGTTCTTATTTATTTTTAGCGTTAATTTATTCGGTACTCTTTTTGTTTTTATACAAAGTATTGTTATGAAATTAGTCATAATACGTAAAGTCTGTTAAACGTGTATTTAATATTATGTATATATTTTTAAACAATAGGCGTATGTTTGTTATTTGGTTTTTAAAAGTAGTAGCAAATTTTTGTCTGTATTTTACTTCCTAACAGAATAGGTAACTGTCAAAAAAACAAACATAGAATAAGATATTACGAGCCTACTATTGGTAGGTGTGGTAATCACAAGGCTGCATCTTTATTAAATTACTATCTTTCCGCCAGCGGCTTCGCCCGCATAGGCTATAAGAATTTAAATTAAAAATGACAGAGTTTCATACAAACTTTGTCATCCCCTTAGGAGTAGAAATACGGAAAGTATTTTCTCGAGGGAAGCCTACGTCATTCAAAGAACACACTCTCCAAGTTTCAGTTCTCTACGAACAGCAGTTTAGACTGTGCATTGATCTGTCAGTCATTCAGGACAAAGCATTTCATATGTCTAGATATACACAGATACAAACTTAAGTCGCTATTATTAGAAAGCTAGAATTTAAAAGAAAAATAATTCTATAATAATCAAGCTTGATTAACTAGCATACGGATCTTAAAACGCTATTTGAAGTGTTATATCTCAGTTGCGGATCAATAATCCCACAAAATATCAAACCAGCCTTATCACCTTCATGCACCTTCAAATCCGGATCCAGCCGTCTCAAAGCTATTGATATGAAGCTTGTTTATTGACGACACAGCATCCATTGGTAACTATAATCGCATGAACTCAAATGGAAAATTGGATGGGATACATCGCTCTTGAAGCATATCCAGTCAGAATCCCCAATGACGTGCCTTTGCAGAATTCGCACTCAAAATTTGATCCCATTTCACAGGTTTGGTCGTGTTAAATTTCAGCTTGGCGCAATAATTGGAGAACTGACTTTTCAATTTGTCCATTTCCTTCTTGCAGAATTTCGAAGAGAGATAGTTTTGTGTCACTGTGATTTTACGAACAGACGTAAAGTGAATTTTGTTAAATAAATTGACTGCTACAGTTGTTTCTTATCTTGTTTTCTCTTCCTCTTTTAAATAAATAAATTGGCCTTATATATGTAACGAAGTCAAGTCAGGCCGTTGTTGAACCCAAAGCTAATATGGTATGGTTCGAATCTTTAAGTCTCATCTTCTTAAGTATCCGATACCGCAGTGGAGCTCAATTAGGCCTTTGAAAATGCAATTGGAGCAAATAGCCGCAACAAGAAGCGAAAACCAAAGCAGTTACTAGCAGCACAGTATTCAATCACTCTGCTACTGTTTCAAACGTGTCATCTTTTATCTTCGTTCTTTATTTCGTTTCATTTACCCCACCTTCAAATACCTCATATTGGAATGAATCAAAATCATATCAGCATCAAAGCATTTGGCTTTCTACCGTTTCTGCCAACTCCAGGATAAGAAATCGTGGGCTGATGTAGCTATTAGCTTCCAAAGAGTTTCCACGGTCTTAGAACACAAAGGGCAAAGGAAGGAACAAGGATGGCTCCCACCTTGCCCACGGTGGGAGGAGTTATTACAAGCATTTTACTATCTACAGTTTCTCTCAACCTCAGAAAAAGGAATCGTAGGCTGATGTCGCTATGTTGGTAGACTGCAGGGTGTTCCAAAAAGTTTCCACGGTCTTGGAACACAAAAGGCGAAGGAAGGAACATAGATGGCTCCCACCTTGCCCATGGTGAGAGGAGTTATTAGATGACTTACCACCTGCAAAAAATGCTATGTAGGTATAGTATCTGTATACTATACCTACATAGCATTTTGTTTGTTGTTGTCATCAATCAAGGAAATAAATAAATTATCAACATGAATACTCGGCCAAAAGCAATAAAGCATTAATGAAACCTACAATGATTTATATGGCTATAAACGTCAGTAGCATAACGTCTGGCAGATTACCTTCTGTCGTCGGCTCGTCCCGAAGCGCGGCACGCGGGAATTAATCCCGCAAATTAACACCTGGTATAGCAATCGTCACATTTTCGGGATAAAAATAACTCGTTGCGTGACATTGGAATGTTAACATTATTTGCGGGATTTTACGTACAAGAGTATTAAAATGTGTTATTTTTAGGAAAGGTGTGAAATTATATTTCCTTTACTTTCTATGTTTATCTTGAAATGACAGTACGTTTGGCGTATAGTGGCTGCGTGTCGCTGGTTTGATCCCGGCACAGGACAACTCCGATATGAGTAAATGTGCATATACAATGTATAATTCTAAATAACCGTTTAACCCAAAACAACTGGGTATCAGTGAAGAAAAACATCATAAGAAAACTTATGAAAAAAGTCCGAAATCACTTATCCTCCTTGAGCAAGCGTGGTGACCAATGTTCATACCTTCTCTGTATGAGAAGAGGCCTTAGCCTTCCAGGGGGGCGATAAATTGGCCATTATTGTTATTGTGTGTGCAATTACGTATATCAAGACGATGATGACGTATAGATGAGTATTTAATCAGTCTAGGTGGTTAGAAAAATCTAGAAGCATAGCCTAGTAACTACGGTTGAAATTTTAAACCTCCACTTCCTCCCACTTTTCCATAAAATCAATATTATTTTTCAACTTCTTTCACTCGTATGGACAATCATTCTTTATAACTGTTCCAAATTTGAAGTCGATAACATTAGTAGTTTCTAAAATACTCAGTTGTGATAGTCGTACAAACAGACAGACACATAGCGGTACCATAAGGCGCTATCCACACAGTTCCGGGTACAAATCGGTTACATACAACTTTTATGAACTCGTTCACACATCTTCGTGTCAGGGGCATCCGGATCGTCAGTGTCGGACGCACGGACGCTCTGACAGTGCTATCCTATTTTTATCTAGGTACATTGACAGCCGTTTTATAAATATACGTTTGCCAGCTGATAGTCTTCTTAGTGATCTGCTTCTTCTTCTAGCGCTATTGCAATCATTGCCAATTCTTGATTGTTAAATAAAGACATCGTGTTTGAATACGGGTGACGGATGGCACGTCCCTGACGGGAACACTGACACGGACAACTCGGAACACGGATAGCACTGACCCGGAAATGTGTTGATAGCGCCTAAGTGGACAGTGATCAATCAGACTGCACTAGCGGGGACGGGGGCCTCTTGTCGTCTGCGTATTCACAGTGATACCATGACGACGCTGGGTTCTAATAGTTCAGAACCATACAGAGTCACCTAGCAGATGCTATATCACTGTGTACTATACGGGCGGACTGAGCTATTAGAAACACCCGCGCCCGCGCCCGCCTCGAGCAGACGCGCGGCTCGCGAATTCTGACCGTTTTCTTATAAAAAACCTGTAATCTGAAGTAATCCAGGATTAAACTACTAACTTAAGTTCGGATTAACGCAAAACAGCATTTATGAGTGAGATTTTTGCGTTGGTAAGCAGCAGATTAAAAATAATAGTTTAAAAAAACTAAAAAAATACGCTTTTATTGCTGACCGAACTAAAAAGTAGAAAATCATTTTTAAATAATTTAATTCAGAGTAAAAAGCGTGGGGTGCATTTTCCTATATTTTAATCAATATTTCATCAAGCACCCCACGCTTTTTACTCTGAATTAAATTATTTAAAAATTATTTTCTACTTTTTAGTTCGGTCAGCAATAAAAGCGTGTTTTTTTAGTTTTTTTTAAACTATTATTTTTTTTCCATTTTTTAGTTCGGTCAGCAATAAAAGCGTATTTTTTAATTTTTTTTTATCGGATTATTGCATTGTCATCGGCCCTTAACACGTGTGCAAAGTTCCAAGACGTCTAGAAACCAGTGAAAATTAGGTTCAAAGATTCCGTTACATACATACATACAACCCGAGCAAATATAAAAGCGTGTTAAAAAAAAAATCGGACGTTATTAGTAAGACGGTGAAAGACTACTATCACTTTACCTACTTCCTCCCACTTTTCCATCTGTTATCACAAGCTTTTGTTTTACTTTTCTTTTCTTTTCGATATACTAAACTGTCTTTGTAAACCATGTGCTGTCGACCACTTGTCGACCACTTGTCTACACACGATATTCATCGTGACAAGTGTGACTGCCTGTCACGTACCCTAAGTAAATAATAAAATAATATTTGATTTAACAACGCACCGCAATATGGGGCCTCTAAGAAATACATTAAGTTTCTATTTTATGGGAACCATAATAGGGATAATTGCTAGCCGACAGTTAGGACGCAATAATTAACAAAACATCTAAAGAACAAAGCAAAAGTATCCAATAACAAAATACAGCATTGAATGGAAGTGCCACATGTGCTGAACACTCGCCGGGGCCCAAAAGCAATCCTTAGAACAATTAAAGAAAGTCTACAAAAAGACTAATAAATCTATTGTGCAACAAACCCTGGGAACACGGTTAGGTCGATGTTGATTGGAAGATCGAGAGGATGTAGGAAGGGATGGTTTTGGCACATGGGCTGGAGGTAGCTGAAGATCGAGGTAGTTGGTGTTCGACCACGAAAGGTGCCAGAGGTTTAGCGACTATAAGAGATAGTCAATGTTAGGATTCTGTTGCTTGATTGGTGTCTGTTATCTAAGTGAGTGATGTGGGAAGAATGCGAGGTAACAAGCCTGATGTGCTGGTAGGAGTACTGTGAGTAAGTTAAATATAGTTTACTGCTAGAAGCTATCTGGTTAGTGATATTTAAAGTTATACACTTATTCTGAGTATAGTAAGGTTGACTGTGACTGGGATCCCAAGGCGAGTTAGATCCTGAACTTACCTACTGTAATAGTAGAATATTATTTACCGCATAAGCGTAGAATTATAAGCATGTAAGCGTAACGAGCATGTTGGCCAGTAAGCGTAAATACAGAGCAAACCGCATAGATATAAGATCGCTGTACATATTATGCTTTTATTTATTATTGTTGTTCTCTCCTAGACTGCGAGGTATCTCAGACCTGCGTTTGGTTATAGGGAAACGGGGAAGGCCTTCTACTACACATTACACTAATTATACAGTTACACACCCACAACCCTTGCCGTGGCGTAGGGCACATATCTATCGTATGCACAATTGGAAGGCAGAACCGCATTAACAGTCCGCGATGATTGTCAGCAGCTCTTACTATGCTGCTATTGCTAATACTAGCATGCTGTATAAACCCGTACCAAACAGAAATAAACCAAACGCTGGTTAAGGCTACTTCTTATGGACTGACAAACCCGGCAGGTTCCTTTATGTTGCATTTGTTGTACGCACTCTTCCAGGGAGTGGGGGTAGGCTTCACCAAGTACCCTAAACTGATTGATAGCCGTTCTGATGGACGCTAGGGAGCGTGTCTCGTCAAATCCCACCCGGCCCTCGAGGCCTCTCACTGATCAAAAAAATAATATTTGGCGAGACATGTAAACTGGACTGCACAAGCGCTGAAACATGCGTACTGCCTCCTCGACATGGGTAGATTAAGGAAGTGTGAAGTGACGAATCAAATATACCACTTCGGCGTATACCAGATGTATTCCTAGAGAAAGCTACCACCGACTGACCATACATTGCGCTTGCGCTGATTTTACATTGTCTTAGTATGGGCGTTAGGTCCGTAAGAAATGGGTATCTAATTTGTACGCGTCCAGTCTAACTGGAAACTTGTCTCGCTCAATGGCAGTTGGACTTCGCAGTACTCTGTCTTAGGATTGGGTAAGACATTTTAGAACTTAGGGAATGTGGCCCGCTAGAATCGTAGCAGTTCCTTAGTGGAACTATGCGTTCAGGTCTAGCCGTACACGTACGACGTGTGAGCTGCTCTCAAGTGGCCCCACGTCACTACACTTGGGAATGTAGCTTTTGTGAAGTATAACGTAAAGCAAAATAATACAATCCTAAGCGCAAGCGTTACGTACCTGTTAGGTTAGGTTTGTATTAATCCTCTCTATCTCTTCTAACTTCAATAATTCTATTATAACCCTGTATATAATTAATAATTATTCTATCGAGTCCCGTCTTCCCTATCTCTAGCTCTTACAAGTCGGGACGGAATGATATTCCTAATTAATGCATGTGTCCTCCATTCGGTGGAAGAGTGACCAGTTTGGTGACGAGCTCTACAGGGTTGCGCGGAACTGGCGGGGCGCACCCCCTTCCCCTTCGGGGGAAGCCGACGTAGTTATAATTTAGGAAAATCGAAAAATTTTACAGCCTAGGGTTGACCAGGAACAGTCACACAAGCCAAAATAGTATTATCATGACATCGAGTTTTAATAACATTATGTATGCAAATACCATTAAATTTTCTTTATATATTTGTACAATTGGGACGGACAGCAGAATATTTTAGTGTAAACAACTTTTTACAAGGATAATATTATTAAAGTATAATTATTTATTATATTTACACTAACTGTGTCCCATTGTTTCACTCGCATTTTGAGAGAAATTATTTAATATGTAAGTATCTGAATGTCGTAGTGGCCTAGTGGTTAAGGCACCTGCATCCCGTATAAACGTGTAAGGGTCCGAAACCTAGCAAGTACCAATGCGACTTTTCTAAAGTAATGATGTTCTTTCTGAGTGTAGTAGACACCATTGACTAACGGTGAAGGAAACATGATGAGAAAACCTGTAATAAAAAAAAACTGAAATCGCCAATCTGCCTTGAGCAAGTGAGGTAATCAATGCTCGTGCATTCTCTGTATTCTCTGTGTTCTCATATGTCTTCTCTGAATTTATAATACGAGTAACGAATAAAACAAATTGGAGAGTGATCAACATTAATAGCTTCTAAATAACTAGATAAGCTCAATGGCTCGTGGCTCGGATTAAAACAATGAAAGTCGTTTTATATCCGAACCGAAAATATTTTTTCGTTGTAGGTTTTTTTTCATGATTTTTACAACGCTAACTCGAAGACCCACTAGCATAAATGAGCTATGCTTTATATAAATAATTTGCTTTAAAAAATACTGTAGGAAATATAATATTTATCGGCACACAGGATTTAAGCCCAAATCCAGAGGAGCGTAGAATTAATGAGAACATTATAGGCATCGTACAAAATTTACATGGGATTATCCAAAATATATGATTTCACATAATAATACATCGTATCTTTCTCATTTATAATAACCAAATAATGAAATCGGATGTAATAATAACGGTTATGGTTCCATTAAACCTTTTTCATTACCAAATTTATATTACAATAATACAATTACATGTCTACTAATTACATGTCGGAACAATTAATTGTTTTTATTGTAATTCAACTCGGAAACCCTAATCGATACTGAGGTAGACTGTGGTTAAATAAAATTCGATTCTGAAATACAATTTTGTTTTTTCTAAATTATTTTGTCTCTTTTTCGACGTTATATTGCATATCCATACTAATTTCAACTCACTTATACAAAGATCTTCTGAACTTTGCCGCGGAGTGCGGACAGACAGGCAGACAGACATAGCGAAACTATAACTATTATAGAGTTCCATAGTCGACAAGAATCCCCCTTGTCGACTACGGAACCCTAAAAAAGAGAGAAATAATCTTATCTTTAAACCTTATAATGTATGTAGCTATAGCCGAATATGAGACTTATTTATTTTACTGATATTCAAATATGTCAATTTAAATTATGTGAACATCGCACTGGAATCCATTTAAAATCCTGGAAAAAATATTTTAGTGTGTCTGCTATCTGTAAAATACCTACACACAAACAGATCGCAACTAAGCGAATTTGAGCTTGTTTGTAACGCTTTCATGGTAAAACAGCTGAATCGATCTAGATGCTTATGGAGATAAATATAATACGGGTTAAAACGTTATAGGTTACCTTTTACCCGGGTGAAAATTGGGTAACAGTTTCATCTATACATATAAAATGCTTTGTCCTCAATGACTGACGGATCAACGCACAGGCTAAACCGCTGATCGTAGAGACCTGAAACTTGGAGGGTGTGTTCTTTGTATGACGTAGGCATCCGATAAGAAAGGATTTTCTGAAATTCTACCCCTAAAAGTCTGAAAAATGGGGATATAATTTGTATGAAACTCTGTCATATTTATTTTAAATTCGTATAAACCACGCGGGCGAGGTTCTGGCGGAAAGCTAGTATAAATAAAGACCCTTAGGTACAGGTACCGTGCTTCTTTTCACTTGTAATGTAATTTGAACACTTGTGAAGACGACCTTGGACCCTGACAGAGGTCGCCGGTCCCCCGACACACCTTTCACGAGATATTTTAGATTTATCGTTGTAAAGGGTAAACATAAATCCTGGAAATATGAAATGTGTAGACAACACTCGGATTGTCTTTTCTAAATACGATTATCGGTGAAACAATTTGGTTTTTAACACGCTTTTTTATTATAAAAACATTAATCCAACAAAATAATATTTCATTTGTAAATCTTGTATAGACTAACATTAATCATTATTTATTATATAATTAAGTAAGCTTATATTTAAATTGAAATTATATAAATTAGAAAATCAATTTCCTAGTTTGTAGGTGTTCTTATTTTTTTTAATTCTCCAAACCAATTTTGGGCGCGGCGGCCAATCTCAATGGTGACTAGCCAGGTAGGAGAAGATATTATAGTAAAAGCACTTGCACAGACACAGGTGAACTCACTATTTTCTGAGTGCATGGCAACTCTTTAAGACCGGGAAGAGATCAGTTATATTCCAACTTACATAATAAATACGAATGTGAGTTTAGTGAACATAATACATGGTAAAAAGAAACCTCATTCGAATCAGCTCCGTGGTGAATTTTCCGTTTACGTAAGAGTCTGAAATTCAGAACGGCTGATATTAAAGCAGATCACGGTATCAAAGAGCACGCATTAGTAAATTAAAATGCTGGTGAAGGGAAAGGGATACGCTAAGAGGAAAATAACGTGCGCATCCCTTTGTCAATCTTACTGATGTTTGTAAGTACCATGGAGCACAACCTAACCTCTGTATATACCTTTAAATATTCGTACAGTAGACTAGTACACTCAGCACCGCTGAATCAAAGTAAGTAAAAAATTAAGAAATAAAATCTTATTCTACAAAAGCAAGGCGTGTAAGTCAGTGGTGGCCTTGTGATTAAGGCACCTGCCTCTCGTGTACGAGTTCGAAACCTGGCAAGTATCAATGTGACTTTTCGAAAGTCGTATGTAGTTTCTAATTATACCTTAGATGTCACTGACTAACGGTAAAGGAAAAACTTCGTGAAACCTGGACTTAAAAAGTCTGAAATCGCTAATTCGCCTTGAGCAATCGTGGTGATCAGTGCTCATGCCCTCTCTGTATGAGAAGAGGCCTGTGCCTAGCAGTGGGACAAGCTGATGATGATGATTCTACAAAAGGGCAATTTAAGGAACGCAGATGAGTTTTAGCCAGTAAGTCTAAAACACCCTCCTGCTCTACCCACAGGGGAGATCAGATGATGATTTCCCACCCTGAAAAAGGGAGACATAACTGCGACAAAGAACTTCATTCCAAAATTATTAAAGCTTACTAAAATAACCTGAACTCACGGAAATGTAGCATTTTAAAATATTTCTTGCAACTAAAATAACGAGCCAAAGTTTTGTAAGTTTATTTAGACTTGAACCATGTCCGAAGAGAAACGATTAATTATAATGGGTTCCGTCGAAGCGTAGTGAAATCTCGTTATAACTAACGTTAGTAAGCACAGCGTTATACTGGATATTCCCATTACTATGCTAAAACGACGGTCAGCACTGAGGCTGGTCCAAGTAACGAGCGAGAGCGGTTTTTGGAGCTCGTGAATAAGGCACCCAAAACTGTCATTTTGCTTGTATTGTAGCGAAAAAAAAATTATACGTACATTTACGCATAGTCTTATTGTGTAGCATGGAGGTTTTGCCCACCTAACAAGCCCTAGTGTCAGAGTTTTCTCAAATCCACCTGCGGCTTCTGACAAAGATGTAACAATAACTGTTATCAAGATAACAGCTGGGGACGTCAAAAATTCAAAATTCAAAATTCAAATCATTTATTTCAACTAGACCATTTACAGGCACTTTTGAATTGTCAAAGAGTCATAAGTCTGTCAGTTTGTCGAAAAGAAAGTTGAAGCTATTTGCCCGTTCCAAAGCGTAGATTCCTATGGAGAAGAACGGGCAAGAAACTCCATGGTTACTCTTTTTCAACATGTTTTACAATGTTCCTGTATACATCAATAATGATTTTTTTTTATGTGAGAACGATGTAAATGTTAACATTTAACAATTCTAATATGCTAATTCTTGGCAATTTAGAGATGACCAGCCTCAACTGACAGCGCCCGTTCACGAACTTGACGCGTGCATCAGCACCGCTTAACTCAACCATTTTGAAGGGAATCAAACGATCCAATACACGCGCCACCATCAGCGAGGCCTTTAAGCGAGCATGACATACTCCAAATGCCAGACTAAACTTTTACGAGTAGACTTTTATGATTAATACTTAGTAAATGGTTACATGGTACTCACATGTACATCAGTGAGAGATGAAACAAATGCTACAATTTATTATGTCTAATAAAATGAAATCTAGCAATTAAAAAAAAAATACTAGTCAAGAGAAAGAAAAAAAATTATTAAAAGATACAAATTCAAAATGTCATTAAAATCAACACATGAAAAGTATACAAAACAAATTTTATTTTAATATTATAACCAACTATTACTGGTGTGAATTAATTAGAGTCCAAGTGAATGTGGAGCAGGACCAGCAGTTAACCAAGCATCCTTGTCAGCAATATAATCTTCAAGCCTGTAATATGCCTGACTACATAGTGTGCGTTTAATACACAATTTAAATTTAGTGTCATCTAGTTGGAGAACACTGGATGGTATTTTATTGTAAAACTTAGTACAGTACCCCATGAAAGATGTATGGACTTTCGACAATCTGAAGCGTGGTTGGATTAATTTGTTGCCATCTCGAGTGCTATAATGGTGTCTATCACATCTTTTACTAAAAAGGTGAAGATTTTTTCTCACATACATAATGTTTTCATAGATATATTGACACGGGACTGTCATGATTTTAATTCGTTTAAACAATTCCCTAAGAGATTCGCGACTGCCGAGGTTGTACATGGCTCTGATAGCTCGCTTTTGCAGAATAAAAATAGAATCTATGTCTGCAGCTCGTCCCCATAGTAAAATACCGTAAGACATGATGCTATGAAAATAACTAAAGTACACTAGTCTCGCGGTATCTACGTCTGTTAATTGACGTACTTTTCTCACAGCGTAGGCAGCAGAGCTAAGCCGTCCTGAAAGGGAAGTTAAGTGGGGGCTCCACTGAAGTTTTGAGTCAAGCGTGATCCCTAGGAATACAGTCTTGTCAATAAACTCGAGTTTCTCATTGTTCAGTACAACATCACAATTACTACTTTTAACATTTGGTAGAGAGAATTTAATACATTTAGTTTTAGTACTATTAAGCACTAAATTATTTGCAGTAAACCAATTATGTACCTGAAGAATAGCATCATTAACATTATTTAAATGATGAGCACGTCTATCTACTTTGAATATTAGTGACGTGTCATCAGCAAATAACACCATCTTTGGATGGTCTTTGAACAAATGCGGCAAATCATTTATATATACTAAAAACAAAAACGGACCCAATATTGATCCTTGTGGTACCCCCATTTTGACTTTTAGGCCCACTGAATTTACACCATTTACTTGAACATGTTGCCGTCTATCATTAAGATATGATTCTACCAAGCTAAGTGACAATTTACCAAGTCCGTAAAAGTGAAGTTTTTGCAACAGAGTTTCATGATTTACGCAATCAAATGCCTTTGAGAGGTCACAAAAGATTCCAATGGCATCCTTTGCTTCCTCCCAAGCATCATAAATATGTTTCAATAGAGTGACACCGGCGTCCGTCGTGCAGCGTCCTTTGGTGAAACCATACTGCTCCCTATGAAATAAGTGATTGGTGTTAAAATGATGTAGCATTTGATTTAGCATAATTTTTTCGAATACCTTGCTGAATGCTGGTAGAACAGAAACGGGTCTATAATTATTAGTGCTTTTACTATCCCCGGATTTAAATAGAGGTACAACTTTACTAAATTTCATAAGATCAGGAAAGATTACTTGATCTACACACGAATTGAATATTAAGGCCAAATAAGGCGCCACGGTCACTATTATAGATTGACATACTTTAATCGACATTCCCCAAAGATCTTCTGTCAATTTAATCTTAATTTCTTTAAAAGCTTTGATAACTGACATAGTATTAATATGTTCAAATCTAAATTGAACAGAATAGCTACGAACGTTTTCGCTGAGCAATGCAATAGCAAGAGCGGGGGAGGAGTTTAGATTTTCCGTTGTTTTTAACGGTATATTTGTAAAGAAATTAACGAACTCCTGAGCTACTTCTACGTTGGAACTCAACGTGCCCTGCGAAGTTTCCAGTTTAAAATCGTTGGTAATTATTTTTCTTCTATTTGTTTCATTGTTAATAATTTTCCAAGTAGTCTTTATTTTATTGTCAGCTAATTTAATTTTATTACTTATATACAAAGCTTTAGCAATTTTGCAAACTTTTTTAAAAATTTTTGAATAAGAAGCGACGTGCTGATTAAAAGAGACAGTGTTATTAAAAGGCTTGAGACCGTACAACTCAAATAGCCTTTCTCTACTTTTCCTAATCCCTGTGGTTGCCCAGTCGCTAAATTTGAATTTTGGAGAAATATTTTTCGTCTTTACTTTAAAGTTACTATTGAATTCCGTGTGAACTACTGAGAAGAAATCAGTGTACAACTTATTTACATTTTCCATATCGGGGACCTGAACACATTGTAACTTACTAGCTAAGGTATTCTCGAATCTCTTTAAATTGCTCGAGGATGTTGGTCTGAATTTAATATTTAATTTTTCAATTGGTATATTGCACCTAAAACTGACTAATTGCCCACTATGATCAGAAGGCAAATAATTCACGATGGCTTTCTCTATATAATCACAACCACAGAAAACATTGTCGATACAAGTAGCTGAGGTTAAACTTACTCGAGTTGGTTCAAGAAACACATTAGTTAAACTGAATGATTGGAATAATCCTAATAATTTATTTACATAACACGAAGGTTGTAAAATATTAATGTTAAAATCACCACATATGATGATTGCTTTATTGCTCGGTGAGAGTTTTGCCAAGACATCTTCCATTATGGACTCAAATGTAGCAAAGTTTTGATAATTAGGGGGTCTGTACACGCACACTATAATATGCTTATCTAGCTCAACACATGACAGTTCAATGCTATGTTCAACCGAAAAACCTACTATATCTTTACGCTGCTTGCATTTAATATTAGTTTTAACTAAAATGAGAGAACCTCCATGAAGCATAGTTTTTCGATTAAAGCAACTGCCCACACTATAGTTCTCATAATTAATTAGCATTTGGTAGTCTTTCAACCAATGCTCAGTAATGCAGATTATGTCAAACATTGTTTTTTCTAAAAACAATTCAATTTCTAATAATTTGGAAGACATACCTTGAATATTTTGATGGAATACTTTCAAGGTATTCTTTACTCCTTTTTTATTTACTTTATTGCCAGAAGATGCCTTAGTTTGCTCCTTATTAATGGTAATGGTATCCTCTGTTGTCTTATGGACTAGTTTAAATGACTATCCGGAGTGAGTCCAGAGACTCTCATGTCATGACTTACCATGCATTGTTCCTCCTTCGTACAATTTGTAAAACTATTTGTAGCCATAATGCTACAGTTGAGTTGTGAAACATTAGTATTATTATTACTAACAATTGTGGAGTGGGGACAGGACTTCGACATACTACTTATGTCTGAGTTAATATTATAAGCTAATAGCCGTGCTATTTGACGTCTAAATCTAATAGGCAGGTACGCAGTATCCCTTGTCGATCTTAATTTATCAACAAAACTGTTGGTGTCAAAATAAATAATTTTGTCACTAAAGTGACTTGATAAAAAGTGCATGTGTTGGTTTAGCATATGTATGCTGTTGTTCCGTCGGTCAGACAAATACTCAAAGTATGGAAAAGCACACAAAATTATTTTATGACATTTTAGCTGTAACATTTGAGTAACACTATCTGTGATATCATCTTTTTGGACCTTAATACTATTGCCTACTAATACTACTATATTTGTGTAAGAATGATATTGTTTTTCAATTATTGAACTGATAATTTTCTTGTATGATGACCCAGGGTTGCTGTAGTTCATAGTAGAATGACTCAGGCTGTTACTAAGCAATTTCCCTACACCTTTTCCTAAACTATCTGAGAATACTATAGACTTATTACAAATTTTACTACAACTACTACCATTACTAACCATAGAACTATTGTGTAACTGTAACGTCTCACATGTGTCATGAATAGTAATTTTAGCTTGAGTGGTGATGTCAGGTTTATGACTGACCTGAGATATATTCTCCGTGGTCACTGGTTCCATGTCATTTGGTATAGATTCCCTCTGACAAATGCATTGAGCGTTGCTGATAGTCAGCGAGTCCACTCTGTCTGCATTGTAAGTACACATGTCTACTAACTTACTTGCAGCAAGGATGTGTTCATCTATTTGTTTCTGGGAGATCACATATTTGTTATATAGTGAATTTAGTGAGTCTTCCAGTATATTTATTTCAGTCTGTAAGCGCTGAGTGTCTATTTCATAGATATTTTTGCTATCTTCTAATTTTATTTGATAATTATTTAATTTATTTAACAGTTCAGCACGTTCTTTCCTGTATTTTATATTTTTAGAAAAGTGCTTATTTTGCTTTTTAAGAATATTACATTTCTTAATAATTTTACTTAATTTAACATATTTTTTAACTTTATTATGACTTATTTGAGTACTTTTTTGTTCTAAAAAAGAGTCTTGGTCAGTGAGATCAATGGTTATAAGGGAATTTCCTAGTTTAGAGTTCATTAACTCATTATAAAGGTGATCAGTTTTTACCGCCTGAGTACATTCCTTTTCCCTATATAAAGATGAAATCTTTGCTTCCGCATGAATCAGCTGATCCTCTAGGTCCCTAATCTTACGCAAGGCTACCTCATATAGATTACTGCAGTTACTGAACCCGTCCGTCACCGCCTGGAGTTTATCCCGTTCATCTATAACATCCTGGTATTGCTGATGCAAGACTACTAGCTCCCGTTTAAGGCTTGAGTTTCTGTCAACAATCTTCTTCACTTCTTCTTCACTTTCTTCCCTCTCCTGTAGCAGTCGTTGACAGTGGTCATTGGATGCCTTCAGTTCGTTCGTCCCAGACATGAGGATACAACACTACCAACTTCTCGACTTCGGCTTGATTTTTCTAAATCTTAGAAATCGAACCTGAGACCCCGTTTTCAGCAATCAGACTATGCGATCACTAGATCAACGAGGTACGAGGTACAATGTATGGTATAAGGCAGTTAGGGAGATTGAAGACTTTTAAATCTTATTATCGCTGCATAGAGATTACAGTCTAAGCGCTATCAATCGCTGTAAAGGTAATCAGTTAAGAACTAAACCGCCTACACACAATTATCCTAGAGGCTAGAGTGAGAGAGTATTAGAGGAAGATAAAGGATGAAAAGTACCATTATTTTCTCTTGCTAGAATACTAAGAAACATTTATTGATACAGCAATACATAAACACGGTCTAATATAGAGGGACACAAAATAAAAAAGAGAAAAGTACAACGCTATGTGTCTGCTGTGCCAAATAGATCCAGTTCAGCATTATGCCAGACTTCTGGCACCTGACGCTGATTTTAACTCGACCTACGAGGCAACACTGGCGTCAACCAGTTAATAATAATACGTTTTTCAGTAAAATGGTCCCAGCTCAAATGTCACTTTGTAAATTCATAAACGCCATCACTATTCCGCTTTCCGCTAACTCTCATAATATAACCCAATCAATAGCATGGACGGCAGGGCTCTACGGCAATTAGACGGCGTTTTAATGGTACAACGGAATAAGATATTTCTAGAATTATTGCAAAGTTTACCTTATCCAGGCATCGTTGTGATAAAACCCAATTTCCTTTATTTGTTTGCTTACAAGTTCACAGAAGTTTCCTCGAAGATGGAGAAATATTCTTTTTTTGTTGGTTTTAGCTTGTAAATATTAAGGCCCAGCCTTGCTGCCCGTAGAATATAGCTGGCAGCATGAAATTTGGTACACACATAGTTTGTAACTCAGATTAACCCTTAGAATACTCTCTCTCTCTGCTCTCTGAACTTAGTTCTAAGTTCACGCAAATAAAGTCGCGGGCAGAAGTTAGTCTATCGTTAAGAATATCACTATTTGTCATCTCAGTGAAACAGTAATGGCAATGATCTTCATAAGCAGAATTTTCGTCGAGTTTGTCCGGTAACAATGAAGTTTATTGCCGGTTCTTCTCCATACGACCCACTTCTTGGAACCGTGCAACTAGTACTCGACTTTTCATAAGAGCCTGCAAAGGTGTATAAAAACCGACCAAGTGCGTCGAGCCACGCGCGATAGGGTTCCTTAATCGGTCGACTATAGCTCTGTAAATATTACGTGTATGGAAGATACCTTAAAAAAAACACAACTTTATTTTACCATTTTGTCGGCATGATCACACACACAAAGAACCTATGAGTTATACCGCGGAAAGATGTACTCGTACATGGCGAAATTATAATGGTTCCTTGTCGACTATTGAACCCTCAATGAGTTTGAGTTTAACACTTTTCATAAGTAGAGCGAAAATATCATTATATTTTAGATTGCCATACATCGCCCATTATTCAGGTTAATTTTTTTAATACCCATTAAATTACTTACAAAACCCACATATTTTAATTACAGCACGCTTTTCGCTCATCAAAGCACGTAATCCAGGGCCGACGTCGACTGGTTTGATAAAGGTTCGTTTTATCAATATCATCCGTGTCACCACGCGACGCCAGACTAATTTTTAGCTCTGCCACAAAGTTCAGATTTCAATTAATTAAAGATTGATTAAATGTAGCTTTATTTGTTACTAGCTTCTGCCCGCGACTTCGTCCGCGTGGAATAGTGGTAGAAAACCCAAATATCTTACGGAACCCTATTTTTTCCAAAATAAAATTTAGCCTATGTTACTCGTGGATAATGTAGCTTTCGAATGGTGAAAGAATTTTTAAAATCGGTCCAATAGTTTTTGAGCCTATTCATTACAAACAAAGTTTTCCTCTTTATAATATTAGTGTAGATTTAATAAAGGCCAGGAGAATTTTAAATCAATTCGTTAATTCAATGAGTAGAAATAGTGAAAATAACTCTGTTACTCTTTAACCGATAAACTTATTTAGGTGATATTTTTTATTCGGAGATAGCACATAGTCTTTTATAATAATTCAATTGTTAATGACAATTGTTCACAACTGCCGGCTCCAAAGACTAATAAATCCTTACTTAATGTTATAAATGCGAAAGTAACTCTGTCTGTCTGTCTGTTACGCTTTCACGCCAAAACTACTGGACCGATATAGGTAAATGAAATTTGGTTCAGAGATAGAATAGACCCTGAGGAACAACATAGGCTACTATTTACCCGGGTGCGCTAAAAAGTTCCCTCGGGATGCGGGTGAAACCGCGGGAAACAGCTAGTTCAATCCTTACTATATCCTTACTAATATTATAAATGCGAAAGTAACTCTGTCTGTCTGACTGTTACGCTTTCACGCCAAAACTACTGGACCGATATAAATGAAATTTGGTACAGAGATAGAATAGACCCTGAGGAACAACATAGGCTACTTTTTACCCGGGTGCGCTAAGTAGTTCCCTCGGGATGCGGGTGAAACCGCGGGAAACAGCTAGTTCAACATAAAAATAAACACCAACTACGTCGTACAACGACATCAAAATTAATGAAACATACCAACGAAAACTCGCTAAACTGTCCATCCGAAACAAAATATCCTTTCCACAATTTATGGTAGAATTAATTGCACCGAGGTGCCATCTTAAATCAAAATGATGTATTATTTCCCTCAGGTAGGTGGACTAACAAATCCTGGAATGTCTGCCGGATTGCTCATTACCATAGTAAGTGAAGGGAGTTGAATTATTCGCCTACATCCCGCTCAAGGAAAATTGAAGTATTTATGTAGGCGATTATATAATAATATGTATATTCCGCCAGCAGCTTCGCCCGCATGAGCTATATATATATAACTATACAAATTCAAATTAAAAATGACAGAGTTTCAAACAAATTTTGACCCCTTTTAATTTCGAAAAATCCTTTCTTATCGAATGCCTGCGGCATGCAAAGAACACACCCTCCAAGTTTCAGGTCTCTACGATCAGTGGTTAAGGTTGTACGTTGATAACTCAGTCAGTCAATCATTCAGGACAAAGCAAATGTGTAGATAGATAGATAGAAGATAGATCTTAGCACTCTAGGTTTGTGAATTTTATTCGAAATCCATATAGTGAGTAACATTTTACACTACTTGAAATATCGTTGTACATGTAATTATTATGATTGAGTACCAACTTATGACGACTATCAAGTAGTTCATCTGTAAATCAGTATCTTGTAAGTAAAAGGGATATATTCAGCCACACCTTATCAGATTATTCCACATAGTCTTTGAAAATGGATATGTAGATAATGATTGAGGGGCTCCTCCCCTCAATCATTATCTACATATCCATTTACCTCCTCCGGATCGATAGATTAGCAAGGTTAAGCTGCGCTAGCCACGGTCAGTTCATGGGTGACCGTTTCGTCATGGCGAGACCTACCTGTGCCTCAGAGAGCACGTAAAGTTGTCGGTCCTGCGCCTGATCTCTCCTCGCTCGTGTCGAATTTCCGACCCATCGGACTATGAGAGTGAAAGGATTGAGAATTCACCTACTGCGTAAATACTTGTGCACTGTGATATGTCCTACGTATTATTATCATTAGATAATGATTAGTGAACTTATCTATTATATGATATCGTATAAACGGTATCAAAGCTGTGATATAATAATATTTAAGTTGATAAACAAAGCTGATATAATTTTGGATGAATGCCGTAGTTATCTCTTTCTAGTTCTTGCTGGATTTCTGATGTCTACGATTGTAAAATGAAAGTACTTTTGATCCTTATAGATAAAAGGATTTCAGAACATAGTACTGTATCTCTTTTTTCCACAAGGGTAACCAAAATATTTATTTATTATATTAATGATTGTTGAGGACAGCGCCATCTCTGATCAACATTGAACGAGCGATGGAAGATTGATGTGCGCCTGCGCAGCCTTGATGAAGTTTAAGTTACACAGTTTGTCGGCCTACCGAGAGATGGCGGTGAAGAACGTCGGCCGATGACTATATATACGGAGCGAAGACGAGGAGACGGCCCATTGTCCGGTTAAGCAGGTCGAATGCTGTTAGAAGCACCCTGCAAGAGGTCATGTAGGAAAAAAAAAAAAAAAAAGGAGACGGCCCTTTTTTTTCTCTTCCATTTTTTCTGCCACCATTTACCTTATTTTGTACTTATAATTTTGCAATAAATAGTTTCATAGAGGAGAAATAATAATATTCATTGAAGGTTGCCACCCCTCTGAATTGAAACCCCAAGACCTAAGAACAGACCTATACATATTGGTCCTTCCGAGCCAAACCTTCTGATCATCACGCTACCAGTGAAAGACTTCAGGGGTGCCTGGCAATCCTTCTCCTCACCTATTCATTCTGTGTGTGCTAAAACCGTGCTTTGTGTATACAGGAACGCGTAGACCAGCTTCGTGCGTGCTTTGTTCATCACTTCCGTGACATAGGAAAACCGTGAGTACCCACACCTTCCATTGATTTGCCAAAATGAGTTTGCCCGAAGATAAAAAGCTAGCAGATTTGAAAAAGAAACGAGGTACCCTTAAAGGTATGCTCACCCAGTTTGAGAAATGTGTAAATTTGTTAGTTGGTAGCGAAATTACTCCAAAACAAAAAGCAGAGTTAGAATTACGCATAAAGTCTGCTCAAGGTTTGCACCAGGAATTCAATAAAGTACAATCGTTTATCGAGGAAATGGTGTCAGAAAAAGACATATCGGAACAATTAGAGTACAGAGAGAATTTTGATAATTCTTACTTTGGTTCTGTTGCTGAAGCTAATTGTTTAATAAATAATAGTAAGGGTAGTAGTGACAAACATGAGTGCAATTCCAGTAGTTCAGAACATAGTTGCAAATCCAATACTTTAGTCAAATTGCCAACGATTTCGCTTCCTAGCTTTGACGGTAATTACGATAATTGGTTGGAATTTAGAGATATGTTTCTATCCATGATTCACAATTCTAAGCAACTTGACAATATTCAAAAATTTCATTATTTAAGATCATCTCTGACTGGAAATGCGTTGCAAGTTATTAAGTCTCTAGAGTTCTCTTCAGATAATTATAGTGTTGCATGGGAATTGATTCAGAACAGATTTGATAATAATAAGTTGTTGGTACATAGTCACATCAAAGCGTTATTTACAATGTCAGCCGTAACTAAGGAATCGCCTGCACAAATTAGGAAGATAATAGATACGGTCCTTAAGAATTTACGTGCTTTAAAAACACTTGGTGAGCCTACAGAATTCTGGGACACTTTGCTGATTTATCTGATAACCACAAAATTAGACGTAATAATTGAAAAAGAGTGGGAACAGTTTAAAAATACTAGTGCAAGCAACTCAAATAAAACATTTAACTTAAACTCGCTCATACAGTTTTTAAAAGATAAGGCTGATACTTTGGAAATGGTTAAAGTTAATACTTCTCAGGCTTCTCATGCAAGTCAAAATAATAGTAAAAGGCAATCTCACAGTTTTGTTGCTACTCAAAACAATAAAAAGTTTTATAAGTCTACCCGCACATGTGTAAGATGTAACGGAAAACATCCGTTGTATGGATGTGAACAATTTTTAGACTTAAATTCTCAAGATAAGCTTCAGTTCATCAAGGATAAGAATCTCTGTATTAATTGTTTATGGATAGGGCATTCAGTCAGTGATTGTCGGGCCGGCCCTTGCAAGCAATGTCATACCAAACATAATACTCTTTTACACAATGCATTTAAGGGAGGTAGTACTGAGTCCACTGTAGATCAGTCTAGGACCATAGATTCGCAAAATAGTTCGTCGTCAGTAGTTCAGACTTTTCACACAGTCGTAAATTCACACAATGACGATTGTAAACGCACTTTACAATCGGTTTTACTGTCAACAGCTATAGTTGAGGTCCTTGGCAAAGACAACAAGTATTACAAGGCTCATGCTTTGTTAGACAACGGCAGTCAACACTGTTTTATCACAGATTCTTTATGTAAAAGATTAAAAACACAACGTATACAGTCCACTTGTCAGATTAGCGGAATAGGACATTCAGTCACACAGGCAATCCATTCCTGCGAAATTAATATTAGATCGATGTACGGCGATCACAATGTACACATTAAATGTCTGGTTTTACCTAACATTACGTCGACTATACCGGCCACAAGTATAGACATGAACAATATTTCTATACCTAAAGACATTAGGTTAGCCAATCCAAATTTCTGTACACCTTCACACATTGATTTATTAATCGGTGCAGATTGTTTCTGGGATTTAATAGTTCATGATAAAATTCGATTACCTTCAGGACCTTATTTAGTAAATACTAAATTAGGGTGGATCATTTCGGGTCCATTATACACTGAAAACTTAAAAACAAATAAAGTTCAGTGTCATTTTGTTCAAACAACACAATTAAATGAGCAATTAAGAAAGTTCTGGGAAATCGAAGAGATTTCTTGTTCACACCAGCATCTTTCTATAGAAGAAAGTACATGTGAAAATCTTTTTACACAAACCACTGAGAGGGTAGAAAATGGTCGGTTTTCGGTTCAGATTCCACTGAGGGAATCGGCAGAAGTACTAGGCGATAGCTATGAAGTTGCAAAAACCAGATTTTTATCGTTAGAACGTAAACTCGAGCGTAATCCACAATACAAACACATGTATAGCAACTTCATGCAAGAATACTTAAGCCTAGGACACATGACCCGCATTGACAACGATTATAAGATGCCATATTATTTTTTACCGCATCACGGTGTTCTCCGTGAAGATAGCGTTACAACTAAATTACGCGTAGTGTTTGACGCCAGTCAAAAAACATCTACATTAAAATCGTTAAATGATATACAGTTTACCGGACCTGCACTGCAAAACGATTTATTTACCATTATTTTACGTTTTCGTCAATATAAGTACGTAGCATGTGCGGATATTGAAAAAATGTTTCGACAAGTTTTAGTTCACGATAATCAGAGAAATTTGCAATTAATATTGTGGCGAGATACACAGTCAGACCCCATTAGTGTGTACCGTCTTAACACGGTGACGTACGGAACGGCGTCAGCACCGTACTTGTGTATTCGCTGCGTTAGACAATTAGGATTAGAGTGTAAAGACGAATTAGTTTCTCGGACTATCTTGGAAGACTTCTATATCGACGATTTAATTACAGGGGCTGATTCAGAGGCACAGTTATCGTATATATGTGAAAGGACAGCGGAAGTGTGTCAATCCGGTTGTTTTCCCTTAAGGAAATGGATAACGAACTCGCCTAACGTTGGTCCAAACACTGCACAAAATAGTAATAGTTCGAAGTATTTGTCTTTAGGTGAGAATGTCTCTAGCAAAACACTAGGCCTTGGCTGGTATAATAACAAGGATGAGTTTCATTTTACATCTAAAATAAACTGTGATTTTTCCAAGGTGACTAAACGTTCCATTTTATCTGCTGTTTCTCAAATCTACGACCCTTTGGGGTTATTGAGTCCAGTAGTTATAGTAGTTAAAGTTCTTCTTCAAAAACTGTGGCTTAATAAAGTAGGTTGGGACGATGGTCTGCCTCAAGATATAGTATTGTATTGGAAAAAATTCGTTGAGTCAATATCGAATTTATATAAATTGCGAATTCCTAGATTTGTAATGTGTGAGTTACCCAATGTAATTGAGTTACACGTGTTTACTGACGCTAGTCAAACTGCCTATGGTGCTTGCGCGTACATTCGTACCTGTAATGCAAACGGTGACGTCACGGTAAAGTTGTTATGCGCTAAAAGTCGTGTAGCACCAGTCAAACCAGTTAGTATCCCGCGGCTCGAGTTATGTGGCGCACTTGTAGGGGCGAAATTACTAGATAAAATTAAAAGGTCACTCCGCGTTACGTTCAATAATATTGTTTTATGGACAGACTCGACAATAGTTTTAAGTTGGCTTAAAATGTCTCCTAATCAGCTCAAAACCTTTGTTCAGAACCGCGTTGTGGAGATAAATGAGTTAACAGGCAATGAGTGTTGGTTTCATGTCAGTGGAATAAATAACCCGGCAGACCTGTTATCACGCGGTACAGGATTAGAAGAACTGAGGGCATTAACTCTGTGGTGGAACGGACCGTTATTTTTACATGATAAGTTAAACACTAATTGGTCAGATAAACAAAATAATTTAGGTCAAATTCAGACAGATACATTACCCGAACTAAAATCAAACATTTTATGTGTATCAACCTGCGTCACAAGTTTAAGTAGCGTAATTGAATTTAAAAGATTCTCATCATATAATAGACTTCAACGCGCTTGTGCATTTGTGTGTCGTTTTATAAAGAATGCGAGAGAAAAAGATCCCACTAAACGTAATACCGGTTCCTTATCAGTTGACGAGCTAAAGAATGCAACAACATTACTCGTAAAACTAGTACAAAGAGAATCGTTCCCTAATGAATTAAAAGCATTGATGAATAATTTGCCTATTAAACCATCACGTAATTTGTCAAGTTTAAACATATTTTTAGATGAAAATAAATTAATACGTGTGGGTGGTAGGTTAGGAAATTCAGATTTTATGTATGATAAAAAGCATCCAATGTTACTATGTAGTAAACACTACTTTACTTTGTTATTATTTAATTTTCAACACAAAAAATTATTACACGCAGGACCACAGCTGCTTTTATCGCACGTCAGAGACACTTGGTGGCCGCTAGGTGGCAGGAACTTAGCAAAACAAGTTGTCCATCGATGCATTAAATGTTATCGTATGAAAACTGTCACATCACAACCAATTATGGGTAATTTACCTAACGAGCGATTGCAGCCTGGTTTTCCTTTTCTACGGTGCGGAGTAGATTACGCCGGGCCTATGTACATACTTAACCGAAAGGGCAGAGGCGCGAAATTGGAAAAGTGTTATTTATGTTTATTCGTTTGTTTTGCTACTAAGGCTTTGCACTTAGAACTTGTCACTACCTTATCATCTGAGGGTTTTATTCCGGCATTAAAAAGGTTCATTTCACGAAGATGTAAACCTTTACAAATCTTCTCGGATAATGGTAGGAATTTTGTGGGTGCAGCTAAGGAATTTACACATTTCTTAAACATATGTTCTGATGACATAGAAAATTTTAATTCTGAAAATCATATTGAGTTCAAATTTATACCTCCGTATTCACCTCATTTTGGCGGTTTGTGGGAGGCGGGGGTAAAATCGTGCAAACATCATATTGTACGCGTCATAGGCAATGCACATCTTAATTACGAGGAGTTCAGCACGGTTTTAGCGCAGATAGAAGCCGTCCTGAATTCCCGTCCCTTATATCCTATCTCTTCAGATCCTGATGACTTCACTCCCCTCACGCCTGGGCACTTCCTGATCGGTCGACCGCTGACGGCGCCTGCAGAGAAGGACATCATGACAGTGGCCACACATTCACTGTCACGCTTCCGCCGTATCGAGCAGCTGAGGCAACACTTCTGGGCTCGATGGTCGAGCGAATACGTTTCAGAGCTGCAGAAACGTTCTAAGTGGAAGAATACGAAGGAAGCTCTTACACCGAATTCATTAGTCCTGGTGAAGGAGGACAATTTGTCACCTCTCAAGTGGCGATTAGGACGAATAATGACTGTGTTCCCAGGCAAGGACGGCGTTCCCAGGGTGGCCTCCATTCGCACTGCTACAGGCGTCATTGAGAGGGCCTTCTCCAAGATCTGCCCTCTACCAGCACCCAAGAACGACGGCGACGTTCCAGATATGACATCGAATGTCTCATCACCACAAAATGGCAATCGTTGAGAGCTATGCTGAAGCTCTCAAAGCGGCGGAGGATGTTGAGGACAGCGCCATCTCTGATCAACATTGAACGAGCGATGGAAGATTGATGTGCGCCTGCGCAGCCTTGATGAAGTTTAAGTTACACAGTTTGTCGGCCTACCGAGAGATGGCGGTGAAGAACGTCGGCCGATGACTATATATACGGAGCGAAGACGAGGAGACGGCCCTTTTTTTTCTCTTCCATTTTTTCTGCCACCATTTACCTTATTTTGTACTTATAATTTTGCAATAAATAGTTTCATAGAGGAGAAATAATAATATTCATTGAAGGTTGCCACCCCTCTGAATTGAAACCCCAAGACCTAAGAACAGACCTATACAATGATTAAGATAAGAAATTGGATATAAGAAATTAAATTAATAATCTCTTTTGACTGATTTCGGTCCCCGCAGCCAATCTCAATGAAGACTAGTCAGGTACTCAGGAAATATTATATATAGTGCACAAACGCTTGCGCAAACATAAGTGCACTCTCTAAATTAATGTATGAGAAGAGGCCTTTACATAACAATGGGAATGTAGATTTCTAATCTACGATATGGCCACGACATCCATCCTAATATTATACAGAGTATTTGTTTGTAAGTTTGTATGACGGGAGTAATCTCCGGAACTACTCGACCGATTCCAAAAATTCTTTCACTGACAGAAAGCTGCATTACTCCTGAGTGCTTTAGGCTCTCCTAAATGAAACGGAGCTCGTGGCTAAGTAACAGCCACACGGTTCGACCGATCAAAGGTTAAGCTGCGCTTGGCGCGGTCGGTCCGTGGATGGGTGACCATCTATGTCATAGCGAGACTCCTCCGTGCCTCGGAAAGCACGTTAAGCTGTTGGTTCCGGTTGTCATTTGTACATCTTTGACAGTCGTTACGGGTAGTCAGAAGCCAGAAAGTCTGACAACCAGTCTTACCAAGGGGTACCGTGTTACCCGGTACAGTTACCGGGTAACACGGTTGTGAAGTTTCGGGTTCAGCTGCATCTGGTTTAGACTGGAAGCCGACCTCAACATAGTTGGGAAAAGGATAGGCAGATGATGACGTCTGTATATATAATTTATTGTAAATACCTAAATTCCGGTATTCATTGGAAAAGTTGTTAAAATAATGATAATAACTTTTTATTTTACTTGTCTCCAAACCATCTTTGCTAACAAAAAGACACCATGTTATTGGCGCATGATATGTAATAAAAGTACCGAGGACAAATTAGTATCGATACAATTACGAAGTATCGAATCATTTCATCGATTATCCATCGTGGACAAAGACTACTTGCAAAATCAACAATGGCTTATTGATTGTCCCATTTGCTTATTCGAATAACTTTAGTGAGACGCACAGTACCTATATATCTTAGTGTTATTATAGAGGGAAAAATTAATGGAAAGAGAGATCAAGACAGGCAGAAGAGAACGTAGTTGGATGCAGAACAGAACTGGGGCCATACCAGCACGTGTTTTTGCAATCACTATTCGTAGTGAGAGCAAGGCACAGCTACTACTGTCGTTTAGTACTGTCTCTTTTTCACAACGAAACTAAACTACTATAGTAGCGGTGTCTCGCTCTTACACCTGAATAGCGCTTGCAAATACACCGTACGGCCCCAGGTCCCAAAAAAACGTCAAGAAAGAGCAGTGGAGAATTTTTCGAGTTTTTATGACATAAAAGAAGATTGACAAAGCCTCCGGTATGTTCAGGTTTCCTCACAATAATTACTGTTACTTTTCGATAGCATCCAAAATAAACATTACGAGATCTACAAATGACAACCGAGACCAACAGCTTAACGTGCTTTTCCTAGGCATGGTGGAGTCTTGCTATGACATAGGTAGATGGTCACCCACGGACCGACCGCGCCAAGCGCAACCTTTGATTGGTTGACTCATGCGGCTGTTACTTTTCCGGCGGCTGGCGCCCAAGCTGATGGGCGCGGCGGGCGCGCTTTCAACGCTGCTTCCCAATATGGGGGGCCCGAGCGCCGCCTGTAGGCGGTTGTACGTGGGGATCGTGCGGTCCATGGCCCTTTACGGGGCCCCGGTGTGGGCGATGGACCTGACGGCCTGCACCATCGCCATTCTGCGAAAGCCGCAGAGGGCGATGGCCGTCAGGGTCGTCCGCGGGTACCGCACGATTTCCTACGAGGCGGCTTGCGCTCTGGCCGGATCCCCGCCCTGGGACCTGGAGGCTAAAGTACTCGCGTCACTGTATCGGTGGCGCGAGGAAGAGCGGGCACGGGGCTTCAGACCGGTGCAGCGGCAGATCGCGCTGCGCCGAACGGAGCTCCATCAGGCCTTGGTGGCGGAATGGCGGGAAAGGCTTCTGCGCCCTACCGCCGGCCTCGCTACCGTTGAGGCGATCCGGCCAGTGCTCGACGCATGGCTCGGGAGAAGGCACGGCTCCCTGTCGTTTCGGGTGACGCAGGTGCTGTCGGGGCATGAGTGCTTCGGCAGGTACCTGTGTCGCATAGGCAGGGAGTCGGACGCTCGGTGCCACCACTGCGTCCATTGCGGGGAGGACACGGCGCAACACACGCTCCGGGAGTGTGTGTCCTGGGAGGAGCAGCGCCGTGCCCTCACCTCGGTAGTAGGAGGCGATCTGTCGCTGCCGGCCGTTGTTCGGAGTATGGTCGGCAGCGCAGAGTCGTGGGACGCGGTGGTGTCCTTCTGCGAGGACGTGATGTCGCAGAAGGAAGCTGCGGAGCGGGAAAGGGAGATTTCCACTCTCGACCCCGCCCGCAGCAGGCGCACCGGGCACCGGAGGGGGGCGGACAACGCCCTCTTCCGCCCCCCATAAACGGGTCCAGGGGCGACGGACTTGGGGAAGTCCCCGCCCCCCATGATAGGACCCGAGCCGGCGGCGCGCGTCTGTGTCCACGTGCGCCCCCGAGGCGATGCACGGGGTAGGACACCTCACTACCCCGTGCAGGAGACGAGGCCCGGCAGGACGGGCCGGCACCAGTGCGGGGCTGCGGACGAATCTGGATTCCCGCGGCCCCGCGCCTACGTGCGAGAAGCGACACCGGGGTGGTTTTAGCCGGTAAGAGTCCGGCACTGTTCCCGGCCTCCCCAGGCCGAGTTCGTCCATGAGGATTTCCCACAGAAAAAAAAAAAAAAAAAATGCGGCTGTTACTTAGTCACGAGCTCCTCCAGTTTAAAATATTACCTAATAAATATTTAATTTATATTAAGACTATTTTGTATTTGTTTGTACCCTTTCTAAGTACATAAATTTTGCGCGCACGAAGGAGCAATATTGGTTAAGGTAATTTTGCTCACTGAACATCGGCTGATTACTATAGGTCCTTTTTAATATAGACAGGTAGGATTGAATTAGGTAGGGACCTGGATTGTAAAACTGCTGCTTATTATGAAATTTTCTCATCTATTAATCCTGAATGTCACCTTAAATTAAAGTTGTTGTAAAATAAAGTTGAACAAATACAGCAAAAAAGTCAATCATCAAAAAAGAAATAAATCGATTCTTAAAATCGATGACTAATCGAGTATAAGGAAAATGAAAGCAAAAATAAATAGAACATTACATTTACATTTTATTTTTAAAAATGTGCTATTGATACAATTGGCTTTCCTTTAACAAATATTAAGCACCTTGAATATGTAGATGAAAATAAAACAATGGGCCAATCAATATAAAAAGGGGGTTTCGATCTTGGACTGATACATTCTTCGTCTGCCGGATCATCAACTTGCTTAATAGTCTACACCTGAAGCAAAATGAGACTAGTATCCACAATCGGGGTACTTCTACTCTGGTAAGTTAATCTTTCTCTTCTTTCAAATATACTTGCTGTTTCGCGCGGTTTCTCCCGAATTATGAGGGAAATATTTCGCGCATCCTGATAATAAATATCCTATGTTAGTAATATATTTGACAATAGAAAAAAATATCCATAATTAGGCTTAGTGACAGCCGCATGGGTCGACCGATCAAAGGTTAAGCTGCGAGACTCCCCCGTGCCTCGGAAATCACGTTAAGCTGTTAGCCCCGGTTGTAATTTGAAGATGTTTGATTCTTCTTCGATTTTTGTTACAGCCAGAAAGTCTGCAAACCACCAAGGGTTATCGTGTTACCCGGTAACTGGGTTATGGAGGTCAGATAGGCAGTCGCTCCGTGTAAAACACTGGCACTCAGCTGCATCCAGTTTAGACTGGAAGCCGACCCCAACATAGTTGGGAAAAGGCTAGGCATATGATGATGATGACATACTATATCCTCACAAACTTTTCTTTTATAATTAAGTAGAATTAGTAGACTCCACAACTGACTCTACTATCCGTCTGTCAAAATACTTGATTGAAACAAATGATTTGAAATAGTTATAAAGAATTTTTGTCTATGCATAATGCAAATAAAAAAAAACTGGCCAAGTGCGAGTCGGCCTCGCGCACCGAGGGTTTCTACCATTGGAAAGAATTTTCTTGTTTTTTTTCGACCGCATAATTAAGTTTGTTTGTAGAGGAAAATTGCTGATTTCTTAAAAACTACTTACTAGATCTCGTTCAAACCAATTTTCAATGAAAGTTTGCATGGTAATCTACATCGTATATTTTTTTTAGTTTTATCATTCTCTTATTTTAGAAGTTACAGGGGGGACACACATTTTACCACTTTGGAGGTGCCTCTCGCGCAAACTATTCAGTTTAGAAAAAAAATATATTAGAAACCTCAATATCATTTTTGAAGACCTATCCATAGATACCCCACACGTATGGGTTTATTGAAAAAAAAATTTTTGAGTTTCAGTTCTAAGTATGGGGAACCCCCAAAATTTACTGTTTTTTTTTTCTATTTTTGTATCAAAATCTTAAAGCGGTTCACAGAATACATCTACTTACCAAATTTCAACAGTATAGTTCTTATAGTTTCGGAAAAAAATGCCTGTGACATACGGACGGACAGACAGACAGACATGACGAATCTATAAGGGTTCCGTTTTTTGCCATTTGGCTACGGAACCCTAAAAAGTTGATAAATCGTACCTATTGCTTTTGTTCTATACAATAATGGAAACAGAAGGGATTTAAGCAAACCGGTCAAAGCGCGAGTAGTTTTTTATAATAATATAACCGCTTAATAAAAAAAACGCTATTGTGCTCCTGTATTTTGACCAATAATTTTCATGTCTATATTTTTTTATACATCATACCTTCCCGAAAAAAACAAAACAATTTAACGAAAACTCCATCAAAATCGAATCAGTAGTTCTTGAGAATATCACGCACAATCATACTCATATAAACTATGTTTTTTTTTAAAAGTCCTTTAAAAACATTTCTACGTTACTTGCTTAAGTAGTTAAGTAGCCATCAGCTTCGAATAAATTCGTAAAAAAAAAATCCTACACAAAAAATGTTTCAAAATTTTGGTTGTAATCTAATTTGTCACGATATTGTTTCCAGTACAATAAAAAGCATTTCCTGTGATGGCGATGATACCGTAGTACAAGTTCAGCAAGGTCAGCTTCGCGGCGAGATCCTCAGCTCAGTCCTCGGTAAAGAATACTATAGCTACAAAGGAATCCCATACGCCAAACCGCCCATCAAAGAACTCCGGTTCAAGGTAACTATATTAACACTTCTCATCTTAGACATCACATTGAAACACTTGCAAGTATAGGATATTGATTGATACGCTCAACGGTATCTAAATATTTCCAGCAGAATAATTTTAGATTCACATAATGATGAAGTGTAAAGCAGTCGTGAACTTTCTCCAAAATGTCTTGATATTATTTTTCAGGCTCCAGAAGATCCTGAAACTTGGGATGGAGTGCGAGATGCTATAGCACATGGAAGCGTCTGCCCACAATTTAACCCAATAAGTGGAGTGTACACGTCCGGCAGTGAAGACTGCTTGTTCCTAAATGTGTACAGCCCCAACATAACAACTGAAAAACTATATCCAGTAATCGTTTTTATCCACGGCGGTGCGTACATATTTGGATCTGGGAATTCAGAAGATTATGGACCTGATTATTTCATCGAACAAGAAGTGGTAGTAGTCACACTCAACTACAGATTAGGCGTTTTGGGATTCCTAAGTATAGGCGACGAAAATGTACCCGGTAATGCAGGGCTAAAAGACCAAGTTGCAGCATTGAAATGGGTGCAGAAGAATATCGCACAGTTTGGAGGAAATCCTGATAACGTTACTATTTATGGAGACACTGCCGGTGGTGCTTCAGTTACTCTTCATATGTTGTCGCCAATGTCAAAAGGACTTTTCCACAAAGCTATTGCAATGAGTGGGTCACCAACTTGTGATTATAGCCTCACGTACAAGCCTGAGAGGAAAGCAAAGATTTTCGCCAAATTACTTGGTGCTCCGGACACTGACAACACCACAGTGCTTCTTGAATATCTTCAGAGTATTTCTTATGATAATTTCTATACAATTAGCCCTACAGTGCTTGCTTCAGAAGAGATTACAGATGTTTTATTTAAAATGGAACACTTTACACCAATTGTTGAAAAGAATACCGGTAATAACTTCATCACAGAAGACTACTTCAAGTTATTGAAGAGTGGAAACGTTAACAAGGATGTCGATTTCATGATCGGTCATAGCAGGAAAGAGGCTATACTTCTAGTTGATCTTTATAACTCATCGTATATAAATCTATATGAAAGATATAATGAATTGTATGCACCGAGTGAAATCCTGATCAAATGTACTCCCGATACTATTCTACAAGTGGCTAATGCAGTTAAGAAGTTTTATTTTGGAGATGAAAAAGTGTCAACTGCCAACATCGATCTATTCTTGAGTTATGCCAGCAACGCCAGTATTGGATATCATGCTCAGAGATTCGCTAATAAATGGTCAGAAATTGGACAGAAGACATATTTCTTCAAGTTCAACTATTTCACTGAATGGAACGTCTATGGTCAACAAGGTGTCAAGTATGGAGTTCAAGAGGCTGCGCATTTTGATATGCCATTCTACACATTTTATCCCACAGCACAGAACTGGACTATTGACAGAAGCAGCCAACAATATGCGTTGGTGCAGAAAATCACGACGGCGATTGCTAACTTTGCGAAAAATAGGTAAATATATATTATACATTCACTTTTCTTCTTTTTTAGCCAAGCGTAGACACATAAGAGCACTCTTTTTTTTTCGGATGGGAAATCATCAAATGACCCCTCCCACCGTGGATGGAGCTGGCGAGAGTGTGAGACTCTTACTGACTAAAACCCATCCATATTCCTTCCTCAGCTCTTTGTATTCCGGGGGCGCAGTAACCTTTTCAAACATACCGCAGCCTGGCAGGCTATCGCCCTGGGGGAGGGCCCCTTCACTTTTGCTGACAGCTACATAAGAACACTCCTCCAATTATGTTTAAAGTCAATTAAATTCATGTGCATAACATTTGTCTTGATGATAGCTGTACCAGTGCAATGTATGCCATCAAACTGTCAATATAAAAGAAATTGTAATTGACATGAAATGTCTTCAGAGACCAATCAGAAGCTTAAATGATACAAAATTATGTGTTTAAAGACTGTATTGTTTGACTAGCTAATACCGCTCGCATCCTAAGAAAACTACTTCACACAACCGTATCCTCAGGTATACCAAATATCATAAAATCGGTTCAGCCTTTTATTGTGGAAGCTTAACGAACAGACAGACCTTCTTTCGCAATTAAATTATTAGTAAAAAATTTAAAAAAACTACGTTTAAAAAAACCGACTTCAAAAAAAAAACTAAAAAGTATTAAAAAAGTATAAAATAACTTAATAAAGATTTAACACAAACCTAATACCTTTAATATTAATAAAACACCATTATTTGTATGTGCTACCTATTGACAGGTTTAAAGTCGGTGCCAAGCCAAATGTAATAGTGTTACTCATTCAGGTATTAAAAAGTTTTCATCTGTTTCACATTAATTCACATTGTTCTTTAAGTTTATTTACGTAGGTTAATCTTTAGGAATTTCATTTTGTTTAGGACTTGGCACCGACTTCAAACCTGTCAATAGGTAACACATACAAATAATGGTGTTTTATTAATATTAAAGGTATTAGGTTTGTGTTAAATCTTTATTAAGTTATTTTATACTTTTTTAATACTTTTTTTTTTGAAGTCGGTTTTTTTAAACGTAGTTTTTTTAAATTTATTTTTTACTTTTTAGTGTCTGTAATAAGTTGCTCTGTAAACTACAGTATTTTTTACAGGATTTTTATAGATTACATAAGGAAGGCTATAACATTTCGTTGTTTTTATTGTCATAATTATATGTTAAATAGTTTTTTTTTAAGTAGCTATGGGTAGGCCTACGAAAGGTGCAGCTTTAAACAATATAGATCAAGAAACGGGAACGGAAAATATAAATCGACTCCGAAACAATTACGTCATCGATGTAAACAAAAATGTAAAAAATGTTCACAAAATGAAAACTACTGGGCCAAACCATGTGAAATTTTTATGGGACCAAATGGCATCTATTCCGCATCAAACTAAAAAAGAATCACGTAAATCGGATCATAAATCTCAGCGTAATCGGTGTACATACATAGAAAAAAAAAAAAAAAAAAAAAAAATACCGATCGAATTGAGAACCTCCTCCTTTTTTTGAAGTCGGTTAAATATAGTATCATCATCCTCCTACCTATATCCCAATTGTGGTGGCCGCAGCATGTGTTTTTCTTCCATACATTTTTATCACGCATCTCATCATTCGCCCTCTTTCTAGCCAAAAGACGACATGTCTTTTACATAGTTCATCCAAAATTTTTTGGTCTTTTTACAGTCCTAAAGACTCAGAACTATTTTTGTCTTATGTTCTAGTTTTATTAGTAAAAACTATTACTAGTAACAATATTCCACTTTCCACAGTGATCCGAGCACAGAAGACGTCATATGGCCTGTATACACCAGCTCAAACAAAACCTACTTAACCTTTTCCAACGATGCCTTAACGGTGGGGTATGGTCCTGATGAACCTGACTATAACTTCTGGAAGAAGACCTACGAGAACGCTAGAGTCAACTTCTAGAATCTTCTTTTAGTGTTCTTTATTAAGTGACGACACATGGTGAGAATATACAACGAATGCTTATAATGGACATGATGATATTATGCTACTATACACTATACGGTTTCCGAAAATTTTGAATAAATATACAACTATACATTTGGCTTGAAGTTCATATTATACATGTTATATATATTTGCATTCTTACTACTTCAGTATCGCTTATTTATCACCAGCTACGCCTGCAACGGTTGACTTTCGATTTTTATTAAATGTGAATCAATTATATTACTTGCGTTTTTACTATGAATAATATATCCCATTATTTTGACGTCCATAATAAATAGCTATACCGCTCTACTATACACGTGGCTAAACTATACGTTGTAAAATAATTATTGCGCAACATTATTTATAATCGCGACCTATCATACTTTTTAATCCGGCCCCATGATAGAGTTATCATAAATATTTGACGCATCATTACATTGCCGATTTTTATTAGATCCTTAATAATATTATATATGAAATTAACTTTGTATGTCTGCCTGTCTCGCTCGGTTTTTTTTCGGATGGGAAATCATCAAATAACCCCTCCCGCCATGGGTTGGGCGGAAGGGAGTGTCAGACTCTTACTGACTAAAACCCATCCATGTTCCTTCCTCAGCCCTTTGACTCCGGGGGCGCGGTATCTCTTTCGAACGTCCCGCAGCCTATTGACTATGACTTCAGAAAAGTCACATTGGTACTTGCCAGGTTTCGAAACCACGCACTCGTACACGAGAGGCAGGTGCCTTAACCACTAGGCCTCCACGACTACCCGCAACTTAAGAGGAGAAATTCACGCGCCTGGATAAAAGCTATCCAATATTCTGGCGCAGGTTCAAGCTATCTGCACACCAACCTCATATAAATCGGTTCAAAAGTTTTCCCGTGAAAACATAACAGACAGACAGGGTTACTTACGCATCAAGGATCAAAAAGTAAAAAATATATTTCAAATGGGCTTTTGCCAGCTCTCATGAAAAGTCACAATATCTTATCTATAAGCAATCTGGACATGATAATTTAAAAACGTCAAGTCATAGTTACCCCAATCATCTATCGTACATCACGAGCGATTATGTTCATCTTTTTATTTTATCTTTTAACAATATGCTATAAAAACATACAATGGCCGCGATTCTCTTGACACCAACTAAATTAAATTTAGTCTATAATTCTCTCTTTCCATCAACAAATATAAGAAAGGGATAGCAAACTTTTAACACCTGTCAAATTAGAAAAAAATAGTTTTCCATACAAAATTAAACATCACGAGGTAACATCTCGACTAAATTAACAAACCTGTACGAACAAAATGTCATCTGTCATTTAATTTGACAGCACTGAATTACTTGCTATCCTCTTCTTGTATTTCGCAATAGAAAAAGAGCATGATATTTTAAAATTAGTTTAGTCGTGTGTACGTCAGAATCGACACCAATACCTTATTGATCAATAAGTGTAGTATTGATAATCACAGCAGTCTACCTTCAACTGTCGAACGACTAACACGTCTTTTGACTTTTAAACATCAGTATTATTTAAGGTAAAATATTTTTTGTATTACTACTTCGTGCATCCAGATAAAAAGTATCCAGGTTATAAACTATGTGCGTACCAAATTTCATCCAAATCTTTTAAGTAGTTTTTGTGTGAAAGTGTACTTTAGCACCAAACCAAAAATATTAATAACAAAATTATAAAATTTTATCTTCCTATTTACACTTGTAATTTTTTTGGTGCAACTGGGTTTTAGAGTTGCTTAAATTAATAATCAGCTTGAATTATTTCTTGCAGAATAAATCTACAATGGCAAAAGTTAAAGTGCAGCAGGGATGGACTGAGCAGTTATTTATCTAGAAGATAATGTCATCACATCTATTTATCTGACTAGTTTTTTTTATAAAGTACGTTACTAATATTATACTTCAATTTTAAATACACTTAGATTTGTAAACATAAATGTCAAAAAAAGACAATAGTTCCAAAGTGCACCAGGCTAAAATAAAAAAAATGAGTAAATTTTAGGATTAACTCAAAAATTAAGTTTAAAAGCAATAACGCGACTACGGGAAAAATAAACTGAAAAGCCTGAAGCTGTATTTACTTAAGTTAACCCCAAAAAACCACGGTATGAACTTTAACACATTTCATGCTTCTCAGTTCGATCTTATTTGTAACTTATTTATTATTTGATTTATTTTGGGGATTATTTCATGGAAATTTATTGTTTCAGGCACCACAGTCTCCCCTGCCCTGGACTGGCATACGAACTGCTACAGAACATGGTCCAACATGCATGCAATCATCTTTCTATACAGGTCTTCCTGAAGGAAGTGAGGACTGCGTATACCTAAACGTATACAGCGCAGACATCACGCCGACCAAGAAAATGCCTGTTATGGTGTTTATCCACGGAGGTGGTTTTAAATATGGCTCCGCCAATGATGACCTTTACGGAACAGACCTCCTTGTCACCCAAGGCGTAGTACTTGTGACTTTTAACTGCAGATTAGAAACACTAGGTTTCTTGTGCTTAGACACCGAAGAAGTACCCGGGAACGCCGCATTAAAGGATCAGGTTGCTGCTCTGCGCTGGGTGAGGGACAATATTGTTAACTTCGGCGGAGATCCCGATAACGTCACAGTGTTCGGTGAATGTGCTGGCGGTTCATCCACTTCTCTCCATATGATCTCACCAATGTCTAAGGGTCTTTTCAAGAAAGCTATTCCAATTAGTGGTGTACCTTATTGCGATTGGTGTCTGCCTTTTAATCCACGGAAACGCGCATTCTTACTCGGCAAAGATTTAGGCCTCAAAACAACACCTAACAATACAAACAATGATTTGCAAAATGCAGATTCGAATATACGCCATGGTTACCATTTATAAAAACAGTTAATTAGTAGTGTTGATATATTTGTTGTTGATATATAACTAGCTAATTCCCACAGTCTCACCTGCATTCTGAGGAAACTACTTAAAAAAAGTAGCCAATAACCGTCTCCTGGATCCCCTATATTTCCGTACCAAATTTCATCTAAATTGGTTCAGCCATTTTACCGTGTACGCATAATAAACGCATTCATAATATTAGTTAAGAGGATTCAACTAAATACCTACATCTAACAGGTACTTTAGGACACATATTTAGAGTCCGTCTGAGCAAAATAGCTTGACACAGACCAAAAAATAAGAAACAAATTTTTTGATGAGCTGCATTCCTATAAAATATGGGCAAATGTCAAAAGTAGATAAAGACAATAGAAGAATGACTGGTGGAATCAAAATTCACATCCTTTAGTACGATGTGAATTTAATATATTGTATAACATAAGTTAGGATTACGGACACTACGCGTGACTCGACACGCACAACGTACGATTAATGTATTCAATTTTTGTACATATCTGACTGTTACCTATCTTTTGTAGTAATACTACATAAAGAAATAACACACGCTTAAGAATTTAGTATTTGACCGACCGCACTAGACACCGGTCGACCGTGACACGACAAGCAAGTTATTGAACTTTAAATCTACTGATTATTTTTTTATCAACTTCATAGAACTTCAATCAAAGTAGATTAATTATTTGTTTACACTATTTGTTCGTGACTCAATAGCTATCGTGCTTATCGATAGACCTGACAAGTTAAGCAGTGCTTTCCGAGGTAAGTTCATGGCTGGGTGACCGTTATTTAAACATGTTAAAATCTGTTTCCCCATCGGAATATGAGAATGAGCGAAAAGTGAATGCACCTGTGTCTGCAGTTTCTATTACTGTCTCTTGTGTTGGCTATTCTCTGTTGGCATAGCCTCCGTGACCAATATTCGTTCTGGATGTCACCATTGATCATTCAACATGAACTACAAAACCATTTTTTTTTTGTTTTTTTTGGTCCAAATTATTAAAATATAATTAATTATATGCTGAGTCACGAGCTCATTTCAAAAAAAGAATTTAGATGGAAATTCAACTCGTTTTGAAAAGAGGTCTAAATTTAGATGAAAATTGTTAATACTAATATTAGTAACCAAGTTGGTACAACGGCTCCGTCAATATTTTGTGAGATGGCAGTGGAGGCAGTGAGATAGACAAATCTATCGAAGAATGTTAGCGTAATTGTAGATATCGTAACGGTGAGTTTCGTGAGAGGCGACCACGTCTAGCCAAACATAGTGTACAACGCCCCCGCCAAGGTTAAGTGACGATAAAGTCAGAAGTTGGATGCGCCAGGCGATAAGTCTCACAGTGGACTATTTAATTATTATTTAAAGCTATGATTATGATGATGATAAACTCGTGTTATTTTTTTCGAACAAACTTTATAATTTGAAGACCTACAAAGCGTATATTATTTTTACAGAGTAAAGTGATAAGTGGAAATGGCAAAAGTCAAAGTGCAGCAGGGATGGTTGTCTGGGCAACTGCTGGAGACCGTCACGGGAGACGGAAACTACTACAGCTTCAAAGGCATCCCCTACGCTCAACCACCGCTGGGAAAACTCAGATTCAAGGTAAGCAATAAGAAATAAAAATCCAATCAGTATCACTTAATTATTGTTAATAAAACACGGTGAGTTGCAAAACCACAGACTGAATTTATTTCTAGAAGGAAGTTGTACATGTAATTGGAATAGATGGCGTTAGCAGTCATACAAGTAGTTTGTAGATTATGTTATAATATTAACACCTCCGCTTAACAAAATCAACAAAACGAAAAATCCAAAAACATATAAGATATCAAAACTGTGAAACAGGTAAAATGCCAAGTTTTTTAGTAAAATACTTATGCTTTACAGATCCTAAGCTTTTGGTAAAAATATCTGCTGGCATTTCAGCTGTCTCCAGATAGTCAATTTTAATAAACTTATTTATTACAGCTTCTCTAACAAAGTGGTACCTTATGTCTATGTGCTTAGATCTCTGGTGAAATATAGGGTTCTTAACCAGCTTCTGCGCACTTTGACAATCATTATACAAGATAATTGGTTCTGAAGTACCTAAAATTTCAAACAATATATTTTTTAGATATATAGCTTCTTTACTAGCTTCGGATATAGAAACATATTCGGCTTCTGTTGAAGACAAAGCTACAGTTCTCTGCTTCCTACATTGAAAAGAAATAACTGAGTTTGATAATTTAAAACAAAACCCAGAAAAGGATTTTCTATCATTAATATCAGAACCCCAGTCTGCATCTGCATAACCCTCAATACTAGATTTATCTTTACAAAAAATGAGACCATAGTTTTTGGTTCCTTTTAAATATTTTAAAATTCTTTTCAAGTGCTTCCAATGAGTTCCATCATATGAGTTATTGAACTGGCTTAGGTAATTAACACTATATGCAATATCAGGTCTAGTCAAAACAGCTAAGTACATCAAACTTCCTACGAGTTGCCGATATGGATAATTATTATCACAGCAATCATTCTGAGACTTCTTTAACTTTAAATTAATCTCCATAGGAGTTTCTACTGTCTTACAGTTTGACATGTTAAATCTTTTTAATAAACTTTCAACATACTGTTCTTGGTCAACAGTTATTACATTTTTATGCATATTGACTCTTAAACCTAAACATTTTTTTACCTGACCCAAGTCTTTAATTTTAAATTTGCAACCTAACTCACTTATTAGTTTATTGGTTGCTATTTCACAGTTTGAGAAAACAAAAAAATCGTCAACAAATAATGCTATTATAACTTTGACATTTCCTTCAAGTTTAGTAAACAAGCAAGGTTCATATTTAGATTTCTTATAACCTAAATCTATCAAATAGTCATTAACTCTCTCATACCAAGCACGGGAGGATTGCTTGAGTCCATAGATGGCACGTTTCAGTTTTAAAATTTTGTTTTCACAATTGATACCTTTAAAAGTTACAGGTTTTTGCATATACACTGTTTCATTCAGAAAACCATTTAAAAATGCCGTCGTAACATCAAGATGACGTATATCTAAACCTAATTTTACTGCAATAGAAAACAATAACCTCAATGTCGAATATCGGAGCACTGGTGAGAAAGTTTCATGAAAATCAACACCAGCTTTCTGCGAGAAACCTTTCGCCACAAGTCTTGCCCGGTATCGCACATTATTTGCACTATCATATTTCTTTTTGAAAACCCATTTACATTTTACAATAGTAGCATCTTGAGGTCGATCAACAATTTCCCATGCATCATTTTCCTGAAAAGATTCCAATTCCTCCTCCATGCTTTTTCTCCAAGACTGACTCTCAGGTCCATTTAAAGCTTCTTCGAGCGTAATATCATCCTTTGCGTAATCTTCGGGCTCTGTAATACATAAATGGTTATAACCAAAGCGATCAGGTATTTTCCTTGTTCGCTTGGAACAAGTTTCAGTACTATTTATTAGTGAAATATCTGGTTCTGATGCTGTATCAAAAGAACTCTCACTTGAGCCACTCACCGAAGAGACTTCTGGAATATATGTATTGTCCTTATTTTCATCTTCAACTTCACTTTCTGTACTATCTGTATCTTCATTTTTATTCAATTTCTGTTCCTCCGCTGAAACTTTGCTTTTAACAAGAATATCAACTGTATTACCCACTGTTTTTTCCATTATGATGATATCTCTGCTTGTCGTGATTGAATCATTCTCTGGGTCATAAACCCTATATCCTTTCACATTTTCAGCATAGCCAACTAAAACAAGTTCTTTGGCCTTCTTATCCCATTTTAGGCGTTTCTCTTTTGGAATATGCATCATAACTTTACTTCCAAAGATACGTACGTGACTTAAGTTTGGCTTCTTACCTGTCCAAACTTCATACGGAGTTCTATCATTTAGTCCAGTAACAACGGATCTATTTCTCAAGTAAACTGAGGTATTCACGGCTTCTGCCCAAAACTTCTTATGTAAACCAGCATCAAAAATTAGGCATCTTGCCTTTTCTACTATGGATCTATTCATCCTTTCACTTATACCATTCTGCTGAGGCGTGTAGGCATTCGTTTTTTGATGAATTATTCCTTGCTGTTTTAAATATCTCTCAAAGTCTTGACTGCAGAACTCACCGCCATTGTCTGTCCGTAGAATTTTAATTTTTCTGTCTTTTTGTTTTTCTACCATGGACTTAAATTCTTTAAAAAATTTAAATACCTCACTCTTTGTTTTCATAAAATAAATGAAACTCATTCTGCTGTAGTCATCAACAAACAACACATAGTATCTGGATCCTCCAATGGATAGATTTTCCATAGGACCGCACACATCCGAGTGAATCACTTCTAATACATCCTCTGTTTTTGTGAGACTCAGCTGGAAAGCATGCCTAGCCTGCTTCCCCTCACAACAGATGGTGCACTTAGATTTGTCTATGTTTGCTTTATCTGTGTATGTCACACCTTCTGCAGCTCCATTTTTTATCTTGTTTAAACTAGTACTGTTGATATGCCCCAAGCGTCTATGCCAAGTATCACTTGATGCCATAGCTGTTGCTGCAAATAACTGTTCTGATTCTTTAGTATGTAATCTGTATACACCTTCCACTAATTCTGCCATTCCAACAAGATTTCTTTGTCGATTATAGATGTAGCAAGTGCTTTCTTTAAATACAACACTGTTGCCTCTCTTAATTAACTGACTTACTGAAAGCAAGTTGGTTGTCAAGTCAGGTATACACAATACGTCGGAAACTGTGATGTCATATTCTTCACCATTCACAACTGTAATGATGCTTACATCACCAGAACACAGCACGGGAACACAGGTTTGGTTTGCAACTATGATTTCTTTGGTTTCGTGTTCATGTGATGGATTCGCGATGTATTCTTGTTTCGCTGTCATGTGTTTGCTGGCCCCGCTGTCAATATACCAATTATTGCTATTGAATTTCCCACTCAGAAAAACAGCACTAAAGGCATTGGATTGTTTCCTTTTGTTTATATCGGGGTTGGGGCACTGGTTTTTGTAGTGACCGGTTTGTTTACATCTATAACATTTTATGACTTTGACAGCTTTTGACGTTTCACTAGATAGTCTCTGACCACTTTTGGTGTTGCCATACTTTGATTTCTGCGAACCTTTCGCAACAAAAGCATTCTCGGAACCGGAAACCATTTCAAATTCAGTACACATGTCCATCAGCTTTGTTTTTATGACGTCTGAAGTAATATCAATGCCGGAATGCTCTATAGCCATCAACATAGGACTATATTTTTCCGGCAATCCTGCCAACATCAATGCACCGATCCATTCATCCGTGATCTTGAAACCGGTACCTTGTAGTCGCTGGCCTGTTTCTATAATCTGGGTTACATACTGGGTCATGGAGTCACAATTTTCAAGCCTTATGTTGATGAGCTTACGTAACAAACCGATTTTTCTTGTGTAACCGGCGTCATCAAACATATTCTTTAATTTACTCCATAATTCGTATGTTGTTACTGCATGCTTAATGTGTACGTAAAGCGATGGATCGATAGTTAATACCAGTTTCGCCTTTGCTTTAGCATCTTCTGTTATTTGAGCTGTTGTAGGCGAAGCCGGTAACCTTTCCGTTATGGCGGTCGCCATGCCTTCTAACACCAACACATTTTGCACCGCAAAACACCAATCCTCATAGTTCTCCCGACCTTTCAACTTAGGTATGTTAGCGATATAGTTCGACGTCATTTTATCACAAAACCGCACAGTTCTGCTCTTTAAATCTTATTTAAAATACTGGGCCCATAACCTGTTAATAAAACACGGTGAGTTGCAAAACCACAGACTGAATTTATTTCTAGAAGGAAGTTGTACATGTAATTGGAATAGATGGCGTTAGCAGTCATACAAGTAGTTTGTAGATTATGTTATAATATTAACAATTATTGAATTTGATACGCAAGTTATATTGTCTGAGCAGCCTCAACTCACCGAACAATAGTAAAAGATAGAGTTGGTATGAATTAAGTACAAAGCTTGCAAATTTGGTGGAAAAAAAACCATTTTAATAATATTTCAATCATCATCATCAGCCCGTGTCAGTCCATTGCTGGACACATGCCTCTCCCATGTAATTTCTTTAATATCGTGTCCAGAAAAAGCCTTGACACTTTAAAAAGGAATTTTTAATGATTGTAAATTTAATTAATTGAGATGTGGATTGCACTAATAAACCTTCAAATTATTTTTCTAGGCTCCACTACCACCTCTGGCGTGGGAAGGAACACGAAATGCTACAGAACATGGTCCTAAATGCCCGCAGCAGGACCTTGGCACTGGAGATATTGTACCAGGAAACGAGGACTGCTTATATCTGAATGTATATAGTCCAGACCTCAAGCCAACACGTCCATTGCCTGTCATGGTGTTTATCCATGGAGGCGGTTATAAATGTGGTTCTGGCGATGATGATCACTATGGACCAGACTTTCTTATGCCTCATGGTGTAATACTTGTAACTATGAACTACAGGTTAGAAGTGCTAGGTTTCTTATGCTTAGACACTGAAGAAGTACCTGGGAACGCCGGATTAAAGGACCAGGTTGCTGCTTTGCGATGGGTGAAGGATAATATTGCTAGTTTTGGAGGTGATCCCGATAACGTTACAGTCTTTGGCGAAAGTGCTGGCGGTGCGTCCACTTGTCTTCATTTGATATCACCTATGTCTAAGGACCTTTTTAACAAAGCTATTTCAATGAGTGGTGTACCTAATAATGATTGGAGTTTGCCATTTGTGCCACGAAAACGTGCATTCTTACTTGGCAAAGACTTAGGCTTCGAGACAAACGACCCGAAGGAACTTCTTGATTTCTTGCAAAGCCTTCCAGTAGAAAAACTATTGGGAACAAATCCAGTTGTGAGTTCATTTGAAGAAATCAATAATAACCCATTGAAGCTGTTCCATTTCACTCCAGTTATAGAAAAAGACTTTGGTAAAGGAAATTTCTTAACAGAAGACCCACTGGAAGCATTGAAGAATAAAAGAATACATGACGTAGATGTTCTTATTGGGTACACGAGCGAAGAAAGCTTACTTGGAATCCAAACATATGAACAAAGTCTATTGCAACAGTACAACCGTTATCCAGAATTATTAGTACCAAGGAAGATTCTAATGGAATGCACTCCGGAGACAATTCTAGAAATATCAGAGAAGATACACAAGTATTATTTCAATGGAAAATCACTGAACAAGAATGTTATGAAAGAATTTGTGGATTACCTTAGTACGGCGTATTTCGTCTATGACATCCATAGATTCCTGTCACGTTTACCGAAGGTCGGTGTAGGTCGAAGATACATGTACAAGTTCTCTTGTGTGTCTGGTAGAAATGTGTATGGTAACCCTGGTCTGAAGTACGGAATTCAAGGAGCTGCTCATTTGGATGACCTAATGTATTTATTGAATGCAAATGTGTATAATTTAAAGGTTGAGAAAAATACAAAGGACTATGAGCTGATTAACTTGGCGTGTGCTGTATTCACGAACTTTGCTAAATTTGGGTGAGTCACAGTGTCTTTTAAGCTTATATTTTATTTGATAAATATGTAAATAACAGTTATTATCTGTTAGGTTTCGCCACGATAGTTTTTAATAAAAGCTGCTTTTAAGCAGTTCCATTTGCATCAAAAAATTATAAAAAATACATTCATGTAACATTGAAGTGCAAAACTTTAGGTATTTATATATGTAATAAGTAAATACAATGTTCTAGTCGACTGCCTCACTTGTCTTGTTGCGACGTTAGGTTCGATTCCTAGGTCAGACAATTTGTTATACGTCGATCATTTACAATGTTAGTTAGATCGCGTGCCTCCTTGTATATGGGGACTTAATAGATAAATGAAATGTGGATAAGTAATACATGCAACTAAAACTGTGACCTCTTTGTTCTGATCACAGGAACCCAACTCCAGACTCATCTCTTGGCACAATCTGGCCCGAATACGACAACTCAAATAAAGCCTACGTGGAAATAGAGGACACATTGAAACTGAAAACAGCACCAGAAGCTGAAGCCCTGGATTTCTGGAAGAGCATTTTTGAACATGCTGGACTGGAATTTTAAGAAGTTCAAAGAAAAGATGAACCACATCCTATCAGTGTGACTGTTAAAGTTACTACCAGAGACGGTCTTTCGGCGTGACTGGTTGACAACGATGCGGAGGAACAACATGTTGTTCCTTTCTATTGTTTGATTTTTAGTGAAATCAATGTTGTACATACTTATCCGTGAATAAATAAACGTTAATTTTATTATTTTAAGTTTTAATGAAGTAACTGTATACCTTGCACTATAACATTAAATAACAACACAATCTATTTATCCTACTGCTGAGCGGAATCTCTTATCATACAGAGAGGGCACAACACAAACATTAACCATCACGCTTGTTCAAGATGGATTAGATATTTTAGATCTTTTTAGGGTTCCGCGTACTCTTTGCGTAGAGCAAAAAAACCGGCCAAGTGCATGTCGGGCCACGCGCAGTAAGGTGCCGTAGTAGGTCTTAGTTAGTCGACTATAACTCTGTAACCGGTTAAATAAGCCTACTTAGCCGTGATAGTTTTCCTTTTAAGTTCATTACATGTGCTACGTCTGCGAATTTTTTCACATTTCTAGGGACAGCCATTCAAAAGTTAGAGCGGGAAGATGCTCGTATCGAACAAAAATTTGCACTTAAAAGCTACATATTTCGTAAATGGCTTATTTAACCGTAAAATGGTCTTCACACACCCATAATATTTTTGAAAGACCTATCTAACGATACCTCACATGAAAGGATACGCGAGTAAAAAATTATTCATCCCCACTTTACGTGTTTGGGAGCTACCCTAAAAAAACCCTAAAATTGACAAAGTTTCATACATACTTTGCCCCCCTTTTTCACACCCTTAGGGGTAGAATTTCAGAAAATCCTCTTATCCTCTTATCGGATGTCTACGTCATACAAACAGTACACCCTCCAATTATGATTTACCGATTACGATTTACCGTAGTTCCACCAAATGATTTTGAATTTTATCACTAATTTACATAAGTACCATTTAGGTACTTAGGTATGCTGATAACCTCTGAGCTATGCCGCGGATAGACAGACAGACATGGCGAAACTATAAGGGCTCCTTATCGACCCTAAAAACGAATTATACTATACATATAGCTATGCTATACAGTGTAAAAAAAATTATTGCGCAACCTATTCTAATAACCCTAATAAAGGTACCTAATGCTTCTTTTTATCAGGTCATGTGGTATAGATTATTATATTAACAATCTGTCATTAATATCGTGACTATGCAAATTCGAACTCGGACATGATAAATTCAAAAGACGCATATCACGTTAAAATTTTGTTTTATCAGAGCACACAACGTACGAGTTTAGTGCAAATCATTGATTTTAAAGGACCTATGTTTCGTTTAAATAGTAAGTGGTGATTTGTCTGACCATTATCAGTCTCCGGTCGACTGTGAAGTAGCAAGCACGTGTCGGTAAAACATCAAATTTAAACAAGGTGCAATATATTATGTATGTATATATTGCAGATTATAAAGTTATGTCATTATTACAGAGTAAAGTGTGGCAATGGTGGAAGTCAAAGTGCAGCAGGGATGGTTGTCTGGGCAGCTGCTGGAGACCGTCACGGGAGACGGGAAGTACTACAGCTTCAAAGGCATCCCCTACGCTCAACCACCGCTGGGCAAGCTGAGATTCAAGGTAAGCCGCAACTTTTTTATATCCAGAATTAATGATATTCACAATAGTAAAAAAAACAGGTACTCAAAAATCGGCCAACTATAGTGACTCGTGTGCACCGAGGGATCCAAACTTAAGAAGGATAAATGTACTCATACGTATCTTGTTTAGGTAAATGTCTATCAACCCTAATTATATCATTTTTGCTTCGCAATGATCCCTTCACTTCGGAAATGCTTTATTTTTATCTGCTTTTTAGGGTTCCGTACCCAAAGGCTAAAAACGGGACCCTATTACTAGGACTTCGCTGTCGCCAGGCTGTATCTCAAGAACCGCGATAGCTAGACAGTTGAAATTTTCCCAAATTATGTATTTCTGTTGCCGATATAAAAAAAACAAAATAAAATAAATATTTAAGGGGGCTCCCATATAAGGGCACGCCGCAATCGCGGCGGTAAGTCCCCTCTTTGAGGAGTGGCTAGGGAGACGCCGCGGCGTCCTCACCTACCGCCTGACGCAGGTCCTCACCGGGCACGGAAGCTTCGGGAGGTTCCTGCACAGAATCGGGCGGGAGGAAACGCCCGGGTGTCACCATTGTGTAGATCGTCCGGAGGACACGGTGGAGCATACGGTGGGGGTTTGCCCCGCTTGGGCGGAGCACCGCCGTGTCCTCGTAGGGGCGATCGGCGGCGGCGACCTCTCGCGTCCGGCCCTGGTTCAGGCCATGGTCCGGAGCGAGACGGAATGGGACGCCGTCGCCTCCTTCTGCGAAGCAGTAATGCTGGAGAAGGAGGCGGCGGAACGCGTGAGGGAGCGACAGGCCTCACGCCCCAGCCGCCGCAGGAGACGCCACGGGCGTCGGGAGCCGCGAGACGACTCCCGGCCACCGTAGGCGCGGGGCTGCGGACGGTGAGCTATGGGTGGCTCGCCGTCCGGCAAGGACCAGACCCGCGTCGACGGCGCGTTCGTGTTCCACGCGCGCCTCAAAGAGATGTCAGCATCATTGACGGGGCCCTCCCCCAGGGCCATAGCCTGCCGGGGCTGCGGGACGTTCGAAAGAGATACCGCGCCCCCGGAATACAAAAGGCTGAGGAAGGAACATGGATGGGTTTTAGTCAGTAAGAGTCTGACACTCCCACCCGCCCCACCCACGACGGGAGGGGTCATTTGATGATTTCCCATCCGAAAAAAAAAAAAAAAAAAAAAAAAAAAAAGGGGGCTCCCATACAACAAACGCGATTTTTATGCCGATTTTATAGAACGGAACCCTACGTGAGCGAGTCTGACTAGCACTTGGCCGATTTTTTTCATGCATGCCTGCATTATTACGTTTGCCATCTAAAATAAAAAAAAAGTATATATTAATTAGAAGATGTAGATCAAGCCTTTTCATTATAATACCCCCATAACTTAGTGACCACACTTTGAAGTTTAACCCCACCCCCACTTATGTACATATATAATACAAATTAAATACTATTTACTTTTCTCATTTGCAATACATATGGACAATCATTCTTCATAACCGTTCCATATTTCGAGTTGATAGGGTAAGTAGGTCCTGAGGAGCTGGTGGCTAAGTAACAGACGGACGGTTCGATCGATCAATTGGTTAAGCTGCGCTTGGCGCGGTTTGTCCGTGGATCGGTGACCATCTTTGTCATAGCGAGACTCCTCCGCGCCTCGGAAAGCACGTTAAGCTGTTGGTCCCGGTTGTGATTCGTAGATCTTTGACAGTCGTTACGGGAGTCTAGAAGCCAGAAAGTCTGACAACCAGTCTTACCAAGGGGTACCGTGGTACTCGGTAACTGAAGTTGTGGTTGTGAAGGTCAGATCGCTCCATGTACAACACTGGTACTCGCTGTATCCGGTTTAGACTGGAAGCCGACCCCAACATTGAAAAAGGCTAGGTAGATGATGAGGGTAAGTAGTTCCTGAAATAATCTGCTGTGACAGATGGACGGACAGAAATCAAGAGATTAATTATTAGGTACTTCTATTTTTTGCTGTTCGCTGGTATACAGCTGACCTGTTAAAAATAGTCATACTATAAAATATTTAAATTTTATTCCAGGCTCCGCAACCACCTTTGCCTTGGGAAGGTATAAGAAACGCCACGGAACATGCTCCAATATGCCCTCAGATATCCGTATTAACAGATATTATTGATCTAGGAAACGAAGACTGCTTGTACCTAAATGTGTACAGCCCAGACATCAAGCCGAGTCAACCATTGCCAGTCATGGTGTTCATCCACGGTGGGGGTTATAAAAGTGGATCTGGTAACGATGACATTTATGGACCAGACTTTCTTATGCCCCATGGTGTGGTACTTGTAACCTTGAACTATAGGTTAGAGGTGCTAGGTTTCTTGTGCTTAGACACTGAAGAAGTACCTGGGAACGCCGGATTAAAAGACCAGGTTGCTGCTTTGCGTTGGGTGAGAGATAATATTGCTAGCTTCGGCGGAGATCCCAACAACGTCACAGTGTTTGGTGAAAGCGCTGGGGGAGCGTCTACTAGTCTCCATATGCTCTCGCCTATGTCTAAGGGACTTTTTAAGAGAGCTATTCCAATGAGCGGTGTACCTTCGTGTGATTGGTCAGTCTCATTTATGCCACAGAAACGGGCATTCTTACTCGGCAAAGACTTGGGCTTCGAGACGAATGACCCTAATGAACTCCTAGATTTTTTGCAAAATGTTCCTGTGGAAAAGCTTATAAACACAAAGCCAAATGTGTTATCTTTTGAAGAATACAACAATACTTTATTTAAGTTGTACCATTTCACTCCTGTTGTAGAAAAAAAAAATTGGCAAAGAACATTTCTTGACGGAAGATCCATTGCAATTGTTGAAAAATAAACGAATAAGTGATGTAGATGTACTAATTGGATACACCAGCGAAGAAACAACGATTAGTATCCCTTCATATGAGCAATCATTACTCCAACGTTATAACCGATATCCAGAACTGTTAGTTCCAAGAAAGATCCTGGTGAAATGCAATCCAGAGACAATTTTAGAAATATCCAAGAGGATTTATGATTATTATTTTAAAGGAAAAATCATTAATAAAGATAATATGAGAGAGTTTGTCACTTACGCGAATCATGTCAGTTTCATCTACGATATTCATAGATTTCTTACCCATTTACCGAAGGTCGGTGCAGGTCGAAGGTACTTGTACAAGTTTTCCTGTGTATCTGATAGAAATGTATTTGGTAAACCTGGTCTGAAGTACGGCATTCGAGGAGCTAGTCATGTGGATGACATGATGTATATATTTCATTCAAATGCACTTAATATGAAGGTTGAGAAAATAAAAAGGAGTATGAGCTGATTAATTTAGTGTGTGCTGCGTTTACGAACTTTGCTAAATTTGGGTGAGTCACTAAATTATGTTATTATCATCCCTGCCCTTATCCCAATTAATTTTGGATCTGTGCAGCAAGTCTCCTTCTTACATACTTCTCTATCTAATGTTATCTCACTAGTAACCCCAAGCTATCCATTATGATCGTCTTTCACACAATTCATCTATTGTTTCTTTGGTCATCCACGTTCATAACCTTTATCACAACATATTCTTCATTCCTCCGCATAAGATACCATGACAGCCGGTTTCCAAATAGCTTTTCGGTTCCTGATCCCACTTTCAGCATTAGGTACCTACTCATATTAGAGTCACTAAATGAGTGATAACTTTAATTTGTTGACTGGTGTGATAAATTTTCCACTCTAGTATTGACTGAGTCAGTACGCCTATTCGTTTGTTGATTATATAAATAATATATATTACCAAGGGAGGCGTTAATGATATTATAAACGAGTTTTATCATGTTTAATCATAAATAAAGTTTAACAATGTAATAAAAATTTTAATCGATGACACATTGTTGCCTTTAAATTATAAGGCATGTAAAATCCTTACTAATATTATAAATGCGAAAGTAATTTTGTCTGTCGCGCTTTCACGTCAGAACTACTGGACCGATTTAAATGAAATTTGGTACACAGATATTTTAGAACCTGAGAAAGGGACATAGGCTACTTTTTACCCGGGTGCGTGAAGTAGTTCCTTGGGGATGTGGCTGAAACCGCGATGAGGTCGATTCCTAGGTATATGTAATAGAATTTCTTTATCAGTAAGGTTCGGGTCTAGATTAATGTCTAGACCAGGTTGTCCCGGTTGTAAGAAGGCGACTATTGTAAGGAGGCGATGAACGTTTTCCAAAAAATCAATTTTTAAGTGTAAAACTTTTTTTTGTTCACAGGAACCCAACTCCAGACTCGTCTCTTGGCACAATCTGGCCTGAATACGACAATACTACAAAATTCTACGTGGATATAGAGAACACATTGAAACTGAAAACAGTATCAGAAACCGAAGCTCTGACTTTCTGGAAAAGCATCTTCGAATACGCTGGACTGGAATTTTAAATTTTTTGAAGGATGAAAGTCTTTCATTTTTAAACTACCTGAGTGGTTAAGTAGTCAACATGAATACCACGCAAGAGGTCCCGGGCAGAAATTGAAATGATGAATTTAATTTTTGTGACGGGTCTGAGTGTTACCATGTATAATATGTATGTATTTAAAAAGTATATGAGTAGTATTTCCGTTAAGCTAGCCCCAATAACACAAGCATATTAGTTGCTTACTTTGAGGCTAGATGGCGCTGTGTGAAATGGTCCCAAAATCTTTATTTATTTACTTTCTATCTCTATATAATAAGTCGTATTGACTTATTATTACTTCAAAATAAAAGGGCGTGACTAACGACAGAAATTCGGAAGAATAATAATTATTTTGTTTCTTTTATTTTAGTGTTACTAATGTTTTTTTTTGTAATGCTATTTTGTTTCAATAAAATAAACTAAACATAATTGTGCCACTTTTTTGTATGAGATGCAACTCATATACGCGTACTTAAGGTAAACTGGGTAAGGTTGACTTTGAAAAAAATAACAAAATTTCGTATCGTATAAAAATATTAAATTAAATTGCTTCAGCTTCAGTATTTTTGGAAGTCGGTTGTATTTTTTTCGTAAAAAAAAATATATTTTATATTCCCTTCTTCTTGCACCATCATCTAGCAAAATGTACCTTGCCCACATCTTTCGTTCCCCCAGGATTCGGGTGAAACTGTGAGAAAGAGTATAACTTTATAAAATCAACTGAGTAAGGATAACAACGCACAAATGACTGTGCAAGTACTTGTTTGCCTCGCCAGTCAGTGTTAGACTACCGGACGAGTCTCACGTCACATCTCAGATAGTACCAAGAGTATTAGTAGTAATAGTGCGTATTAAGAACAAGGTGAAATATTCATTTGTTTATGTAATTACGCTGATGAGCGGTGAATCTGGGTACGTAGTTCCTAATAATACCTAATGAAGATAATATTTGTTTTGGTAAACACAGTTCTTGTTTTATGAAGAACTAGCTTCTACACGCGACTTCATCCGCGTGGAATAGTGGTGCTCCGCTCCTATTGGTTTTAGCGTGATGATATGATGCCTATAGCCTTCCTCAATAAATGGGCTACCTAACACTGAAAGAATTTTTCAAATCATACCAGTAGTTCCTGAGATTAGCGCGTTCAAACAAACAAACTCTTCAGCTTTATTATATTAGTATAGATTTATTCAGTTAATGAAAATTAATTGATAAAAGATTTTTAAATAATCCGGATTCATTGCTCCGGGTGTATACAACTTTTTCAAAAGTAAATGGTTACAAACATTTTTAAACAAACGTCGGTACCTACATTTCATTATTTTTTTATGCTACAAGCGAGCTATGTGGTTAAAGTCCATCTCGCCCACAATTTAATCGCTAAACCGGTTTTCTGTGACAATATCAAGAAATCCACTATGCAATTACAATAAAAAAAATACAATACTGGATTTACAACATTAACGTGTTTGACATTGACCTAGCTAAGTACATTCTTATCTATCTTTTAAGTCATATATCTTTAATCTTAAAAAAATAATGAAATATCTTGTAACTTCTAATCCCTCGTAAAAAGTTATCTAATTTTATGGACAACAAAAGCATTAACCTCTTTCTTAGACAATCGGGTATATTTACCCGATTCTCTGGATGGGTGACCATCTATGTCATAGCGGGACTCCTTCGTGCCTCAGAAAGCACGATTAAGCCGTTGGTCCCGCTTGTGATTTGTAGATCTTTAACAGTCGTTACGAGTAGTTAGAAGCCAGAAAGTCTGACAACTAGTCTTACCAGGGGTATCATGTTACCCGGTAACTGGGTTGTGGAGGTCAGATAGGCAGTCGCTCCACGTAAAACACTGGTACTCAGCTGGATCCGTTTTAGACTGGAAGCCGATCCCAATATAGTTGAGAAAAGTGTCATGATGAAACATGATGTCAACTGGTGTTATTACACCAAAAACTAATAATTATATGCCTGCTATTGCGAAGTAAATAATATTCAATTTAGATATGCGGGACGAATGGACAACCATTAAAGACGCTGGTCAATGTCACACTGTTTATTTGTATAGCAACAACGAATTACCGGGACGCAGCCACGGCACGCACACATACAACGAGGTGTTGTCACACACGGCATAAGGCCTCTGGTTATTGACCTCTGGACGTAGTGAACAATCATATAATAATCATATAGTCCATGATGCTACTTAAATATACACTACATGCGTTTAACGTTACGTCACCTACGACTAAGGGCCAAGTTGACCAACAAATGGTTATATCATCAGCCCGTTAAACGAAAACATTTTTAACCACGAAGCGGGAATTTTCGTGTTGTCTACTTTTTGCCAACTTGGTAATCGACAGTTTCTCAAATTAAAATAAATAAATAATATGTTACACATCGAAAGTTAGAGGTTTGAATTTATGGTAAACAGGTGTTTTAAGGTGATCGGACCGTTATCTTGTCGGTAAACTTGGGCCTAAGTATTTTTAAAGCCTGAATGGAATGTTAATATTACCTCAAAACTATTCAAAAAATCAAGCAACAACGGTAGATGATTTCGGTTACCTAGTAGTCCGAAATAGCCAACGCCTTGAGCAAGTGTGGCGATCAATGCTCATGCCTTCTATGTATGAGAAGAGTCCCAGCAGTGGGACAATGTCGATGATGATGAGTTGCAGTTGCAACGGATTCCATTGTTGTCGCTGTCTGTGTGTATGTATGGTAGTATTTTCCCTTTGATTACAAACAAAATAATATACACTTTATCTCGTTATAAACACAGTGTTATTAAAAAAACCTGCTTTCGATGAGTCATATTACAACTATTACTCTCAACAGAGAATAGAAAAGGCCGCTTAAAAATAAGGATTTTTTAATAAGAACCTTTTTTTTGTAATAAGTTTTTTTTTCGCTTTTCAGTGTCTCGATCTAAGTACGTAGCGTATGCGCAAATAGAGACAAACCGTTATTTTTAATATATTTAGAAAACGGCTAAACCGACGTTGTTGAATTTATAATTTATATACACACACGGGAAGCACCAGCTTTCAAATAAAAAGAATCATCAAAATCGGTTCACCCAGTCGAAAGTTCTGAGGTAGGTAACAAACATAAAAATAACAATAATACAGTCGAATTGAGAACCTCCTTCTTTTTACGAAGTCAGTTAAAAACTATAGTGCACAAGGGTACACATAGACACAAAAGTCATTGTGTCTTGTCTCACAGAGAGTCAAGGTCGTCAATACGACACGAACCGGAAACGGGCGCATGCCTCTCGTCAGGTGCTCTCAGTGTCACAAGAAAATTCTTGTAACAGCCAAGTACCAAAAATGATACTGTTTAAATCAGGTTATATTATTTTTACAGATTAAAGTGTGACAATGGTGGAAGTCAAAGTGCAGCAGGGATGGCTGTCTGGGCAACTGCTGGAGACCGTCACGGGAGACGGAAAGTACTACAGTTTTAAAGGCATCCCCTACGCTCAACCACCGCTGGGAAAACTGAGATTCAAGGTAAAGTCTAAACTGCGGAATGTTCGAAACTGTGGGATGTTCGAAAGAGTTACCGCGCCCCCGGAACATAAAGGGCTGAGGAAGTAAGAGTCTGACACTCCATTCCGCCCCACCCATGGCGGGAGGGGTCATTTGATGATTTCCCATCCGGAAAAAAAAGATAAGTCTGAGGTACTTAAGTACAGAAAATAATGTTATGCGCCAAGGGGAAAAAACACGCTATATATTTATAAAAAAAGTATTACTTTGTTGTAAACCAAGAGGATGCTTATGCCTATTTTCTGCTGTCTAGCAAATAAAAATAACTTCGAAAAAATTACACAACGAAACATAACAATAATATGTTCATATGCATGTTTTCGCAATTTAGTATTTCTTGAAAACCTAAACACGTATTTAGCAGGCAAATAAGTAACAATAAAAACTCATAGTTTCCTCACAAGTTTTCTGTAAAACTGTTAATAATTTTAAATTTCTTTTCCAGGCTCCCCAACCACCTTCACCTTGGGAAGGTATAAGAAGCGCCAAAGAACATGGTCCCAAATGTCCTCAGAAATGCATATTCACAGATACCATTGAATTAGGAAATGAAGATTGCTTGTACCTAAACGTGTACAGCCCAGACATCATGCCAACCAACCCATTGCCAGTCATGGTATTTATACACGGAGGAGGTTATAAAAGTGGATCCGGTAACGATGACCATTATGGACCAGACTTTCTTATGCCCCATGGTGTGGTACTTGTAACCTTTAACTACAGGTTAGAGGTGCTAGGTTTCTTATGCTTAGACACAGAAGAAGTACCTGGGAACGCCGGATTAAAGGACCAAGTTGCTGCTTTGCGCTGGGTGAGGGATAATATTGCTAGCTTTGGCGGAGATCCCAACAACGTCACAGTGTTCGGTGAAAGCGCTGGAGGAGCGTCTACTAGTCTCCATATACTCTCGCCCATGTCTAAAGGACTTTTTAAGAGAGCTGTTCCAATGAGTGGTGTACCTTTGTGCGATTGGTCTGTGCCATTTGTGCCACAGAAACGGGCATTCGTACTTGGCAAAGACTTGGGCTGCGAGACGAATGACCCTAATGAACTTCTAGATTTTTTGCAAAGTGTTCCCGTGGAGAAACTTATTGACACAAATCCAACTGTACTATCTTTTGAAGAATTCAACAATAATATACTTAAGTTCTACCATTTCACTCCTGTTGTAGAAAAAGATTTTGGCAAAGAACATTTCTTGACAGAAGACCCATTGGAATTGTTGAAAAGTAAACGGATAAACGACGTAGATATACTAATTGGACACACCAGTGAAGAAGCTACGATTGGTATTCCTAAATTCGAAAAATCAATAATGAAACATTATAACCGTTATCCAGAACTTGTAGTTCCAAGAAAAATTCTGATGAAATGCAATCCTGAAATAATTTTAGAAATATCGAAGAGGATACATGATTATTATTTTAAAGGGAAATCTATTAATAAAGATACCATGAATGAATTTGTAAGTTACGCGAATTATGCCTGCTTCGTCTACGACATTCATAGATTCCTTTCACATTTACCGAAGGTTGGTTCAGGTCGAAGGTACATGTACAAGTTCTCCTGTGTGTCTGGTAGAAATGTGTACGGGAGTCATGGTCTGAAGTACGGGATTCGAGGAGCTGCCCATTTGGATGACCTGATGTATTTATTGAATGCAAAAATACACAATGTTGAAGTTAAGCAAAATAGTAAAGAATACGAGCTGATTAACTTGGCGTGTGCTGCTTTTACAAATTTCGCTAAATATGGGTAAGTGATAAGATAAATTTAGTGGTTAATGAACTACACCATAATTATTTGTTGATAGATCATAAGAATAATCTAATTATTTTGTTATTCACCAAAACTTATGTATGTTACCTAAAATCTTACAGAATATGAATAAAGATCTCAAATATCCAATATTTGATACTGTCACGGTAGAATTTTTACTACGATATAAATATTATGATAATAATAATTTTTTTTTCACCTTTTATGATTTTATTTATTTACACAACGTATTTACATAATGTATATTAGGAAAACTCAAAAAAACGAATATAAAATTAAACTATAATATGGCGTCAAAAAATTCTTCCTCACTGCCGTCAACTGGAAGTGTGGCTGGCAGCATTGCCACGTTGGATGGCAATGCTAAGCCTATGAAAATTACTTAGTTTAATTTTCTTTTTACAGGAACCCAACTCCAGACTCATCTCTTGGCACAATCTGGCCTGAATATGACAACTCTACTAAAGCCTACGTGGACATAGAGGATACGTTGACTACGAGAACATTAGAAACTGAAGATCTGGATTTCTGGAAAAACATCTTGGAATATGCTGGACTGGAATTTTAGGATGTATTTATAAATGTGTATTTTGTTGAAATAGCCTCCATAAGTATAGATTAGCTTAATTTAGCAGTCAGCCACAATTTCTTCTACTATTATCTTGCTGACTGGCTAGTATTTCTACCACAACATGATTCAGTCTTTTATAACTCATGCCTAGGTAAAACATGAATGTAAACTAACTTCCTTTAAGAGGATCGTTTAATTAAGTTCGATGTAATTTTATTGTTTTTTTATAATTGCCATTAGATATGCATCTTGCGATGTCAGTTTTTAAGATTTTGTATCAGAATGGTAGAAATGGGTTCCTTTTGTAAGAGTTCGTCTTTCTGTTGCAGCTGCTTATTTTATCGCCGTCGACACTATTTTATTTGTTTAATTTTTAACATGTCGTATTATTTAACCTCTTTACTATTGTATTCATGTATATTTTTCAATATTTTGTCCCGTAGTCTTCGTGATGTAACCCGAAGGTCTAATTGTTATGTTTTTTTTTATTTAATATAATTGTTTTATAATTGTAATGTTTTTTTGTATGTCCTAAATTGTTATAGTCGATTGAAGTCTTTAAAATACGAATTATTAACGACCTCGTTCTTGTGTGGGGTGGCGCTAATGCTTGAAAGGGGTCAAACTAAAATGTCTGTATACATACCTTTTTAGTATAGGTACTCGTCTTGTCATGACTTTTATCTCAGAATTATTTCACAAAATTAATAACAATCTCACGAAACTATGATACTTAGTGATAAAAGAACATGAACAATGGATTTGCTCATAAAACTACGAATATATTAGATTTGTACAAATTCTATTATTGTGCTAAGCTGGGAAGAGCAGCATTGTCATTTTCAGTGTCAAAACATACCAGGAAAGTTGTTACACTATTTAGACGTAAAATAATTGAGACCTAGATTCAGGCTATGATTTTTGTTCATCCAGTTCAGGCTTTGAAGTAATTAATGCCAAAATGGCTCAAAAACTTGGCCTTCTTAAAGGTCTTGGGCATTCTTAGATCAAGGTGTATTATTACAGTGTTCAAAATAATGCGGCAAAAGCAGAAGTAAAAGTACAGCAAGGATGCCTGGCTGGGAAACTAGTGGAGACTATCACAGGTGATTGCCAGTACTACAGCTTTAAAGGCATACCTTACGCTCAACCACCGCTGGGTAAACTAAGATTCAAAGTAAGATACACCTATTTTTCACTTCCAAAAATTGTATTCATTTATCAACATGTAATTATAATTGATTCATTTCCCCAGGCTCCGCAACCACCTTTGCCCTGGAAAGGTATAAGAAACGCTATAAAACATGGTCCGAAATGCCCTCAAAAATGCGTTTTCACTGATGCTGTTTCAGTGGGGAGCGAGGACTGCTTATACCTAAATGTGTACAGCCCAAACATCATGCCAACCAACCCATTACCGGTCATGGTATTCATCCACGGTGGGGGTTATAAAAGTGGGTCTGGTGACGATGATAGCTATGGACCAGACTTTCTTATGCCCCATGGTGTAATACTTGTAACCTTTAACTACAGGTTAGAGGTGCTAGGTTTCTTGTGCTTAGACACTGAAGAAGTACCTGGGAACGCTGGATTAAAGGACCAGGTTGCTGCTTTGCGGTGGGTGAAAGATAATATTGGTAGTTTTGGTGGAGATTCCAACAATATCACAGTCTTTGGTGAAAGTGCTGGCGCTGCATCCACTTGTCTCCATGTACTCTCGCCTATGTCTAAAGGTCTTTTTAAGAGAGCTGTTCCAATGAGTGGTGTACCTTTTTGTGATTGGTCTGTGCCATTTGTACCACAGAAACGTGCATTCTTACTTGGCAAAGACTTGGGCTTCGAGACGAATGACCCTTACGAACTTCTTGATTTCTTACAATGCGTTCCTGTGGAGAAACTTATAGACACAAATCCAGTTGTTTTATCTTTTGAAGAATTCAGTAATAATATACTCAAGCTATATCATTTTACTCCAGTTGTAGAAAAAGATTTTGGTAAAGAACATTTTTTGATAGAAGATCCATTGGAATCATTGAAATATGAAAGAATAAATGATGTAGATATACTAATCGGATATACTAGTGAAGAAATTACACTTGCGATCCCTAAACTTGAACAGTCAATGTTAAAACATTACGACAGATACCCAGAACTTGTGGTACCAAGAAAGATTCTAATGAAATGCACTCCAGAGGCAATTTTAGAATTATCAGAGAGGATCCGCCAGTACTATTTCAAAGGAAAACCTCTAACCGTAGATCTTATGAAAGAATTTATCACTTACGCTAATCATGCAATTTTCGTTTACGATGTTAATCGGTTTCTTTCTCGATTATCGAATATTGGTATAGGACGAAGGTACATGTACAAGTTCTCCTGTGTGTCTGGTAGAAATGTCCATAGTAAACCTGGTCTGAACTACGGAATTCAAGGAGCTTCCCATTTGGATGACCTGATGTACTTATTGCACTCCAAAAAACATAATTTGAAGGTTGAGAAAAATACCAAGGAATATGAGCTGATAAATTTAGTGTGTACTGTATTTACTAACTTTGCTAAATATGGGTGAGTGGAAAAATAATTTAATTTTAAACTTTTTTTGTCAAGTTTTGATATAACTACCTTATAAATCGTTAGCTACGTAAGATTGATCGCATTATTATTTATCAATTGCGTTAATTGTTTCTGCTCAACTCTTTTTAAACCAGCTATGGTTGAGTAAATAAATTCACATCTTTAGTCATTTATAAAATATTGACCTTTTCAATATGCTTGTTTTAAGTAAGATTTATAGTTCGTTGAGGTATTCAGACTATTCAGACTACGAGTTTTAACGATCACAAATTATGTTTACTGAACCAATTATCTTTGTTCACAGCAACCCAACCCCTGATTGCTCTCTTGGAGCAATCTGGCCTGAATATGACAACTGTACTAAAGCATATATAGAAATAGGAGATACCTTGATCCCAAGAACAAATCCAGTGTCAGAAATCCTGGACTTCTGGAGGAAGATCTATGAGTCTGCTGGTTTGGAGTATTAAGACATTCTAAAGTGAATTGACCCCTCTCAGGAATAAAGTTCTTTATTAAGATACAACTAAATGTTCACAATTCTCGTCTGCCCGAATCTGGAACACCAACGCCTTCGTAGAGAGAACGAAAGTATGGAGGAGCATAGCTTCTGTTTCTTACGATGATAATTTCAATCAGTCAACTCCGTGCGCTAGGAATTCCGTTACCAAAATGGCTGTTATTAAGTTTTTTTGTCCAAGGTATAAAGGCAAGCTCATATTAAACTGTTTTTGGGATGAATTTTTAAGTGTTGTTTTAATATTCAATAGTTTTCCATTCAAAGTTAGCTTCGGATATTCTGATTTGCTTTATCTCCGCTCCTAGGGAACTCTGAAAATATTAAAGGGTCATAATAATCTTATTGTTTATTAGAAGATGCATTTTAATCTGTAATCGTGACATCATCATTATTCAAATTTCAACACAGAATGTTTTTTTTTATTTGATATTATTATTTTTTTCATTGTTTAATTTTGACATTACCATATCTTTTTATATATTTGAATTTTAATGATCTAATGAATAGTAGATAATAGAATAGACCTTTTTTGCTAGAGACACGGTGCATTTTACATAGTACTATGTATAAAGTTTTTTTAAATATAATGATTATTAATTCTATGTTGCTGTTTGATTTCTATCCACATACGAATGTGTCTGAGTACATTATATTAATCATACCAGCTATCTTCCAATGTCGTGCATCCTGGGAAATTTGCTTTACGCACCTGGATAAAAAGTATCCTATGTCTTTCCCTAGGTATCAACCTGTCTCCATACCAAATTCCATCTAATACAATTCAGCTGTTTTACCATGAATGCGTAACCGACAAAAAGTTATTAGCCCGTGGTTTCAACCGCATCCTGAGGGAACTCCTACGCGCACCTGCATAAAAAATACCTTGTATATTAATCCAGGCTATAACTATGTCTGTACTAAATTTCATCCAAATCCATTCAGTATTTTTTGCTTGAGAGAGAGTGACAAACATCCATCCATTCATACAAACGTTCGCATTAATAATATTAGTAAGATTTGGCAATGCCAAAACAGAAGCCTGGTTATTAATATTTAACTGCGACCCAGTCTGACCTCTGCAAGGGTCTGATAATTGACAACACTTATCACAAAGCTCGTAAACCAATATAGACGTGCAAATACAATTTCAATATTTGCAAAGGACCAGTTTGTTTAGCTATAGGATCCTAACTGTTCAAACAGCTAACTTGGACCCTCGATATCTTTACCTAGTATTCGATTTCGATACTTTGCGTATAATCTATAATTTAATTGGGTATTTGAGTATAGTCCGACATGGCTATTTATGAACGTGGCTGTAAGGTGAACTAACGCTAGCCACCATCTTGAAATGTAATTTTGGTGATACCGGCCAAGGATTTTTTTTTCCCAACTATAAGTAAAAATATAGCGCTATTCAATAATACATACTAGATTTTGTCCTTGAAATAGTTTAGAAAGGGCAATGATGATCTGCGATGCCTCTGGTGTTGTAGATATCCATCGGCCGCGGTAACTACTTAATAATCAGGAGGGTTTCGGCTTGTGAGCCACCTACTAACATCCAAATGTGTCTTAAATGTTTAAATATTGCATTTTATTGTTTCCAATTTAAGATTATTATTAAAACGTAAATGATGAATTAATAAATTGCTATTTATCATGTCATGATTAACTTAAAAAAATGGAAATTTCCATTAATTGGTATCATTATCACTGAGAATGACATTTCAAGATGGTGGCTAGCGTTAGTTCACCTGTGAGCCACGTTCATAAATAGCCATGTAATCAAAATTTATTAAAATGTTACCTAGCATTACGAATTTATACTGTATGTCTATTTCTGTATCCGTCTTGTGGACACAGCTCGTCTTGTGTAAACATTGTTCATTGCATCCAAAAGTATGAACACACCAAGCAAGTAATTAAAAAACAAACACATCTGTCGGTTTAAAGTATTATATAGTTATTCTCAACAATTAACATTTTATTTCTCTTTATATAATGAATATATATATATATGAATGTTATGTAACATTAGTATATTCTTGAATATACAAATATAATAAAAGAAAATATGGCAAAAAAATCATTATCATCGCCGTCGACTGGAAACGTACTCAAGTAACTGGCAGTATTACCACGTTGGATGGAAACAATTACCGTCTTACTAATAAAAAACCTGTAATCTTAAGTTTAACCATTTCTCACCTAATCCTTACTTAACGTCGTAATGATAAAGCTATTAACTCAAATTCAGATTAACGCTAAACAGCATTTATGAGTGATATTTTTGATAATCCATTGCTAAGCAGCAGATTAAAAATAATCGGAGTTTATAAGTAAGACGGTTAGCCTTTTGCTGAAAACCTTTGGGAAGTATCAAGAAACCTCCTGGAAATTTGCCTGAAGAGAACTAAAGTCTTCTAAAGTCAATGGTACTTTCGAATTTTATCTCAGACACCACAGACTAACGGTAAACGAAAACATCGTGAGGAAACCTGGACTACAGTCTGAAATCGACAAGCCATCTTAATCAAGTGTAGTGATCATGCCTGTATGAGAAGAGGCCTGACCAAAAGTGGGTGAATGTAAACCACGTCTTTCAAAGTTGGTGAATATTTTTTTGTATTGATAAAAGCAAAGAGCACGGATGCTATTTCTTTTCAATCTAACAGTTACAAAATTCGAAGCGGATTTACTGCGTCTTATCTTACTTGTTATTTCTTAATTATCTACGTTGCGTCGACCATTACAATCTTATCTTTGTTTAAAGTAGTATTTATTTTTAAACAGGTCTATTATTAGGGTACATACAATTTGTACATATAATGGGTATGTTAGTGTATACAATCTACTCATATCTTGACTTCACAACATACCAATAAGATATCTTGTTCGTTTGCAGCGCGGACGGTTGAAATCAATTCGCAACGGTGATAAATTAAATTAATATATCAAACGTACATAATTATTTTTTGTATCGAATTTAGTCTTCTTTTCAATTGAATAATACTTAGCATACAAATCAGCCGTCGAAGCCGTTAGAAACACAATGTTCATGCCTGTGGTTCATTAGAAAATGTAATTATAATTTATTTTATTCAGTCGGACCATATATTTTATGTGAAATTTATAGAACGGCAGCCAAAATTCAATTCAGTTACATGACAAACAAATTAAAGCACTTGAGTTGACTAAGTCGGATAAGGAAGAAGTACTGACAATGGTGCAAGTGCGAGTGAGCGAGGGTCTGCTGGAAGGCGAGCTGGTGCACAGCGAGTATGGAGACACCTTCTGCAGCTTCAAGGGCATACCGTACGCGCAGCCGCCACTCGGAGACTTGCGGTTCAAGGTACGTTTTAAATATTCTTAGGTTTCAAAACAGTAGGATAATGAAAAAAAAATTGTATCCATCTGGTCGCAAGCCACCACATTTACTTCTACGCTCCCCAGAAATGCATGCGACCACAGCAAGAATATATTCTTGTTTTATGCCTTTCAGTTCAATTCCTCCCTTAGTCGCATTTATATTTTAAACTCACTTAAGAACTTAAATATACGTTCCAGGCTCCACAACCAATAAAGCCATGGCAAGGTTTACGCAAAGCCAAAGACTTTGGCCCAATATGCTACCAACACAACTCAATTAACCCAAACCTCACAAACATGAGCGAAGACTGTTTATATCTAAACGTTTATACACCAGACATTAAAGCTGAAAACCTCCCAGTCATGGTTTGGATTCATGGAGGAGGTTTCGTCTGGGGGAGTGGTAATGATGACCTATACGGCCCAGAATTTCTCATCAGACAAGGTATAGTTCTGGTCACATTCAACTATAGACTTGAAGTGCTTGGGTTCCTCTGTCTTGATACAAAAGACGTACCCGGTAACGCTGGAATGAAAGATCAGGTGGCAGCACTAAGATGGGTGAAGAATAATATTGCTAACTTTGGTGGTAATCCTGAAAATGTAACTATTTTTGGCGAAAGCGCTGGAGCGGGGAGTGTTGGCTTCCATTTAATATCACCAATGTCCAAAGGCTTGTTCAAGCGAGCGATTGTTCAGAGTGGAGCAGCCACATGTTTCTGGTCGCAAGCGTTCGAACCTCGAGAAAAAGCTTTACTTCTAGCTAAAAAATTAGGACTTCAATCAGAGGATGACAGAGAACTGTATGAATTCTTTAAAAAACAACCTTTAGAGGTTCTTGTTGATTTGAAATTGCAAATAACATTATCCCAAAAGTCGTATGAAATCCATTTTGGCGTAGCAAATGAAAAAGATTTTGGACACGAGAGGTTTTTTTACGGAGATGTCACTGATGCTATACGTAACAATACTCATGAAGGTGTGGAAATTATGACCGGATATACCAAAGACGAAGGTCTGATAGCAATAGCTATTGGCGGTCCATTCGAGGATATGGTTACAAAAGCTAAATACTACCGTGAATTCTTTACGCCGAAAATTATTCAAACACATTGCTCAATTGCTGATCAATTGAAAGCTGCAAGGGAGATACAAAAATTCTATTTCAAAAATGAATCTGTCGCGATGAAATATTCGGACAAACTAATGAAGTTTTTAAACACTGACATGTTTGTGCACGGAGTGACGATTTCAGCAAAACTTCATTCGATAAAGAACAAAGTGTACTTGTACAAATTTAATTGTATATCTGAGAGAAATTGCTTCAGCTCCGTTTTTGGCGTTGGACATCTTACGAAAGATAAGCCGGTGGTGTGTCACTGCGATGATTTGGCGTATCTGTTTCCTATAAAACTTTTTACAGACAAAGTTGATAAAAAGTCGGAATGCTTCAAATTGATCGACAGGGTCACTAAGCTTTGGACGAATTTCGCCAGATACGGGTGAGGGGAATCATTATAAATTTTCTTTCTGTTTCATTTGCGAAGGTAGCGTTTTTTTTTCGTACCATTTAAAATTAATTAATGCAAGACTGCCAGTACCAATTGTGATGGTTGACAACTTGCATTCATAGAAATTGATTCCTTCTTTTTACCTATTTTCTCACGAGAACCCATTAAATTTTAATGCATGTTGGGATAGTCGTTGATTTATTAGGTTCAATTTCTGTACGAAAAGATAATGTTAATTATGAATATAGTCTAGACGATAAGATAATGCATTAATATACCTTTTTTCCATAGAAATCCCACTCCAGATGACAGCCTTGGAGTGAAATGGAAACCATATACCGTAAAAGCGCAGGATTACTTGGAAATAGGCAATGAGCTGGTCGCTGGCAGGTCACCAGATAAGGAAGAAAACGATATGTGGGAGAGCGTGTTTCAAAAACATTTCCCTAAATATAGTATGGGTAAATAAAGAGGCACCTGTAATTATTAAACCTCGTAACAAATAGAACAGGCCATCCAGATCCATTTTGGAAAACTTTCAAGATCACTTGAATCTACAAAGAGTTGGAGGCCGGAATAAATACTTTTTAGTATACTTTTATCTAATATGTCTAGACTGTTATCTATACAATGTAAAATATCAGTATAAAGACTTCTTACATCATAAATTGGACTTAGCATTTTTTCCTCTATCATTCTTCTGTTTTGCTTATAAAATATTGTATGTTAACGTAATTATTAACCGTTCAATTTCTCAGTGTGTTAAAAGTTTATTTATTTGTATGTTTATTCATGATAATAACACACTCTTTATTACCTCGACCACCATCTAAAGTGGCTTTTTTGTTCGTTGAATTACGCGTGTCACTCTCCCGAGGTTAAATGACGTACACTTTTTGTAGATAACATTTAAACACAAAAACTCTACGTAGTTCAGTATACTTTTTATATTTGACATACGTGTAGTCCCGTATTTAGTTTAGTCTGACACAAAACACCTGCCAATTAGCCCTTTGACAGTTTCTATTTATTTTGTGTCCATACAATTCACTGTGCCAGCCGTGCAATTTAGTGAGCTTGATAAAAAAGTCTAGCAAATATAAATAGATTTATACTGCTAATGTTACTATGTATCGTAGTTTTATTGCGCTGTAAATAACAGTGTTGCTATCTTACAAATGTTTGCAGTAATAGGTAATAAATAAACTTACGGCCCATTATGAGTTCCTAAGATTGAGTTGGAGTATACGAAATACTAAGTAATTCATACTAATCCATGTATATTATAAATGCGAAAGTGTGTCTGGCTGTCTGTCTGCTCTCTGATCTGCATGAACCACTAAACCAATTTAGATGAAGTTAGGTATGGGGATAGCTTGAACCCTAGGGAAAGGACCTTGGGACGCAGGCAAAACCGCGCAAAATAGCTAGTATAATAAATGCGAAAGTGAGTTTAATTGGTTGCGCTTTCACGGTAGAACAGCTAAACCGATCTGGATAAATTTTGGTACAGAGATAGAAGGGACTTAGGACACGGTTATAGACTTTTTATCTGGGTGGGTTAAGTATTTTCCTTGGGATGCGGGTGAAACCGCGGTAAACAGCTAGTCCATAGTCCTATCCTTCGTATGATTAAATACTTATACGTAGTAAATATATAGCTCTACCACATAACCATTATACCAGCTGATGTACTATGTCCCCCAAGAACCAAACGCAGTGCCATACAAAACTGGCTATGTTACATGGCGTATGAGCTTTTCCAGCTACGATTATTGTCACCAACACCCATAAAACATACCCAGAATGTAATGAAAAAAAAAAAACAAACCCCTGGTACACTCAGACCATTGTGTAAAGGTTTTAATCTGTAAGCCGCCCGGGGTCGTCCCTATTCACACTTAATTGTATCGAGAATCGAAACGACTCGATTAATATCGACAAAATTGCCACCGAAGTCTTTTGTGTCGTATTTTTTAACGAGGAACGAAGCTGTTATTTCGTACATTTTGCTAGTTTGTTAGTTTTTCTACAATCGAGAGCAAACTTTGTTAAAAATGCTATTCTTGCGTAATATTACGTTTCACTGCAGTTTCGTCGAAAAATCGTGGTGGCGTAGTGGTTAAGGAGCTGCTTCTCGTGTACGAGTGTGCGGGTTCGAAACCTAGCAAGTACTAATGTGACTTTTTTTAAGTGTATATTAGAGATCATTGACTAACGGTGGAGGAAAACATTGTGATGAAACCTGAACTTAAAAAGTCTGAATACTCTAATCCGCCGTGAGTAAGTGTGGTCAATGCTCATGCCTTCTCTGTATATAAAGGGCAAATAGCTTCAACTTTCTTTTCGACAAACTGACAGACTTATGACTCTTTGACAATTCAAAAGTGCCTGTAAATGGTCTAGTTAAAATAAATTATTTGAATTGAATTGTATGAGAAGTTTCACCTATATGCGTTTTTGTCTGAACGATATACAAATATCTATCTATCACAGCTATTCTCATTAACTTGCGCGCTTTATTATAGTAGGTCAGAAGAATTATTACAGTAATGATTATGTTTATTAATTGACTACTTTACGTTTTACGTTAAAATGCATTAATTTATAGATAGTATGTTTTTTTTTTTGTAAATGACCTACGAGTTAGATTAGTAATCTTTCTGACATAAAGTCTAAGAAATTTTGAAGGCATTTTGAGCCGTATAAAATACACCATCACCGAAAAAAGGCGCCACAGAAAAACCTTACACAATTTAAATTTTCACTTCCTCCAACGTTTACCCAAGGCTAACATAGAAAACAGTCCCAAAATTCTATGTGCAAGATAATAACAGAGTACAAGTAAACTCTATAAATTATTCATCAGAATCCTTTGAGACGGCACACGATACCGTCTGAAGCAAAGCGTTTTAAATTTAAAGCGGCCAAACTAGCCGGGATTTTGCTGCGATAATTTTTGTAGGACATCGTGATTCTAAACGAGAATAACTTGTATTAAAAAATTACATAGATAGCTTTCTATTTAATGAGAATATACTTATGAAGAATAATGTTCATAAGAAGGTTTTTTTTTATTTCCAGCCCCTAATTAAACAATTAAATAAACTTTCCTATTAATGAAATAGTTTTTGTTAGATTCGGGTAACCCCTACCTCATACTTCTGAATAGACGATCCTAGATATCTGAAAAAAAACACAGAAGTAGCATACATATATAACGAACTTGAAAGGAAAACTATCATTTACCGGTTTCAGAATAGTATAGTCTACTAAAACCTATTATGGAACCCGCGTAGTCCGACACGCACTTGAATGGTTTTTTTCATTAAAAACTTAATTCCTTAAATACTATATACCAGCTACTATGTACACCTACTCCAATTTGTACACAGTCTAGCAATATCTTTACGTCATGAACTCATAATATCGCGGCAGCATAACAACGCGGTGGTGGAACAATTTACTCTGTTTACACTGTAAACGAGTATTGAGGGGGGAGGGGGATAGATAAACTGGCGACATTCTAGCTTAATAGACGGTAGAGGGATGACTTTAAATCTTCCGCACCAAATTAAACACTTTGTAATGAAAAGGTTAACAACTTTATTTGTTGTAAAAAGTATTTAGGAATTAAGTGTAGATATAATATATAATATTTGCTTACATCTTATTCTAAGTATTTTGATGGGAAACATCAATTAAATACCTATCGTGACGCTAAACTCCCATTCAAAGATCGACTGCGGTAAGCGTAGCTTAACCTTTAATGATCAACTCATGATGCTATTATTTAGCCACGAACTCCTCCTGTTTATAAAAATAATAAATCAAATTCACGTAGAAATCTCAAAATATTTCCTACTAGGTTTCCGCCCGCGGCTTCGCCCGCGTGGACATTTTTTTACATCTTGAGTTACATTATTCAAGTTTTAGTTGGGATCCCTAATTATTTCTGGAAATAAATATAGCCTATGACACTTCGTAAAGATGTAGCTTTCTAATGGTGAAAGAATTTTTAATATCGGTCCAGTAGTTTTTGAGTTAAAACCCTACAAACAAACAAATCTTTCCTCTTTATAATATTAGTATAGATTTAAAGAGACTTCCACCGACGGCGTGTGTTCTCGGAAATTGAACGGGTATGCTGTCCATTCCAGCATTTCCAGTTGGGTATACCATACCATATCGGCAATCTTCCCCTGTTCCCTCAGCCGGGGTATGTATTCGACGTAATGTAGACAAAGAACCTTATTGCTTTGTCACAATACCCTGTATTGTATGATTTGATTTAAGAAGAATTCTTTGTGTACCGCTTCTAAGCAATAATAGATAAATTCTAGAATTTGTTTGGGTTCTACATTTTCAGATATATTTTGTCTTGTTAGTACGACTTTTTTGTTTTTAATACTAAATTGTTTTGCGCTCTCGACTTGAATAAATCAGATATACAACCAGTAAATATAAGTACCTACTAGTTTTAATCCAACAGAAAACTAATGATATTTTTTTTTATTATTATTAACATTTTCAAGTTATTTAAAATATGTCAATAATAGGTACGAAATTCTACACATTAATAGCAATCACAAAATATTCAAAGAAATTAATCTTAATGTTGATTACGTTCAACTAAAAAGAAAAGTAAAAATAATTTCTCACTCAATAATAAAACAGTTGATTGTAACTAATTACAAAATTGTTGTTATAATTACTTTACTTTGTTAATACACGAACATAATTACCTTCTGCACGCAAACGACTTAAAAAATAAAAAAGTAATTTCAATCTTGGATTCTTAATTAAATACTCAGTTGATTTGTTTTAAAAATTCTTATAAAACAATAAGCAATTTATCAATTAATTTCCCAAATACAAAAAAATATTTCTTTTAAATAAATAAATATATCTTTTAAAGGAATAAATCGAACTCAATTTATGTCCACATCAATCAGAAAATTCTTCGCTTCTCGAGACCCAAAGGCAAGCGATTACTTTGTCCAAAGGATAAGCATAGCTATCCAACGTGGCAATGAAACCAGCCTCTTGAGTACGCTCCCAGTTGACTGCGATGAGGAGGAATTTTTTGACGCCCTTTATTAGTTAGTAGTTTTCAAAATTTACCTACCTACAAAACAGTAAAACAACTAAATCCCATTTAATACACTACTAAGTTACGATAGTCTAGGTCCTAATATATTGTTTTTGACAGTTGTGTAACACCTAGACAATATATCATGTCTTTCGTGAACCAGATTTAGTGTAACTAGTATTTCAGTATTCTAGTGAACACTAGACTAGTTTTTTTTATATCGCCACTCTTAATTGGCGTTGAGGGTAAGTGCTTCCAAAAAGCAGTTGCTCTCTATCTTGGGCGAGGTGGACTGCCGCTTAGGAGTTACACTGGGTGAACTCCTGGATGGTTTTTATCCAGCGGGTAGTTTTTCGATCTCTCCTCTTTCACCCATCCATATTATCTACCAGTTTGACTGTAGCTATTAGACAGACAATACTATAATATTATTATCTATTCTATACACATAAAATGCTTTGTCCTGAATGACGGACGGATCTACGCACAGCCTTAACCGCTGATCGTAGAGACCTGAAACTTGTAGCGCGTGTTCTTTATATGACGTGAGCATCTGATAAGAAAGGATTTTCCGAAATTCGTCATGAAAAAGGGGGGCAAAGTTTATATGAAACTCTGTCATTATCAATTTGAATTCATATAGCCCACGCTGACAAAGCCGCTGGTAGAATGGTTTTAAACAAAATTATAAGCCTAAACTTTCCCATCATACTGAAACATTATTCTTACAGCGACCTGTCAAAGTATATTAATAAGAGCCTAGCATAACAGTAAAGGCAACCAAAACCCCCCCAAGTGACTGTCATAAGCCGCAGGTACATCGTAAACCACATCATATTACGTCACAACACAGCGCCGGTTTTGACGACTACCCTCCATATTAAAAGTGTAAAACTGAAATATTCTAACATTGTTCGTGCGGTAATATTTTCGCGCGGTAAATAAGGGAAGCTTTGTTTACTTTGCCGTCGTGTGGAGGTCATTTACCTAGTTTTAAAATTTGTTGTAATTTTTATTTTAAGTTTGAGGTAAACTGTTTTAATTAACCTAAAAATAATCTATAATTAATAAAGTTTCTAACTACTAAAATATCGACATGCCACAAAATAATTTGCCTCTCGTATGAGACGACGAGTGTGCAGGTTCGAAACCTGGCAAGTACCAATGTGACTTTTCTAAAGTCATATGTACTTTCTAAGTATATCTTAGACGTAACTGACTAACGGTGAAGGAAAACATCGTGCGGAAACCTGGACCTAAAAAGTCTGAAATCGCCAATCCGCCTTGAGCAAGCGTGGTGATCAATGCTCATGCCTTCTCTGTATGGGAAGAGGCCTGTGCCCAGCAGTGGGACAATATATAGGCTGATGATGTACAAAAAAAATGAATTAAGAATTTTCTCCTTTTTGGAAGTTAGTTAAAACGCAATTAAAATAGATTTACTTACCATTTTTAATCTCGGCTAAGTTAAGGATTGATTGTCTTAATCATCTAATAGTTAAGTAAAAAAATATATTTCTTCTTTTATAAAATTTTCGTTCTTTTGAATATATTTTTGATGATAGATATATATATATAGAGCTGGATTACAAAAGCGTAAAAATAAAAATATAATCGTTTCAATTCAAACTTACTGTTTTTCGAGAAGCTGATTACGAGATAATTGATATCTGAAACAACAATAACATTTATTATTTTAGGCACTAGTAGGTATAGTCGAAAACAAAATTCCAACATAATCTTTTCATAAAAAAACCACAGACTTTGATGACGCCCCGACCGTAGTAAAGAAACCGTCAACCACCAAAATTAATACAGCAATGAACTCTAAAACTACGTTGACTATAAAATGTGTATTAACAGAGAGGGTGGTTACTTACACATGCTCATATATAAGTAAATACACACAAACACATATACACACACACACACTCACACACATACAAATACAGGGCGAACAAAGGAATCAAAGCAGCAACATGTCGTTAATGGCTAACAAATTAATTTATGGTGGTCGGGGACCGCCCGGCGCTTATAATGTTGTGAATTGACAATCACACAGATAATAGGCCATACATTGCACTATTAGTATAATACTCTCAGTTTGAATGGAAAAGAGGATGAAGAGATAATACATTTTAAATTAGAATATTTGTTAGGAACCTCCTTGGTCTAGTAGGGTGAGTGATGGAGTTATTGATACTTCTTGTAGGCTCTTACTGGCCGTTGGGTTATGAGTAATCTGTCACATGATGACATCTACTGTAACTTGAATGAGTTGTCGTTCTACATAAATGTCTGTGACGATCAGCTGTGTTTTAGTGATATAAACTAACTAATTTACCACCTGCAATTAGGCATTCTGCTATAGCATTTCCAATAGTAAGATCCTGGGCAGCATTGCACTGGGTTTGACGGAGAAACTGGAGTTATGCCCAGCTAAGAAAGGAACTCTTACTCCTGCAGGCCACAGACTTTCTGTCGGCCGATAGTGTGCTCGGTTTCTTAATTAGTATGAAGATGTATGCAAGTGCGCAAATTATAACGATTCACATCTTCATACTGATTAAGAAACCGACCAAACTATCGGCTGATAGAAAGTCTGTGGTATGCAGGGACTCTATTAGTTACAAAATATATTAAAAAAAACTTCAATATTTTTTGCTGTTGACTGTACGCAAATTACTCCGTCTTGCAATAATCGATTTTAAACTTTTTGCTTAAGGTCTATTTTAGAATGACAGAGGTCATCGCAAGTATCAATTAACATTGATCTTAGTTAACCTGGCATTAAGGTTTCTTATGGCATAAGTTATGCCACGACTATAATATTATGTTATGCCGCATAACCTACTACTACTAGTACCTATTCTTTTTATTTTTTTTACTTTTAATACAAATACATTGACCTACATGATCCTCACATTACTCTGCCTTTTGTAACCTAAACATCTATTTTAAAAAGAGTATCCATGGAGTTTCTTGCCGGTTCTTCTCCATAGGACCCACTTTTTGGAACCGTGCACCTAGCTTCTATTGTTGACGTTTTATAAGTACCTGTAAATTGGTCTATATGAAATAAAAACCTTTTGACTTTGACTTTGACTAACATAATATTATAGTCGTTAAGAACTGATGGACACATACATCAGTACTTATTACTTATACCATCTGGCTGACCCATTGTTGTATGAATGTATGGGATATACTTTAATATTGTCCCCTAGTAGGAAATAACATACCCGATGTTCATAATTATGGTTTGACATCATGTTGGCCATGAGACTGGCCTTCTTTACTTATAAATGGTGTCTCGCATATTACATAAGCAGTTGATTGCTTTCAAATGGTTTTATGTACCTTGCCCAGTTTTATTCAAAGTTCTAAATCGTCAAATAGGAAACTTATCTTTAGTATTCTTTTACCAGAACAAATGTAGCTTAAATTATACCTTGTAACAATCGTAAACCAGTGATATTCCCTTTCAAAATAGGTCCCACCGTTTCAGAGATTAGCTGAAACCAACAGATAGAAAAGAAAGGGTTTTTGGTACCGTCTAAACATTCATAAATGCATTTAGTAGAAAAATATTAGTTTGATATTAAAAACAGACAATTTCAAAAATCCTTACTAATATTATAAATGCGAAAGTAACTCTGTCTGTCTGTCTGTCTGTCTGTTACGCTTTCACGCCAAAACTACTGGACCGATATAAATGAAATTTGGTACAGAGATAGAATAGACCCTGAGGAACAACACAGGCTACTTTTTACCCGGGTGCGCTAAGTAGTTCCCTCGGGATGCGGGTGAAACCGCGGGAAACAGCTAGTGATTTATATTTTTATTATTATTTCTGCTTATAACTAATAGGAGCTCGTGGCTAAGTAACAGCCGCACGGTTCGACCGATCAATGGTTAAGCTTCGCTTGGCGCGGTCGGTCCGTGGATGGGTGACTATCTTTGTCATAGCGAGCTCCTCCGTGCCTCGCAAAGCACGTTAAGCTGTTGGTCCCGGTTGTCATTTGTACATCTTTGACAGTCGTTACGGGTAATCAGAAGCCAGAAACAGACAACCAGTCTTACCAAGGGATACCGTGTTACCCGGTAACTGGGCTGTGGAGGTCAGATAGGCAGTAGCTCCATGTAAAACACTGGTACTTAGCTGGATCCGATTTAGACTGGAAGCTGACCCCAACATAGTTGGGAAAAGGCTAGGCAGATGATTAATACTGTTCATAACTGCAGTATTGTATTGAATTTTCTTTCAAATCCTATATAACATAGCAAACGGAAATATTATCTGTCTGTATATAATATGTATATCTATGCAGTCAGTGTTTACTGTTGTCTTTACAGCGAGACCGAGAATATTAGATGTTGTCGAATACCACGAAGTGCAGCGATATTTCTGTGTACTTTGCTGTCCCGGGGAATTTACACTAGATTGATTTTATTATTAAAATATTTAAAAAATACTTGAAGGGACCCTTATAGTTTCGCCATGTCCGTCTGTCTGCCTGTCTGTCTGTCCGCGGCATAGCTCCGAGGTTCTTGTTACTAGGAAGCTGAAAATTAGTATGGATATGTATGTATATTGATCACGCCGAGAAAGTGGTAAAATAAAATTTTGAAAAATATTTTTTTTAGGGTAGCTCCCAAACACGTAAAGTGGGGATAAATATTTTTTTTCTCGCGTACCCCTCCGTGTGGGGTATCGTTAGATAGGTCTTCTAAAAATATTATGCGTGTGTCAAGACTATTTTTCGGTTAAGCGAACCATTTGCGAAATATCTAGATTTTAAGTGAAAATTTTTGTTCGATACGAGTTACCCCCCCCCTCTAACTTTTGAAAGGCTGTACCTAGAAATGTGGAAAAAAATCACAGACGTAGCACATGTAATGAACTATCACAGCTAAGTAGGCTTAACCGGTTACAAAGTTATAGTCGACTAACTAAGACCTACTACGGAACACTACTGCGCGTGGCCCGACACGCACTTGGCCGGTTTTTTTTTAAATAATATTGTATATATGAAGATTCTTCAAACCTAACAGATACATAATGTGTTGCTTGGGAGTTTGTTGCGCTTCTTCTTCTTCCCAGCTAAAACACATAGGAGGTGGTGAAGGGTGGGTGTTTTGGGGGCTGTCTTTTGTAAATTGCTAGCCTGGTTAGTACTCATAATTTAAAAGTCATTTATTCAAATAAATTCTTTTTTTTTTTATTCTTTTAAATTTTGAAATTAATCAATTAGTTAATATTTTTCATCGTCACAGTCAATATTTACACAATTATCATTATGATTTTACACTCACAATTTTCATCAAATTTTATTTCAAGCATTTGAAATCAAGATGGTGTGAAACTTCCCTATAAAAAACACCCCCTATGTGTCGGTCCATAGATAAAAATTAATGGTCTGTTTCATTTTTTTATTGCGCGCTTCATCGCGGCGATGGCGATGCGCTATAGCCTTTCTCGCTAATGAGGTCGATGTAAAAAAATCAATAATAAGTAGGCGATATGATTGGGAGTAAATTGATTTTAAAATGGATTCAAATAAATGAAATAATTGAGGCGGATAATCAACTGGGCAGTTGTATAAAAGGCAGATAAAAGAAAATAATTTCCAAATATCCAAAATGCATGTAATTACGACGGTACTAAATTCTTTAAACGAACACGAACAAAATTTTATCAAAATTCGCTAATAAGTAAAATTGCTTGTAGAAAAATTAAACCATAACTTCAGCTAATCCTTATTATTAATAAAAATAAGAATTTGTTTGTTACGCTTTAACGATAAAACGGCAAAACCGATTTAGATAAAAAAATGCTATGGTGATAGATAGAACCCTGGAGATGGTTATGGAATAAGTTTTATCCGGGTGCGTAAAGAAGAACAAAAAGCAGACACGTGACTACATTGTACATCCATGATACAATTACAACATATCTGGACCTTTTTTGTGTATGGCATCTCGCAAGTCAACCTAGAAGGTTGTCGACTGCTTAACCGGGCATATCTGGACCTTAGAGTCTTTGATCCTTGCGTTTGTTAGGTGTTTCTTCTCAAGGTAGTCAGGACAGAAAACACCGGCCTCATCTAGCATTAAAAAAATATTGACGTGTAAAAGTATTATTTTACAACCTATTTGCAAAATAAATATTATTTATCATTTAGTTCTCTCAGAATACGAGTGCGACTGCGAGAAGCAGATAGTTAATATATAGCTAAAGATGCAAATGGAACAGCAATCTTTTGAAGTATCGTCCCCCACATACTGTAATCATATTCACCTAATATCGTAGTTAAAATCTCCCTAACAGTTTGTATTCGCCTCACTTCTCAACACCCTCCATTTGACGAACGTGTGTTCAGGGCTCAAATCAATACCGCCATTGAATTGTATTTAGTAACTCTAAAGAACCGTGCTTGTATCTTTAAACGTGGATATCGACAATACAGGTATCCATTATTGATTTTAAAATCGAATTCAAAAGAATCGAACTCGAAAGGAGGAATAATCGAATCACCTCCAAAAGCAACCACAAACGATGGAATCGATTCGAAATATCATCGGTCCCTCACTATTGTAGACATTGATTCAGTTGCTATTCCTTTCTGATATCAGACTTTTTTTTTAAACAAGCACGCCACCCTATTCCCAAACACTGTTACTCCTAAAACAAGAATCAACAGTGGCGACCACCAGAAAAGGTCAAAGCTACGAAGCTCGAAGAGTCCCAGAGAAATGATTTAACTGTCTTGGTTCCCGCAATGAAATTAATCAGAAAATAATAGCGAAGTGGTAGGGAATCTTTATCTCTTACTATTCTGTACGTAAGTCATGGTGGCCTAGTGGTTAAGGCACCTGCCTCTCGTCTACGAGTGTGCGGGTTCGAAACCTGGCTAGTAGCAATGTGACTTTTCTAAAGTCATATGTACTTTCTAAGTATATCTTAGACGTCACTGACTAACGGTGAAGGAAAACATCGTGAGGAAACCTGGACTTAAAAAAAGTCTGAAATCGCCAATCCACCTTGAGCAAGCGTGGTGGCTCATGCCTTCTCTGTATGAGAAGAAGCCTGCCCAGCAGTGGGACAATATATAGGCTGATGTAGATGTAGATCCTGTACTAAATAGAGTTCTGCGTATATTAAAAGAGACTTCCTGATCCAACCGTTATCCAGATCTGCATTTCCATTCTTTTTAAAGTTAAAAATTGAAATCCAGCTTCCAAAAGCCATTAAATTTTCAACAAAAAAAAAACACCAAGTCATCGGCATCTAACCAATCTTAATAAAGGTGGTAAAATACATAAAGACTGTCCACCGTACACAGCCGGGTAGAGCCAGGGGCGATATCCACCGAGAAATATTTAGGGGGTCATCTCTCAGCGGCTCTCAAACTATCGCCCATAAAAATACTAGCGGCGAAAACACTAGTGTCCTGTTATCGTTTTGGGATCCTTCTCAATGATGTTTGCTTGTGTCATATGTGCGAAATGGTCTTAGTAGTGTGAAAGATATTGGTTGTAAATGTCACAGAAGGTTACGGTAGGATTGAAGTGTTTTTGACAGTTGTTCAAGTTGAGTTTATTGGTTTTTTTTGTCGTATTTCAATGTGTTATGGAGCTTTTAACGTACAGCAAAAGATTTTGGTATAATTTCAGTTAATTAAAATACTATCTGTTTCCCGTGGTTTCACCTGCATCATGAGGGAGGCACTCCACGCATCCGGATAAAAACAATTTTGTGTCCTTCCTGAGTTTTCAATCTATCTTCATACAAATTTTCATCTAAATTGGTTTATCCGTTTTCTCATAAAAACGTGACAGATATACAGATAAAATAAATACAACGACTTTCGGATTTATGATATTAGTAAAGATTCTGAAACTAATTTCAGTTTATTTAAATATATCAGCATTAAATATTTAAGAAATATCTATATTCGCTGAAGAATAAATTACTACTTTTACCGGGAGAACGTTCAACAAAAAAGCGATAAACATCACAAAAATAAAAGCTAACATATGACAGACATAATCTCTACATTAATATTCCCATCTAAATACCCTAGTCTGCAAGTAATATTCCGCCTGCGCTACAGAACAGAATAAACGACACAACTAATATTTAAACACAACCCAATGTTAATTTACGTACTAATACTCGTCGGGACAAACAAATATGGCGGAGACTGCCTTATAAACTAGAATTCGTCCCTAAAAAAAAGCCAACGTATTTCGTAAACATATAAATTAGCTAGCTTATATAATACATCTACATATGTCAAAATGCTTGAGTACTGCCTGTTACCATGTACATGTATAAGCTTTTAACGGATAAATATCATCTGTATGACAACGTGGAATGAAAATATTGGGAATGTATGTATCAAGGGTGGTGAGGTAACAAACATACATAGGTATTATATTATATACATACAAATAAAAAATTAAATAAAACAAAACTGTACAGACATGCGCAACAATGAGATTAGGCGTCAAAGTACTCCTCCTCATCGCTGTCACCCGGAAACGTGCCCAGAAGACTGGCAGCATTGCCACGTTGAATGGCAATGCTTATTCGCTGTCCAAAAAATATGCCAGCCCTCTGGTCTCGCAAAGTGTCGACCAGTCTTTTCGCGATTTCCTTGAACAGGAGACGCGAACTCGGACCCCATGGCCCGAGCGTTTCGACCCCAAACGGCTCAAAAGTATAGTTACCCACAAGGTTACTATACTTGTGCCGCTTGGTAGTCTCTGCAGCCGCAGCAGCCGCACCTGCACAGCCTACCGTGCCTGGAAGATGAGAAGGAGCCAGGGTGTCGACGCAAGTTGCGTCCCACACCAAGGGCCTACCCATCTTCCAAGGCAACAACGTCATACCATCTGGTCTCTTCCCATCGTCGCGTACCAGTCCATTAGGCTCTAATACGGCTGGTATGCCGGCAGTGGAAAGAGCACGACGGATAATGTCGTTGATGCTGGCGTGCCGTGCTATACGGCCAGCACTTCTGCAGCACGACAGACCATGGTGCCCGAGGCTGTCGACAGCTTCACCGCAGTGACACCGATGTGGAGCAACGCAAGGGGCGCCTAACCGTAGGCATGTAGCGAGCCGGAATGATTTGTCATCCAGCATAGTGCCTATGCTGGCTGACGGAATCGCCTGCAACCAGAGGCCCGACTCCCACTCTCCCACAGCCAACAAACGGGCACGCTCGACAGTATTATTTGACGTATTAAGAAGGTTATTCCGTATAATACTGCAGAGCGGCAATGCTGCCAGTCTTCTGGGCACGTTTCCGGGTGACAGCGATGAGGAGGAGTACTTTGACGCCTAATCTCATTGTTGCGCATGTCTGTACAGTTTTGTTTTATTTAATTTTTTATTTGTATATATAATTATATTAAGGCAGTAGGTATATTTAAATATTGTAAATTTGTAAATAAAATATCACTTATTTGTAATTTAAATCGATTATTTGGTATTATATACTACATAATATGTATGTACCCACATGAAGAGTTGAATAACGTTTATTGGCAACACCGTCAAAGCTAATGTGCGAATAAAAATAGTAGTTTCTTTAATTTTAAGTGTGGTAACATTTTCTCCCTATCTCGGATTGGTTTGCCTGCGACACAGACGTGTTTTTATTATTGTGTCATCATCTGTCTAGCCTTTTCCCAAATTTGTTGGGGTCGGCTTTCAGTTTAAGCCGGATGCAGCTGAGAACCAGTGTTTTACATGGAGCGACTGCCTGTCTGACCTCCACAACCCAGTTACCGGGTAACACGATACCCCTTGGTAAGACTGGTTGTCAGACTTTCTGGCTTCTGACTAACCGTAACGACTGTCAAAGATGTACAAATGACAACCGGGACCAACAGCTTAACGTACTTTCCGAGGCACGGAGGAGTCTCGATATGACAATGATGGTCACCCATCCACGGACCGACCGCGCCAAGCGCAGCTTAATCTTCGAGCTTAATGTTTGATCGGACGACCCGTGTGGCTGTTATTTAGCCCTTAAATCTCTTGTGAAGAAAAGTGTAACTACTAATTACCGCCATTTTAAAAATCTTATTACAATTAAAATAATAAAATACAAAACTTTGCTTTGCAGTAGGAAAATAAAGAAATAAACTCGTAAACTGTCCCAGTTAGTTTTCAAGCTAAATATCCAACAACTATAACTAAATCACCGAGATGCCCTAAGATTTCTGAGAACTATACCTGCACTAAGCTCTACACTGGCTAAATTACCTCTGGCTAAGTAAACTAGTATTTCCCGGAATAATTTCTGTTTCACTTTGATTACTTAATCAACACCAAATCAGTATTTTCTGTTAATTAAAATACTTTTGATAGGAATGTTCGTACCGCAACTCGACGATCGTTCGACGATCAGCGTGATTCGATTCGACGCGATCTCATTGCGGTTGCTAGTTCGCTGAGTACCTTTGAGTAATTTATTTATTTAGTTTTCCTCATTCACGAGCTTTATATGTTTTATTTTCAATTAGGAAAGTGAATTTGGGTCAGCTTTTTAAGCACTAAAGAAAATATAATCATTAGTGTGCAATTGTGCATGCGAACTTACGTATGGTATTCTAAACGAGGCATAAAGTATTTACATTTGAAAAGACAATATAAATAAAAATGTACAATTCCATTTATCTTAGAGTACAACTCTTTACCATATACAACTGTCTAGCTAAATAGCTGAACATTGGCAACTACGCAAGCAATGCTTTATTTTTATTGCAATACTTGGAGGCAGAGGTATGTCTTGTATAAACAAAAAAAAATCGTGCTTTACGAAATAGCTTGATATGATAGAAGATGTAGTTTAATGCTCAAAAGAAAATAGAAGTTATTGCGTCTCAAAACAGAAACAAAACATTGTTATTAAAAGTAATATATAATACAATGGTTACTATACATAAACAAATTTATTCAACACAGAAAACAATAATTAAACGCCACTCAAAACAGTCACAATGGCAAATTCTAAAATTTTAAACAAAACAACGACGCTGTTTCTCTTTATTACTCATTTCTTCAGGCGTTCCTTTTAAAACTGAAAACTGTGGGAAACTGTCACTAACAGAGGGCTGGTGTAATTAAATTTTAATCCTCAATGAACTATTGTCTGGGACAAAACCAACAAAGATGAGGGAAATGAAAGTTGGGAGCGAAGCAGCTGTATCTCGCGAGTTCGACAGAGTTATATGGAGTGTAAGGCCGCTGGCTTGTTGGTGGACTTAGCGGGTTGCGAACAAGTATGTGTGATAGCGGAATGCGTATATGGATCGGACTATATACATACACTAGCTCCTGCCCGCGACTTCGTCCGCGTGGAATAGTTACTTTGGGCTAATGCTAAGTTTAACCCTCCGATTTTGAATCATTCTTCATTGGTGCTCCACTCCTATCTGTCTTAGCGTGATGATATATAGATTTCCTGTATATGGACTACTTAACACTGAAAGAATTCTTCAAATCGGACCAGTAGTTCCTGAGATTAACGCGTAACAAACAATCTTGAAGAGATTGTTTGTTTGCTTTATATATTAGTATAGATCGGCAGTGAGCCTAACATGAACGAACTAATGTAATTGTAACGTATGTTTTTATCAAGAATACGAGGATTTCGAAAACTTTTGTACATGTAAAAATTAAAATGCAAATCACAATTGCAGAAATGATCACGTGCTAAGTACAACACGATGCAAAAAGCTGTGTAAAAGCATCATACTTCCCTGTAGTGGAGCTTTTTATCTCTATGACTTCATTTTTTAACCGGAGTTCTTTTTTATTATTCCGTTTTAATTGACAAAACGAAGTTTTAACGAAACCGACTTTAAAAAAGGTGAGATTATTCGGGACGTATAATAGAATATTCTTTATTCTGTACACCATAGAAAAACATATGGAATTGGAATAAGAGTAACAAAAGGTCATTAAATATAATTTTAATTTGGAAAAAAAAAGACTTATTATTTTAACACAATTCCGCTCCGCTTGTGCCACTCTAGTAGCGGCCTAAGCGGTTAAGTGGCAGCGATCTAGTAATCGATATACTTATCTCAAGTTAAAGTGTACGAGCACTGTAGATATATGTAAAACTTCCTTCAACTTATATCAGTAATAATCCGTTGATCTGAATTCACAAAGATGAATTCATGACTTTGAAGATTTCACGTTGAACAAATACTTTTACAATGGAAATGTTCGAGATAATTGATTAATCACAAGCCATTTGAAGATTGATATAGAAGACAACAGTAGAGATAGCAAAAATAATGGGACACATGACTGCTTTAAAAGTGGAAACGCCTTCAAAATTTAATAAAATTGTCTGACTATACTTTTATTGAGTACTCGCAATATACAATCAAGAAGAACCGCCTTCTGAATCAGGTCCTTGATCCAGCCGCCTAACGAGAGCTTCCTAAAAGTGTTTGAATTCGTTTTTACAATTTTCAAAATAAAATTTATTTTATAATTACTTAACTTTTAGACATTGATCTCTTTCATCTAATTCTGTTTCAGGCACATTCAGTTGGCTTTCATACAACTGGTTGCTTAGTCACGAATTAATGCTAAGGAAATATTTAAGCAGTCTATTCAGTTCTTGTAGTAAAGTAGTACTAGTCATATGTTATACTTATACATCACTATTTTTTAACCCCCGACGCAAAAAGAGGGGTGTTAAATTTGACGTCGACGTCTAGCTGTCTGTGAGTGTGTCTATCTGTAGCATCGTAGCTCTCAAAATGATAGACCGATTTCGATGTGGTTGTTTTTTCATTTGAAAGCCAGTTTTTTATGAGTAAAACACATAGGACCGGTTGCATCAAATGTCACATCACTTACACTTTATACTTTTAGGAATGTCCTAAAACTTGACTATCAATCATTTGCATGTTTAAGCGTAGATCTAATAATTTAGCAACGTATAACATAAATCATAATATGACTAAAAATATAAATAATAACAAAATTATGTTGTCCATTTTAACAGTTTTTCTGTTTCACGTATAAATAACCTCATTTTTAGTGTTACCATAATAATTTATGAATTATTTGTCACATGCCACGTGTAAACATGCCAGTACTACAAAAATAAAAACATTTTAAATAAATTAACACGTAAAACTTTGAGCGCCGCTGTACCCACTACACCGTAGGTTATTCCGTAGCCATTTTGCAATACATTGTTCGTTCAATTTATACCCCCCAGTTCTCTAGAGATGCGTTATGCTATTGTTGCACCCACAAAACCACACCTCTACCTTATCACATTGCAACAGGGTCCAGTTTCCCTTGAATCATAGAGAAATGTGTATTGTTTTTCGTTGTTTAGACATCTTGAGGAAATGTTACGTTTTCGGCACTTAGGAGTCAATGAACTTTGCATAGGGCAGTCGGCACTCGAATGTAACTTGAATATAACTTTTGTATTTGATGAAAAAACTTTCGAATCGTAAAGTTTGCGGAAAATCCGTGGAAAACTTATTTGTCTTTGGGTTTAACGAAACAAAATTGTTTTGTGTTTAAAGCTGTCACACGCGTTAAAAGAGCTTTTTATACATTTAGATATTTTTTTTAAATTAGAAAGGATGATGGATAATAACATCACATTACTCACTCCTTTGCAGCTATTGTCATTTTAATGTTTATTTTAATTACCTACATAGAATTTTTAAATGTTGTTATTTTAAATTTTTAGCCTTCAATGAAAATAGGTGTTTATAATTCTATTATACCTAATATGTGTAGCAGGCTCTGCAAAACAATTAAATTTGACAAGTAGTGTATAGTTTTTTAATGCAGATATATCAATCAATGACTTGATGGAAAGGTCCTGGGGTCTACCACGACGGATCAAAGCAGTAGTAATTCCGTTGCAAAAAAAGGGCTAATGTATATACGGATCGCTTCTAGCTCTGTCTCATTCTCACTCCTGAACAGTAGTAGCAAAAACTCGTTGTATGGCGGCCCTTCTTTGGAGTATATACCTAATCTGTATTCACACAATAAGCGTGCCCTTCTGTCCTGCAAATCTCTTCATCATCAGCTCTTTAAAAAACAAACAAGAATACTTATAGGTAACAATTTTCTTTGAAAATGTTCACACCTAGCAGGTTGCACAACGTACGTGATTATATTTTGAAAAACTTAAACGCTATTTTAATTACACACGAAGTGCCTTACTACCAACTAAATTGACGAATCAGATAACTTTTTACAAAATCAATTTACTTGAAGCAGAAACCCATTTCGTTGTATAAACTTTTTAATGGTCGAATTTATGTAATCCATCCATTTATTCGCAAACTACTTAGTAAGTACTAATCTAAGTACAAAATACAATGAATAATTTAAGTTTGGACGAATTTAAATAAGCAAGGCCCAACTTTATAGACTTAATTAGAAATGGCCGCGTTTGGCGTTTTGGTTGGAATTTAATATTCATTGCTAAATGCACGCTGTTCTGAATGTGCATCAAGTGAGGGGGCAAGGTGAGGGGTTCGGGGATTGTTTTATAAAATACTAGCTGTTTCCCGCGGTTTCACCCGCATCCCGAGGGAACTACTTAGCGCACCCGGGTAAAAAGTAGCCTATGTTGTTTCTCAGGGTCTATTCTATCTCTGTACCAAATTTAATTTATATCGGTCCAGTAGTTTTGGCGTGAAAGCGTAACAGACAGACAGACAGAGTTACTTTCGCATTTATAATATTAGTAAGGATTGTTATCCACTTTTTATTGTATTCAACGGGTCTCTTCGCTTTGGGGAATACGTATATGTATATTTCATTTTGAAACGTTTGTTTAAATAAATAAATATATTTGTCCGTGTTAGAACATATTGCATGTGGAGCACAATTTTATCAAGTCAAAAATTCTGTTTAATTCTACTAAATAGGAAAATTAAAAATTTTTGTATGATTAAAAAAAGGTTGACATTAAATTGTTTACACACCAAATTATTAATTCGACATTTATTTTTTTGTTATTTACATTTATTCATTTATTTACAAATATCAAAATACGTGAGTTTGTAGATATTAAATAAACGAATAATACGTATGAAACACATTATTTGTTTAGCAAACATTGATGGATCGAGTGGCAGTAACAATTATCTTTTTTAACCGACTTCAAAAAAAAGGAGGAGGTTCTCAATTCGTCGGGATCTTTTTTTTTTTTTATTTTTTATGTATGTTCACCGATTACTCGAAGACGCCTGGACCGATTGGCAAAATTGTTTTTTTATTTGGTAGGGTATACTTTCCAGGTGGTCCCATAGTCATCAAGTCAGGATCTGATGATGGGAACCCTGAGAAATCGAGGGCAACTTTGGAAAGTTGTAGGCATGCATAGGGTAAAAACTTAATGCTCAGGTGTATGTTTGATAACACTATTCACTAGTACAAGTTTGGAGCTGACCTGATGATGGAGACGAGAGAAGGTCGAGGGAACTCAGCAACGGTATATATTAACTACCTCGTGTTTGGGCTTATTATGTTCGTATTGACGAGACCTTTGCAACAGTGAAGGTTTGGAGCTGATCTGATGATGGGGACTAGAGAAGGTCGAAGGAACTCGGCAGCTGAATATGTAAACTACCTCGTGTTTGGGCTTATATTATTTGTATTGATGAGAACTTTCCACTAATGCGGATAGTAACAACTATACTTATCACTAGTATAGGTATATGTATAGTCACTGAAAAGCTAAACGTTTTTTTTTTACGACAACGTTAACGAGATGTTGTTATTTACGACAACGTTAACGAGATGTTGTTACAATAAATAATTAAAAAAATACATTAAGAAGAAAATCATGTAAGAAAACACAAGTATGTACTGTTCTACCTTTCATCAGAAACAAGATTTCTCAGCCTTTGCATTTCTGCTAATGCTCGTTCATCGTGGGGCTTAGTTAACAGCTTAGAAGGTTCTAAATCAGATAGAGCTATTCCTTCCAAAGTTTTGACTCTGCTGAGAGCTACATAAACTTGTCCCTTCGCAAAGTTCTTTTTTCCCAAATCTATAATCAGATTCTGTTTTTGATACACTTTATTGAAAAATGTTATTCCCTATAATTATCATGCTAAAAAAAAAATTCGCGCTCGTTTCGCTCGCGCTACCGATTACATACATATGTGTTTGTATTTCTTTTCAAACTCTGTTTTTGTTACTATTTATTCAAAAATATTATTCCTAATAATATTATCATGTTGAATGTCAAAAAAAAAAAGTGGTGTGTTTATTTTGTTAAGATAGCAAGACCGAGACACTGAAAAGCGAAAAAATAAAAAACTTTTTACAAAAAAATAAAACCGACTTCCAAAAAAAACTGAAAAGTAAAAAATAATTTTATTTAAACGCTTTACGACCAAAAACATCGCTTTCGAAGTCGGTGGCGAAATACTAATAATAGTAACTTACAAGACACCGACTTCTAGAGCGATGTTTTTGGTCGTAAAGCGTTTAAATAAAATTATTTTTTACTTTTCAGTTTTTTTTGGAAGTCGGTTTTATTTTTTTTTGCAGCTAAACAAATACAAATATGACAAATGTTTATTCAAATGTATTGTAATGTTTACATTATAGGCATTGTTTAACAAAATGTTAATTAAATATGTCAAATTGTCAATAAATTGATTAACCTGGAATAATAACATTATGATCATTACACTACTATACTTTGAAATTACGACCTTAAGACGTAAATTATGAGAAGATTTTTTGTGAGATATCTCTTTTAAATAAGAATGGAAAAGTCAGATGCTCTTCTTAATGAATAGAAAATGAAGTCAGAATAGCTTTAAGAATTCGTTTAGCCTTCAGAATTCGTTAAGGTTATTCCATTTCACATTATCATAATTGACACGAAATAGCATACACTACAGTACAATTTATTCATCTATTTTTAGAACACCAAGTTCATTTTATATTTAACTAAAATAAAGCTTGAAAATCATGCATTTTCATCCAAAACGTTGTCCACCGCATTAATTCAGAGGGTTCTATGCAAAAATAAAGATCGCCGAGAGGACATCGTTAAATAAACAGTACCTATTTCGTTTAAATCCCACTTTTCATGGCCGGCTGTAGGCAGCCATTCATTTTGGCGGAGCCAGAATTTACGGTGTAGGAATAAGAACTAAAAATGTAGTTACAAGATTAAATTTTCAGATGCAATTTGTGAGTGCATACGCGCCCTTGTGTGTTTAATGTTATTGTGTATGTATGAAGCGGTTGCTTTGACTTTTGATTAATTTTCAATAGTGCTTGTATGTTATTAAACACGTGACTTTTTTAAATTGTTGTTTAATATTGTGCTTCGTGTAGTATTTGTGAGTATACGTATTTTGTTATGTACTATGTTCCTTAAGTTACTGTATATTCCTAAAGCTTAGATTCACATTGCTTGGACTGCAGGTTTTACCAATACCAACGGCGTAATATGCCCAGGTATAGGGGTATAACATCCCGAACTAAGCTACTTCTAGTTGCTTTATAAAAAAAAAAAAAACTCTCAAAATTATGTCGGCCCAACCCGGTAATCGAACTCAAGACCCGGTCACAGCAGTCGCGTTTACGACCGCTAACTGCCTTGTTGGTCTTATTACGATAATAGATATCAAACTTATAGGCTATCGCTTATCAGTCTACGCTTTAAACGTTGTTCAAAAGTAACTTATATACCAATGTACGTTTTCACAAACAAATATTAAACATATTCTTTTCTAGAGCCGTAGGCACCGCTTCGCAAAACACAATTCACCAATTTGAGGCGTATTTTTAACGCCTACACGCCCGCATACATAAGTTGCTGTTTGCACAACACAACTTTTACTCATAAACACATGTCGTGCCAACATAAGCTAGCCGCAATACGGACTTTGTTCCAGGAAAAGTCCAGAAAATAAAGTAAATAAGTAAAACAGGGGTCGTGCCCCACTCTAATTAGCCGTTTGGATGAAGTTTGTAGGAGTATGTTTACAGGTACACGGTGACGTCATTATCGTAAATTCGATTAGCCGTCGATACGGTAGCATGTCGCGTTGAAACAACCCCTCTGTAGCTTTGAGTGAAATAGGACCTTATTTCGGTACAGGTGTGAACAAAATCTATTAACATTTTTTAGATGGTTAGGTACGTTTTAATAAATCTCCTTCCATTAAAAATGCCTACCTCTTAAAATAACGTTTGGACAGCATTTTTTGAGATTTTCATCCGAAAATCCGGGATTATTAAAACGGGCTGAAGAATTAAGACGAATTATTAATTCCCTCTTGGAATCTCTTGATATTAAGAGAGGTACGTAACCTCTTTTTTCCACATTATTATGTATGTGTGTCATGCTCTGCTTTAAGATATATCCGTGGCTGAGATGTAAGACTTTTCTGCAATTATAAGTTATGAGCAAACTGGAGTTGTGCCAGCTAATAATTTCTTGAAGCTCGACTTTGCTGACACACTGTGGCATTAAAAAAAAGTTAACCATCTTATTCATAACAACGCCATTCGTTTAACGAATCTATTTTAGCTATAGAACTGTTCTGTCCTTTTCTGTCGAGTTAAAATGACGTTTGACAGACAGAGACAAAATAGATCGCTAAAATAGGCATATACTCGTAATAACATCTTTTAGCTCTATATACTTCTTGTTATGTATATCAGCTACTTAAGACGACGACTACCGCCAATGACCTTGAGCAAATGGGCGGAGCTTGAGCTTCCCCCCCGCGACCCCGCAATGCACACCGCACGCTTGTCATTTTATATTTTGAAGAACTTTGACGGGTGACCATAATATTATGTAGAGATTCTAAGGACAGTCGCATATTGTATTTTGATATGCATGTCTAAGATATAAAAATAGAAATACAAATAACATCTGTCTGAGTAATATTTCGAAACACTAATTTTAAATTTCCAACCCCCACTGCATACTTCGTTTGCCAGAAAAGCAAAAATATTTTCAATTTCTTTAATCTGCAAAACATATTTATCGATCTGAATTGTTACAAGTTTCAAGAAAAAAATCTGAAACTAGCATTCTTGAATTAATCCGCTGTAAAAGATGGACAGACAGACAGATAAAATCGCACCATAGGAGTTAATTTTTAGGCCATATTGGTGTCCATTTTGAGCTCTTCTAACAGAAATGCACGCAAGTTTTTTTCATATTTGCATTTTACGACATCTGCTGCTTCTCAAATAACTTCAGCTCATCTTCACTTGTATAGGAAAATCATATTAGTTTTGTAAGGAGAGCCTGGAAGCCAGTTAATTAGTCCGACGTTTCTGATCCATCTGTAAAGTGTCCGACCAAACCTTTGGCATCAGCTTTGGCCAAACCATTATCTTAAAATTGGCCTAAGTTTTGACACCAACAGAACCGAAATTGAATAATCTATTACGTTTAAAGACCTAAAAGTGAGTGAGACTGTATTACAAATGATGTTAATATTTTAAATAAGCTGCAGGTAGTTTTATTTATATTATTAAGTTGATACACCGAACATATTAGTAAAAAGTCATTGTGGCTTCTTTGCTAAGGCACCTGCATCTCATTTATGAGTATGCAGATTCGGACTTCGAAACCTAGAAATTACGAATCTGACTATTCCAAAGTTTTACATGCACTTTTTTAGTATAACTTAGACACCATTGACTAACGGTGAAGGAAAACATCGTGAGGAAACCTGGACTACACGGTCTGAAATCACCAATCCACCTTGAAAAATCGTGATAATTAATGCTAATGCATGTCTATGTCATATCCAAAAGTGGGATAGTAAAGATTCCGATTATGACCAGAATTTTTAAATTTTTTACCTATCATGAACAATGGAAATTCACCCGTTTTGGGCCTAATTTTGAAAGTGCCGCAAAGCAAAAAATCAATGCAAAAATAAATGTGCTAAATTCGGATATAGACTTAGTCTGAATGAGAATTAGCTGTTACATTTTCAAGCACCAAATTTGTACGACACTTTTCCACGGTTTCATGCATTATTGAAGAAATAAAGTAATGGAAAAAAATCCTACCATTGTATGGCATTTCGATAATCTTTTAGAAAGATGCAATGTCGATTTTTGACTTTGAAATCATTTATAATTACCGATTTAAATATTTTTGATCTTTATCTTTTTACCTTATATTACTAATAAAAGGTTTTTTATAATTATTTTATCAGAAAAACTCACCGCAAAAATTGACAGATTTTTTTATAAAAAGATTATTAAAATGACATGCAGTAGCTCAATTTTCATTTAGTTTTCTTATTACAATTCATCGGAATTCAAACATAACCTTGGAATTGGAAAATGGTCGAAATACCATATTAAGAAAAGCATTTAAGAGAAAAATGTATGGAAGTCTAATTATTTCAGAATGTTTGTTTTACAAACTACGGAGAGTTTTTTTAAAATTTAATTCGTATACCAAAAGATGTCGAAGAAAATATAAAAAATATTAAAATATGCATCAAGCCTTTATATCAAGCCCTTTCATAATTATGATGACGTAGAAACTACACTTTGTAATTTTAAATTCCATTTTTCCTCGAAAGTAGTATTTTTCTACTTTATCCATTTGCGATATATTTCAACAATTATTCCAAATCGATAAGGTTAGTCATTCCTGAAGTAATTATCAGCTCTGACAGACAGACTGAGAAAGTCGCATCCCATAAGGGTTACTTTTAACTATTTTGGTTCGGAACCTTAAATATACTATTTGAATATATCTTTTTTTTTTCATTTTCAGTTCTTCTGTCTTTGACTTCTGGACCAAAAATTAAAGAAGATCAAGTCCTTTTTATTTATCAGGGCTTTAGCCAAAGAATTAAGCGATTGCCTATTAATCGGCTTAGGCCTAGCCAGAAATCGACGTTCTGTCGGATACTATTTGGTGTTGAAAATAAAACATAAGAGTGGCATAGTGAAGTAGGACCTTCATTTCTAAAACACTATGCTTCGTCTTATCTTTTAGATTGTGTGTATATAATATTATCCCACATTAGATACCTTGACTAATAGATTAATATATATGTGACTGCTTACTTGGCGTTTTTACTAAACTTCTAAAATGGTTGCTATGTAAAGCATCACTACCCAATGTTACCAGTAAAAAACCGGCCAAGTGCGTGTCGGGCCACACGCAGTAGGATTCCGTAGTAGGTCTTAGTTAGTCAACTATAACTATGTAACCGGTGAAGCCTACTTTGCCGTGATAGTTTTCGAAAGTTAGTTTTTTTTTTATTTTTGAAAGACCTATCTAACGATACCCTACATGAAGGGTTACGCAACAAAAAAAATATTCATCCTCATTTCACATGTTCGGGAGCTCCACTAAATTATTTTATTTTTTTTATTCATTTTTACCACTTTTTCGGCGTGATCAATACACATATCTATACTAAATTTCAGCTTTCTAGTACCAAGAGCCTCTGAGCTATGCCGCGAACAGAGAGACAGACGGACATTGCGAAACTATAAGGGTTCCTTGTCGGACTACGGAACCCTAAAAATAAAACTAATGTAACCAATCCAAAATAGAAAAATGGTCTAGCTAAAATAGTCAGACAATACAATACATTTTACAATTTTACATTTTACAATACTCTTTGAATAGCGTAAGCTTATTTTTTTATCATATTCTGCATTTTTTTTCAAATTCGTCTCGTAGCAAAGAAACTCGAACCCAAATTCACGTGTTTAGAAAAATATTTTCATTGGTAATAATTTAGAATAGCGCCACCTTGTTACCCATGGATAAACCGTTTTATTTACAAACCATTAAGTTTTTTTTAAGATATCATCCCATGCCCTGACTTATAGCTACTATTTCTATAAATTCCAAACTATTAGGAAATATTGTAACATAACATGAAAGAATTTTAATTTTGACGATTATTTCCGACCTACATGTAAAATTTAAATGAGGTATGCAATATTCTCGTTTTGAATACGCAATGTATTAAAAGAAATACATATTTAAATCCTAAAGTACATTCAATTATTTAGTAAGTTAATAACAAAATATATTTGTCCTGCCAAATTTAGATACACACATTTTAGATTATGACAGATTATGGATGATTTGGTTTGAAAACACGTTATTCACATCAAAAAAATATTTTATCCGCATGTAGTGCCTTTTCAATGTAATAATTATAATTCACCAGTCATCTTATCACAAATATAATAATTTATTTACATCGTAATGTGCTCGCTCTGAGTGACAGCGTCTACCCGTGACAGTGGTCACAGACGTACTGCCCCCGTCGCCCGGTGGAGCCCCTCCGTAATTTCAACTCAACGTTTTGACAAAAGCTCAAAAATTGACGTAAATATACGATTAAAAAAATATATACGTATACAAAAAGACAGATAATTAACTTTTCTATAAAATGGTACAGGTTTCATCAAAATCCGCTTGATAAATTCTATGTAAAACTCAGTTTTTCATCTGCGTTAGACCTAACTTCATGATTTTTTTATACAATGTTATAAATACATAATTAAAAAAAACGTTATACAAAATTATCAAGCATATGCTCTAGTTTAGTATATATACTTTTCAAATCATGAAAGCAAGTCGTTAAAGCGTATTCATTAGCTTTAAAAGGGGCAAAGTCGTATATCGCCGCCTTAAAACTTAATTATATGATAATTTTATGCAAAAAACAGTTTTGAATAATGCTGAATAATCATTTTAAATTGTTAATCGACAAACGATATATATCGTTTAAGCTAATGACTGCCAGATAGAATGCGGAAAGTAAAGAAATGAGAGATCAGAAACCAAACATTGGCTATCAATATAAAGCAGTTGAGGGCTATCTCCTACTAAGTTGAATTAATAATCAGCAGTGAGATAGCACTAGGCCATTAATGATGAATTAAACTTAATAAAAAAGGCGAAGACAGTGGTTTTATATTAAGAAAAAGAATAATATTGTAAAAACATCAAGTTATTCAAACATTTTAACAATATTTCCAGGGGTGCACTTGCCGATCGCCCTTCCCCTTGGTCAGCTGGGGCGTGTTATTAAACTGTACCCTAGCCTCCCCTTTGTACCAGGCGCACAGAAGTATACAGGTAGTGTCACTTCCCTGTATCGTTTACAAAGGACCGAAATGTTTGTGGGAAAGGACTATCGATATAATGAGAAGAACTTGAGAGAATCGTTAAATAGAGAATAGAGAAAAATTTGAATTGCGAAAATAATTAAATATTTATATTGTGGAATCTTATATAAATAAAAATGAATTTGCCGAAATGTATGCATGTATACATGCATAACTTCAAACTACTACACCTAATTGGATGGTTTGTATAAAAGTTTTTTTTTAAATTTGGCCATACGAAATCCGGTCAGCCAACTTAAAATAAATGTATAAGTTGCAAGACTTATATATTATTCATGTCTGGAGTGATGAATATAATATAACTTTATGACTCTTTACCCCGAAGAAGGCACTTAGCCTTCTAGCCTTTGCACCATATACACACACTATATAGTCATTTTATTACTATTACTAGCTGTTTCACGTCATACCAAATTTCATCTCAATGGGTTCAAGAAGAAGAAGGGTTCAACCGTATTTTTTTGCAAAAGCGTAACAAACAAATTATTGCTATTGATGTCCTGTTAACATTAGACTACAGTCTGCTACCAAGATTCACATCTATACTAATATTATAAAGAGGAAAGATTTGTTTGTTTGTAGGGTTTTAACTCAAAAACTACTGGACCGATTTAAAATTTTTTTTCACCATTAGATTAGATTACATCTTAACGAAGTATCATACGCTATATTTATTTCCAGAGATAATTAGAAATCTTTACTAAAACTTGAATAAAATAACCCAAGGTGTAAAAAAAATGTCCACGAGGGCGAAGCCGCGGGCGGAAAGCTAGTACAAAATATAATAAAACTTTTCCCAAATAGGAGATCGAACATAAGCCCCTAAACTCAGTATTCGCGGCTCACAACTCCTAGACTATTGAAACAATGTTGATATAATGATAATTAGTTATCTATATGAATGACCCCTTTTATTTTATTTTTTTCGGGGGGAAATCCTCATGGACGAACCCGGCCTGGGGAGGCCGGGAACAGTGCCGGACTCCTACCGGCTAAAACCACCCCGGTGTCGCTTCTCGCACGTGGGCGCGGGGCCGCGGGAATCCAGATTCGTCCACAGCCCCGCACTGGTGCCGGCCCGACCAGCCGGGCCTCGTCTCCATATGAATGACCCCTAACCCAACTCAGCCAATATTTTTACCCAAAACATCCTTACAATAGCGTGATAAGGAACGGAATTTGCCACAAATTCCTATAAAAAAAATCCTAGGTTTTAAATCCCCAACTTCCAGCAAAAAAAAATACAGTAAACAATCCTATCTATCTCGTGTCTGATCTCGCTAACCGGAGCTTACTTTGTTTACTTCCAACAATAGACACAGCTACGGGCTAGTGGGTCGCAAAACTTTAATAAACCAGCATTCTTCACGTTCTAGCATCGATGCGCCCTCCAGCTGAACTGAACAAAGCTACCCTAGCTATAGAATGAAACCCGTTGATACCACAATAGTTCAATACAACTGGAATTTAAACCACTGCACTGGAAAAAACCAGTTCGAATTAAAAGAAAAACAGTATCTTTTTTTTCTGAAAGCGGAAAAGCTGAGCGAAACTTTAAGCTGTATTAACTAGCTGTTTTTCGCTGTTTCACAGGCTTCCTGAAAGAATTAAATTACAAACTAAATAAATTTCCTACGTCGTTGCTTTTCAACCTAAATTTTAACCTATCTCCATGCAAAATTTTATTTAAATTGGCTCTGCCTTTAACCCGTGAAATTTTAACAAACAGGCAGACTGACAGAGATATTTTCATAATTATAATAATATTAAGAATGTAGTTCTTACGATGATAGGAACTTTTGATAGATTTTTTCTTTTCCACAAAAAATAAACCAATACTACGCTCTTCGCTACGCCGTAGCATTACTACGTAACTACGTAGGCGTAGCTGTTATAGAACTAACCCACTGTCATTGAACCATCCAACAATGGGATAATGACGTTACGTACTCATGCCAAAGTATAATAACTTGCCTAATTAGCATACCTGCGTCGTACAATACTAATTAGTATGTTAATTATGGCATTGTTAAATCGGGATCATTGTTAATATCGAGTGGAGCGGTATTCAGTACATGAATTTCCTCTCGTGGAAAATCGGCCAGCGTAAATCCAAACCTCCCATACATCTATGCGTCCCTAGTTATTATATAACTAGAAATCCACTCGACATACTGCTCCGTAAGTAGGTTATTATCTCGAAGCGGTTCGTTACCCCGTGACGTCACCACAGCCGGCCACCGCATTAGTTACGTAAGAGATATCCACCTGACTTATGCGCTCCTAGTAGCCTGGTACTTTGACCGACTCGTGAAAACTGGAAAATATATAAATCCCTGGGATTCGTGCAATCGGATTACTCACAACGATAAATATATTTTAATGTTTCTGGATTTGAAAATAGAATAGTATTTTGTCGACTGGCGCTTTATTTTGCTGACATTTTTATGATCAGTCTGATAGGATATGGATTTTTACGATGTTTGCTACGAGCTCACTCACTTTACACACTGAACAATAAATAATTTATTCTTTGAAATTGTGAAAATATTTAATACTAGCTTCTGCCCGCGACTTCGTCCGCGTGGAATAGTGGTGCTCCGCTCTTATTGGTTTTAGCGTGATGAAAAATAGCCTATAGCCTTCTTCAATAAATGGGCTATCTAACACTGAAAGAATTTTCAAATCGGACCAGTAGTTCCTGAGATTAGTAGCGTACGCAAAAAAAGTAACTTTTCTGGTTGATTTTTTACACCTTGTGTCCGAAAAACCCAAATATCTTACGGAACCCAATTTTTTTCCAAAATAAAATTTAGCCTATGTTACTTGTGGATAATGTAACTTTCGAATGGTAAAAGAATTTTTAAAATCGGTCCAGTAGTTTTTGAGCCTATTCATTACAAACAAATAAAGTTTTCCTCTTTATAATAATAGTATAGAAATAAAATTGTCTGTAAGTTCGGTTTATTTAAGAACTTCTGAATTTGAAATTTTATTTTAGACATGTGTGAAAACTCATCCATGTTCCTTCCTCAGCCCTTTATATTCCGAGGGTACGGTAACTCTTTCGAACATCCCGCAGAAGCGTGTGACAACTAAGGGCCGACTTTAGTTTTCACTAAACAATGAATATGATAGTTTCACATATCGTCGGCGTCAGTGCAGGACCTTCAAAAAGCAAAAAAAAGTATGTTTTACAGTAGACAAAAAACTTTCAAAATTAATACAACTTTTTTCAAAAACATACTTTTTTGCATTCGTTCATCAGACAAAACGTATCTAACTATTGAAAAATCATAACTATTGTAAACTATTCAAGTAAGCCAGATGTTCATTAAAGTGCCTATACTTCAACTTGTGGAAAATTCAACAATCATAATAGTAGAAATAAACTACTCAACATATTCTCACAATTTCAAAATGCAGTAAACGCCTCTGTTTTGCAACATAAAACCTTAAATGTGATTAGATCCCCGCGGTTAAGCTCGACAACTGAATACAATTCTATTTTATCTTTTTTCAAAATGAATGAGAAACATGTCTGGCTACTGTTTAATGGTTTTAATAGTAAGCTGCACTTCATTGTGGGAAATAAGAAAGGGAACTTAATAAATAACTGTGGCTCTGTATCGGTAATATATAAGACTAGCTTCTGCCAGCGACTTCGTCCGCGTGGAATAGTGGTGCTCCGCTCCTATTGGTCTTAGCGTAATAATATATAGCCTATAGCCTTCCTCGATAAATGGACTATCGAACACTGAAAGAATTTTTCAAATCGGACCAGTGGTTCCTGAGATTAGCGCGTTTAAACAAAATTACAACATTTCCCTTCACTGCTCTGCTCCTATTGATTGTAGCATAATGAAAAGTATACTATAACCAGCTCAGGAGTATGATAAATAATTGTACCAAGTTTCGTTAAAATCCGTCGAGTAGTTTTTGTTTCTATAGAGTATATACAGACAGACAGACAAACATTTTACTGATTGCATTTTTGGCATCAGTATCAATCCTTAATCACCCCCTGATAGTTATTTTGGAAATATATTTCATGTACAGAATTGACCTCTCTACAGATTTATTATAAGTATAGAAGATAGGATTGGTTTTATTTCTTGTTACACATCTTTTTGAAATGAAGTTTTTTAACGCCGCTTAAATACGATAGATGTATGACAGAAATTAACTCGAGTTCGAAAAAAAAGTGGTTAATTATCAGTGACATTCAATGATATCTCACACGACGGGAAATATGAGACAAAAAAAAAACATCCCCAATTTACGTGTATTACCCTAAAAAAAATCTTAATTTTATTTTACCCCTTTGTCGGCGTGATCAATATATATATCCATACCAAATTTCAGCTTTCTAGTACTTTGAACCTCTGTGCTATACCGCGGACAGACAGACAGACGGATATGGCGAAACTATTAGGGTTCCTTGTCGACTACGGAACCTTAAAAACAGAACTTCAACAAACCTATCTTCAACACGAGTCATAGAATAATCGCTCAAGATAAGCCCGCATATTCCAAACTCACAATACGAACATGGTCGCCAATCAGCCTTCTCGTTACTTCTGTCATTGATAAGGCTCGCTAAAAACATTTATTGCATTGCATTTATGTTTCTGCCGTCTGTACGATTAGACCTTCTATGTTTTTAATCACTCTGTCTATTGATATAGACAGAGTGATTCAAAAGAAAGATGTATACATGTATATTATAGTAGAGAATGTATGTAATAATATGTACATTGTACCCGAGCAGAGCAGGGTCGGGTTGCTAGTATAAGGTATATACGAAAAATCCCATTTATCAAAAGGAAGTTTTAAAAGTGGCCGGACTGAGTTACGGAAAAAAAATATGATATTTTCGCTTGCCTTATCATATCACTGGAAACAGGGGCGTCGTGTTTCGCGTGTGTATTGCGAACTGACTTCGAAATTCGGTGTCCCGTGAATTTTCATGGAAATGTACCAATGATATGAGTTTCAAAACCGACCAGTGTTCTCTGGTAACATCCAACATAAAGGTAGAACTTATCGCATAACGGAAAAAAGATGCAGACGAATTGAAAACCTCCTCTTTTTTGGATTCGGTTAAAAATAGATAGGTAGGTATTATACTAGAGCTACGATCCAGAAGAGGATCCGATAATAAATAGTTAAACAATTTGAGCAGATGTATGGTTAAAATATTTAGCCAAAACACTGAGACAGTTTTTGTACATTCATTATCATTAATGTTACAAAGATATTACATAATTAAAATTATTTTACGGATTTAAGCACAGCAAAGGAAAGTTCTTGAGTTAAAACCACGGCTAGGCAAACTTAGTGTAAGACGCACTGCGGCAAGATGGAATGATGATCTGTGAAAGGCTGCAGAAGTTGCATGCATCAAGTTGAAGTCCAGGCGATATGGCACACGTTAGAAAAGGCCTATGTCCAACAGTGGACAAATATACCATAGGCTGATCATAATGATGAAAGGGGAAAAAATACGAAATAAATCTGTTATTTTCAAACTTGAAGCAAAATGCGATCATACTCCTTTTATTGTTATTTAAAATCTTTAGACATTTTAAATTCAACTATTTACACATGAATTATTTTCAACATAATTGTGCTCTTAATCCATTTCAAAATAACAAACTTCAAGTCTCGCACAGCCGGCCTCCTGAGCGGAATGGCAAATTAATTCAATGTGCCATAAACATTATGCTTGTGGCACGAATATATTAGCTAGAGGTCTGGTCGCGATTGCCTGTCAGTCTGCCAGACTGCCAGATGAGCGAGAACCTGACAATCTGGCAACAGCTATTACTGTGTCGGCATATACATAATCCAAGTGTATTAGCTATGTTGAGTTTGACGTGATACAAATTGGTATACAGCATCCATATTTTAGACAGGAAAAAAATGATGATTTATCAAAACATTAGCCTAAATATTAGTCTTACTTAAAAAAAATCTGTAATCTGAAGTTTAACCATTGCTTACCTAATCCTAACTTTGTCGTAATCCAGAGTAAGCTACTAACTTAAGCTCGGATGAACGCTACACAGCATTTATGAGTGAGATGTTTTCTAATCCATTGCTAAGCAGCAGATTACAATCGGACTTTATCAGTAAGACGGTAAATGTACCGCGATTAAGGGATCCCATACACCCAGATAAAGGATAGCCCATAACAGTCACCAGGGACCCATCTATCTCCATAGCAAACATCAAAATCAGTTCACCCGATTTACCGTGAAGGCGTAACAAACAAACAAACTGACATTCGCATTTATAATATTGTATAGGATGTCCAGTCAGAGAAGTGACCAGTTACAATCAGAATAGACGGAACCCTGAAGATAGTTATAGACTAATTTTTATTCGGTACCGACGCGGGTGTGCCCGCGGGAAAAGCTAGTCAACATGAACTTTGATTTTGATATAACTACGAGCAAGTTCACAAGTTTCGCTTTCAATAACATTCAATTAATTAATTAATTTGATTGAATACAGCTATCCATTTTCGACGATACGGACTATCTGAATATAAATTAATCTTTCCCTTTCAAATTGTTACTACAAATTGATATAACAGAAAATAAGACAATATGAAACTTAAAATAATACATACAAAATAGTATTTAGTATGCCACATTTGCCCAGTATGAAAGAAAATGACAGCAAGACTGAAGAAAAGTACTAGGGCGCCAGTTTCGATACAGAGGTCGCAAAAGTTCGAACGGACTGTTCAGAGACTAAAAGTTTTTCTTCAAACGACGCTGCGTCAAAGGCGTTAAGTTTTAACAAAGAAGCTCAAATATCAACAGCTTTATTGGTGGAGTGGTCGGCAACTCGTCTGCTGAGTATAAAGTGCCTTGCCAAAGCAGGAATTGTTTCGTTCGTCGTGAAAAAGAGATGTTGCTATACGACGTTAGTAGCTTTGCCCCGCTCTCACACCTGAATAGTTATTGCAAAAACACAATAGTGGGTTGGGCCAAAAAAAATCTAATATAAAAAATAATATCTCTTAAGAGATATTAGATTTTACCAACCTAAAATACAATAGTATCAGAGTTTCTTCAAATCCGCCTGACGGTCTCTGACATGACATGAAATTGTAACAACAACTGCTATCAAAAAACCAGCCGGTGACGACCGCTTAACGTGGCCTCCAAAGCACGGGGGTATAACATCACCAAATTCCTAACTCCGGGCTGCTTTGGTTCGACCCGGGAGTCGAAACTGAGACCCCAATTATAGCAGTCGTGTTCTCTAGATCAACGAGGCGGTCTAGCGTGATGATGGTAAAAAAAACATTAAGTAATACCCGCATTAGTCTACTACAAAAAGCCTAAGAAATAGTAATCTCTATTACGTTCTCAAAAAAATCCCACCTAATCTCCTAGCCGTTTAGTGCCCATCCATCTTCAGCCCACAGATTAACTTACTACACACAAAATGATGTATCTATTATAATATTAACAATCGGTAAGTACTGCGGAAGTCCCCGTCGTTATAATAGGCTCTTCCAATTCCATAGAAAATACTCCATTCCAAAAGGTTATTCGGTAGAAATTGTTATTATATTTGTAACTACATAAGCTTGTCGCGTAGGCCGAAAATTTGAATGGCGTATAATAATCTAGCCTGTGGCGTCGCCCACGGAAAATCTCCATTTCTATGTCGTCAACTTGGAACACAAAGATGAGCACTGCTCAACAGTCTCCTGACTTCCTTTAATCTTGAATTTACCTTTAACATATTCTAAATCACTTGTGAATAATGTAGCTTTCGACTAGGGAAAATATTTTGCAAATTAGATTGGTTGTTTCCATCATACGAATTGTCATTCAAATACGGTCTATATTCATCAGTTTTTTTTTCATCAATCATTGCAAATGCCTTAATTTTTACTGAGAAATTGACAATGGTATCTCCATTCTGTTTAACACCATTGGCGCAAAATGGCTTTGCAGCACAAAATTCTGGAAAGTTTGGAATTCAAAATTCACATGCACTGTACTATTACGTAGACGACCTGAGTGGTTTAGTGGTTAATATGCCGCATACCACGCATGAGGTCCCGGGTTCGATTCCCGGCCGGGCCGATCGAGCTGAAGAACGGGCTGTGACGGGTCTGGCTGTTACTATGTATAATATGTTGTTACTATGTATTTTGAAAGTATATAAGTAGTATATCCGTTAAGCTAGCATCCATAACACAAGCATATCAGTTGCTTACTTTGGGGCTACATGGCGCTGTGTTAAATTGTCCAAAGATATTTATTTATTTATTAGATACGCGTATCATTTACATGTAAAATTAAAATATTAAGTGCATGTCCACGATTGTACTCTTACCACACTAATTTTGAACTGAACTATATTTGTATATATATATATATATATTCAAGAACATTTACAGTTGACCTTTAGCCATTCAATATTACTTCTGTGAAATTCGTGGAAGTATTAACAAACCCGAGGTCACGAATTGGTATAAATGAACTGGTTATTTTTTCCCCATTTGTACTTCAATTTCCTAAAGATAACTAGAATCTCGACAGTGACTAGAATAAGAATGTATAAAGTAAGTTTATTTTCTTAGTAGTTTTACCAAAAAATACGCTGCTTTGGCTGTCTTTTGTAAATTTGACGTTCAAAAAGTGCTGATTTTCAGCCTAATTTGAATAAATGACTTTTGAATTTTGATTTTTTTTTTGAATTTTATGAGGTTGCGTAAACCTACAACGGAAGAACTGTCTTTCAAGATCTGCCAAAACGGAAAATAAAACTTTATAATTTTGTCATAATTTTATATTTACATCATGAGATTTGTTATATACCTATTTCTTATCAATTATTAAATATCACAATCGATATTTAGGTACATAATTTCAATTATCGTATCGATATTATCCGACGTACCATCTAATACTCGTACAACAAAACCCTTCGGACCGTAAGGTATCGAAATTTCATTCCAATCAGACCCCATCCCTGTATTGTCCCACTGCGTATACACACGTGACCTATCTTGCAGGTAAATAGAATTTCTATTTGAAAAACTATGGGTTTTATTAATGTGCTTACTTTCTAGGATGACAAATATATGAATTGTATTCGATAACGAAGTTTTAACACATAAATATTTTATTTTACGACATCACTGTAAAATGCTAGTTTATTTTATTCAACCTCAAGCAACCTGCGATTCGCTCCTGCATTGTCTATTCCCAAATGTTTGCATATAGGAATTCATTATTATACTTAGACTATGCTGTTTCACCCCTGTGCCGAGGGTGTACTTAGACTATAGCCGTCTCCAGAGTCGGTAAATGGTACTCCATACCAAATTTTATTTCAATCGATTCAGCCGCGGGCCTAAATAACAGTCAGGTATTCCACAAGTGGAAATAATTTTTGTATTTTACATGGAGAGACTGCTTAACTGACCTCTACAACCCAGCTGCCGGGTAAGACTGGTTGTCAGACATTCTGGCTTCTGACTACCAAAACTACTGTCACAGTTCTACAAATGACAGCCGTGACCAATAGCGGAGGAGATTCGCTATGACTTAGATGGTCACCCATTCACGGACCGACCGTGCCTAACGTAGCTTAACCTTTGATCGATCGACCCGTACGGCTGTTACTTAGTCACGGGCTCCTCTACATTCATACATAAAATAAAACTATTCCCCAATAATAAAAGTTTAACTAAAAGATAAGTGCATCCACATGGAACACAGTAATAATCTATTTCCGCCATTTTCCATTTCACTTGGTTCTTGTTATCTAGACAAGGAGACGGTTACATACTTTTCATTCTATTCTATTTTATTCTATTCCAAGATTTATCGTAAAATGTAGGAGGAAATAATTTAAAAAGATTTGTCACAACTATAGAGTGTTTACACGGCCCCGAAAAGTATGTACCTACAAAGTTAATGAATTTCTAGATGACTAAATACTAAAAATAATTTCGATAATAGCGTATAAACATGACGAGACATTTAAGGAGATGTCCGGGTTGGCTAATAAAAATTATTAATATTTTAATTTTGATGAATAAATGCACAAGAAAGGTTCTAATGTCATGGACTGAGTACCTACATACCTTTCGGGAAATCATTGAATTTAATTACACAGTTTAAATTAAGCTTCTTTAAGTGATGTAAATGTACTGATGTTGAAATAAAAAAAAACTATTTTTTTCAATTAAAATATAAATATTGGGGACAATATGAACAATATTTGAATATTAATAAAATTAAAATTTTGAATGGAAATAAGAATCTTTTCATTAAATTGCAAAAAGTTTTTTTTTTAGATATAATATACAACCATAAACATTGCCAGCCGATTTTAAACTTCTATCTCACAGCAAACATTTTTATACAAAATACTAACATTCGAACTCATTTTTTTTGTATGGCACGCCGAAGGTCAACCTAGAAGGTTGTCGACTGCTTAATCGGGCTTGCCTGTGAAGTGCCTTAACCCCTCTGCTCGACCAGATTGTGACATATGAGACTACCCCTGACTCGGCGGGATATTTTGAATTGTGACATGGAATTGAAGAATTTGCATCAACTTTCAACTTACAAATACAAAGTGTTATATACTTTATTGTAGATGTCTAAACAATAAGTGTGAAGTAAATTTAATAAACAATGATTTGCAATAGGCCATACTGTGTTAGTATATCCCGAAATTAGTATAAATTACATAAATCTATTACTTATCCAAAAGGTAGACTACTTTAAATTACTCAAAAATAACACCTGCAGTGTACTCACTTTCTTAAATAGTGTATCGAGGACATATTTATTATATTTTCAGTTTACCTGCAGTGTCATTCATACTAATAATCATGCAATAAGTTACTTAAAATTCACAATCAAAATTGGTCAAAAATTACCATAATATCAAAGACAAAGTAATACTCGTTTAGTGCTGCCCAATTATCTTTTTTTTTATTTTCTAACGTATTTAGCATTCAGCCTAATCGATAATCGGATACAATAAAAAAAGTTGAAACTGTATAAAATTAAATAAAAACTTTTTGATTTATTTTAGTAATATTACTACTATTTATGCCTACGCTTTTATTTTGAGAACAAAAATATAATTTTATTGCATTAAAAAAATATTATTATCATAAATTAGGAATTATTTGATGCAAAAAATAGACGCGGTCACACGTGTGACTTTTTGATTTCAAAATTTAAAGACATTTTATAGTTTTGGTCTTTTTAGGGATAAAGAAATAAAATGTATAAAAAAGCCGGCCAAGTACGAGTCGGACTCGCGCACCGAGGGTTCCGATCATTGGAAAGGATAAATACGCAATAAAGTCGCAATTATCTTGTTTTTTTCCGACCGCATAATTAAGTTTGTTTGTAGAGGAAAATTGCTGATTATTTAAAAAAATCAAATTTTCAAATCAATTCAAACCAATTTTCGGTGGAAGTTTGCATGGTAATCTACATCATATATTTTTTTTAGTTTTATCAATCTCTTATTTTAGAAGTTACAGGGGGGGACACACATTTTACCACTTTGGAAGTGCCTCTCGCACAAACTATTCAGTTTAGACAAAAATTATTTTAGAAACCTCAATATCATTTTTGAAGACCTATCCATAGATACCACACGTAAGGGTTTGATGAAAAAAAAAATTGAGTTTCAGTTCTAAGTATGGGGAACCCCCAAAATTTATTACTTTTTTCTATTTTTGTCAAAATCTTAAAGCGGTTAACAAAATACATCTACTTACCAAATTTCAACAGTATAGTTCTTATAGTTTCGGAAAAAATGGCTGTGACATACGAACGGACAGACACAAGACGAATCTATAAGGGTTCCGTTATTTGCCATTTGGCTAAGGAACCCTAAAAAGGCGTTACAATACTAAAAGAAAATGGCCAAGAGCGAATCGGATGTGTACCAAGGGTTCAACTTTGATAAAAAAAATCGCAGTAAAATCCAATTATCTTTTTTTTTGGGTTCCGTGCCTCATAATTAAAAAAACTGAACCCTTATAGGATTACTGACGTGTCAGTCTGTCCGTCCTTGTGTCACAGCCAAAACTACTAGACCGATTGAGTTGTGGTACACATATTTAAATCGTTGATCCAAAGATGGCCATGTAACGTATATAAATTAATTTTAAGCACGGGGGTCAGTTTCTGGGGGTATTATTAGAAAGTTAGTACCTATTAGAAAATTAATTTAAAAAGGGAAACAATATTGTGTGACATATAAGTGAAAATTTATCTATGCTTCATCAACAATAAAACCGGTCAAGTGCGTGTCGGGCCACGCGATGTAGGGTTCCGTAGTAGGTGTTAGTTAGTCGACTATTACTCTGTAACCGGTTAAGGCTACTTAGCCGTGATAGTGTTACATGTGCTCTGTCTTTGATTTTTTTCACATTTCTAGGGACAGCCATTCAAAAGTTGGAGGGGGAGAAAAGTAGGGTGCTCGTATCGAACGAAAATTTGCACTTAAAAGTTATTTTGCAAATGGCTCACTTAACCGAAAAATGGTCTTTTAAAAACCCTATTTAACGATACCCCATACGTAGGTATACACGAAAAAAAATATTCAACCACACTTTACGTGTTTGGGAGCTACTCTAAAAAAAATTTTTTTCATAATATTTACCACTTTGTCGGCCTGATCAATCTATACTAAATTTCAGCTTTCTAGAAATAAGAATCTCTGATCTATGCCGTGGACAGACAGACGGACATGGCAAAACTATAAGGGTTCGTTGTCGACTACGGAATCCGAAAAACGGTAACCATATTTAGTCGGACCACTAAAAACCTTTTTACAAAAAGTACAGCCAACTCCCAAAACACTGAACAGAGAAAAATAAAAGTACTTAGAAAAATAAAATGCTAATAAACAAATTTATCCAATACATCGTCCTACATCATAATCTATAAGTTGGTTGGTGTCTCTAAGTTAAGACGTTACGAAGCGGTTTAGCAAAAAGTTTTTTTTTCTCTTTTCAGTGTCCCAAATAGTGAAAGAAAAAAAAATACTTTTTGCGGTTGTGTTTTTAGGGTTCCGTAGCCAAATGGCAAAAACGGAACCCTTATAGATTCGTCATGTCTGTCTGTCTGTCTGTCTGTCTGTCTGTCTGTCTGTCCGTCCGTATGTCACAACCATTTTTTTCCGAAACTATAAGAACTATACTGTTGAAATTTGGTAAGTAGATGTATTCTGTGAACCGCTTTAAGATTTTGACACAAAAATAGAAAAAAAGCAATAAATTTTGGGGGTCCCCATACTTAGAACTGAAACTCAAAATTTTTTTTTTCATCAAACCCATACGTGTGGGGTATCTATGGATAGGTCTTCAAAAATGATATTGAGGTTTCTAATATCATTTTTTTCTAAACTGGATAGTTTACGCGAGAGGCACTTCCAAAGGGGTAAAATGTGTGTCCCCCCCCCTGTAACTTCTAAAATAAGAGAATGATAAAACTAAAAAAAATATATGATGTAGATTATCATGCAAACTTCCATTGAAAATTGGTTTGAACGAGATCTAGCACGTAGTTTTTAAGTAATCAGCAATTTTCCTCTATAAACAAACTTAATTATGCGGTCGGAAAAAAAACAAGATAATTGCGACTTTATTGCGTATTTTTTCTTTCCAATGGTCGGAACCCTCGGTGCGCGAGTCCGACTCGCACTTGGCCGGTTTTTTTTGTATTGTTTTTAGACTATTTTAATGATACTTAGGATCCACCTTTTCCCCTCAGACTTTTGTAAGGCTGATATTTAAAATCCTTATCAAAAGCCCTTTCAAATGATACCAAACACGATAAATTTTAACTTTGAAAGTGGTAGGAGGAGGAGGGGGGGGTTAGACACAGTCGTCCCCTTCTTCCTTGTAAGAAAATACTCATTGACGCAAATAATTACAATATTTTGTGATTAACTAATTCTATATTTTTTTTTATAAAATACTGGGCCTACTGTAGGTACACTCCCTTTTACCAATTTCTAATTTCATCAAAGGGATAAACATCATATTCATTAATGTTCCCATAATTTCACATGACAAATATTTATTAAAATGAAATTAATAAAACGATTCCTAATTTGTTGAATCAAGTTGATCGAAATGTCAAAAAATAATCGGATCACATTATCGTTACCTCACATGGGAGTATTATAAGAAAATTAATTAAAAAGGAAACTATATCGTAATTATGACATATAAATTAAAAGTCTTTGACAATAAAAACGGTATGATCAACCCCCCCCCCCTGATCAGACTTTTGGAAGACTGATGTTTGAAATTCTTACCAAAAGGCTTTTCAAAAAATTTAATCTGGGAACGTGGTAGGAAGGGGCGGGGGGGGGGGTTCGACGACCCAACCCTTGTTAGTGGTCAGTCATTGGCGTATAAATAACATGTATAAACAAATAACAAATATTTAAAATATTTTGCGATTAACAAATTCTATTTTTTTATAATAATATACCGGGCGTACTGTACGCTCCCCTTTACCCATTTATCATTTCATCAAAGAGATAAACTGATATTCCATTTATTTTTACATCATTTCACTTGAGAAATATTTATTTTAATGAAATAAATAAAACTATTCCTAATTTGATGAATCGAGTCGATCGAAATTTGAAATAATAATCGGATCATACCATCGTTCCCTCACATCTTTAAATTAAAAAAACAACTAATGTAAACAAACATGGCGGATTTTAAGCACCAAATTCTAGTAGTGATTCTTAACGTTAATTTTATAACTTGAACGCTAATTATGAAAGGTTTGATGACGTTATCTGAACATATATTTATTACGCTTTTTAAATTGATACAAATGCATAAGGTTTTATAGAATGCAAAATAAATATAGGCATATATAATTAGGATGGCGCATGACAAAATTCTCGGCCCCAATTGGTACCCTTACTGAGCTTACGGAGGTTTTGACGTTCGGGTCCAATTGGACCCCGCTACGAACTATACGGTTAAATGAATTTAGGGCTTCCAGCCAGAACTAAGCGACTCGTGTAGTCGCTAAGGGCACCTCCTAGTGGGGTACGAGCCTCGACTTAGGGAGTCGCTGGGGGAGGACAGCAAGGGACAGGCTGGATCAGAATGACATTCGAACCGTGTGTTCGGTTTTGTATTTAAAACCTTATCTCAGTCGGCATAAAGTGAAAAACACAAAAAAAATATTTATAAGCAAACCACGTTTCATTACACGAGGGAAACAGTTCTTGGTAAAATATATATTATATTTCGACGTATTTATGTACATAACTATATGTTGGTAGTACATAACTACATAGTCTTCCCTCGGGTCATAAGCTACTTCATACGAGCTGATCGTCTCTCAACTAATAACTATACCCATCTAGTCCAAGTTTACATGAAACAGCCAACAAGCTAAGTTTAGTAACTTCAAACTATCGGAATCGATATAAACAGATACCACGCTATTAAACACTAGCATTTTCATGCAGCTTCACCCGCATGCTAACGGAACTACTCCGCGCACTCAGATCAAAAATATTCTATGTGTTAATCTAGGTTATAGACTATATGTGTACAAATTTTGATCTAAATGCATTCAGTAGTTTTTGCTTGATGCGTGTACAAATATACAGACAGATCAAAATTCTTTAAAAAAATTGTTTTAGATTCTGTTGCTCCAATAAAGGCCTCTTACCTATTAGTTTTTTTTTTCAATATCTATAGTGTATAGACATCAGCCTGTTACAATTTTATTATATGAATAGACTAGCTTTCCGACAGCGGCTTCGCCCGTGTGGTTTATATAAATTTAAATTGAAAATGACAGAGTTTTATGCAAGTGACAAATTTATAAAAATCCTTTCTCACACAAATGTAACTATGCACTAGTTACATTTGTGCAAAATTTAATTCTTCTAGAACGAGCGGTTTAAACTGTGCATTAATCAATCAGTCAGTCAGCCAATCACCGCCAGCGGCTTCACTCGCGTGTGCTATATGGTTTCATACAAACTTTGCCCCCCTTTTTTACCCGTTTAGGGTTAGAATTTCATCAAATCCTTTCTTATCAGATGCCTACGTTATACAAAGTATACACCCTTCAAGTTTCAGTTCTCGACGATCAGCGGTTTAGGCTGTGCGTTGATCTGTCAGTCATTCAGGACAAAGCATTTTATATTTGTAGATATTATAAATACTGGCATAGCATTCTCTGTTATTAATGTCGACATTTAATCTAAAGATATTGATATGTTCGATTAATTGCGTTTCGAAGGGTAAGGAAAATACTCGTATTTCTCTGTATTCGATCGGACAAGAAGCCGATGTTAATCATATTAATAAAAGGCGTTGATGAAGATTCGTATTATTTTATTATTGTACAAGGTTGGGTTACGCTAGTAGTGGCCCTATCTATATCCATACCATACCGAACATGTAATCAGCAGTTTCGCCCACGTCCTCCAGGAACTATTGCACGAACCAGAATACAAAGTCCTATGTGTTACTCCAGGTTGTAAGCTATGTGTGTAGCAAATTTCATCCAAATTCGTCAAGTAGTTTTTGCGTGAAAGAGTAACAAACATCCATACCCACAAACTTCGCATTTATTATATAAGTAGTGTATAAGTTAGGATGTCCAGATTTAGAAGTGACTAGTTACAATCAGATGACCCGTCGTTCACCATGCATGAAATATCATAAAACAACGTATAAAAGAAATCTGACATTGAACAACGACTTTAAAAAAAATATCACAGAGTTTTATGACTCTTTTGAGTTGAAAACGATACATTAAGCTCAACAGCATAAAATAAATGGCAACAAAAACGAGAGACAAATTGCTGGCCACATGACCATAGTGTCAACACGAAAACTGTCACATCACTACACTTTAATAAAAAATGATTTTTAAAAAATGTTACCAGTGCAGAAAATATGTAAATACTAAATTCGGGTAGCATGATGAATGATAGCAACACAGTGATTTATGATGTTCATCATTGACGCCCAGAATTATGTTATAGTATAAAATGTATGTATGTGTATATGGACGGGAAAATTAAACGTTCAAGCTCTCGAATAATAATAAAACACAAACATGTGACGAGGGGTGAAAGGTTATTTCGTGGCGTTAAATTGCTTAAAATGGACACGTTTGTTGGTTTTCGAAGATAGGGCAGAATGACTGGACCTTCTTTACAGATAATATATATAGTATTTTTTTTTAATAACAAACCTATTGCTTGTTTCTCTTTAGTAAGCCAATTAGTTAGATAGCCCATTTATTGAGGAAGGCTTTAGGCTATATATCATCACGCTAAAACCAATAGGAGCGGAGCACCACTATTCCACGCGGACGAAGTCGCGGGCAGAAGCTAGTCACATATATATCTTAACTTTTTCTCACCGGCTAAACCTTCCCTGGACTACGACAAACATTTCAATAACCAAAATCAGCGAAATCGCCCTAGCCGTTCTCGAGTTTTAGCGAGACCAGAGAACATTAATTCGTTTTTATTATAATAGAAGATGTAACCTACATCTTCAATATATAAACACAAAACCTAGCACTCCTTTTTTAGCATATTGAAAACAATGTAAGATTGGGCAAAGATACAGTTTATATGGAAAAAGAAAGCTAATCTGTACATATAAAATGCTTTGTCCTGAATGACTGACAGATCAACGCACAGCCTAAACCGCTGATCATAGGGACCTGAAACTTGGAGGCTGTGTTTTTTGTATGACGTAGGCATCTGATAAGAAAGGATTTTCCGAAATTTTACCTCTAAGGGGGTGAAAAAGGGAGGCAAAGTTTAGATGAAACTCTGTCATTTGAATTCGTATAGACCACACGGGAGAAGCCGCTGGCGGAAAGCTAGTTTATAATCATCTGCCTAGCCTTTTCCCAACTATGTTGGGGTCGGCTTCCAGTCTAAACCGGATGCAGCTGAGTACCAGTGTTTTACATGGAGCGACTGCATATCTGACCTCCACAACCCAGTTACTGGGTAACACGGTACCCCTTGGTAAGACTGGTTGTCAGACTTTCTGGCTTATGACTACCCGTAACGACTGTCAAAGATGTACAAATGACAACCGGGACCAACAGCTTAACGTGCTTTCCGAGGCACGGATAGAAAAACGGAAAGCTAGTTTATAATATAAAAGTTAATTTTCGACTACTCTACTAGACAACCACAGTTATATTTTTTAAATAATATAACATATCTCGCTGCTACAAATCGATACTGCACAATGGAAGTGGATGCTACTACACGTAACAAAACACGGTCGACAGACGAAACGCGAACACCATATCAAACAACGTTGTACAGGGCGGCCACCACTACATACGTACCCTAATTATTAGCATAGACAAAGAAAATCAAGGCTGAATTACAAGCCAGCTGATCGACCTATCTGTGAGGACAAGCTGTAATTACGTCATGATTAGAGACTATTTGATTTATGGAAATCTATTAGGTATAGTCTTTACCAATTGATGTTACGAAAAATTTATGTGTTTAATTAATTAATAAATTAATGTGTTTGTTCTAATTCCGCCACAGAAATTAATAAAATTGCATTTATGACAATTTTATGCTTTCATCATTTAATTTCATTTTAAATATCTACGTGCAAAAAATTAGAACAAAATAGGTTGTGATTTTGTTTACATTTTTCATAACATCAATTGGAACAGACTATAGGATTTAACCAGTACAAGATTCCCATTCCAACTGGCCATGGCGAAGAAAAACTTTTATGAAAAAATGCAGATTATCTCATTCGAATACTTATTAAATGAGATACCTAGTTGTATATTTAAAACGACGGATTAAATACAGCCTATTATCCTCTCCAGAATAAACCCTATTTCCGTACTCAATTTCATGCAAATCGGTTCAGCCATTTTTGAGTGAAAACGTAATAAACTCACTTTCGTGTTTCTAATATTAGTCCGGATCATCGTCATGTAAGATGACTTTATTTAATGCTAGAATTCCGCAAAGTATTTCGACAGTACAGTACAGCCTTTGATACAGTGTCAATACCCATTCTTCTAAGGAAACTAGAATCTATCGGAGTACGAGGCATTTGTCTATAATGGTTTTGCAGTTATCTTACCGGTAGAAAGCAATGCATTAAAACTAATTCCTTCACAAGTAACACACACGACATAACCTTCGGTGTACCACAGGGCAGTATCTTAGGCCCTACGCTCTTTTTAGTATACTTGAATGATCTCTCCTCAATGCAATTACAAAATGCAGACATCATCAATTATGCAGATGACACAGTCATAATCTTTCATGGTCAAACGTGGGATAGTGTGCAGTCTACGTCACAGTCAGGTCTTCAGTTAGTTGTACATTGGCTGAATAATAATTTACTTACACTAAACACGTCAAAAACTAATTTCATATGCTTCCACAAGACGGCGTCCTCAGCACCTCCTTCCGACTTAAAATTAATAGTACATACTTGCACACCATCTCCCAACATTTGTCTCTACAAATACTTACAGACATGCGCTTGCAAGCAAATAAATAAAGTAAAATATACAAAATATTTAGGTGTGGTTATAGACGAAAAACTTAACTTCAGTGAACATATTATTGCTACATCTGCTAGGGTTAGAAAAATAATACATGTGATGAAACAGTTAAGGGACATAGCACCATTCAAATTACTAAAAACAATATACACCACATTATGCCAATCAATTATATCCTACAGTATCCTAGCGTGGGGTGGCTCAGCTTCCTCATATCTCATAACTTTAGAACGATCCCAACGTGCAGTCCTTAAGACAATGATCAAAAAGCCCTACCGTTTCCCAACTACTATCCTCTACACAGTTACTTAGCGTTAGAAGATTATACATTTTAAAAATACTTCTCCTTACTCACAAAGAAGTGCTAAACTCATCGGACTACAAAAACATGGCAAGGAAACGAGTTTGCAAGCTACCTATCATTCCCGTCAAAACTGAATTCGCCAAAAGATTCAGCTCCTATATGAAAACCCTTATCTACAACAATTATACCAAAATTAATAATTTAAGAAACCTATCAGTTCGTGAAGCAAAGACTAAAATTACCAAAGAATTAATAGACTGGACGTACGACAAAACAGAAAACTTTTTAAGACAACTATTATAATATTTTAAGATCTCATAGCTTTTAAAAATTATATATAAGTATAGGCATTAAATGCACTTAGTTGTAATTCTTCTATTAATAATATAGTTTGTTTTTCTTTTGTATAAGTTTAATTTTGTTAATCTTTTTACTATAGATTTCACCATTCATATTCTATCCTTAGATTGTATTACATCATTATTTCACCATATCAGTACATTTGTATAATTTCACTCAGTGTAACTCTGCGATTAAGCATACTATTGTGCAACAAAGAAAGTCTTATAAGCTTCCTGCGGGACAGGCCCAGCCTAGTGCAGGAAGTCTTTGAAATTTATTTTATTTGTAACTCTTTAAAGAAATCTAATTTTTAAGCATAATTCGAAACCATGTAACCCTTATTTTCTTTTAATAAATTTATTCTTATTCTTATTCTTAGTAACTGCCTGATTTTCGCAAAAAGTACGCCAAAGTAGCCTTTAATTTAAGGAGAATATCATGATTTGAGATGTCAAAAACATCTAATTAAAATGTCTAATTTTGAGGTAAACTTTGGGCAAATTGCAAGCTTTATTTAAAGCTAGCTTTATTATATTAAAAACAAACTTAATTTCTAATTAAAGTTGGCCTTTCTTTAACATTGCAAAGAACAAAATATCTATCCCATTTGCTAGTTTTATCGAAAAAAAATACACTATTATTACGTTACATTATACTTTCCCTCATCAAATTGAAAAGCTTATTAAAGTAAGTTTTTTTTAAACAAGTATCCAAACAAACAATAAATTGGTTGTTGCTTATGTGTACGGGTCAACGACCCACACGCACGTAAGGTCGCTAATAAACCTTTAAGCTGAAACCTTACAGTTAACTTAACGTATTGATTCGCCAGTCTGTCGCTAACACCCTTAACTACTCTGTTACCCTAACTAATACTCTATAAGTTACTGTAAAAGTCTGGTTATATTTCAGAAGCCGACTCAAGACTCATCGTTATTATCATCAGTCTATTAATTGGCGAAATGTAGTGACGATCAGCGAAATGTTGCAGGCAGAAGTTGTATGCGTGAAGCTGAAGACCTACTCCCTAATTACGTAAACCAATATCTTTCAATTTCAGTTGCAATACCTTTAAATTTCAGTTGCAATACCTTTCATTTTGACAGTTCAATGATACACATTTATTGCTTCGTTGAAAGTATCAATGAGATAAACGTCCAAAAATGTGCAGTAAAAATACGTATGTAAAACTCCTTTTGATGGGTATGTCAATTGGCTATGCATTTCTTATGTAATTAGAGTGCGGGTGGTATGGCATATATGTTAGGGGAGGCCTATGTCCAAAAGTGGACTCAAGACTCAAGAACTACTTCAAATAAAATTCATTTCAAATCAATATTCAAGACAACGTGAATGCTTGGAACACAAAGGGCTGAAGAAGGAACATGGATGGATTTTAGTCAGTTAAGAGTCTGACACTCCCTCCCGCTCCACCCACAGCCGTAGGTGTATTATAGTCATTTCCCTCCCATCACTAAAAAAAAATATCGTTCTATAATGATGGACTAAAAAACTGTTGAAGGTTTACAAGACTATTTTAAAAGAAAACTTGGTTTTGTCCGCGGTGTCATCCGACTCAGTTTAAGTTGTTGTGGAGGTCAGATAAGCAGTCGCTCCATGTAAAACTCTGGTACTCAGCTACATCCGATTTAAACTGAAACCGACCCCAACATTGTTAGGAAAAGGCTAGGCAGATCAAAAATACACTATCAACCTTGTTGGAAACAATTTTGGAAAACAACATTGTTTTTTTTTAAAATCGCTCTGTGGCTATTTTCAAGTGAAATTAAACTGTAATTTTAACTTTAATTTGCATGCTAAATATTATTAGCAAAATGCGTGGGTTAGCTCTAAAACTAACTGTAATTTTATGCGAATCAGTTTCTAACTTATTTGGGAATTACGTTGCTTTTATAAGTGAACCGTTCCTAACTAAACGAACTATTGAACACATTTTAAACATTTTCAGTATAAAAACAAAACGCGTCAGTTTGTCTAACATAATTACCTTCGACAAACTGACGCGTTTTGTAACGAATATAATAAATACATTAAATTTAATACGAGTTAAATAAACAACAATTATTTTAAGAAATTATTATGAACACAAAACAACGTGTGGTCGCGTGTTCCGGTATTTTAAGAGCCCTGTTTATTACCGTTTGTTGTATCAACCTTCACTCATAATTAAAACAAGTCTAACCCGCAACTAGGTACCTACTATAGAACGAATGACCTCAATTGCAGGTCAAATTGATAAACATCTACAACCAAGCGCTAAATTGTTGCATATTGTGGTTGCATACAGAATTTTCACAGAAACTAAGCAGCAGCTTAAAGTAGGTACCATTTAGCTGCAGCTTAGATAAGATTCAGTTGTAAAATTCAAGCTATATTTCTCATGTTTTAACTAAAAGCTCGTAAAGGAAAGCACCTTGGATAAATGTGTTTTAACAAAAATATGCAGCTATTTTAGTCAACAAACATACTAGGTATTATATTATTATTCTAATATAAAAAATGGAAAGAGCGATGCTCGGGGTTTCTCAGGTAGATAGAATCCGTAACGAAGATATCCGCCAGAGAACAAAAGTTACCGATATAGCTCACAGAATCAGCACGCTGAAGTGGAAATGGGCCGACCATGTCTGCAGACGGACCGACGGTCGATGGAGCAGACAAGTGTTAGAGTGGAGACCACGTTTAGGCAAACGTAGTGTAGGACGCCCTGCGGCGCGATGGACCGACGATTTAAGGAAGGTGACAGACAGCGGATGGATGCAAGCTGCTCAAGACCGGGATAGTTGGAGCTCTTTGGGGGAGGCCTACGTTCAGCAGTGGACGGCGATAGGCTGATATGATGATGATGATAAAACATAGATATAAACATACATAGGTATATTATTCTTAACATTAATACTAATATGATAAATGCAACAGTGAGTTTGTTTGTAACACTTTCACGGTAAAACGGCTGAACCGATTTGTATGAAAGGAGATCATTCAGGCTCCATACATTTTCTAAAAGTCCTTTTCTAAAACTCGTTGGAACTTTCAGAAAAGGCCCATAAAGAATGATCTCCGGAGATACATGTGACCTTGGAGGCAGGCTATTTTTTATTCAGGTGCGGAAAGTATTTTTCTTGGGAAGCAAGTGGAACCGCAGGAAACAGCTAGTACTAATTAAATGCAAAGGCCATTTTCATATTTTTATTATTTATGTTTAAAGGCTCTAGGGAAAAAAATCAAATACAACGATGTATAAAACAAAAAAAAAAGGAAAATTAGTCAATTTTACATCTACACTGTTGAATCTCCACGGAAAGAAAGAAAAACAGTTTATTCGCGTGCAATAACGCACGTACAAAACATAAAATAAGACGAAGAACAAATTGTTGTATAATCTAAAACTAGGCGTATAAGGATACAATCTAATAAATGCGTCACCACTACGCGAAACGGCTAACGCTCAGCATAATGCAGTGGCCCGGGCACAAAGACACAAGTCCACGGCGCTGGTTTTCAGCGTTAACCGGCATGAGATTGTCCAGAACAATTGGTTATTTGACTGTATTTTTTTTTATTAGAAATACATAACTAATTAACGAAAAGATTAACAACAGTGAAAATACGAATGTATTATCTTATAAAACGGCCTAGTTATAAGCATTTAAAAAGTCATTGCTAGAAAAAGAGAGCACGATGCAATTATGACGTCATTATGTCAAAACGCTGTATAACTCGACATTTCCTAGAACAAATTATGTTTCGCGTGACAAGGATAGAGAATTCCCCTTCCAAAAACTTTAAAAGCATGGATGTTATTTATTTTAACATTGATTTAATTTATTTTTCGACACTTCGTTTTGTTTCTATGGAATCTTTTAATGAAACAGCATTTTAGTACATTTTAGTTGGTGGTCAAATACCTAATTAACAAAACTACTATTATTAAACAACATAATATCAATTACTAATCAAAAAAGCGATTACTAATCTAACATTTTACTAATCTGACATGATAATGTTTGGTGCAACCTCTTATAAGTGTCAAATTTCCAATTTTAAAAACAAAAGTCGATGACCTTTTAACGCTTCTTCGTCGCAACGATGGGAAGCGCAAACACTATAAAGATTGCACCACCTTGTAAGGGAAATAATCCATTTAAAATCTAAGAATACGACACCGGTCTCAACACCTCAGACTTGAAAACAAAATAAAAAGCGCAAGCACCTCGCTCCTCTAAACGACACGGCCATCCGGCTAAAACTTTAAAGATAGCGGCTAGCTACAATCTTTTTAAACGATCTTAGAAAAAGACCGATACTTAAACAGGACATTTTCGAAACTGACCCCTAGTAAGGACAAGATAAGCTGAAGGTAAATAAAATGCTAATATCTCTGTTCATTTTCAAGATTAATTATGATTTTAAAACTGTATGTTATAGATACAGATGGCAACAGTCTGGCGTCACAGGTCGTCTTCTAGGACAGTATTCATTTAGAACGACTTTATAATACCTTTACCAAAGTATTGTTTAAAGAAATCTTTTCCAACGTTCTTGGTTAGAGAATAAGAATAAAAGAGATTTAGACTTTAAAAAAAAAACAAATTTAAAATTCATAAATAAAGCTACCTAGTTGATCTTTCTTATCAGATGGAAATTCTCTTAGTGATTACAACCCATCCATGTTCCTTCCTTAACCCTTTGTGTTCTGGGACGCGGTTACTCTTTCAAACATCCCCTGGCAAGCTATGGCCCTGGGGGCATGACCCCGTCAACCTAGTTGATCTGAAGCATAGTATTTGCCCACCACCATTAAGAAAAGAAATTGAAAAAAATACCCTTTTAAAATAAACCACAACTCACAATCTTTGTCTACAATCTGACAAAGCACCACACAATCACCTGAACGATGCTCAGAAGACGCTGCACAGCAATACTTTACGAAACTTATTTGTCGTTTCAGCAAAACAACAAACACGACCCAACATGCCACATGGCAATGAATTAAGGAGGAGCACACGAAAGCGCTCCGTCATTCGAGCTCGTCACGCGATCCGGTGGGCATTCACGAAAATTCCTAGAAAACTTTACGGCCATAGAGGCTATAAAATCTGCGGACGATTAATGCGATGAACGAAATTTTAAATAACGTATTTGCGATTGGATTTTTATGAACATGGTAAAAAACGAAGAGTACAATGATTTCTGACAGAACATTTTTAAACGAATATTTTTATTGTACAGAAGTACGTAAGTGACAAGGGTTGAAGAAAAGACGCGTCCTGAAAAAATAAGTAATGAAAATAATTAATGAGAAAAAGTAATGAAAAATATTGAATGCGATATTTTTTGAGAAAAGATCACGGATAGATACACATCAGTACGTACTTACGTAGCCCCGCCCTCTCCTATTACTTCGTCTACCCGCGCTTACTTCCTAGCTCTACCCTTACCACAAATCCGCTGGGAACAATTAGACGATCGTCTAATCTTTATCGTGTGACAAACGTTTAAAGAAATACCGTGAAATTGTGAGAGGGTGTACATTCTGAGGAAAATGGAAGGGACAGTAATGGCATTGACTTTCTTTGATCATTGTGGAGTCCAAGCCTTAACAAAAGCATCAAATACCACATTATTCATTCAATTTCCTTATCAAATGATTATTTATGTAGGGACCTACTTAATACGCAATAATTCCCTAAATAAACCTTTAGTTTTTTATCAATATCATCGTCATCTACACATATAAAATGCTTTGTCCTGAATGACTGACGGATCCACGCACAGCCCAAACCGCTGATCGTAGAGACCTGAAACTTGGAGTTTGTATTCTTTGTATGACGTAGGTATCCGATAAGACAGGATTTTCCAAAATTCTACACCTAAGGGGGTGAAAAAGGGAGGCAAAGTTTGTATGAAACTCTGTAATTTCTAATTTCAATTCGTATTGCCCACAAAAGCTAGTTATAATATAAAGTCCGAACATATCAAAATTTTCCAATGTGACCAGTCGTGCACTAACTCTTGTCAAGCTCTTGTTAAATTATGACACTCTCAAATCGTCGTCATGGTGCCACATAAAAACTCAATACTCATTTTTACAAGCTAACACAAAAGTTGCTCATATCAAAGAAATGGAGGCAATTTCTCTATTAAACTGTGACTACTCGAAGTGACGGCAGTTTACGGAAACTATTTTATAAGTGGTCTCCATCACAATGTTGGAGGCATTCAATTTTCTTTACTGCCTCCTAAATAAGCTATATCGATCATTTGAACTAGGTGTGTCCAGTAAACTGCGACCGCTTGACGTAGACCTACATTTTGAATTAACTCAACTTCACGTTCAAAGAAAGCTCTTCAAAGAGAACACAAAGTAAATGGAACCAACGTCTGTCGGAGACATCTCAACACATTACGACTAGAACGATTTGAAACCAATGAAGTCGAGTCTTTGTTCGACAATTTATCGCTACGTTTTGTTACTTCATTTGGAAACGCCTGACACAAAAACAACAGAAAGTTAAGTTAAGGGCACGAATGAAATTTTGCTCTCATTTTTTTAAAGGCGTTTTTATTTCGGTGCTAAATTGTGTTGAGAAATATGGATTCGTAATGGAAAAAATGTTAGGGGAATTCATTAATACAAGGGCCATAATTATTCGCATTATTTCTGAGGGGGCAAGTAATAAATTCGTAATAAAGATGAAGAGAAGTGTGCGACGATAAACGCACCCCCACGGCGACTGCCAGCAATATAATACGGAGCGCAACGAATTCGCAATGCCCTGATTCGTATACACGGTTATGACATCTCTTTACATAAAAATGTGGTTTCATACAGGATTGGTGCGTATTCTCGGCAATATGGGACTTAAATCCGGGACATAAGTGAGGAATGGATTCGTGATATGTTTATTTTGTAATTCCCGATCCACCTGTCGTGGCAATCAACCACAAAATTTTACGACACACAAACCGCTGAGCCGCGGTAAAGTGCGTTATGAAAACATTTGTATCACCATTAACAACGGATTAGGTATCTATGCTTTTATGTTTTGTTGTGAGAGAAAGAAAGAAATAAATTATTCCCTTTTCACTCGTGGGAATCACAGCTGTATTTGACAATAAAAGCCAACGAAATTTTGAAAAGTCTGCACGCGCCCAAATACAGTCTAAAATAATGTTGATACATTTAAAAATGGCGCAGCCCTGTGTTCTCAATGTTGATACATAGGGAGTAACTAAATACCGTAAGTGGTACACAAATAAATCGAGGCAAATAATAATATATTTAATACACCTTTTTTGAAGAGCGCCTGTTTATTGACTCATAAAAACCTTCTTTCGTAGTGTTTTTTTTGGTTATGAGAGCGAAAGCACCAAAGTACAGATTATTTTATCTGCAAAGAGTAAATATCATATGCGAGTAATCTCCGGTCGCTAGGATTACCAGGTGAATGACCTCTCAAAGGGAAGATAAGTATTTATGCGTGAGTTAAAATAATATATGGAGTAGAATCGGTCGAATAGGTTTATTTAGGGCTCGGACCTTATTAGCTGGGTTTATTTAATGCCCAAATGTATGTTTATTGTCCGCTCGGAATGTTTTGTTTTACAATATCACGTTATTTGATAAATTTGCATTTTCAATGGATATGTAAGTATATGACGTGCTTGTGTTTATATTGTTTTCCAGAATGGAATAATTGGGATGTCAGTTTACATACCTACATATTTGATTTGATACCTACTTCATAAATACTCAAATCGAAGATAAAAATACTAAGTGCTCTGATTTTTCAAAAAAAATGTAATTGCGCTCCAAAGGACCAAATTATCCATACGATAGTTTATATCTACCGTCACAAAAGTCCATCATTTTCTTTACACCATGTAATTCTCGCGGCGGCCGCTAGGGGGCTCTCACCGTTTATAATGAAGTTGAAAATGTTTGACAACCCTTGCTGGAGTGATGTCGCGCGTAAATTATAAAGGCGCGTTTTAGGGCTGCCACAACATTGTTACTAACCGATTCTTAATTAAAGTTTTTTATACTCACGAAAATGTTCTCGTCCTTGGATCTGAAAAGTAATTAAAAGATACATGAGTAAGGTATATAATCCGAGGGAAAATTAAAATTAATTCTTATAGCGGATGGGTTTGTTTCTTATTGATTTTTTATTTATCCTCTGCAATACTAGAGGACTTAAGGAAATTATCTCTTCTCGAATAATCGTTTCAACTCGACTCCTATTGGCCAGCATGAGCCAAGGCTTATTTGAAATGTGAGGATACTACTGAATAAGCAAAATTAATTCGTTTAAAGCAAGTTTTTTTTAATCAAGATTATTTTCAGTATCAAACAACCAAAATGCATAATTATTTGCGCTCATTTTTGTAAATCTCTTCAAAATTTCTTACTCGCACGCACACACAATGGTGTATTAAAGAAAGAGATACACAGAGAGAAAGTCACATGAAAGGGATACAACGCTTTTTCCTTACGTGACGACTCGTTCCAGTCAACTCTTCCCACAAACCACCTTAAAGAACTTCATTCCAAAGATTTACGTTCAATAAATACAACGTGTAGTTCACTATCGAAATATGGAAACTAGCACAAGGGAAGTAATATGAAACTAGTCAAACGAAAACTGGGAAAAACTTGTTTGTTCTTGCGAGTTGGAGTTAAAAGTGGCAACACGCCTTCGCAGTTCGCGTTTTCTTCACAAACGTTACAAAACTTTAGTTTTAACATGCTTCTATTTACTTTTATAGAAGAAACGTTGGCTGTATTCAATAGCTGGCAATAAAAGTTAGAAGTTCATGGTAACAAGAAACATTAGTGGGAGTTAGAGAGTTGTAATCAGTGTAACTTTCTAGCAAGTGTGCTATTTACAGCCCTTAGTGAGGCTAAGGAGTTTAGATGAGGAGATTTAGATTAGTTTAGCTCGTTTTTGTCTGTTTTTGCATTATTTATTAGGATTTTAATATATATATAAAAAAGATTTATTTTCATTATAATTTTAATATTATAGAGTATTTTTTTATTTATATTGTTACGAATGTATGTTATGTAAACGCCTATTCTATAAAAAAATTTATTATAAATATTACTTATTAAAATATTTATTTTATTTTTTAAATGAAGTAAAAAAATATAGTGTATTATTAAACAATTTTTTACTGCGCCCTCATAAAAATCGAATCATTCAAACGCCATTAAAAAACATAACTATCATTATTTATCTATCTATTCTATCTATTAATAACAAAAAAAAAACAATCCATAAACAACACCGGGAACAGATAAAGTAATACCACATTTATTATAACAACACACGCTACAAAATTAGCTGTAATCTTGTCCGCATTAAATAAAAACGCATCAGTCACGCGACAGCCCTAGGAAGGGCCGACCCTTGGTTGTAAGGGTGATTTCTGACGGTTCTAGAAAGTACAAGTAACTAGAAGTCACTGCTTTATAAATTTGAGTTATTACGCGCTTTGTCAAGAGAATTGAACGCCATTTTGTACCTGATGGTTTTTTTATAGACATATTTGTTAACGCTAGGGTTGTTTGTTGTGGCAATTTAGTTCACAACTTATGTATGCATTGTTATAATATGAAAAAAAAATGCTTGATCCGGGAACCCCGTCGGGAATGAAGTTTCTTGTACAACCGGCCACTGCTTCTCTGCTCAAATATCGCAACCGTCAAAATAGTTCGTAAATTTTTTTAAGCTTAAAAATTGTAAATTTAATCATAAAATATGAAAATTGTAGGAAGAAATAAAAAAGTTTTTTGCAATTTCAAATTTTTTTTATGCTGATGACGCAACCGCGGGATGCTTGCCAGAATGGTATTTTCTTAATTGCCCACTTATTATTAATTCTTATTAAAAAAATCTAGGCTTGTGGGAAGCGGGATATTCGGATGGACCAGCTCTCGGAATATCAAGTTTATTAATGCAAATAAATTTACTATGGACCTTTAATTAAACTGCGCAATATACTTTAGTAGGTAACCAAGCAATAACAAAACGCAGTACGAAGTTCAGTTTTGCTATTGTTGACCAAAAACTAAATTATTCACCTCTAACATGCTCCGGATCAATAGAAAGCTGACCTACCGCATTCGATTAAAAAAATTACGACACCCCTAACTAAACAATGCATAATGGCCGTCTATACGAACACAACATTATGCATGTGTGCGAAACGTATCAGAAGCATCGAGGCAGACTTCGAAAATGTCATTCAACCGTCACATTTGACGACTAGATTCTGTATTTAAAAATATTATTGGCAGAATAGAAATTTGCTTCTGATTTTAAAAAAGTTGTCATTCTGTCTTTTTCGCGCAGTTTTTTTATGAAGCTGCTTTTTGTTTATTGACATGTTTGTATGTGTGTGCATGTATGTAGATATGTAGGTTTTGTGTATGTGTGGTGCAGGCGAATCGGGAGCGGCGCCAAAATGCGATCACGTCACGCTACGAACTTAGGGCTGAATATTGATTTATCCTTAATAAGGGGTTCTGCTGACGGTGCGGCGGGAACGCCGATTGAATCTGTTTTTAATTAGCGGCCAAGTTTATTAGCCCAAATGTTTTTATTGAAGGAATTTGTTATCCATAGATGTCTCAGATTATTTCAGTAATTTTTTTAGAAAACCAAACTATAAATAAAATAAAAGAGAGTCATATTGTAAAGACTGATAACAAAACTACTGTGAAATAAATATTAAATGTATGTATTTTTATACAATAAAATGTAGTTCCACTTTGTTTAAAAAAATAATCGCATACGACGGTTGTCGTGCAGTGAACAGCGCGCCTTACATTGTCACCCCATGTTATCCCTATCCACCTATGGTTTGCCCAATGCTGCACCTTATAATTTATGATCACATACTTCCCCCGGTGACTATAAAATGCAACATCTATGTCTACGGTTAAAGTGTACCATGATATTGGGTATTTAATGAATTCCTTTCTTTTTTTCATTTTCGTGGTTAAGTAGTAGGTGGGCAGCTAATGGATTAACGATTATTTTTTTCAAAATAATAGTTGACTGCGGAAATATTTTGATTTTAAATCATAGTAGGTAAAGTAATAATTTTCTGAATTGAATTTTTATTTTTTATTTTGGTGTAATTTCAGCTTTACTCTTTGGGTGCACGCATAACAAATATAGCTGCTTGTTGTCATTTTCATAGATAAATATGACAAGGTAGTTATTAAAACAATACAATCTACAGATTGTCATTATTTTTTTAAATGCTCTATTTCTTTATCCTGAATTTTATTTTTTAATCCCGTGTTTTAATTTTGCAAAAAAAAAACATAACCACTTCTATTCATATAAAATTCATAATACAAAATAACAATTATTGCCAGAAATGTCATTATTAATATTTTTTTCATGTAAAAAATATTCGTATAACTCGTACGTTCAAATTCTTGGAACAAATTGATTTATTACCGAGTAATTTTTGTGGAGAAGGTCATCGGTCAAGCTCAGGCCGACGGGAATTGATTAAAAACACCAAGTTACAAGTATTTTTTGTACGACTTCAGAAAAAGTCTGATTAATTTATCGGGTACAAAAATGTTAAGTAATTAATCTTAATTTTTTAAAGAGTTCTGGTCTTTTGAATTCTAGGTTCTAAATTAACTTTTATAAACTTCTATTTGGCGACATGAATTATCGATTAGCCTCAATTTTAAATTAAGATCCGCTTTATTTTTACGCAAAAAGAGGGGTGTTATAAGTTTGACGTCGATGTCTGTCTGTGGTATCGTAGCTCTCAAACGGATGGACCAATTTCGATGCGGTTTTTTTTCATTTGAAAGCCCGTCTCTTTGCGGTGGTTTTTAATATCGATTCAACAGTGTAAGAGCTCTTTTCCAAAATGATGTAAGGCATTTTTGCGTAGGGGTTTTTTTTTATTTATTTTTTTCTTGTTATATAGCCTTTTTCTCTAATATTTTCAGAGCATACATTCACCAGAGTGAGAGAACGAAGTTAAATCCCTAAACTATATACACACTAAAGATGCCAGAAACCTGATATTTCATGGGAGTTATCCACATTCTAGGGCAAGAGAGGGATGGAGCAATTTAGAAAGAATAATGTCACATTTTTGCACCAGTATGTGGATCATATTGGCCTTTGTACACAGCTGCATCTCACTGACTACGTTATTAAACCCCGCCCAGATTGTATTATCAGTAGTCAAAATCAAAGTTCAAAGAAAGAAAAAGTGTTTTATTTTTCATATAGACCAGTTACTGCTACAGTTACTTATAAAACGTCAAGAAGAGAAGCTAGGTGCACGGTTCCAAAAAGTGGGTCCTATGGCGAAGAACCGGCAAGAAACTCCATGGATACTCTTTTTAAAATTAATTGTTCTGGTTACAAATAGTAGTGTAATGTGAAGAACACGTAGGTCAATGTATTTGTATGAAAAGTAAAAAAAAATAAAATAATAGGTAGTAGATATATAAATTCAAAATTCAAAATTCAAAAGTCATTTATTCAAATTAGGCTGAAAATCAGCACTTTTTGAACGTCAATTTACAAGAGACAGCCCCCAAAACGCCCGCCCTTCACCACTTCCTATGTGTTTTTGCTGGGAAGAAGAAGTGGCGCAACAAACTCCCCAGCAACACATATCTGTCTGTAAGGTTTGAAGAACCTTAATTTATACAATATTAATAAAAAAAATGGGTAATTTTCATATTTAACATAATTAAACATACATTTTAAATAATTTTGTCACGTTGGCTAGCACACACCTTTATACATATAACAAGTAAATACTCAAGCATTTAATTATTATTATGAAATATTTAACTCTAAAATGTAAAAAATAAATAAAATAAAATCTATAGCCTCCGTTTGTAAAAAAATAAGGCATAAAGGGCGTACCCACCTACACGTGCAGATTTTGTTGCAACTGTAAATGTACAACACGACCATGGTAAACTAGGACTACAGTATTTCATTTTTCAGAAAAGGTAATAAATAAAGAATTATTATGACAAAAACAAATGTATCAGCAAAACGACCAGGCACCGCAAGCAGCACCCGTTCACGAGTATAACGCGAGGACCAGCCATCACCCCCTTCGCCATTTTTGAGGGAAGGAGGCAACCCGACCCCCGACGCTACCGCAAGCCATGCCGTCTAAGGGAGCATGACGTACTTGCTGCTACTCAAACAAAAATAGTAACTGATTAATGCTGCAGTCACTAGGAAGCCACAAAACATATTGCAATACAATCATTATGAAACAATTAATGAAAGTACTATGTCATAATATAAACAATTAAAAAAAAAAAATTATTATAAAAACAATGTCAATCAGTTTGTATAACGATAACTTCATGAAGCTGTCTTGCGTTTAACATAGCGACCAACTACTTTTATCATTCAAATAATCTGTAATGGTGTAATATGCCTTCTGGCAAAGAATAGATTTAACTCTTAATTTAAATGTGTCAAATGGCAGTTCTAGCAAAGGTTAAATAATAAAAAAGGTATAATAATAGTAGGTGGTAGATACTAGATACACATAGTACTTACACGGGTTTTCAACGGAGTTTTACACAATTTTAGACAGCCACGCAGTCCACTAAAAATATTTCTATAACGACTTCAAAATGCTATGACAGCGCAATAAAAATTAAAAAACTCCACAATTGCCTTTAAGTTATATAAAACTAATACACACGATAACATTTCCTAAGTAGACTACTCCTAAAAACTCGAAACTAACCACATTTATCTCCGCGACAATGGTTGTGAAAACCTCTTTCAATTCCTCACAAAGAATCATCGCGTTGAATGCTTTACGATACGACAAACCTTACCTTTCAGGCCTCGAGGTAATATTGCTACCGACATTCACCCCTAAGGGACGTAAAGGGTTGTAATTTGAGCAGAAATACATCAAATTCGTAGAAAAGCTGTGTACATACGAGGTAAACTAACTATATTCGAGGTCACGTTTTCGCGATATAAAATAATGGAATGAGTATATTAATATGTGTTTTTGGTTGTTTATGGCTTAGATTTAGGATGTAATTTCGCCTTTTACGACCCTGAGGTGAACTTTGGTTAATTGCTCATATGATATTGACATAGCGAAATAGCCTCTAAACACAAAATGATACAAATTCTTTTTTAATATTACAAATGCGATAGTAACTTTCTCTGTCTCTCTGTTCGTCACGCTTTCACGAGAAAACGGCAGAACCGATTGAAATGAAGTTTGGTACAGAGATAGAACGAAGTCTAGAAAAGGACACAGGATAGTTTTTATCCAGGTAGTTGAAGTATTTCGTAGTCTTCGGGATGCAGGTAAAACTGCGGTAAATAAATATACAGAACAATCTTGAAGTCAGGAATTTAACACTCGCGATCAAAGAATCTGGGTCGGTCGCAAATATCTCAATATCTGCGAAACTGAATACTACGATGAAAGAAATAAAACACTTCTCTGGAAGCTTTAATATAGTTTTAAAAGTATATTTTTATTTTACTTCTTGTTTTGGAATAACTAGACTTCAGACAGTTTTATATTTCAGCCAGTGGGTTTAAAGATACGTTTTGAACAACCCGGATTCATTGCTTACGAGAGTGACGTATGAGTAGATATCTGTATGCAAAATCTCATGTTTTTGCTGAATTGATTAGAATTGCTTGATTAACTAACATCCAAACTTACAAACTTACTTAGTACTAGCTGTTTCCCGCGGTTTCACCCGCATCCTGAGAGAACTACTTCGCACATCTGGATAAAAAACATTCTATGTTAACACATACATCCAGATTATAAACTATACCCAATTTTATACAAGACCATTCGGTAGTTTTTCCGTGAAAGAGTTGTAAAATACATACATGCATCCTCAAAAAGTTTCACATTTATAATATTAATAGCATTAGTGCTATTAATATTATAAATGTGAAACTTTACGTTACTACTACAAAGTAGGATATTTATAGAAATAGTTCCAGGTAGTACCTGGTGTAAGGTTTGCTCAAGTAGTCATGCGTCATAACTGACATTAATCAAGTGAGCGAAATTGGCTGGTGTGGTTCCTAGCCAACAGTCTCGGCCAATCAAACGAACTACATATAAGTTATGGCCTGATTTGGTCGGTGTGGTTTTGTTGTGAATCAAGAAATTAATATACTACACGAGCTTGCAAACTGAGAGTACCAGATGCCGTATGACAGAAGATCAGTATACTCGTGTTTGTTAATTTTTAAACCTGAAAATATATCCTATATTCTTTTATAAATTTTTATATTGATAATTTACAGAACCATTTTTTATGATTCCTTCGGATGGGAAATCATCAAATATCTCCTCCCGACGTGGGCGGGAAGTGTCAGACTGTTACTGACTAAAACAAATACATGTTCCTTCCTTAACCCTTTGTGTTCCGGGGGCGCGGTAATTCTTTCGAACATACCGCAGCCTCGTCATGGTTCCTTCCCTGGGGTGCACCTATTTTGGGAAGGTTTTACGTTGAAAATTATTTCAATACAATTCAAAAAAAATAACTTAAGTCGACAACCTTTCCTTCATTTCTTAAAACATCACAGCAAAAGACGTTTGACTTTATTAATTTGTTGTTATAACTTAAACGTTTAATTATAATTTTCGCCAGTTTTTAATGGAACAGGGCTTTGAGTTACAACCGCCGGTAGTACGTCTTCTATACATTTTTAGTTATTTTATACAGATCAGACAGGCTATCAATTGTGCAACATTCTGTATACAGACCTTTGTCACAATTTTAATCGGCCTTATAAACAATCAAAGAAAATAATAACATTAAAACTGAGCAATTTTTCAAATTTATATCTACTTATTTCCCTGAGTTTGTGTCGACATTTCTTCTCAACATTATTATTTTAATCGAAAACAGCAACCTTGTATAAGTAACATTACTCTGTTAATGTTTAAATATTACTTTTATACGTTTTTTTTTCTATCTTTACTTAGAGGTGTCTAAGTAATACTTCGCGGTGTCGAGTGTCAACAAGGATAAGTCAAGCGTGAGTTAGCGACTGTCAGCCCCGTGATGGATGCGAGGCCATCGGCTGCAACCCCCAACTTGCTTGTTCCTGACGTGAAAGGTCGTGGTTTGATCTTATACGAATACCTTGAATGTATTTTTATTGTTTACTTACTTATTATGTAAAGCAAAGGTTATAGCATCGTATTGTAAACAATCGTAAGACAATATTTTTTTAAAATAAAAGTATTATAGGCAAGAGTTACCGCGCCCCCGGAATACAAAGGGCTGAGGAAGTAACATGGATGGGTTTTAGTCAGTAACAGACTGTCACTCCCTGCCGTCCCACCCACGGCGGGAGGAGTCATTTGATGATTTCCCATCCGCAAAAAATATTTTCTATACATTTTTAGTCATCCTAAACAAACCAGAGCGGCTTATTAATCGTGTAACATTCTGTATACAGACTTTTGGTATTCAAACACAATTTAAGCATACGTGGCATATGACGTTACAATTTTACTCGGCCTTATAAACACAGTAGATGTTATACAGCTTTTGAAGTTTTTCGCTGACACAGGAAAAAAACAGCGATGAAGAATATTGGCGTGAAATTCGATTTTTGGACGTCAATCGAAACTTCCAGCCCTTGCATACGCATAAAAGAAAACTGGTCTTTTTATCCGCCACTTCTGTTCAGGGTTATAGGTTTGGTAAATGGTAGCTGTAGAATGCTACTTTTCCCATGTTGCCAATATTGTCGCTTTTTGACTTTTCTATATAAATATAGGCAACAAATAAATTGCTGAACAAACTTACACAACTCCAATGATGAAATTGATATTCGAAGTTGGTGAAAGATTTCCTTGCAAAGAACTCTCTCAGGTTAAAACGATTGAACCGATTTTGGTGAAATTTAGAATGGGGATAGAGTGATATCTAGGGAATGACATAGAATATTTTTTACCCGTATGCGCGAATTAGTTCTCTCAAGATACGGGTGAAATTGCGAGAAACAGCTAGTCCGAAGTAATATTATAAATGCGAAAGTGAATTTATTTGTCTGTTACCCTTTCACGGTAAAACGGCTAAGCCAAAATGGATAGAAATTGTTGTAGAGATAGATGGGACCCTGGATACGATTATAGGCTTTTATCTGGCTTCATTAAAAAAAGCTAGTTGCTTATACTAAAAGAAACAGGAACTTACACTTAAGGGAGTGAATTGAGCTTGAGCAATTCGACCATTTACTTAAAACACCCAAACTAGAACTAAACAGTATTCATGTTGAGCCACAATTAACTGCACGAGGGAGTTCACAGTTGTGTCTCGGAGCACTTAAGTCATTAGGCGGATAACTGCGCATTATAACTTTCAAGTTATGCTCGTCTGCACTGAGGGAGGCTTTATTGTTGGACCAGTCCATTTGTAGGGAATTATTTAGTGTTTTATTACAGCTTTAACAGGTGAGTTGATAATGCAGTGTAGGCATACACTATGAAAAGCCCATCATCATGCTCCCTTTCGCAATTTATTTGGAGTCGGCGCAGCATGTCTTCTTATTTCATACTTCTCTATCTGACGTCATTTCACTAGTAACCTTCTTTCGGGCTGTGAGATGTTTTACGCGGGGTGTTTAGTGTCAAGTAGTCGGAGGGAAGGCAGGCCTTTCCCTTACAGTAGGACACCAAAGAGAAAAATTGCATAATTTGATATGCATTTTTTTATAACATACAAAGGACATTAGACGACTATCATGTGAAAAAATAAAAAACTATTTTTAAGTTTTATTCTGCTGGCCCTGATTTAATGCTTCCAAGTGTAAATTGAGTCGTGTTGACACCTGCATCTCGTGTACGAGTGTGCGGGTTCAAAACCTGAAAGTACTAATTTTACTTTTTTAAAGTCATAAGTACTTTCTAAGTGTATCTTAGACACCACTGACTAACGGTGAAAGAAAACATCGTCAGTCAAATCAAGTCTGAAATCGCCAATTCCCCTTGAGCAAACGTGGTGATTAATGCTCATGCCTTCTCTTAAGAGAAGAGGCCTTTACCTATAGATAAAAATGTATGTTACTAAAGTAACTAGTTGTGCAATCACCAAGCAAAATGCGTGCCATAAAGGTTGTGACCAGTCATAATTCATGACATCTCTCACTTGGTAACCAGCTTGAATCTATCAGAGTGACAGCAGGACGATTTTAACAATAATATGGGCAAATTTGTAGTAAATGTATGGGCAAATTTGTAGTAAATGCCATCCTTATCATACAGATGTCAAGAACATTACGTTTCGGTTAGTGTGAGAGAGATATATATATAATTTTACATCAAAATGATTACTAGTTTCAAAGCTACGTCTGCATTCTAAAAAATGGTTACGTTTTTGTGACCGCGTAATGTTCGGGATTGCATCTCTATTGATATATCTCGATGCCTTTACCCAACAGGGGGATAATAAATATGCCGATTGTGAAATGTATGTGCATGTCTAGAATAAATATTTTTTATTTCTTTCTATATACATACACACAACGTATACATACACAGGTATACATTACTCTTGAAACCGATACTATTTAGTTGAAGCGCCGCTTCGCTTCATTATTACATTCGCGCGGCATATTTAATTACAACTACATACCTATGGCTTCAATGGCATTTCGTGCCCTGTGTACACAAATAAAATCAATTTTATGTTAGTACTTTACAGTTTACGTACATTTTGACCTACGTTCAAGTTTAAAATGGACAAAAGTATTCTTGAGTGTAAAGTTTTGACACGTCAATTTTTTTACTCCATATTTCATCGTGTTTTACCCAAATTTCGAAGGAGTTTAAAGTTTTTATTATTCTAAAATGTTTAATAGTAACTAGCTGTTTCCCGTGGCTTTTTCGCTTCTTCTTCTACGCAACTACAGCACTCGCATAAACAGTCTATAACCGACTCCAGGATCCCATCTATATCCATAGAAAATTTTATCTAAATCGGTTCAGTCGTTTCACCCTAAAAGTGCAAGAAACAAAGAAAGTCACACGCTGATAATAGAATCATGCAGTCAGTATAGAACGTATATCGCTACTGATCATTCGAGACAGCTAAGGGCGGATTCGAATAAAATTTGTTCCAATTTTATTCTCGGCGTAAATCGCTTATTACTCGAGAATAAATCAATTTCACGTTCAACCAACAACAATTCGAGGAATAACGTGTCTATTTAGGAATAGTCACTATACCACCATTTTGCATGGAATGAGCTTATTCCAGGAATAGTAAAATGGCGTCTTATTGTTTTATGCTGTCAATTAAATTCACTGACATTGACATGACACAGAGTTGACATGAGTTATGCTTCTGCACCCTCCCGTTTGTAGAGCAATTTTTTTTGGCCGCGAATTACATTCGTTCACATTCACTTCGCTATTCGTGAGTAGCTTATCCAAGTATAACTATACGCTAGATTGCATGGAAAAACGACTGATGATTTACTCGAGAATAAAATTGTGGTATTTTCCGTAATTCTTGTATAAATTCAGGTTTGGTCGAATCTACCCTAAAGCGTGTAAATATATCTAAATACCCAACTAAGTTGCCTGTTTTGTCAGCAGAGGTACGTAGTACACCTCGAGTTTACAAGTTCTAGCCGAGAGAGCTGACCCCTGACCCTATTGTGGGAAGTTAGCTTCCAAAACACTTACAGGAAGTTTAGATGGCGAGGCGACTTCGTTAATAAATGTGGAAGCACCTAATACCTATGGCCTAGTTTCTGTTTAATAGTACATTAAAACAGGGTCGGTTATCTTGATAAACAGAACACTTTATCAAACAACTAGCTTCCCGGCAGCGGCTTCGCCCGCGAGGTTTTTACAAATTCAAATAAAAAATGACAGAATTTCATACAAACTTAGCCCCCCTGTTTCACCCCTTTAGGGGTAGAATTTCGAAAATTCCTTTCTTATTGCATGCTTACGTCATACAAAGAACACACCCTCCAAGTTTCAGGTCTCTACGATCAGCAGTTTAGGCTGTGCGTTGATCCGTCAGTCATTCAGAACAAAGCATTTTGTATGTATAGAAGATGACTACTACGACTATTCGTCTACGCTACTACGATGTCAAATTACACACGTAGCTAGTTGCTACGAAGATGCGTAGCCAGCGCTACGAACACTTTTTTTAGATAGATGTAAGTTTTACACATTTGTTTATTAGTGCACCAATAGCTTTACATACACAGCTATACATAAATACAATATCATGGTAATTCATGCAATTTACTTCACTAAATGCAAAAAAAAGTTTTTGCTTTGACATCAGCCTGTGCCTACCGAGTGGTTGAATTGCCTTCCTAAGCAACACAGCTACCAACCCATTGATCAAATGATAAAGGATCTCCAATCTCACAGTTAGAACACCGAGACATCACTTGAAATACATCGACATTTACACTGGTCTCGATCAGAAGTCGATGAATCAACACTATCGGATAACTCGGCTCTCGACTAAATTAATCTATCAAGTAATGCCCTGCAGGGTAAATTGAAACTCAATATTGAATCGTATCGATACTTCAAGTATCGATATTATCGAATGGACATCTTACATCGGTAAATAGCTTTGCATCTTTTGAACTAGAATTAGGAGTTGATTTGAGTCTAAAGCAAGATTGCTGGGGTTATTCGGAGCGATGCCCATCCTTACTAATGTGAAAGTAACTCAGTCTGTCAGTCTGTTACGCTGTCCAGTAAAACCGATTTCGATCACACTCAACCGGATATGCTGTTATACACGCCTTGAAGAAACTACTAATAACAAAAACCGGCCAAGTGCGTGTTGGTCTCGCGCGCGAAGTGTTCCGAAAACATTATCTATACAACTTTAGACACTATTTTTAATGTTGTAAGTATAAAGGTACGATACCCTTCGTGCGCCAGTTCGACTCGCACTTGGCTGATTTTAGTATTTGTTAATATAGCGGTAACAGAAATACATCATCTGTGAAAATGTCAACTGTCTAGCTATCACGGATCATGAGATACAGCCTGGTAAAAGACAGACAGACGGACAGATAGACAGTGGAGTCTTAGTAAGAGGGTCCCGTTTTTACGCTTTGGGTACGGAGCCCTAAAAACTAACCTATGTCCATTTAGATCTAAATATAAACCCCTTTTTGCTTCGTTAGTGACGAAAGTTCAAGATTCTACAGTGGGTTTAAGTTCAAGAGTCTTATATAGATACGAAATCTCTTTGATGCGATATATGTCACGGTTTTCCTCCTATAGGTCAAAGTTCAGTTTGTGACGATGTGGTGTGAGGAACCGCAACCACGAAGTGAATAACTTCTTTAATGCATTTCGATGAAGACTTCGTGTGTGACACTTTAAAAAGAACTTTTGTTGGATCTGGAAAAGCTCTAAGCATATTACATTGTCCAAGTGTGTTAAGGTCGGCTTCTAGTCTAATTAGATCCAGTTTATAATACTAGTATTTTATATAGAGTGACTGCCTATCTGACTACCACAAACCAGTTACTGGGTAACACAAAAACCCTTTGGTAAGACTTCTTGTCAGACTTTCCCACTTCTAAACACCCGCAACGTCTGAAAGACAAATGAAAGCCGATGATAGTTTGTCTTTTTCTTTTTAAAGATTTTTGAACGATCACTAAACATGTAAATTATAAGTGCAACTCCTTTTTAACCGACTTCATAAATAGGAGGTTCTGTATTCGACCCGCATGTATGTATATACGTATGTTTGTATGTCCGCGATTTTCTCAAAAACTACTTATCTGATTTGGATGGGGTTCTCGTTGTTTAAAAGTCATATTTTTCAAGGAAAGTTTTTTTGAAGTCAGTTTTTTTTTTGTAAAAAAACAATCTCATAGTAATTAGATGAGTACATACATGTAGAAAAAAAGTCCACATGCCAGTTACTAAAATGTATGTATATATATGACGTATACATAATTATGTAGTTGTATGTCATGTCGTTACATAGATATATAGCAGTGGTATATAGGCACTGTCCCCCGACTAACGGCCAGGTGTTCACTGGGCGATAAATAGTAGTTTTTAATTGGCCCGCCACTCCGCTCGCGGTGTCAGCTCCCGAGCCGACCAAACTGATACCTCAATGTATTCTCTTCATTTTACTTTTTTGATTTCTATGCAATCCAAAAGATCAACTGCATGTATGTGCCTTACGAGAGTGGCATAGTCTAAGTTGACCACTGAAAATCAGCGCTATGCTGTGGCTCCCCATAGCACAGCATCATGCTGAGTGGTTTACTGCTTGTCGCAGTCAGAACGTGGACTTCCAATAGTTAAGCCATAGTTATTAATGTTGTTGTTTTTATTCTATTTTTTATCTGTTTTTTTTTTCTTATTTACCTACTGTTTATGAATATGCATGTGTTTTCTGTGATAAATAAACATTTTGACTTCACAGGTGAACTAATGGATAGCCTATATCTAGGCCAAAGAATCAGCAATCATCCAACGTGGCAATGCCGCCACTCATATGGGTAAAAATTCCGGTAACAGCCTTGTGAAATTGCGGACAAATATTTTGAGGCCCTTTTGTTAGGGTTCCGTAGTCCGACAAGGAACCCTTATAGTTTCGCCATGTCCGTCTGTCTGTCTGTCTGTCCGCGGCATAGCTCCGAGGTTCCTGATACTAGAAAGCTGAAATTTGGTATGGATATGTATATTGATCACGCCGAGAAAGTGGTAAAATAGAATTTTGAAAAATATTTTTTTTAAGGTAGCTCCCAAACACGTAAAGTGGGGATGAATTTTTTTTTTCGCGTACCCCTCCGTTTGGGATATCGTTAGATAGGTCTTTCAAAAATATTATGGGTGTGTGAAGACTATTTTTTGGTTAAGCGAGCCATTTGCGAAATATCTAGCTTTACAGTGCAAATTTCAGTTCGATATGAGTTACCCCCCTCTAACTTTTGAATGGCTGTACCTAGAAATGTGAAAAAAATCACAGAGGTAGTACATGTAATGAACTTACAAGGAAAACTATCACCGCTAAGTAGGCTTAACGGGTTACAGAGTTATAGTAGACTAACTAACTCCTACTACGGAACCCTACTGCGAGTGGCCCGACACGCACTTGGCCGGTTTTTTCTTCCGTTATTTAAATTCTATATGCTTTTTTGTTTTGTTTGATGTTATAAATATGATAGAAATGTAATCATTGGCAAAATGGAATAAGGTTCCACGAAGTAAATTGATAGGTATATAGATTATTGCCCGAAGCTGTTACCGTTACTCGAAGACTGACATTCCATTTCAATTCGCAATAATGTTTCTTAAGGTCATAAATCCTTGATAAACAGTCAGAAACCAACAATTTTATTCCAAAAGTAGGTATCTATATCACTAATCTGGTAGATATTTCTATACTAATATTAGAAAGAGGAAAGATTTGTTTGTTTGTTTATTTGTAGGGTTTTAACTCAAAAACTACTTGACCAATTTTAAAAATTCTTTCACCGTTAGAAAGCTACATCTTTATGAAGTGACATAGGCTATATTCATTTTCATAAATAATTAGGGTTCCCTACTATAACTTGAATAATGTAACTCAAGGTGTAAAAAAATGTCCACGCGGGCGAAGCCGCGGGCGGAAAGCTAGTCTTATATATTTACAAAAGAAAAGCATAAAGGTATTGCTTATTTCAAAAGAATCTTTGCCAGCATACCTGCTGCGACAGGAGACCAAATAAAACAGATAGAGGCACTGCTATACATGCCTCGCGTAGACCACAACAACCCCTTACATAGAAGACCCCTTAATAACCTTTAACACATCGTTATTATTTCACCCACAGCCTCCACTCGACCAGATTTTTCCGCAGTGTCACGGCCACTATTAATAAAACCCGCGCTCTCAAACATCGAACACAATCTCAGGATCCATTATTTCTTTGGAATTTCCAAACAAAGCATTTTTTGCTCACTTTTACAGTCTACTTGTCAGCCTGAAAATGACGTGAAGTTTTATAGCAGAGGCTTCAGAAAATAGGCTTTCGATAGGGGAAAACCTAGCGTTACGATCGGTTTGATAGCTTTTAAGGTTAGCCGTCATACTGGATCATATGGCCACTCGATTTTATAGCATTTCATGTAAGGACTGACCGAGATTGGATACCCTATTTTATTGGCTCATATATTTCAAAAATCTTATTAAGCTTTCAATTTGAAAGGTTATGAAAGGTAGACTCACAATATTCCGGGCTCATTATATTTCATTTAATTTCTCACTAAATATAGCGGATATTAAAATGAGACAGCTCTTATAAAGAGGCCGGATATTAATATAAATATTAAAGCCATTTATATACTTAAAAAAAGCGGCAAGTTTCCATTAATCATAAGTCAAAATAAATAAAAAGAAATTGCAAAAAAATCTTCACTTCTCTTGGCAATAGCAATCTTTTAAACCGAATGACAACTCGGATTACAGTTTAATAAATTGCTGCTTTTTATTTAACACACAAATTATTAAAAACGGCACGCTTTAGGTGAGAAGGGTCATTCAGAAGCGGAACTGGCACCCAAAGCTGTTATACATCGTTTTCACATTCAATTTTAAACTCTTTGCTCTTGGAAATAAGAGCTGACTGAATGTGGATATAAAAGTTTACGTAATAACGAAAACATTATGTGTAGGTTACTTCATGATAATATTTATTATTTTGTCTAGGAAAACCTTGAGCTGGAAACACGAATTGAGCCAAGAAAATGTTGGCAGAAATACAACAATATAAAAAGTTTGTATAGACGAGTATATTTTGCAAATTCATATCTTTTATTATAAAAGCTGAACTTGAAAACTCTGCAGAAAAAATCTTGCGTAAAAGTTATCATTTATCTTGCCTACAACGTAGTTTAGGTTAGGACACCGCAGGATTGGGATGGCGCTGAAGCATAAGAAACTCCAACAAGGGTCGTTCTTAAAAATAAGTAAAAAAATATATAAAGCACTGCTACCGAGGTTGACAAATTATTGGACGTACCCCAACCTACATGCAAAAAGAAATATTTTCTTTGCAGCAGTCGGTAATTGATTATTACAAGACCTTATGTAGGTCAGGTATAAACAACCCTAAAAATCAAATTGCATGCATTTTTATCCTATTTATTAAATAGAATAGCACATGTACTGGGATTGTTTCTAGCAAAGGACGGTTATCCCAAAGCGGGAGGAGTCATTCCATGACCTCCCATCTCAAAAAGGTCAAGCATGAATCAGTTTATGTAGTTCATTTTTGCTTCAAAAATTCTGTCCAGCAGCTTTTCAAATATTGTCAATATGATACTTTATATCGTCAATATTATAAACGCGATTTTGAGAGAATGTACGTTACATACATACACATTCGTGTTTGTTCCTCTTTCATGCAAAAACTACTCAATGGGTTTGGATGAAGTTTGGTAATTACACAGAGTCTATGACCTGGATTAACATATAGGATACATTTTAACCAGGTGCGTGAAGTAATTTTCACAGTATATTTACTAATGTAATGTATCGGAGCGTTCCCTAAAAGCACTATTAAAGTTTAAACAGTAATAAGAATACAATTCACTGTTCAAACTACCAGGGGCGCATAAACATTAAGGAATTCTCTAGCAACGTTACCGCTAACAAATTCTCTATTGACACTATAATCCTGGCATTCGTTCACGTCTCCGCAAACTCCTTACACAAAACTGTATTAATTTATCTGATCGCAAATTACATGTTTGTTGACGTTCAACTAAGAACACAGAGTAATTGTGTTTGTACTGCCAAATGTGCGGATGTTATAATTTAGTTTGGTTCATATCTCGTTAGCTGAAGGTAGGAAGATGATGTGGAATATTTAGGAATGTAGTGATGAGGTGTTTGTTCGAGACTGTTTCAATAATTAAGCTTTGTTCTAGCTTTAATATGTAGTGTTAAGAATAGTTTATTTAGTTGTTAGTGATAATTGTCCTTGTTGTTTTTGATCATCAGCCGAAATTAAGGTTTTTCAAGCAACTCATTTAAAGGACTGATACCCTCCTTGTAAAAAGAGCCCTCTGACTATCTTGTCTACCACACGTATAGGCTGTAATTAGAATGGCTTAGATATTATGTTTTTTTTTATTATAGAACATGCCACTTGATATTTTACTTAATTGTTTTCAACCAGCCAGATATTCAGTGCTGATAAAAATTGCATAAAGTTCCTGGCACGGTCTATAGACCTGAGCTCGTAAATTGAGGCCGTTACGCAGTCTACTCAAGCCATTAAGGAACAAATAAATCTTTTCCTCAATCACTCTCCAGAGTTATTACAATCACGTATCGCTTTCCATTGTCACTGGGTGAAAATCATTTAAAATGACCATTTCGATCGCAAAATTTGTCCACGCCCGTTATTTTATGACAAAATTATTTTTACTGTGTAAAAAGCACCTATTAGTACTCAGATATGTATTATCTAGCTATGCTACACAGATTTATATAACTGTTGCCCATAATAAACACATTATATATATATTTTTATATCGAACTCGGGTAATCTTCATACAAAATAATTTGTCCTCTTTACGGGCTGCGTAACAAAAATTATCTAAATAAATCTAATAGCTACGGTATTTAATTATTGATGAACCTTTTGCCAAAACGTTGTTAATACCCATTGATTACGGTGAAAAATAGTTTATATTAATTATTTGAAATATTAAAATTTTGGATGCAAAGTAATGTCTATTGTTTTGTTCATTTTTGTTATTCATATTTGTAACAACTAAATTTGGTAATATTTGAAATTAATTTAATTAATAATTAATTAAACTATAACGAGCCAATCACATGCCAGAATCTAATATGAGTCGGCCATTTTGTTCTCGAGTAAAAGTAGTGAATAACACGTGTTTCTTTGTTGGCTTGCAAAATTCCAATTTTAATTTATCAGTTTTGTTTTGTATCAAACAACACAGGTAAGTGAGCACTTATATCATTTAATTATTCAATTAAGCACGTTATTGCTGACATTTATAGAAATACAAGGTGTTTGGAACTCATTGTGATTTCTGTTTGACTTAACATATTTGAAGTTACATTCAAAGCATAGCGGTTTTTCATTTTTGTTATGATTTGAGTTGCGTCACAAAATGAAAATAACAAAAATGAACTAAAGTCGTAATCACATTGCTGATAAAATTTTATTATGAGAGCATGATTCTAATATTTTTCTTTTTGTATATTTGAGTGTATTTTTGTTTATAATACGGATCCGTTGGTTATGTTCATATTGTAACTAAGTATATTACGTTGATCTCTTTTTTGCCTCAAAACAATAGGTTTTTATGAGAGAAAAAAAACATATATTTGTATCTCCAATAATTAATTAATTAATAAAACAAATCATAAAAGAAATATGGTGTTTTATTGCGGAACACTTTAAATACATAACATTCAGACTATAAATGCACCTTGTAAACAAGTCCTAATATTTCATTTTTGTTATTTTTTGTAACGCGTTTCATTTTTGTAACATTTTCATTTTTGTTTCATTTTTGTCACAATGGTCAATTTAAATGATTTTCACCCTTAAATCATGGTTCCTTTCTTTCAATATTCCAGTATTCCGGTCATTTATCCTCGTTGCTATCTGTGACGTCACACTTCGAGACGAATTTATGAGATCGCTCCATTTATTTGGCGACTAACCGCGGAAGATTGCCTTCCAATTTGTCCTCCGTCTGCCGAACTTTCCGTTGACTTTTCAATTTTAGGACTTTACTCAAAATACGCTGATATAGAGCTGATACTCTTACACTTCTGGACCGATATTAACCAAACATAGCTAAGAAGCACCGCAAGGAAACTGACTTTCAAATGAAAGAAACCGCATCGAAATCAGTCTATCCGTTTGAGAGCTACGATGACATAGACAGATACACACACAGACAGACAGACATCAACGTCAAACTTTTAACACCCCTCTTTTTGCGTGGGGGTTAAAAACTTGGTTTCACATGTGTAGTTTAAAAGTAAAATTTGCTTATACCCTGTATATTTAAAAACAACTTGGTACCTGTACCTACGCATAATATCGCTCTTTATCGGATAGCTTCGATCTCCTACTTTAAGGCTTCGTTACTGGTCGCAGCTGCAGCTCCTGTACAAAACAAACTTAGTGAAGCAAACAGTTTGTTTTGGGTCCCTCCAATACCTCAAGCTGTAAAACAACAAAGGCCAAACAGGTCCTAGTTTCAACATACCTCTGAAAGGTTTAGTATCTCCCAAACCTCTGTTTACAGCAACGAATGCTCACAGACGAACAATAGTTCCTTAATCCAGTAAAGCCCACGTTCCAAGACATATACCATCCAATAAAGTGCTTCTATAGTCAACCTATGCTCAGTTGACCTAGTAGCAGGGAATACTGAATAGTAAGTGCCCCTCCATTCTCGAATTTTAATACTGACTACGAGATTGACTTGGAAGACCTTCCCTATCCCTCACACGGTATCTATAATAATAATAATCTACAGACCATTCTTGGATTGGATTTCGGTCACGTTGGCTAATCTCAATGAAGACTAGCTTGGTACGCAGGAGATATTATAGTGCACAAGTGTTTGCGCAGACACAGGTGCATTATTTATTCCCTCACTCTCATAGTTCGATGTCCGCTCTCCGAGGCACGGAGAGGCCTCGCTATGATCACCCATCCATGGACTGACCGCAGCTAGCGTAGCTCAACCTTGATAATCTATTGCACAGCTGTTAATTAGCTACAAGCCTCTCGACGACATCTATACGAAAGATGACAGTGCTGATATGATGATGCTATAGTCAAGAATTGTTCTGTAGTAATAAACGTGCAAAGAGTACCTGTATCTGTCTGTTTATTCTGTGTTCAATCCTGATACATTCATTGCTGAACCGGCTTAAGAAGAATATAGGGTAGTTCAATTTATATAGATGATGAAGCATTTTCCACATTCCACACCATAGGTTGTGAGTAAAACTAAAATAGACTAAAAGAAACAAAAGACTCCTAATGCCGTTGGCTATCTTAGAATATGCTGTAACACTAAGGGCCTCAGTTTTTAGAATAGTCATTCAAAACTAGACTTTATGTCTTTGGCATATGAGCTACATGAATAAACCTAAACTCCTCTAGGAAGCCATGTGACATCTATTTCGTTAACACTTTTACCAGAACATAAAAGTGTTCTCCAAAATTCTGCAGAGCAATTACTGAAGATTCGTTAGTCAGTAAAGGGTAGCTATTATTTCGCTTTAAAACTTGTACGTTTAAAATTCCTGCCTCCGTGAGTAATTGTTCAATGTATGTCGGTTACCTGGCCAAGTGGCATCAGTACTTTGGCTAATGTTTTATTATCATTATTTACGCGTAAATAACTCTTTATCAGTCCTCATTTCACCTTTTGCATAAGCATTGATCACCACGCTTGCTCAAGGCGGGTCGGCGATTTCAGACGGTTTTCTCACGATATCTTTCCTTCCCACTTTTTAGTTGTGACTATGATACACTTAGAAAATGTATAATATAATATAAAAAAGACACATCGGTGGGCCACCACGACTACCTAGACCTCCCTAACTAGGTTTGATCAAAAGACTAGTCCTTCAACTCTGCCTTTTTGCAGCTTCGATATTTGATAACCTTAAACATCGAGATATTATTATATCAATAGAGATGCAATCCCGAACATTACGCGGTAACAAAAACGTAACCATTTTTTTTAGGATGCAGACGTAGCTTTGAAACTATAAAAACATTTTGATGTAAAAATATATCTATCTCTCTCACACTAGCCGAAACATAATGTTCATGACATCTGTATTATAAGGCAAGCAGAAGTACTCCCAGGAAAAATACTACGTGGCGTTCCACATAAAAAATAGCATCAATTATGTCTATGAGCTCAACCTTTATGGCACGCATTGTGTTCGGTGATTGCAGATCTAGTTACTTTAGTAACATATATTATATATCTATGACCTAAAACCCATCACTAGGCAGATATTCCAAACAGCATCAAGAGAACACACGACCCGCAGATCGTAAGTCTGTTTACTATGTCCTTTAAGTTTACTCAGGCACTGTTTAATTAAAGCTTAAGCGAGCCCTGCATAGCACAAAGTGGCAAACACATAACTTAAGTCAAGACATCTGTCGTTTTAAGTTTGAGTAAGATAATTTCCTTGTATTTATAGGTTTAAGAGCAAACAGTTTAAGTATGTAATAATAAATTACTAATAAATATTTTTTCGTACTGATATGAAAACCAACGGGTCACGTGTCATTGTGAAATGAGATAAGTACCGAAAACTAATATTATAAATGCGAAATTTTGTTTGTCTATTACTCTTTAATGCGAAATCTACTGAATTGAATTGAATGAAATTTGGTACCACACATAGTTTATAAAGTTTTTTTTTCCAGATGGGAAATCAAACGACCCCTCCCGCCATGAGGTGGGGGTGAGGCGGAAGGGGTGTCCGATTCTTACTGACTAAAACCCATCCATGTTCCTTCGTCCTTGGGCTGAGCCCTTTATGTTCCGGGGATGCGGTAACTCTTTCGAACATCCCGCAGCCCCCGCAGGACATAGTTTATAACCTGGATTGCCACATTGTTCCCTCGGGATGCGGGCAAAACAGCGGGAAATATTTAGAATTATAAACGCGAATTATGACTTTGATTGTCACGGTTGATTGAAACCTGGAGAATGACATTGGATATTATTTAATCGATTGCGTGAAACTATTCTCTTAGTATGTGGAGGAAAAATGTGTGGGGTTTTTCCATTGGAAAGGGAGGATCCTCTGGCCAGGCGGGTGATATTGCCTGGCGAGCCACTGCCCGATGGTTGAATATTGGGAAGTCCTTTAAGTGTTAATTGGCTTCCGAAATCTGCTTGCGCGATGTAGGAAACTTGACGTCGCCGTCGACGACGTTCTCATGTAGCGAGATAGGTGTCGCTGCAAGGACACAAGATAAATCAAACAGCAGATTTTCTTCTATCCCAATTATCATGAAACGATAGTAGGTACCTATCTGCTTCCAATAACCCTATCGTACATAATATAGGTAGGTGTGTATGTGTATAAATATGTATGTGTTTTGATCGTATCGACGCGTCGCAGTCTGCTACACTGCTTTGTTGGAACGCAACACCGTGACGTGAAAGCTCTCATAGTAATGTGCTTAAAATAACTCGAATTGCCCTTTATTGAGTGTAAATGTAACCATTACACTTGGCTGCAATAAATCCGGGTCAGTAACAAAAACATTAATGAACCGAATCTTAAAATTAAATTCATTGCAAACTAATTAAAAGTTCTTGATTATAACACGCTGTGTTGGTTATTTGTTATTTCCTTTTACCTAAGTACTGCGTAAAAGTTACTAAGTTACTGTTAAATTCTCATCTTTTAACTATGAACAGTGGGGACCTCGAACAATCGTAATAATGTAATCGTAACATTAAACGTATGCGGTTTTTGAATCAAAATCACTTCGCGTGGTCGCTCCGTGGCTGTGTGACCATCTATGTCATATCAAGACTCCTCAATGCCTCGGTTAGCACGAGTTGGTCATTCATAGATGTTTGGCAGTCGTTACGAGTAGTCAGAAGCCAAAAAGACAGGCAGGGGGCCAAGGGGTATCGTGCCACCCGGTAACTGGGTTGTAGAGCTCAAATAGGTAGTCGTTCCATGTCCACTGGTAGGCAGCTATATCCGAATAAACTGCAAGTCAAATGGTTAACGTTACTATTCTAACTTAGATGTCTAACTTTACATAGGTAGCTACCTAGTTACGCGTTACGCCTCGTGATCTATGTAGATGCATTCAATTTTTCCTCGAGCGTTTGTGCTTGCCGTCTTTGAGCGTCAAAGCCTTTCGTTTGCAGCACAAACACACTTCAAATAAAACCAATCACTACGGATTTGTTCGCAATTCTTATCAGAGATATACAAGAAAACTTGGAGAACTGGAACCGAAAATATCCTATTTCACAAATGACTCCTAGTTTGCACGGGGGGAAGATTTTTTGGTGTCTTCCAAGGAAAAATCACCAGCTCAAAACAAATATTATCTTATAAATTTAGGAGGCTCTTGTTAGCCTGATTAAGAAGGCAGTTCTCCTTTTTACGGCACGTGTCAATAGAGCGAAGGTTCCTGTCTGTGAAGCCCTAACCACCGGTAGCTTGGGCCCTGTTCCCGATGTCGGTGGATGCCTATTTTATTTATATATTTTTTTTATTAATATTTTAATAATGTATAGAAAATAAGTTATTTAAACGAATAAATAAATTCATCATCAAATTACTCCTCCCGCAATGGGTGGGGCGGGAGGGAGTGTCAGACTCTTACTGACTAAAACCCATGCATGTTCCTTCCTCAGCGCTTTTTACTCCGGGGGCGCGGTCTTTCGAACATCCCGCAGCTTACAATCGACCCTGGTATTGCACACGAAATATAGGTACACACGAAACAAATAAAGCGTTGGTATAAAACAGAATATATACATACGGGCATAAAATACCTGGTATTTTTTCCATTTTTTTTTTACATCGCTTTGAAAAAAGGTGTAGGTTATGCAAACATTCTATTTTTTTTGTACTATCTGTTTCCCACGGTTTCACCCGTGGTTAGAGGAAATTCTCACTGTACCCAGATCAAAGAAAGAAGAAAGCCAAATAACCGTCCCCCGTCAGGGTCAGGGGTCAATGTCAGCCCTATCTATCTCAACCATTTTACCATCAAAGTGTTATCAACAGTGTGTAGTCATAGTGGCCTATTGATTTAGACACCTGGGGGGTTAGACAAGTGGCAAAACGCTAACGCTAACGCTAACGCTCAATGTATGGGAATGACATATAGCTAGTCGTAAACGAATGTCATTCCCATACATTGAGCGTTAGCGTTAGCGTTTTGCCACTTGTCTAACCCCCCTGCATCTCGTGTACGAGAGTGTAGTTTCAAATCCTGGCAAGTACCAGTGTGACGTTTCTAAAGTCACCTATACTTTCTAAGTATATTTTAGACACCACTGACTAGCGGTGAAGGAAAACATCGTGAGGAAACCTGAACTACAAAGTCTAAAATCGCCAATCCGCCTTAAGCAAGCGTAGTGATCAATGCTCATGCCTTCTCTGTATGAGAACAGGCCTTTACCCAACAGTGGGACAGTAAATAGGACGATGATTGATATTATTTGTAATAAACAAACAAGTAAACACCTAAACAAACTCACAATCGTATTTATAACACCAGATAGGAAGTTAAAATGTATGTATACAGAATTCTACGTAATAATTTGCTTGATTCTGTTTTATTTGACAGAGAATAGCTGCGAGCCAGGTCGCGACACAAAGCGTTTCAATATAATATATTTTTCACTTTACAGTCCATTTTGAAAGGTTTTTTTTTTTGTGGTCCTTTTTTACAATATAATTTTTTGGACGACGCGACATCGCAACTGGCCTAGATGGAGATGAACTGGACTCCTGCCTAAAAGATTGGACTCATATCGTACTAGATCGGAACAAATGGAAAGAGGGAAGGGAGGCCTTTACCCTGTAGTGGCAACCTTAGGCTAAAAATATATAAATAATTGTTGTTATTGTCAAAATAATACACTTCTCATCAAAAAAATCGAAACACTTTCGTTTTTATTGTTTTTGTCCTAAATTTTTACAAAAGAGAATTAATTCCATGAAAAAAAAAACATTATTGTGTAGCTGGCAGTTTGGTCATTTCAGTAAGAAGAAAAAAATCAAAATTCGAAATTAGAATTTCATTTGTTTATCCTAAAATGAAATTAATCACTGTTTTGAGACAAATGTGTATTTAGGGTTGGAGTACGTTTCTCGTTTAAAAACTAAAAATTAGCGCTTGTCTTTAAACTTTTTGTTTCTTATTTCATTTACTGTGACTTTGGGACGTCTGAAAAAACTTTTTTTTCTAAAACATATGGATACTTCGCCCGCAGAAGCCGCCCAAGTGGTGGCATTGCTGGATTCTGGACTTAGTCAGCGTGTTGTGGCTGCAAGATTGCATCTAAGCTTATCATCTGTTCATAGAGTCTACAAACGCTATCGGGAGACTGGTTCGTTCACGCGCCGTTCAGGATCTGGCAGGAATCGGGTCACTTCTGAGCGAGATGATCGATTTATTGTAACAACTTCTTTACGAAATCGACGCCTTAACGCTTTTCAACTGCAGCAGCAGCTTCGCGTTGTACGAAGAGTAGCTGTAAGTGACTCTACAATAAGAAGAAGGTTGAAGGAACGCGGATTGGCACCGCATAAGCCAGCGAATGGGCCGAAATTAACTGCAGACCATCGAAGAGCGCGCCTTAACTTTGCACGCGAGCACCTAACTTGGTCATACCTTCAGTGGAGCAAAGTACTGTTTTCTGATGAGTGTAAAATTATGCTGTATGGTAACGACGGAAGGAACAAGGTCTACAGAAGAGATGGAGAACGCTTTGCACAATGCTGCATTGAAGAAAAGGTCAGCTATGGTGGCGGTTCGTGGACGGTTTGGGGAGGAATCAGCGCCGACGGTAAGACAGAACTTGCCTTTGTGTCTGGGCCACGGCTGCCTGCACTAAACTCTCATCGGTACATCGAACAGTGTCTTGAACCTCATGTGATGCCCTATGCACATTTTATTGGCAACGACTTCATATTCATGCACGACAATGCTAGAGCTCACACCGCGGGCGTCGTACGAGATTATCTTACCGAAGTCGGTATCTCCATTATGGTATGGCCAGCAAGAAGCCCGGACATGAATCCCATTGAACATCTATGGGATGAATTAAAGAGACGAATTCGAGCAAGAGATCCAGCCCCAGAAACACTTAGCCAGCTGCAAAATGCAATCCAAGAGGAATGGGATAATATACCACAACATGTGATCGTGACTCTCATCCGATCGATGAAGAACCGTATGGAAGCAGTAATAAGAGCTCGCGGAGGGAATACAAGTTATTAAATAAACGTTTCTTAATTTTTTTTTTCATTTACGCGTGTTGTTTTACCCATTTCCTTCATATTCCATACAGGGTAAAAATTACTCATTATACAAAATACGAAATCTATGAAGACTTAATTTGAATTTAGAACAATAACATTAGGATTTAAAAACCTCATACTACTCACTATTAAATGACATTTTACATTTATTCCTAAATATACACATTTTTCTGATAATCCTTATCAAATCATAAACTGCGAGGTGTTTCGATTTTTTTGATGAGAAGTGTATGTTTTGTGCTGTTTTTGTAACATGACAGAAAGACCGACTTTGTTCCTTTTGACGTAGTGTAGATATTACTACTTGTGAAAGCTTATTTAGTCACCCCATGAAATTGGGAAAAAATTAAATACTTGAACAAATGCTTTCGCGTGGGAAACCAAGAACACTTAAAGAAAAAATAGCACTGTTAAAGAGGTAAGGTAAAATATGATTTTCACAATAATTATAAAATCGTGAAAAGATAATTTTATTTAAAACATTCCTACGTATGTGTCAAGGCGAGCTTAACTTAAAATTCTCCTAAAGCAAACCTTAGAGCGATAAAGATTGATCAGTATTTTCATAAGTCTGTCACCGTGAAAAGATACCTACGTATGTGCAAAGGCGAGCTTTACTCAGAACTTGCATACAGCAAACCTCAGAGCAAGTTTATCAGTATTTTCATAAGCCTGTCACCATGAAAAGCTCTCCCATCTATATTGGATATAGTAATATCACATTGTAATAAATAGTTACGAGTCTTAGCGCAGTTACCAAAATATTCTGTCTGTCCTAGATTCGTTGATAGACTCATCAATACCTAATGAGATCGACCTTCTATTGAAAGTGCTTTTATTGAAATTACCTAATAATCTACTATATAGTTTTACTAGCTTTCCGCCCGCGGCTTCGCCCACGTGGTATTTTTTTTACACCTTGGGTTACATTATTCAAGTTTTAGTAGCGATCCCTAATTATTTCTGGAAATAATAATAGCCAATGACACTTCGTAAAGATGTAGCTTTCTAACGGTGAAAGAACTTTTCTGGTTGATTTTTTACACCTTGTATCCGAAAAACCCAAATATCTTACGGAACCCTATTTTTTTCCAAAATAAAATTTATGCCTATGTTACTCGTGGATAATGTAGCTTTCGAATGGTGAAAGAATTTTTAAAATCGGTCCAGTAGTTTTTGAGCCTATTCATTACAAACAAACAAACAAACAAAGTTTTCCTCTTTATAATATTAGTATAGATTATGTGGGTTTGTAAGCCACACCATAGAATGACACAGGTTATATACTACTTTTTATGGGACTTCCCAGTGGTCATGGTGGCCTAGTGTACGGGGTCGAAACCTGAGAAGTACCAATATAACTTTTCTAAATTCATATTATGTACTTTCTAACAATGAAGGAAACACATCGTGAGGAAATCTAGACTTAAAAATTTGAAATCACTAGTACATTTTGGGCAAGCTAAGTGATCAATTCCTCTCTTGGTATGAGAAGAGGTCTGTACCCAGCATTGGGACAATATGGGCTGATGATGTATTATGAGGGATTGGATCTCCCTAGATTGCTAATATGACCTCTGATCTATCTGGAAACGATTTTTCTGGAACATCTCACTGCAACGGCATACGAATGAACGGCATTGAATACAATAGGCTAGAAAGTACGAAACAAACACAATTGAAGTTCAAAAGTCATGTATTCAAATAAGACTAAAAATCTACCTTTTTGGACATCAGAATTGCAATAGGACAATTCCCAAAACGGCCATCCTTCACCACTTCTATGTGTCTTTATTGAAAAGAAAAAGTTGCGCAACAAACTCTTCAGAAATACATACATTATAATATGTCTATCGAAAGACCAGCTCTGTCGCACTTATCCTAGCAGGTAAATGTTGCAATATCATGCTGAATAAGCATCTTTTGGCTCATGGCTTCGTACAGGTAAAATAACTTGCCATTCTTTCATCTGTAATAATTGTTTATTTCCCATGCGTGTCTTGAAATAAAGCTTTTTACTTTCTTTCGGTTCTTTCTGAATATATTAAGCTGAACATGACTATGAGCCACCACGCCTAATTATGCCAAAAATACTTGAGCTAAACTTTTACCCTAGCAAAGGAAGTTTACACAATGAAAAGTTCCTACATAGCTTATTATTTACTTGGTTCCAATACAGATTATAATTTTACACACCCTTGTTAGCAAGAAATGGAGCATGAAAATTAGTTATAACCGCAGGAAACTGCCTGTAATAATTCCCTCCCACAACGTTTTACATCTACTAAAGAAAATTTATATTAAATAGCTAGCTATTTGCCGCGGTTTCATCCGCATCCTGAGAAAACTACTTCGCATTCCAGGGTAAAAAATATTCTGTAAGTTAATCCATGTTATAAGCTATGTTTGTACCCAAATTTCATCCAAATCCATCCATTAGTTTTTGCGGTAAAGGCTATATTCAACATACATACATTCATAGATACAAACTATAGATTTTTTTTTAATTTTCATTGTTTTTTTTTCTTAGACTGTTCGAATAGTTTTTAATTTAATTATTCGGAGCGATAAACTAGAGCCTCTTTTATCCTAGATATTTAGTACTAGCTGTATCCCCTCCTCCTTCTCCCCTTCCCTAGGATTCAAACTATCTCCATATCTTTGAAAATATCAAATCGGTTCAGCAAATCGATTTAACTTTGAAAGCGTAGCAAACAGAGTACCATTGGTTCTTAGTAACCGGCTACGACTGCTACGAAAAGGCGTAGTCCTCCGCCCCGCAAACTGATTACTTAACTGTCAAATCTCATGTTAACTGTGCTGGTTAAACGAAAACACAACAACCATTAGTATAAGTTAGACAAATTATTCAGCTGCAAAACAAATTGAACAGACAAACTTTCAGTTTACAGCGGTGACGGTCATTATGCTAATGAATCTATTTGAATGAAAATTGGTACGAGTATCTGCATACAGATATAAGTTGCTGACTCAACTTGCTAAAATTCTATACCTTACAAGAACAGGGATCTCTAATTATTTCTGGAAATAAATACACATCGATGCCTATGACACTTCGTAAAGATATAGCTTTCTAACAGTGAAAGAATTCGTAAAATCGGTTCAGTAGTTTTTGAGTTAAAACCCTACAAACAAACAAACAAATCTTTCCTCTTTATAATATTAGTATAGATATCGCTGGCCCCGGGCAATATAGCGGTAAACACCGGTTACGCCCTTTTTAATGTTATTTGATTTTTAGCTTCCCTGAGTATCAATCTATCACTCTTATTTTTTTCAGATTTTTAAAATAATATTTCTCTAGAGTAAATTACAATAACAGCTTTATTGCATGGAAAATTCTCTTACGACTAAGTTATGTATTTTTGCGTTACTCTAAGAAACATTACACAAAAAACCGGTGAACATCTTTACACTTAATTTCTAAACAAAGAATAACAGTAATAAATTTAAACGCGTTTTTTGGAAATAAACGTATTAAAATAAAATAGCGATAGTGGATGATACAGCTAAGATTTGGCTACAAAATTTCCGTGAAGAAGGTGGTAATCGGCTGGTACGCTCGAGATCTAAAGTGGAAATTACGTCGTATTATTTTCTTACATTCTTGAATATCAGTGGTCGGTGTGTTTATAAAGTCATTAATGATGTTGCAATTGAAACACTATCGTCTATAATTTGTATAATAATTTTTTTCAGTTATTTCATTAAATATTTATACCATAACAATTATTTTTAAAAGGTTATATTGGTAAAAAAATTAGCTTTCATTTGACATTTTGAACGCCTGTGTTGGATCACTGTACGCTGCACTATAAACAAATTTGCTTCTTTTATTTTTCCTGTAAAATTCGATTTTGTATATTACCGCTTTATTGCCCGGGGCCAGCGATATGATACTGAGGGCCCAGTTACTATAAGTTTTAAACCTAATAACGCACATTTTTACGACAAAGAAAAAAAGGCAGACCATCTTTTAACCCCAAAAGCAATAACACTAGCTTCTAAAATGCACACCTTTCACTTCTAACCCTCAAAAGAAGTAGAAGTGAAATAAGCCCGCAAGACTAAAAACCTCTAAAGGAAGGGTTGAGAGAAACACTAGCACATTTTCAATCCATACTGCAGTTAATCTTTTTCTTATACAGACAAGTCTACTCGACGCAAAGACAAAGCCCATTGATTGTGAACTTGAAAATGGCATAGCACGGTAAGCTTTGCAGTGCACGAGCGCCGGATTATGTTGGAGAGACACTTGAGACAAGATCCCCTTTCAGTCTGATATCCCGTACTTATACCATGGCTATATGTGTCACACGTAGCATTGGATATGTCAGAAATCTACGTCGAGAGAGCGTATAGTTATTCCATTATATCCATGTTTGTGTTTAATACTCGGCCCTTATTAATTAAATGAAGCTCTGCCTACTCTTTAGGAAAATCCTGGAGTTACACAATGTCATGTCTTTAAGATTATTGCAGAAAATCTGCTGAGTCAGCCCAATAAATTATAAGATCAGAGATAGTTTGGTCTTTGCAAGTTATTTTGTGACTAAACGAATTTTTATCACCCCCTTTTAGTTTGTGCAAAATTTTCTGTGTGCATTCTGAAAGCTAACTGTATTATCACCATATCTGAAGTGACCTCTGACTACCAATATGAACATGGGATGACGTGCTAAGTCCTATAGAAAATACAAAACCCTAAGTCGCAAAATCCAGTCTTGTCGGCGTTTTATTACCTACCTTCCCTAAAGTTCTGCTCATTCTCAAAAGGAAAGTACGAACATTAATAGTCACATTATCACTGTCAAACGTTCCGGAACGCATAACAGCGTCATGGCTGATGAAGTAGGTATCGCAATGCCTTCGCTTCTTACGTCGGACAAAGGCGCAAGAGGATAAGGATATTCAGCTTTTACTAAAAACCCTATAGGTAGGAACAAAGCTAAGAGGCGCTAGTACTTTTTTGTACAAAAAGTTTCTTCTTTATGTCCTTGGGACAACTTGTTAAATTATAGCTTCATTTATTCCTTGGAGACCTTGAGCTTTTAGTGTAATGAAATCCGATTCAGGCTTTCGAGGCGAGTTCCGTACAATAGGACCAAATTTTATGATTAGTTTTCGTTTGATAATGTAATATTAAATTCTATAGACGAATGTCGTGTACAATTTTAGTAACCGTTATCGCTACAATAATTTAGTATCCAATATCGGTTTAATCTTAACAAGTTGTCGTAAGAAATGGTAAGTTAAATAAATAGGTACTCGTAGCTGCCCACTAACTGGCTGCTGACGTTCCACACATCGACAAACAAGGATAATAAATAAATAAGGTATATGGTCTACCTTTTACTTACAACTACCGTACTCCAGCGACCCAATTCCTCCTTAATTGAATCGACTTCAGCTGGCCTTCGCACAAATTGCCTGTTAGAGCTCTCACTTAAGTTTTTTCAGTTGAAATACACTAAAAGCAACGATTATTTCGGTTCACGAACGCTTCAAAGGTTACGAATTAAACCGGAAAGTCAGACGCGACTTCGTGATCTCTCCAATTATAATAAATTGGATCGTTGTTATCAGGTAAAGTTCAAAGGTATTGTAGTCACAAAGAAAATCAAGGTTAATCAAACTCAGATCAAAACGCAATGCAGTAAATATACTTACGTAAGTTCGCTAAATGCGGATGTCCACAAACTATACACCAACACACGCCGAAAATATAATTACAAACAATACAACACTGGCCAATAAAACAGAAACACTAATAACAATAAGGTGGGTAATATAAAACAAAAGTAAAATGGAATCACAAGTTGGAATACGAATTGTTTTGAATATTGCACTAGTTCGGGAAAGATCGCGGGGTTCGCAGCGGTGCCGGCGAGCGACAGGCGGCCACAACGCGGGCGAAACGCGAACTGGAGATTGTTTCCACGAGGGACGCGGGTATTGGGGTGAAAATAGGGTGAAGCGGGGGCGAGCCGGCAACCCGACTTGAATGGACGGGCTACGCAACGCATGACGGTTTTCCGACCGACGATCACAGAAACGTTCCCCCGACGGTGCGCAATGAATGTTTCTCTAATTATTACGGGTTGGTATTTCGAATGTTTTCTTCTTGGCCAACGACGGGAATGTCGGAGATAACGATAATGACTTTGAGAAGCGTAAAATAACAAACTTTAGAACGACATGGGTTCGACTGAAGAAAATAGGCGTACAGCCTTTTCAGGCTGTAGGCTTAATTTGTTATAATTTTACGACCTTCATTGTTGGCGGTATTTGAACATTTCCTCTTTAATGTAAGGCTACGCATAACAATTTGCAGAAAGGTTACTAACAGTAAAACATTCGCGCTGTTTGATTGAACTTCTAGGAAAATACATGTTTGATAATGATAAATGAACTAGTGAACTTTGTTAATTATGTTTAGAAATGGCACGTGTTTGCCAGCACCCATGTTAGGCCGCTCCAGAATTTCGTAGTCATATGAGCATCCAAGTAGGGCTCGGCTCGACAGACATTGCCGACAAGCTGTCGCGGCTTAATGTTTTACTTAACTATTTATTGCGTGGGAAGGTGTAATCAAAATGATATGTTGAACTTTAAATTGTTTGAAATATATTATTATACCTACGTCTGTCTTCGTAAACTTTAAATAGCGTAAATGTTAATAGCTCTGGTAAAGTTGTTAATTTGTTTGTGTAAAATACTTAAATAAGTCTTATACATTTGAACGATCGTACATAATAAGTATCATACTATAATAAATGTTTACCTAAATGTTTATAAATGTGAAGTTTTTAATGTTTGATGTGGTGTTTGAATGAAATTTGGTACTTAAATAGTTTATATCAATTAAATTGTATGCCACCACTCAGTACTTGGGACTCAACTCTGAAGTCCATGAAGACATTGTTACCAAAATTAATCTCAATTGGATTTACAGGTTTACCGTGAAAACGTACTAGACAGAGTTACTTATTTAGCATTCATAACATTAACAATTATTATCTATATAGGTACGATTTATGATGACAAATATTGTCGCGGGAGACTGGCTGCTATGGGGCAGCATCGGAAACGCCTTTGACCAGCAAAGGGCTGCGATAGGCTGCGCTGAGTCCATTGAATATTAGTGCGGGTAGTTTTGATAATACTTACAGATTTTAAATACATTCTGTCTGTCTACGCCAAATTGATGTCGCGGTGCGTTCAAAAATTAAAAAAAACTACGTTTAAAAAAACCGACTTCAAAAAAAAAAACTAAAAAGTATTAAAAAAGTATAAAATAACTTAATAAAGATTTAACACAAACCTAATACCTTTAATATTAATAAAACACCATTATTTGTATGTGCTACCTATTGAAGGGTTTAAAGTCGGTGCCAAGCCAAATGTAATAGTGTTACTCATTCAGGTATTAAAAAGTTTTCATCTGTTTCACATTAATTCACATTGTTCTTTAAGTTTATTTACGTAGGTTAATCTTTAGGAATTTCATTTTGTTTAGGACTTGGCACCGACTTCAAACCTGTCAATAGGTAACACATACAAATAATGGTGTTTTATTAATATTAAAGGTATTAGGTTTGTGTTAAATCTTTATTAAGTTATTTTATACTTTTTTAATACTTTTTAGTTTTTTTTTTTGAAGTCGGTTTTTTTAAACGTAGTTTTTTTTAATTTATTTTTTACTTTTTAGTGTCTGTAATAAGTTGCTCTGTAAACTACAGTATTTTTTTACAGGATTTTTATAGATTACATAAGGAAGGCTATAACATTTCGTTGTTTTTATTGTCATAATTATATGTTAAATAGTTTTTTTTTAAGTAGCTATGGGTAGGCCTACGAAAGGTGCAGCTTTAAACAATATAGATCAAGAAACGGGAACGGAAAATATAAATCGACTCCGAAACAATTACGTCATCGATGTAAACAAAAATGTAAAAAATGTTCACAAAATGAAAACTACTGGGCCAAACCATGTGAAATTTTTATGGGACCAAATGGCATCTATTCCGCATCAAACTAAAAAAGAATCACGTAAATCGGATCATAAATCTCAGCGTAATCGGTGTACATACATAGAAAAAAAAAAAAAAAAAAAAAAAAAAAATACCGATCGAATTGAGAACCTCCTCCTTTTTTTGAAGTCGGTTAAAAATTGACACATAGGTACCAATGACTTATCAGTCGTATTATGTCCTAGTTTTTAAGTTAATCTAGGACAACAAGAAAGGCCATACTCATGTTAGAATTCTGGGCGTCACACAGAAGGCATGAGCATTGACCACCACACTTGCTCAAGGGGGCTTCAGTCATTTAGGTAAAGCCAGGTTTCTTCATGATTTGCCTTCACAGTTAGTCAGTGGCCTCCGAGAAACCATACAACTACAATGGTTCTTGCCAGGTTTCAAACCCCGAATACTCTTGAGAAAAAACGGGCTCCTCAACCTACGAGCTACTACGATTTTTTTATTGGACGATACCGAATAATGGTAAAGGAAACATCGCGCCAGACCTACTAGACAAAAAAATATCCAATTCACCCTAAACAAGATTAGTGAAGTGAAAAATTCTCGTGCCTTCTCCGAATAAGAAGAGGCCGGGCTACGGGACAATAAATAGGCGATCATTACCTACCTACTATATCGAATAATCTTAAAACTATAAATAACTGCATAACTATCAAACTCATCTAAAACTCCCAATTATTTTAAAACCCCACTCTGACTTCTAATCCCATTAAAAATTCCCTCTAATTTATTAACAAGCGAAAAACAAAAGCTCACGCCGCGCCATTAATTACACACTTAAAAAAAATAATTCCCGCCAAATATTTACTAGAGAGGTGACGCTATTGGGGGCCAAAGAGCAGTATTCAAATGAATTAAAATCGATAATGTGTACTCGACTAAATCTAGACGGCGCGTCGTGACGTGTCAGGGGTTGTGCACCGCAGATAGCGAGGGGCGCAACACCCTCGTAAATTGCACCCTCTTACTAGATTAGGTGCTTTGTTTCCCGTTCTAAATACTATAAGTGTGCCTGTAGAAACTGTCTATACAAATATTTGGACGTAGGTAACTACTGGAAGATCCGTACCTACAATATTCTGAATTCAATTTTAATAAGGGATTAAGGGTGGGTATTGTTTTAACAGGGTTTTGTTGGCGAATCGGTTGATTTACATAAAAGAAAATGATAGTAAACTGCTGCTGATTCTCTTTACATGGGAACGTTATATTTAACTTTATTCAATAATCTACTTAACTACCTGATTTTAACAGGATTCTAGCCAGGTATCGTTATTGAATAAACCCAATACCGGCAATTCGAACCTAGTATAATTTAAGTCCCTTTCAGTAGCACACCTCTGCTTTAACATACATTTTAACAATACTAAATAACCAGTTATTTCATTGGTCAATATACTAGGAGCCAAAACTACAAAAAAGTGAGGGTTGTGTACCCTTCGCAAAGAACAAGAACATGTATGGCTTGCTTACTTCATCAGACATTTTATTGATCAGTGCCATCTAGCGGTTGCGTACGACATGACGTAGTACACACGTGCAAGCAGAATTTTCGTATTCGTCGCAGAGGGAGTAATTCTCCACCCACGGTATTCGTATTCGATAAACACGAGCGAGTGATAGTGAAATCGTGTACAGCTTGGCAAAAAAGAGTAGAAATTAATAGGGGCGCCACTTTACCGTTCGTGTGGCAACCCGCTGCGACCGTATAGCGTACCATCCTATCGTCTTGATACTAAGCTGTATTTTTATAAGTAATTAAAATCAGTAAGTATCATAAAATGTAATAACAATGTATTCACGTCATGTAACTGAATACAAATTACTTACAAGCACTAATAATGCAGCAAAGCACTCCTGTGTTTTCAATTTTTTTTTGGGGTAAAAGAAAGGCGTATGAATATAGCATTATTATAATTGATTTCAATAAATCTTCCTCTAAATGTTCCACGCCCGCCACATCCATGTCTTGGCTAGAGCTAGCCATAAACTCATCTGAGTCACACTCAGATTCAAAGGCACTGCGCTATCATGTTGGAGATTGATTCCTAAACGTTTTATGTCCGAGTACGAGCCCCCTCATAAATTCATAATACTCCTTTTCTATTTTGTTAACATGCTGGCATGAATTCTTTTGAACTCCTACTCGGTTATAGATTGAAATGCAGGTTCGGTGCTTTCTATAAAGATAAAAAATTTGATTAAACCTCTATCAATATTAAACGTAAAAAGTTTACGGTACCTATCTATTTTTTTTGTGATTTTTAAATGCTAGTTATAACAAGTATTATATTATCTTGTGATCACACTCATAGATAAAGTTATGTAGAATTCGAATTTGCATATTGCAGAGTATCAAAGCTCAAGCCACTCAAGTATCAATATTATCTAGTCGCGCTATACCAAAGTGTCAAAGACAAAACGTAAACATAACCTATATGCTCGATGTTTATTGTTCAAAATTTCACTTATTTCGTATTCAAGCAATTCAAAACCCAGTAGCGGCGTTAGGGTAGGGCGAGGTGGGGCGACCGCCCAGGGCGCCGGATCTGAAGGGGCGCCGCAGGCGCCCTTTTTATATCCTCTCACTCTTTGAGTATCTAATAATAATATCCATAGTTTGCTTAGCAAAAGTTTCCTTTACAAAAGTTTCCTTGAATTTTTCATCAAATGTCTATCAATTTCGGGTTTTTCTGCGTTATTGACATTAGCATGCAAGTTGTCAAGAAAAAAGTTGTCGTCAATTTTCCGGCAAAGGAGGATGGGCGTTTTGGTAACCCTCCAGTATCGTCTTTACCATAAGGGCACTCGGGGCGCCAGCATTGTCACGGGGCGCCCCAAAAACGAAGCATAAAATTATTATAATATTGTTACTAGCTATTTCCCACGGTTTCACCCGCATCCCGAGGGAACTCCTTCGCGAACCCGGGTAAAAAGGTAGCCTATATCCTTTCTCAGGCTCTAGACTATCTGTGTACCAAATTTCATTTAAATCGGTTCAGTAGTTTTGGCGTGAAAGCGCGACAAACAGACAGACATAGTTACTTTCGCATTTATAATATTAGTAAGGATTATTATGTTGCTCATACCTGTTACTTAAAAAATTTCGCGCTCGCTTCGCTCGCGCTCTAACTCTTATTCCTCTATTTTTTCTCACCTTATTATTTATAGTTTTTAGGGTTCCGTAGACAACAAGGAGACCTTATAAATCAGGGTGTCCACTATTTGGAAAATCAGGGTAGCAATAGGTGGTCACAGATTTTCAGGGAAAAGTAAGAGTCATGATTTCATGAAATACAAATATGATTCCTAAGAATATTGATGCTCATATTCCTAAAAAAATATTCGCGCTCGCTTCGCTCGCGCTCTTACTCATATTACTCTGATATTTTCTTAACTTAGTGTTTATGGTTTTTACCTCCAAAAACAGATAATATATCTTTTCCTACCTATGCAAATGGTCAAAATTTTTAACATAAATAGTCCAAAGTATACATAATACTGTGGTTAAAACAAAATAATATAATATTTATCATAAGACGACAATATTGGGTCCGGGAAATGTGGTAGAATGGTCAGGGAAAAGTCAGGGAACTATTTTTGGTATTTATAGTGGACACCCCGCTTATAGTTTCGCCATGACCGTCTGACTGTTTGTCTGTCCGCGGCATAGCTAAGCGTTCTTAGTACAAGAAAGCTGAAATTTGGTATGGATATGTATACAGGTATTTTTAACCAGTGCGCAAATGTCAAAATAAACTTAAACACTTTTACCAAACACGTATTTTTCAGTTTGTTAGGTCTTAGTACTAAAAAAAGTTATCGTTTGCGAAAAATATTCATTTAAGAACTTAATTTGTTTAAAACTCGCCGGTCGGCTTGTGCGTAGATATGAGCTGAGTCGTATTATTGTACTTGTGAGCTCGCTCTCACATGCCTAGGCAGTGTCAGACCTGGATTTGTCAATAGGCCGTATAGGCTCGTTTTTTAAAAAAAATACGTATATTATTTTTATTTTCAGATTCTGTTTTTGATACAATTTATTGAAAAATAATCCCTATCATGCTAAAAAAAATTCGCGCTCGCTTCGCTCGCGCTTTCCGTTACGTGGGTATTTGTATTTCTTTACAAACTCTGTTTTAGTTACCATTTATTTCAAAATATTATTCCCTATAATAAACATGCTAAAAAAAAGGGCTCGCTTCGCTCGCGCTATCGATTACCCAGGTATTTGATTTCAAACTCTGTTTTTGTTACTATTTATTGAAAAATATTATTCAATAATGTTATCATGTTACAAAAATTCACTCGCGTCGGTCGCCCTCCATATATTTTACTATCCTGGATCCGCTCCTGGTCCTTATTTGACAAACTTTGTTTTAGTTACCATTTATTTAAACATATTATTCCCTATAATTAACATGCTTTTTAAATATGTAATTATAAACAAACTTAATTATGCGGTCGAAAAAAAAACAAGATTCGCACTTGGCCGGTTTTTTTTATTTAACTTTAGTGTTTTCCTTACTACAAATTTAAAATTATTATTTTAGGAAGGTAGGTACATGGGCGGCGGAAATAAAGTGGCCTAACTCATAAAAAATATAAATCCGGCACTGGGCAGTGTAGTGCTATTACGAAAAGATTATGCCCATGTTTTAATTATTTCATAATAGGACATGAGTGAAAAAAAATTTAGTAAAACGTAGAAATGTGTTCTATTACTGTTGATACCGAACCACCAAAAAAATTGCGCACTGGTTAAAAACTTTTCCTGTATTGATCACGCCGACGATAATTCTTTCCTAAGGTCCGAACCCTCGGTGCGCGAGTCCGGCTCGCACTTGGCCGGTTTTTTCTGTATAGGATTAAATTGCAGTTAGGGGGCACCGCAAAAACCTCGCCCAGGGCGCTGATGGGGGTAAAACCGGCACTGTCAAAACCAAATAGAGATCATAAATTAACACTTGATACAACTAAATACAACAAAACAAACTCTTACATACCTGTCATAATGGCGGTACTTTGGTAAATATCGTCGAGATCGGAAAGAAGAGTTTAAGCCTCATGTTCGACCAGATATCGCCTATAAACATTATAAATTGTTTCCTTGCTAGTACTCCGAATGGTTTTATTTATTATAACGTGGTTTTTTAACGTTTTGATGGTCGAAATAAAAAAAATAAGTAACTCGCGAACTTTGTTTACATCGAACGACACAGAACGACATTAATTGCCAGCAATAAAAAAAATTAGTTCCGTTTCTAGACTTTTTTGCCAAGCTGTAGTTAGCGGAATTTAACAGAACTTACTTACTAGCGCCACGTGTATGGCGGTGTGCGTATTTGAAACTAAAGAATTGCGTTTTTAAATCATTCTTTTAGCAACTCTTCCTTCATTATGGTATTTAGTCGTGCGTTCTTAGGTATACCTACCGGCAGAGTTAATAGGTAAAAGTCAATAGCATCCTGATTTTAATTTGCACCTGTTCGTCCCATTGTAAATTCAGGTGCTACCGGAGCAATAGGGTATTCGTTGATCAAGCGAATCTTCGCCTTTTTAGGGTTCCGTAGTCCGACAAGGAACCCTTATAGTTTCGCTCTGTCCGTCTGTCTGTCTGTCTGTCTGTCCGCGGCATAGCTCCGTGGTTTTTGTTATTAGAAAGCTGAAATTTGGTATGAATATGTATATTGATCACGCCGAGAAAGTGGTAAAATAAAATTTTGAATTTTTTTTTTTTTTAGGGTAGCTCCCAAACATGTAAAGTAGGGATGAATATTTTTTTTCTCGCGTACCCCTTCGTGTGGGGTCATGGGGTGTCGTTAGATAGGTCTTTCAAAAATATTATGGGTGTGTCAAGACCATTTTTCAGTTAAGCGAGCCATTTGCGAAATATCTAGATTTTAAGCGAAATTTTTTGTTCGATACGAGTTACCCCCCCTAACTTTTGAATGGCTGTACCTAGAAATGTGAAAAAAATCACAGACGTAGTACATGTAATGAAATTACAAGGAAAACTATCACGGCTAAGTAAGCTTAACCGGTTACAGAGCTATAGTCGACTAACTAACTCCTACTACGGAACCCTACTGCGCGTGGCCCGACACGCACTTGGCCGGTTTTTTTGAGGGACCTACTGCTGCGGCAGTTGGACTGAATAAACTTATCATCATAGAATATCAAATTTAATTAAATTCTTATAGTTTTTTCCACACCAGCGTCTTAGGTGGTTGTTAAACTATAGGTATGTGTCTAGTACCTATTTAATTTACCGCCTATTTTAAATATAATGGATACTGTACGGTAGTCTACAAAACATTTTAAAAAATAGTCTAAGTAAACAATTTTGAATGTCAGGCTTTATACAGTAGGAGAAGTAAGAATTTGTTAAAAATAAATCAAAATAAAAAAATAAGTACATTTATCTTTTAATTTATTGTATAGGTATATAATTTATTTATATATAATTATCTATGAAATTAAAAAGCAACTCCACGCCTAACCGAATGCAAGCTAAAAAAAAGTACTCAGTGCAAGCTAGCAAGTAAAAACGTTTAGTTACTGCGTAATTTGGCTTATTTGAGTGAGATTTATGGTTATAATTTACGCTTGGAATGTTTTTATTTAAGATAAAGTTTAAAAAAATAAATGAGATTTACCAAATAAATTCCTATCGTTTAATTAATGGATTCAATTCTGGAGATTTACAAAAAATTAAAGGTGCTACAGCTAAGTTTGCGCAATAACAAAACGTTCAAGTGAGTTTTCTCAGCCGCTGTGTCTGCTGTTTGGTTTATCAATTTATTAGATTTTAGTACTGTGGAAATGTGTTAAAAGTTGTTATTTTGCCTAAAACTTATTCTGGATAATAATTCTAATCTATACCATTAGAAAAGGTAAGATACATGACAAAATTATTGTAAGGGATGTCTTCCACAAAAATAACGTTTTCACCTTTCGTTTTGTAATAACAATTTTATCGATCTTTAGTAAATAACCGAAATACTGATCATTAGATCATCGTTGTGAATTCTATAAGTAGTATTCTCTCTTTTGCCCCACATTGATTTTTTTATTTCAGGTTATTATCGACCTGTCAAGAAGACATTTTTTTCGTGAAGCTGTACGTGCAAAATTCGCAAAATAGGAGACGAAAACCCCTTTAAGTTTTCAAATTTCATATCGAATCTGCCACCAATAGTAAGTTTGACTAACTTTCATTAACTTTATCTATAAAAGTGCGTAATAAATGTTTAAAGGGAATTTTTGTTCGTCGAGGTGTGCAGGTAAACATTTTTGCTTATTCCATCGACACGAATGTTTTAATACTGTAAGTTTTCGATTTTATGGCTTGTTTGGTAGCTTTATAATCTCTAATACTTCTCTGAATAGTGTATTCTAGAAGTATAATCACGAATATTATGTGTATAACCTCTAAATGGCTACAATGTATTCAATATCATATGTTTCTGTCACACCCAGCTGTTTAGATATGTAACTCAAGCAAGGTTAGATTTCGATTAATATTCGACATATTTGGGAGATGTTTCTAGAGACTCTACTCCTTTGAAATGGAGTATTGTACAGTGTCTTGCTGAGATAAGTGGAAATAAACTTTGTATTGTCAACACATAGCTGTGTGAATAGTAAACTAGTGTTGCTGATACATGTTAACTCAATAATAATTGAGTAATTTAATCATACAAATGCTGCTTACATTGTTTAATGATAAAATCATCTACTATGTAACAATTATGAATCTTAATTACTCTACATTTAATTCACTAATAAGTTAAGTATTAAAATCTAAAAAGGCAAACAAGCGTATAATTAAGTGACTTCAGTATTAAATTATGTTATTTAAAACTAAATTACATAATCATTAAATAAATCCTACTGTTTAAAATATGAAACAGGCTTAATTTACTACAATATACAAAATTGACTTCAAAAATTCTAGTTAATTTACATCTATGGACTAGTATTTAAAACATAATAAAATCACTTGCTATAGACTGCATTTAATATATATTATATTAAACTTAGTATCGCTTAGATACAACTAACATGACCATATCAGGATTGATTGAACTTGAATGTACAAGTCTTATCATTACCAAACTGTATCAAAAATATTGGTAAGTTGTGGTGGCCTAGTGGTTAAGGCACCTGCTTCTCATGTCCAAGTGTGCTGGTTTGGACCTGGCAAGTTCCAATGTGACTTTTCTAAAGTCAAATGTACTTTCTATGTATATCTTAGACATCA